>OX465590.1:17078813-17722440 GCA_950022655.1 Alentia gelatinosa
TTTGTATTCCAATAGACTCTCTGGACCCAGTACAATGTATATCCACCTTTAGGATGTGTGTTTCCCCCCCCCCCCCTTTTAAATTCATATGTTCTGTAAATTTTGGCCTCTGTGCCTTTTTCATCAATTCTGGTGCCGAAATCGTAGAAACTTGCCTAAAAAAGACCCAGAATCTATTCATCTAGTCAAGAGGAAGCTTTCTATGTATTTAAAATTAATTTTGAAAGACATCTTTGGTTTTCACAATTTTTGACTTAAGGCTATAACCCAGGGTAAATTTTGGGTGAATTCGGCTTTGGATTAGAACTGCATCAATTTGTATTCCAATAGACTCTCTGGACCCAGTGCAATGTATATCCAACCTTAGAATGTGTGTTTTCTTCCCCCCCCCTTTTAAATTCATATGTTTTGTAATTTTGTGCCTCTGTGCCTTTTTCATCAGTTCTGGTGCGGAAATCGTAGAAACTTGCCTAAAAAAGACCCAGAATCTATTCATCTAGTCAAGAGGAAGCTTTCTATGTATTTAAAATTAATTTTGAAAGACATTTTTGGTTTTCACAATTTTTGACTTGGGGGCCCAGGGTAAATTTTGGGTGACTTCGGCTTCGGATTAGAACTGCATTAATTTGTATTCCAATAGACTCTCTGGACCCAGTACAATGTATATCCAACCTTAGAATGTGTGTTTCCCCCCCCCCCATTTTAAATTCATATGTTTTGTAATTTTGTGCCTCTGTGCCTTTTTCATCAGTTCTGGTGCGGAAATCGTAGAAACTTGCCTAAAAAAGACCCAGAATCTATTCATCTAGTCAAGAGGAAGCTTTCTATGTATTTAAAATTAATTTTGAAAAACATTTTTGGGTTTCACAATTTTTGACTTAAGGGCCCAGGGTAAATTTTTAGTGACCTCGGCTTCGGATTAGAACTGCATTAATTTGTATTCCAATAGACTCTCTGGACCCAGTACAATGTATATCCACCTTCAGGATGTGTGTTTCCCCCCCCCCCTTTTAAATTCATATGTTCTGTTAATTTTGGCCTCTGTGCCTTTTTCATCAATTCTGGTGCCGAAATCGTAGAAACTTGCCTAAAAAAGACCCAGAATCTATTCATCTAGTCAAGAGGAAGCTTTCTATGTATTTAAAATCAATTTTGAAAGACATCTTTGGTTTTCACAATTTTAGACTTAAGGCTATAGCCTAGGGTAAATTTTTAGTGACTTTGGCTTCGGATTAAAACTGCATTAATTTGTATTCCAATAGACTCTCTGGACCCAGTACAATGTATATCCAACCTTAGAATGTGTGTTTCCCCCCCCCCCCTTTTAAATTCATATGTTCTGTAAATTTTGGCCTCTGTGACTTTTTCATCAATTCTGGTGCCGAAATCGTAGAAACTTGCCTAAAAAAGACCCAGAATCTATTCATCTAGTCAAGAGGAAGCTTTCTATGTATTTAAAATTAATTTTGAAAGACATTTTTGGTTTTCACAATTTTTGAATTAAGGGCCCAGGGTAAATTTTTAGTGACCTCGGCTTCGGATTAGAACTGCATCAATTTGTATTCCAATAGACTCTCTGGACCCAGTACAATGTATATCCACCTTTAGGATGTCTGTTTCTCCCCCCCCCCTTTTAAATTCATATGTTCTGTAAATTTTGGCCTCTGTGCCTTTTTCATCAATTCTGGTGCCGAAATCGTAGAAACTTGCCTAAAAAAGACCCAGAATCTATTCATCTAGTCAAGAGGAAGCTTTCTATGTATTTAAAATTAATTTTGAAAGACATCTTTGGTTTTCACAATTTTTGACTTCAGGCTATAACCTAGGGTAAATTTTGGGTGAATTCGGCTTCGGATTAGAACTGCATCAATTTGTATTCCAATAGACTCTCTGGACCCAGTACAATGTATATCCACCCTTAGAATGTGTGTTTTCTTCCCCCCCCCCCCTTTTAAATTCATATGTTTTGTAATTTTGTGCCTCTGTGCCTTTTTCATCAGTTCTGGTGCCGAAATCGTAGAAACTTGCCTAAAAAAGACCCAGAATCTATTCATCTAGTCAAGAGGAAGCTTTCTATGTATTTAAAATTAATTTTGAAAGACATTTTTGGTTTTCACAATTTTTGACTTGGGGGCCCAGGGTAAATTTTGGGTGACTTCGGTTTCAGATTAGAACTGCATTAATTTGTATTCCAATAGACTCTCTGGACCCAGTACAATGTATATCCAACCTTAGAATGTGTGTTTCCCCCCCCCCCGATTTTAAATTCATATGTTTTGTAATTTTGTGCCTCTGTGCCTTTTTCATCAGTTCTGGTGACAAAATCGTATAAACTTGCCTAAAAAAGACCCAGAATCTATTCATCTAGTCAAGAGGAAGCTTTCTATGTATTTAAAATAAATTTTGAAAGACATTTTTGGTTTTCACAATTTTTGACTTATGGGCCCAGGGTAAATTTTTAGTGACCTCGGCTTCAGATTAGAACTGCATCAATTTGTATTCCAATAGACTCTCTGGACCCAGTACAATGTATATCCACCTTTAGGATGTGTTTCCCCCCCCCCCTTTTAAATTCATATGTTCTGTAAATTTTGGCCTCTGTACCTTTTTCATCAATTCTGGTGCCGAAATCGTAGAAACTTGCCTAAAAAAGACCCAGAATCTATTCATCTAGTCAAGAGGAAGCTTTCTATGTATTTAAAATTAATTTTGAAAGACATTTTTGGTTTTCACAATTTTTGACTTGGGGGCCCAGGGTAAATTTTGGGTGACTTCGGCTTCGGATTAGAACTGCATTAATTTGTATTCCAATAGACTCTCTGGACCCAGTACAATGTATATCCACCCTTAGAATGTGTGTTTCCCCCCCCCCCCCATTTTAAATTCATATGTTTTGTAATTTTGTGCCTCTGTGCCTTTTTCATCAGTTCTGGTGCGGAAATCGTATAAACTTGCCTAAAAAAGACCCAGAATCTATTCATCTAGTCAAGAGGAAGCTTTCTATGTATTTAAAATAAATTTTGAAAGACATTTTTGGTTTTCACAATTTTTGACTTAAGGGCCCAGGGTAAATTTTTAGTGACCTCGGCTTCGAATTAGAACTGCATCAATTTGTATTCCAATAGACTCTCTGGACCCAGTACAATGTATATCCACCTTTAGGATGTGTGTTTCCCCCCCCCCTTTTAAATTCATATGTTCTGTAAATTTTGGCCTCTGTGCCTTTTTCATCAATTCTGGTGCGGAAATCGTAGAAACTTGCCTAAAAAAGACCAAGAATCTATTCATCTAGTCAAGAGGAAGCTTTCTATGTATTTAAAATTAATTTTGAAAGACATTTTTGGTTTTCACAATTTTTGACTTGGGGGCCCAGGGTCAATTTTGGGTGACTTCGGCTTCGGATTAGAACTGCATTAATTTGTATTCAAATAGACTCTCTGGACCCAGTACAATGTATATCCAACCTTAGAATGTGTGTTTCCCCCCACCCCCATTTTAAATTCATATGTTTTATAATTTTGTGCCTCTGTGCCTTTTTCATCAGTTCTGGTGCGGAAATCGTAGAAACTTGCCTAAAAAAGACCCAGAATCTATTCATCTAGTCAAGAGGAAGCTTTCTATGTATTTAAAATTAATTTTGAAAGACATTTTTGGTTTTCACAATTTTTGACTTAAGGGCCCAGGGTAAATTTTTAGTGACCTCGGCTTCGGATTAGAACTGCATCAATTTGTATTCCAATAGACTCTCTGGACCTAGTACAATGTATATCCACCTTTAGGATGTGTGTTTCCCCCCCCCTTTTAAATTCATATGTTCTGTAAATTTTGGCCTCTGTGCCTTTTTCATCAATTCTGGTGCCGAAATCGTAGAAACTTGCCTAAAAAAGACCCAGAATCTATTCATCTAGTCAAGAGGAAGCTTTCTATGTATTTAAAATTAATTTTGAAAAACATTTTTGGTTTTCACAATTTTTGACTTGGGGGCCCAGGGTAAATTTTGGGTGACTTCGGCTTCGGATTAGAACTGCATTAATTTGTATTCCAATAGACTCTCTGGACCCAGTACAATGTATATCCAACCTTAGAATGTGTGTTTCCCCCCCCCCCCCATTTTAAATTCATATGTTTTGTAATTTTGTGCCTCTGTGCCTTTTTCATCAGTTCTGGTGCGGAAATCGTAGAAACTTGCCTAAAAAAGACCCAGAATCTATTCATCTAGTCAAGAGGAAGCTTTCTATGTATTTAAAATTAATTTTGAAAGACATTTTTGGTTTTCACAATTTTTGACTTAAGGGCCCAGGGTAAATTTTTAGTGACCTCGGCTTCGGATTAGAACTGCATCAATTTGTATTCCAATAGACTCTCTGGACCCAGTACAATGTATATCCACCTTTAGGATGTGTGTTTCCCCCCCCCCCCCCCCCTTTTAAATTCATATGTTCTGTAAATTTTGGCCTCTGTGCCTTTTTCATCAATTCTGGTGCCGAAATCGTAGAAACTTGCCTAAAAAAGACCCAGAATCTATTCATCTAGTCAAGAGGAAGCTTTCTATGCATTTAAAATTAATTTTGAAAGACATCTTTGGTTTTCACAATTTTTGACTTAAGGCTATAACCAAGGGTAAATTTTGGGTGAATTCGGCTTTGGATTAGAACTGCATCAATTTGTATTCCAATAGACTCTCTGGACCCAGTACAATGTATATCCAACCTTAGAATGTGTGTTTTCTTCCCCCCCCCCCCCTTTTAAATTCATATGTTTTGTAATTTTGTGCCTCTGTGCCTTTTTCATCAGTTCTGGTGCGTAAATCGTAGAAACTTGCCTAAAAAAGACCCAGAATCTATTCATCTAGTCAAGAGGAAGCTTTCTATGTATTTAAAATTAATTTTGAAAGACATTTTTGGTTTTCACAATTTTTGACTTGGGGGCCCAGGGTAAATTTTGGGTGACTTCGGCTCGGATTAGAACTGCATTAATTTGTATTCCAATAGACTCTCTGGACCCAGTACAATGTATATCCAACCTTAGAATGTGTGTTTCCCCCCCCCCCCCATTTTAAATTCATATGTTTTGTAATTTTGTGCCTCTGTGCCTTTTTCATCAGTTCTGGTGCGGAAATCGTAGAAACTTGCCTAAAAAAGACCCAGAATCTATTCATCTAGTCAAGAGGAAGCTTTCTATGTATTTAAAATTAATTTTGAAAAACATTTTTGGGTTTCACAATTTTTGACTTAAGGGCCCAGGGTAAATTTTTAGTGACCTCGGCTTCGGATTAGAACTGCATTAATTTGTATTCCAATAGACTCTCTGGACCCAGTACAATGTATATCCACCTTTAGGATGTGTGTTTCCCCCCCCCTCTTTTAAATTCATATGTTCTGTTAATTTTGGCCTCTGTGCCTTTTTCATCAATTCTGGTGCCGAAATCGTAGAAACTTGCCTAAAAAAGACCCAGAATCTATTCATCTAGTCAAGAGGAAGCTTTCTATGTATTTAAAATCAATTTTGAAAGACATCTTTGGTTTTCACAATTTTAGACTTAAGGCTATAGCCTAGGGTAAATTTTTAGTGACTTTGGCTTCGGATTAAAACTGCATTAATTTGTATTCCAATAGACTCTCTGGACCCAGTACAATGTATATCCAACCTTAGAATGTGTGTTTCCCCCCCCCCTTTTAAATTCATATGTTCTGTAAATTTTGGCCTCTGTGACTTTTTCATCAATTCTGGTGCCGAAATCGTAGAAACTTGCCTAAAAAAGACCCAGAATCTATTCATTTAGTCAAGAGGAAGCTTTCTATGTATTTAAAATTAATTTTGAAAGACATTTTTGGTTTTCACAATTTTTGAATTAAGGGCCCAGGGTAAATTTTTAGTGACCTCGGCTTCGGATTAGAACTGCATCAATTTGTATTCCAATAGACTCTCTGGACCCAGTACAATGTATATCCACCTTTAGGATGTCTGTTTCTCCCCCCCCCCTTTTAAATTCATATGTTCTGTAAATTTTGGCCTCTGTGCCTTTTTCATCAATTCTGGTGCCGAAATCGTAGAAACTTGCCTAAAAAAGACCCAGAATCTATTCATCTAGTCAAGAGGAAGCTTTCTATGTATTTAAAATTAATTTTGAAAGACATCTTTGGTTTTCACAATTTTTGACTTCAGGCTATAACCCAGGGTAAATTTTGGGTGAATTCGGCTTCGGATTAGAACTGCATCAATTTGTATTCCAATAGACTCTCTGGACCCAGTACAATGTATATCCACCCTTAGAATGTGTGTTTTCTTCCCCCCCCCCCCCTTTTAAATTCATATGTTTTGTAATTTTGTGCCTCTGTGCCTTTTTCATCAGTTCTGGTGCCGAAATCGTAGAAACTTGCCTAAAAAAGACCCAGAATCTATTCATCTAGTCAAGAGGAAGCTTTCTATGTATTTAAAATTAATTTTGAAAGACATTTTTGGTTTTCACAATTTTTGACTTGGGGGCCCAGGGTAAATTTTGGGTGACTTCGGCTTCAGATTAGAACTGCATTAATTTGTATTCCAATAGACTCTCTGGACCCAGTACAATGTATATCCAACCTTAGAATGTGTGTTTCCCCCCCCCCCCATTTTAAATTCATATGTTTTGTAATTTTGTGCCTCTGTGCCTTTTTCATCAGTTCTGGTGACAAAATCGTATAAACTTGCCTAAAAAAGACCCAGAATCTATTCATCTAGTCAAGAGGAAGCTTTCTATGTATTTAAAATAAATTTTGAAAGACATTTTTGGTTTTCACAATTTTTGACTTATGGGCCCAGGGTAAATTTTTAGTGACCTCGGCTTCGGATTAGAACTGCATCAATTTGTATTCCAATAGACTCTCTGGACCCAGTACAATGTATATCCACCTTTAGGATGTGTTTCCCCCCCCCCCTTTTAAATTCATATGTTCTGTAAATTTTTGCCTCTGTACCTTTTTCATCAATTCTGGTGCCGAAATCGTAGAAACTTGCCTAAAAAAGACCCAGAATCTATTCATCTAGTCAAGAGGAAGCTTTCTATGTATTTAAAATTAATTTTGAAAGACATTTTTGGTTTTCACAATTTTTGACTTGGGGGCCAGGGTAAATTTTGGGTGACTTCGGCTTCGGATTAGAACTGCATTAATTTGTATTCCAATAGACTCTCTGGACCCAGTACAATGTATATCCACCCTTAGAATGTGTGTTTCCCCCCCCCCCATTTTAAATTCATATGTTTTGTAATTTTGTGCCTCTGTGCCTTTTTCATCAGTTCTGGTGCGGAAATCGTAGAAACTTGCCTAAAAAAGACCCAGAATCTATTCATCTAGTCAAGAGGAAGCTTTCTATGTATTTAAAATTAATTTTGAAAGACATTTTTGGTTTTCACAATTTTTGACTTGGGGGCCCAGGGTCAATTTTGGGTGACTTCGGCTTCGGATTAGAACTGCATTAATTTGTATTCCAATAGACTCTCTGGACCCAGTACAATGTATATCCAACCTTAGAATGTGTGTTTCCCCCCCCCCCCCATTTTAAATTCATATGTTTTGTAATTTTGTGCCTCTGTGCCTTTTTCATCAGTTCTGGTGCGGAAATCGTAGAAACTTGCCTAAAAAAGACCCAGAATCTATTCATCTAGTCAAGAGGAAGCTTTCTATGTATTTAAAATTAATTTTGAAAGACATTTTTGGTTTTCACAATTTTTGACTTAAGGGCCCAGGGTAAATTTTTAGTGACCTCGGCTTCGGATTAGAACTGCATCAATTTGTATTCCAATAGACTCTCTGGACCCAGTACAATGTATATCCACCTTTAGGATGTGTGTTTCCCCCACCCCCTTTTAAATTCATATGTTCTGTAAATTTTGGCCTCTGTGCCTTTTTCATCAGTTCTGGTGCGGAAATCGTAGAAACTTGCCTAAAAAAGACCCAGAATCTATTCATCTAGTCAAGAGGAAGCTTTCTATGTATTTAAAATTAATTTTGAAAGACATTTTTGGTTTTCACAATTTTTGACTTAAGGGCCCAGGGTAAATTTTTAGTGACCTCGGCTTCGGATCAGAACTGCATCAATTTGTATTCCAATAGACTCTCTGGACCCAGTACAATGTATATCCACCTTTAGGATGTGTGTTTCCCCCCCCCCCCTTTTAAATTCATATGTTCTGTAAATTTTGGCCTCTGTGCCTTTTTCATCAATTCTGGTGCCGAAATCGTAGAAACTTGCCTAAAAAAGACCCAGAATCTATTCATCTAGTCAAGAGGAAGCTTTCTATGTATTTAAAATAAATTTTGAAAGACATTTTTGGTTTTCACAATTTTTGACTTGGGGGCCCAGGGTAAATTTTGGGTGACTTCGGCTTCGGATTAGAACTGCATTAATTTGTATTCCAATAGACTCTCTGGACCCAGTACAATGTATATCCAACCTTAGAATGTGTGTTTCCCCCCCCCCCCATTTTAAATTCATATGTTTTGTAATTTTGTGCCTCTGTGCCTTTTTCATCAGTTCTCGTGCGGAAATCGTAGAAACTTGCCTTAAAAAGACCCAGAATCTATTCATCTAGTCAAGAGGAAGCTTTCTATGTATTTAAAATAAATTTTGAAAGACATTTTTGGTTTTCACAATTTTTGACTTAAGGGCCCAGGGTAAATTTTTAGTGACCTCGGCTTCGGATTAGAACTGCATCAATTTGTATTCCAATAGACTCTCTGGACCCACTACAATGTATATCCACCTTTAGGATGTGTGTTTACCCCCCCCCCCCTTTTAAATTCATATGTTCTGTAAATTTTGGCCTCTGTACCTTTTTCATCAATTCTGGTGCTGAAATCGTAGAAACTTGCCTAAAAAAGACCCAGAATCTATTCATCTAGTCAAGAGGAAGCTTTCTATGTATTTAAAATTAATTTTGAAAGACATCTTTGGTTTTCACAATTTTTAACTTAAGGGGTAAATTTTGGGTGAATTCGGCTTCGGATTAGAACTGCATCAATTTGTATTCCATTAGACTCTCTGGACCCCGTACAATGTATATCCACCCTTAGAATGTGTGTTTTCTTCCCCCCCCCCCTTTTAAATTCATATGTTTTGTAATTTTGTGCCTCTGTGCCTTTTTCATCAGTTCTGGTGCGGAAATCGTAGAAACTTGCCTAAAAAAGACCCAGAATCTATTCATCTAGTCAAGAGGAAGCTTTCTATGTATTTAAAATTAATTTTGAAAGACATTTTTGGTTTTCACAATTTTTGACTTGGGGGCCCAGGGTAAATTTTGGGTGACTTCGGCTTCAGATTAGAACTGCATTAATTTGTATTCCAATAGACTCTCTGGACCCAGTACAATGTATATCCACCTTTAGGATGTGTGTTTCCCCCCCCCCCCTTTTAAATTCATATGTTCTGTAAATTTTGGCCTCTGTGCCTTTTTCATCAATTCTGGTGCCGAAATCGTAGAAACTTGCCTAAAAAAGACCCAGAATCTATTCATCTAGTCAAGAGGAAGCTTTCTATGTATTTAAAATTAATTTTGAAAGACATTTTTGGTTTTCACAATTTTTGACTTGGGGGCCTAGGGTAAATTTTGGGTGACTTCGGCTTCGGATTAGAACTGCATTAATTTGTATTCCAATAGACTCTCTGGACCCAGTACAATGTATATCCAACCTTAGAATGTGTGTTCCCCCCCCCCCCCATTTTAAATTCATATGTTTTGTAATTTTGTGCCTCTGTGCCTTTTTCATCAGTTCTGGTGCCGAAATCGTAGAAACTTGCCTAAAAAAGACCCAGAATCTATTCACCTAGTCAAGAGGAAGCTTTCTATGTATTTAAAATTAATTTTGAAAGACATCTTTGGTTTTCACAATTTTTGAGTTAAGGCTATTTATAACCCAGGGTAAATTTTGGGTGAATTCGGCTTCGGATTAGAACTGCATCAATTTGTATTCCAATAGACTCTCTGGACCCAGTACAATGTATATCCACCCTTAGAATGTGTGTTTTCTTCCCCCCCCCCCTTTTAAATTCATATGTTTTGTAACTTGTGCCTCTGTGCCTTTTTCATCAGTTCTGGTGCGGAAATCGTAGAAACTTGCCTAAAAAAGACCCAGAATCTATTCATCTAGTCAAGAGGAAGCTTTCTATGTATTTAAAATTAATTTTGAAAGACATTTTTGGTTTTCACAATTTTTGACTTGGGGGCCCAGGGTAAATTTTGGGTGACTTCGGCTTCGGATTAGAACTGCATTAATTTGTATTCCAATAGACTCTCTGGACCCAGTACAATGTATATCCAACCTTAGAATGTGTGTTTCCCCCCCCCCCCATTTTAAATTCATATGTTTTGTAATTTTGTGCCTCTGTGCCTTTTTCATCAGTTCTGGTGCGTAAATCGTAGAAACTTGCCTAAAAAAGACCCAGAATCTATTCATCTAGTCAAGAGGAAGCTTTCTATGTATTTAAAATTAATTTTGAAAGACATTTTTGGTTTTCACAATTTTTGACTTGGGGGCCCAGGGTAAATTTTGGGTGACTTCGGCTTCGGATTAGAACTGCATTAATTTGTATTCCAATAGACTCTCTGGACCCAGTACAATGTATATCCAACCTTAGAATGTGTGTTTCCCCCCCCCCATTTTAAATTCATATGTTTTGTAATTTTGTGCCTCTGTGCCTTTTTCATCAGTTCTGGTGCGGAAATCGTAGAAACTTGCCTAAAAAAGACCCAGAATCTATTCATCTAGTCAAGAGGAAGCTTTCTATGTATTTAAAATTAATTTTGAAAAACATTTTTGGGTTTCACAATTTTTGACTTAAGGGCCCAGGGTAAATTTTTAGTGACCTCGGCTTCGGATTAGAACTGCATTAATTTGTATTCCAATAGACTCTCTGGACCCAGTACAATGTATATCCAACCTTAGAATGTGTGTTTTCCCCCCCCCCCATTTTAAATTCATATGTTTTGTAATTTTGTGCCTCTGTGCCTTTTTCATCAGTTCTGGTGCGTAAATCGTAGAAACTTGCCTAAAAAAGACCCAGAATCTATTCATCTAGTCAAGAGGAAGCTTTCTATGTATTTAAAATTAATTTTGAAAGACATTTTTGGTTTTCACAATTTTTGACTTGGGGGCCCAGGGTAAATTTTGGGTGACTTCGGCTTCGGATTAGAACTGCATTAATTTGTATTCCAATAGACTCTCTGGACCCAGTACAATGTATATCCAACCTTAGAATGTGTGTTTCCCCCCCCCCCCATTTTAAATTCATATGTTTTGTAATTTTGTGCCTCTGTGCCTTTTTCATCAGTTCTGGTGCGGAAATCGTAGAAACTTGCCTAAAAAAGACCCAGAATCTATTCATCTAGTCAAGAGGAAGCTTTCTATGTATTTAAAATTAATTTTGAAAAACATTTTTGGGTTTCACAATTTTTGACTTAAGGGCCCAGGGTAAATTTTTAGTGACCTCGGCTTCGGATTAGAACTGCATTAATTTGTATTCCAATAGACTCTCTGGACCCAGTACAATGTATATCCACCTTTAGGATGTGTGTTTCCCCCCCCCCTTTTAAATTCATATGTTCTGTTAATTTTGGCCTCTGTGCCTTTTTCATCAATTCTGGTGCCGAAATCGTAGAAACTTGCCTAAAAAAGACCCAGAATCTATTCATCTAGTCAAGAGGAAGCTTTCTATGTATTTAAAATCAATTTTGAAAGACATCTTTGGTTTTCACAATTTTAGACTTAAGGCTATAGCCTAGGGTAAATTTTTAGTGACTTTGGCTTCGGATTAAAACTGCATTAATTTGTATTCCAATAGACTCTCTGGACCCAGTACAATGTATATCCAACCTTAGAATGTGTGTTTCCCCCCCCCCCCCCTTTTAAATTCATATGTTCTGTAAATTTTGGCCTCTGTGACTTTTTCATCAATTCTGGTGCCGAAATCGTAGAAACTTGCCTAAAAAAGACCCAGAATCTATTCATTTAGTCAAGAGGAAGCTTTCTATGTATTTAAAATTAATTTTGAAAGACATTTTTGGTTTTCACAATTTTTGAATTAAGGGCCCAGGGTAAATTTTTAGTGACCTCGGCTTCGGATTAGAACTGCATCAATTTGTATTCCAATAGACTCTCTGGACCCAGTACAATGTATATCCACCTTTAGGATGTCTGTTTCTCCCCCCCCCCCCTTTTAAATTCATATGTTCTGTAAATTTTGGCCTCTGTGCCTTTTTCATCAATTCTGGTGCCGAAATCGTAGAAACTTGCCTAAAAAAGACCCAGAATCTATTCATCTAGTCAAGAGGAAGCTTTCTATGTATTTAAAATTAATTTTGAAAGACATCTTTGGTTTTCACAATTTTTGACTTCAGGCTATAACCCAGGGTAAATTTTGGGTGAATTCGGCTTCGGATTAGAACTGCATCAATTTGTATTCCAATAGACTCTCTGGACCCAGTACAATGTATATCCACCCTTAGAATGTGTGTTTTCTTCCCCCCCCCCCCTTTTAAATTCATATGTTTTGTAATTTTGTGCCTCTGTGCCTTTTTCATCAGTTCTGGTGCCGAAATCGTAGAAACTTGCCTAAAAAAGACCCAGAATCTATTCATCTAGTCAAGAGGAAGCTTTCTATGTATTTAAAATTAATTTTGAAAGACATTTTTGGTTTTCACAATTTTTGACTTGGGGGCCTAGGGTAAATTTTGGGTGACTTCGGCTTCAGATTAGAACTGCATTAATTTGTATTCCAATAGACTCTCTGGACCCAGTACAATGTATATCCAACCTTAGAATGTGTGTTTCCCCCCCCCCCCCATTTTAAATTCATATGTTTTGTAATTTTGTGCCTCTGTGCCTTTTTCATCAGTTCTGGTGACAAAATCGTATAAACTTGCCTAAAAAAGACCCAGAATCTATTCATCTAGTCAAGAGGAAGCTTTCTATGTATTTAAAATAAATTTTGAAAGACATTTTTGGTTTTCACAATTTTTGACTTATGGGCCCAGGGTAAATTTTTAGTGACCTCGGCTTCGGATTAGAACTGCATCAATTTGTATTCCAATAGACTCTCTGGACCCAGTACAATGTATATCCACCTTTAGGATGTGTTTCCCCCCCCCCTTTTAAATTCATATGTTCTGTAAATTTTGGCCTCTGTACCTTTTTCATCAATTCTGGTGCCGAAATCGTAGAAACTTGCCTAAAAAAGACCCAGAATCTATTCATCTAGTCAAGAGGAAGCTTTCTATGTATTTAAAATTAATTTTGAAAGACATTTTTGGTTTTCACAATTTTTGACTTGGGGGCCAGGGTAAATTTTGGGTGACTTCGGCTTCGGATTAGAACTGCATTAATTTGTATTCCAATAGACTCTCTGGACCCAGTACAATGTATATCCACCCTTAGAATGTGTGTTTCCCCCCCCCCCCATTTTAAATTCATATGTTTTGTAATTTTGTGCCTCTGTGCCTTTTTCATCAGTTCTGGTGCGGAAATCGTAGAAACTTGCCTAAAAAAGACCCAGAATCTATTCATCTAGTCAAGAGGAAGCTTTCTATGTATTTAAAATTAATTTTGAAAGACATTTTTGGTTTTCACAATTTTTGACTTGGGGGCCCAGGGTAAATTTTGGGTGACTTCGGCTTCGGATTAGAACTGCATTAATTTGTATTCCAATAGACTCTCTGGACCCAGTACAATGTATATCCAACCTTAGAATGTGTGTTTCCCCCCCCCCCCCCCATTTTAAATTCATATGTTTTGTAATTTTGTGCCTCTGTGCCTTTTTCATCAGTTCTGGTGCGGAAATCGTAGAAACTTGCCTAAAAAAGACCCAGAATCTATTCATCTAGTCAAGAGGAAGCTTTCTATGTATTTAAAATTAATTTTGAAAGACATTTTTGGTTTTCACAATTTTTGACTTAAGGGCCCAGGGTAAATTTTTAGTGACCTCGGCTTCGGATTAGAACTGCATCAATTTGTATTCCAATAGACTCTCTGGACCCAGTACAATGTATATCCACCTTTAGGATGTGTGTTTCCCCCACCCCCTTTTAAATTCATATGTTCTGTAAATTTTGGCCTCTGTGCCTTTTTCATCAGTTCTGGTGCGGAAATCGTAGAAACTTGCCTAAAAAAGACCCAGAATCTATTCATCTAGTCAAGAGGAAGCTTTCTATGTATTTAAAATTAATTTTGAAAGACATTTTTGGTTTTCACAATTTTTGACTTAAGGGCCCAGGGTAAATTTTTAGTGACCTCGGCTTCGGATTAGAACTGCATCAATTTGTATTCCAATAGACTCTCTGGACCCAGTACAATGTATATCCACCTTTAGGATGTGTGTTTCCCCCCCCCCCCCCTTTTAAATTCATATGTTCTGTAAATTTTGGCCTCTGTGCCTTTTTCATCAATTCTGGTGCCGAAATCGTAGAAACTTGCCTAAAAAAGACCCAGAATCTATTCATCTAGTCAAGAGGAAGCTTTCTATGTATTTAAAATAAATTTTGAAAGACATTTTTGGTTTTCACAATTTTTGACTTAAGGGCCCAGGGTAAATTTTTAGTGACCTCGGCTTCGGATTAGAACTGCATCAATTTGTATTCCAATAGACTCTCTGGACCCACTACAATGTATATCCACCTTTAGGATGTGTGTTTACCCCCCCCCCCCTTTTAAATTCATATGTTCTGTAAATTTTGGCCTCTGTACCTTTTTCATCAATTCTGGTGCTGAAATCGTAGAAACTTGCCTAAAAAAGACCCAGAATCTATTCATCTAGTCAAGAGGAAGCTTTCTATGTATTTAAAATTAATTTTGAAAGACATCTTTGGTTTTCACAATTTTTAACTTAAGGGGTAAATTTTGGGTGAATTCGGCTTCGGATTAGAACTGCATCAATTTGTATTCCATTAGACTCTCTGGACCCCGTACAATGTATATCCACCCTTAGAATGTGTGTTTTCTTCCCCCCCCCCCTTTTAAATTCATATGTTTTGTAATTTTGTGCCTCTGTGCCTTTTTCATCAGTTCTGGTGCGGAAATCGTAGAAACTTGCCTAAAAAAGACCCAGAATCTATTCATCTAGTCAAGAGGAAGCTTTCTATGTATTTAAAATTAATTTTGAAAGACATTTTTGGTTTTCACAATTTTTGACTTGGGGGCCCAGGGTAAATTTTGGGTGACTTCGGCTTCAGATTAGAACTGCATTAATTTGTATTCCAATAGACTCTCTGGACCCAGTACAATGTATATCCACCTTTAGGATGTGTGTTTCCCCCCCCCCCTTTTAAATTCATATGTTCTGTAAATTTTGGCCTCTGTGCCTTTTTCATCAATTCTGGTGCCGAAATCGTAGAAACTTGCCTAAAAAAGACCCAGAATCTATTCATCTAGTCAAGAGGAAGCTTTCTATGTATTTAAAATTAATTTTGAAAGACATTTTTGGTTTTCACAATTTTTGACTTGGGGGCCTAGGGTAAATTTTGGGTGACTTCGGCTTCGGATTAGAACTGCATTAATTTGTATTCCAATAGACTCTCTGGACCCAGTACAATGTATATCCAACCTTAGAATGTGTGTTTCCCCCCCCCCCCCCCATTTTAAATTCATATGTTTTGTAATTTTGTGCCTCTGTGCCTTTTTCATCAGTTCTGGTGCGGAAATCGTAGAAACTTGCCTAAAAAAGACCCAGAATCTATTCACCTAGTCAAGAGGAAGCTTTCTATGTATTTAAAATTAATTTTGAAAGACATCTTTGGTTTTCACAATTTTTGAGTTAAGGCTATTTATAACCCAGGGTAAATTTTGGGTGAATTCGGCTTCGGATTAGAACTGCATCAATTTGTATTCCAATAGACTCTCTGGACCCAGTACAATGTATATCCACCCTTAGAATGTCTGTTTTCTTCCCCCCCCCCTTTTAAATTCATATGTTTTGTAACTTGTGCCTCTGTGCCTTTTTCATCAGTTCTGGTGCGGAAATCGTAGAAACTTGCCTAAAAAAGACCCAGAATCTATTCATCTAGTCAAGAGGAAGCTTTCTATGTATTTAAAATTAATTTTGAAAGACATTTTTGGTTTTCACAATTTTTGACTTGGGGGCCCAGGGTAAATTTTGGGTGACTTCGGCTTCGGATTAGAACTGCATTAATTTGTATTCCAATAGACTCTCTGGACCCAGTACAATGTATATCCAACCTTAGAATGTGTGTTTCCCCCCCCCCCCATTTTAAATTCATATGTTTTGTAATTTTGTGCCTCTGTGCCTTTTTCATCAGTTCTGGTGCGGAAATCGTATAAACTTGCCTAAAAAAGACCCAGAATCTATTCATCTAGTCAAGAGGAAGCTTTCTATGTATCTAAAATTAATTTTGAAAGACATTTTTGGTTTTCACAATTTTTGACTTGGGGGCCCAGGGTAAATTTTGGGTGACTTCGGCTTCGGATTAGAACTGCATTAATTTGTATTCCAATAGACTCTCTGGACCCAGTACAATGTATATCCAACCTTAGAATGTGTGTTTCCCCCCCCCCCCATTTTAAATTCATATGTTTTGTAATTTTGTGCCTCTGTGCCTTTTTCATCAGTTCTGGTGCGGAAATCGTAGAAACTTGCCTAAAAAAGACCCAGAATCTATTCATCTAGTCAACAGGAAGCTTTCTATGTATTTAAAATAAATTTTGAAAGACATTTTTGGTTTTCACAATTTTTGACTTAAGGGCCCAGGGTAAATTTTTAGTGACCTCGGCTTCGGATTAGAACTGCATCAATTTGTATTCCAATAGACTCTCTGGACCCAGTACAATGTATATCCACCTTTAGGATGTGTGTTTCCCCCACCCCCTTTTAAATTCATATGTTCTGTAAATTTTGGCCTCTGTGCCTTTTTCATCAATTCTGGTGCCGAAATCGTAGAAACTTGCCTAAAAAAGACCCAGAATCTATTCATCTAGTCAAGAGGAAGCTTTCTATGTATTTAAAATTAATTTTGAAAGACATTTTTGGTTTTCACAATTTTTGACTTAAGGCTATAACTCAGGGTAAATTTTGAGTGACTTCGGCTTCGGATTAGAACTGCATTAATTTGTATTCCAATAGACTCTCTGGACCCAGTACAATGCACATCCACCCTGAGATTGTGTGTTTTCTTCCTCCCCCCCCCCCCCTTTTAAATTCATATGTTTGTATTTTTGTGCCTCTGTGACTTTTTCATCAATTTTGGTGCCGAAATCTTAGAAACTTGCCTAAAAAAGACCCAGAATCTATTCATCTAGTCAAGAGGAAGCTTTCTATGTATTTAAAATTAATTTTGAAAGACATTTTTGGTTTTCACAATTTTTGACTTGGGGGCCCAGGGTAAATTTTGGGTGACTTCGGCTTCGGATTAGAACTGCATTAATTTGTATTCCAATAGACTCTCTGGACCCAGTACAATGTATATCCAACCTTAGAATGTGTGTTTTCTTCCCCCCCCCCTTTTAAATTCATATGTTTTGTAATTTTGTGCCTCTGTGCCTTTTTCATCAATTCTGGTGCCGAAATCTTAGAAACTTGCCTAAAAAAGACCCAGAATCTATTCATCTAGTCAAGAGGAAGCTTTCTATGTATTTAAAATCAATTTTGAAAGACATCTTTGGTTTTCACAATTTTAGACTTAAGGCTATAGCCTAGGGTAAATTTTGGGTGACTTTGGCTTCGGATTAAAACTGCATTTATTTGTATTCCAATAGACTCTCTGGACCCAGTACAATGTATATCCAACCTTAGAATGTGTGTTTCCCCCCCCCCCCCCATTTTAAATTCATATGTTTTGTAATTTTGTGCCTCTGTGCCTTTTTCATCAGTTCTGGTGCGGAAATCGTATAAACTTGCCTAAAAAAGACCCAGAATCTATTCATCTAGTCAAGAGGAAGCTTTCTATGTATCTAAAATTAATTTTGAAAGACATTTTTGGTTTTCACAATTTTTGACTTGGGGGCCCAGGGTAAATTTTGGGTGACTTCGGCTTCGGATTAGAACTGCATTAATTTGTATTCCAATAGACTCTCTGGACCCAGTACAATGTATATCCAACCTTAGAATGTGTGTTTCCCCCCCCCCCCCCCATTTTAAATTCATATGTTTTGTTATTTTGTGCCTCTGTGCCTTTTTCATCAGTTCTGGTGCGGAAATCGTAGAAACTTGCCTAAAAAAGACCCAGAATCTATTCATCTAGTCAACAGGACGCTTTCTATGTATTTAAAAAAAAATTTGAAAGACATTTTTGGTTTTCACAATTTTTGACTTAAGGGCCCAGGGTAAATTTTTAGTGACCTCGGCTTCGGATTAGAACTGCATCAATTTGTATTCCAATAGACTCTCTGGACCCAGTACAATGTATATCCACCTTTAGGATGTGTGTTTCCCCCACCCCCTTTTAAATTCATATGTTCTGTAAATTTTGGCCTCTGTGCCTTTTTCATCAATTCTGGTGCCGAAATCGTAGAAACTTGCCTAAAAAAGACCCAGAATCTATTCATCTAGTCAAGAGGAAGCTTTCTATGTATTTAAAATTAATTTTGAAAGACATTTTTGGTTTTCACAATTTTTGACTTAAGGCTATAACTCAGGGTAAATTTTGAGTGACTTCGGCTTCGGATTAGAACTGCATTAATTTGTATTCAAATAGACTCTCTGGACCCAGTACAATGCACATCCACCCTGAGATTGTGTGTTTTCTTCCTCCCCCCCCCCTTTTAAATTCATATGTTTTGTAATTTTGTGCCTCTGTGACTTTTTCATCAATTTTGGTGCCGAAATCTTAGAAACTTGCCTAAAAAAGACCCAGAATCTATTCATCTAGTCAAGAGGAAGCTTTCTATGTATTTAAAATTAATTTTGAAAGACATTTTTGGTTTTCACAATTTTTGACTTGGGGGGCCCAGGGTAAATTTTGGGTGACTTCGGCTTCTGATTAGAATTGCATTAATTTGTATTCCAATAGACTCTCTGGACCCAGTACAATGTATATCCAACCTTAGAATGTGTGTTTTCTTCCCCCCCCCCTTTTAAATTCATATGTTTTGTAATTTTGTGCCTCTGTGCCTTTTTTATCAATTCTGGTGCCGAAATCTTAGAAACTTGCCTAAAAAAGACCCAGAATCTATTCATCTAGTCAAGAGGAAGCTTTCTATGTATTTAAAATCAATTTTGAAAGACATCTTTGGTTTTCACAATTTTAGACTTAAGGCTATAGCCTAGGGTAAATTTTGGGTGACTTTGGCTTCGGATTAAAACTGCATTAATTTGTATTCCAATAGACTCTCTGGACCCAGTACAATGTATATCCAACCTTAGAATGTGTGTTTCCCCCCCCCCTTTTAAATTCATATGTTCTGTAAATTTTGGCCTCTGTGCCTTTTTCATCAATTCTGGTGCCGAAATCGTAGAAACTTGCCTAAAAAAGACCCAGAATCTATTCATCTAGTCAAGAGGAAGCTTTCTATGTATTTAAAATTAATTTTGAAAGACATTTTTGGTTTTCACAATTTTTGACTTGGGGGCCCAGGGTAAATTTTGGGTGACTTCGGCTTCGGATTAGAACTGCATTAATTTGTATTCCAATAGACTCTCTGGACCCAGTACAATGTATATCCAACCTTAGAATGTGTGTTTCCCCCCCCCCCCCATTTTAAATTCATATGTTTTGTAATTTTGTGCCTCTGTGCCTTTTTCATCAGTTCTGGTGCGGAAATCGTAGAAACTTGCCTAAAAAAGACCCAGAATCTATTCATCTAGTCAAGAGGAAGCTTTCTATGTATTTAAAATTTAATTTTGAAAGACATTTTTGGTTTTCACAATTTTTGACTTAAGGGCCCAGGGTAAATTTTTAGTGACCTCGGCTTCGGATTAGAACTGCATCAATTTGTATTCCAATAGACTCTCTGGACCCAGTACAATGTATATCCACCTTTAGGATGTGTGTTTCCCCCCCCCCTTTTAAATTCATATGTTCTGTAAATTTTGGCCTCTGTGCCTTTTTCATCAATTCTGGTGCCGAAATCGTAGAAACTTGCCTAAAAAAGACCCAGAATCTATTCATCTAGTCAAGAGGAAGCTTTCTATGTATTTAAAATAAATTTTGAAAGACATTTTTGGTTTTCACAATTTTTGACTTGGGGGCCCAGGGTAAATTTTGGGTGACTTCGGCTTCGGATTAGAACTGCATTAATTTGTATTCCAATAGACTCTCTGGACCCAGTACAATGTATATCCAACCTTAGAATGTGTGTTTCCCCCCCCCCCATTTTAAATTCATATGTTTTGTAATTTTGTGCCTCTGTGCCTTTTTCATCAGTTCTCGTGCGGAAATCGTAGAAACTTGCCTTAAAAAGACCCAGAATCTATTCATCTAGTCAAGAGGAAGCTTTCTATGTATTTAAAATAAATTTTGAAAGACATTTTTGGTTTTCACAATTTTTGACTTAAGGGCCCAGGGTAAATTTTTAGTGACCTCGGCTTCGGATTAGAACTGCATCAATTTGTATTCCAATAGACTCTCTGGACCCACTACAATGTATATCCACCTTTAGGATGTGTGTTTACCCCCCCCCCCCTTTTAAATTCATATGTTCTGTAAATTTTGGCCTCTGTACCTTTTTCATCAATTCTGGTGCTGAAATCGTAGAAACTTGCCTAAAAAAGACCCAGAATCTATTCATCTAGTCAAGAGGAAGCTTTCTATGTATTTAAAAATTAATTTTGAAAGACATCTTTGGTTTTCACAATTTTTAACTTAAGGGGTAAATTTTGGGTGAATTCGGCTTCGGATTAGAACTGCATCAATTTGTATTCCATTAGACTCTCTGGACCCAGTACAATGTATATCCACCTTTAGGATGTGTGTTTCCCCCCTCCCCTTTTAAATTCATATGTTCTGTAAATTTTGGCCTCTGTGCCTTTTTCATCAATTCTGGTGCCGAAATCGTAGAAACTTGCCTAAAAAAGACCCAGAATCTATTCATCTAGTCAAGAGGAAGCTTTCTATGTATTTAAAATTAATTTTGAAAGACATTTTTGGTTTTCACAATTTTTGACTTGGGGGCCTAGGGTAAATTTTGGGTGACTTCGGCTTCGGATTAGAACTGCATTAATTTGTATTCCAATAGACTTTCTGGACCCAGTACAATGTATATCCAACCTTAGAATGTGTGTTTCCCCCCCCCCCCCCCATTTTAAATTCATATGTTTTGTAATTTTGTGCCTCTGTGCCTTTTTCATCAGTTCTGGTGCGGAAATCGTAGAAACTTGCCTAAAAAAGACCCAGAATCTATTCACCTAGTCAAGAGGAAGCTTTCTATGTATTTAAAATTAATTTTGAAAGACATCTTTGGTTTTCACAATTTTTGAGTTAAGGCTATAACCCAGGGTAAATTTTGGGTGAATTCGGCTTCGGATTAGAACTGCATCAATTTGTATTCCAATAGACTCTCTGGACCCAGTACAATGTATATCCACCCTTAGAATGTGTGTTTTCTTCCCCCCCCCCCTTTTAAATTCATATGTTTTGTAACTTGTGCCTCTGTGCCTTTTTCATCAGTTCTGGTGCGGAAATCGTAGAAACTTGCCTAAAAAAGACCCAGAATCTATTCATCTAGTCAAGAGGAAGCTTTCTATGTATTTAAAATTAATTTTGAAAGACATTTTTGGTTTTCACAATTTTTGACTTGGGGGCCCAGGGTAAATTTTGGGTGACTTCGGCTTCGGATTAGAACTGCATTAATTTGTATTCCAATAGACTCTCTGGACCCAGTACAATGTATATCCAACCTTAGAATGTGTGTTTCCCCCCCCCCCCATTTTAAATTCATATGTTTTGTAATTTTGTGCCTCTGTGCCTTTTTCATCAGTTCTGGTGCGGAAATCGTATAAACTTGCCTAAAAAAGACCCAGAATCTATTCATCTAGTCAAGAGGAAGCTTTCTATGTATCTAAAATTAATTTTGAAAGACATTTTTGGTTTTCACAATTTTTGACTTGGGGGCCCAGGGTAAATTTTGGGTGACTTCGGCTTCGGATTAGAACTGCATTAATTTGTATTCCAATAGACTCTCTGGACCCAGTACAATGTATATCCAACCTTAGAATGTGTGTTTCCCCCCCCCCCCCCCATTTTAAATTCATATGTTTTGTAATTTTGTGCCTCTGTGCCTTTTTCATCAGTTCTGGTGCGGAAATCGTAGAAACTTGCCTAAAAAAGACCCAGAATCTATTCATCTAGTCAACAGGAAGCTTTCTATGTATTTAAAATAAATTTTGAAAGACATTTTTGGTTTTCACAATTTTTGACTTAAGGGCCCAGGGTAAATTTTTAGTGACCTCGGCTTCGGATTAGAACTGCATCAATTTGTATTCCAATAGACTCTCTGGACCCAGTACAATGTATATCCACCTTTAGGATGTGTGTTTCCCCCACCCCCTTTTAAATTCATATGTTCTGTAAATTTTGGCCTCTGTGCCTTTTTCATCAATTCTGGTGCCGAAATCGTAGAAACTTGCCTAAAAAAGACCCAGAATCTATTCATCTAGTCAAGAGGAAGCTTTCTATGTATTTAAAATTAATTTTGAAAGACATTTTTGGTTTTCACAATTTTTGACTTAAGGCTATAACTCAGGGTAAATTTTGAGTGACTTCGGCTTCGGATTAGAACTGCATTAATTTGTATTCAAATAGACTCTCTGGACCCAGTACACTGCACATCCACCCTGAGATTGTGTGTTTTTCTTCCTCCCCCCCCCCCCTTTTAAATTCATATGTTTTGTAATTTTGTGCCTCTGTGACTTTTTCATCAATTTTGGTGCCGAAATCTTAGAAACTTGCCTAAAAAAGACCCAGAATCTATTCATCTAGTCAAGAGGAAGCTTTCTATGTATTTAAAATTAATTTTGAAAGACATTTTTGGTTTTCACAATTTTTGACTTGGGGGCCCAGGGTAAATTTTGGGTGACTTCGGCTTCGGATTAGAACTGCATTAATTTGTATTCCAATAGACTCTCTGGACCCAGTACAATGTATATCCAACCTTAGAATGTGTGTTTTCTTCCCCCCCCCTTTTAAATTCATATGTTTTGTAATTTTGTGCCTCTGTGCCTTTTTCATCAATTCTGGTGCCGAAATCTTAGAAACTTGCCTAAAAAAGACCCAGAATCTATTCATCTAGTCAAGAGGAAGCTTTCTATGTATTTAAAATCAATTTTGAAAGACATCTTTGGTTTTCACAATTTTAGACTTAAGGCTATAGCCTAGGGTAAATTTTGGGTGACTTTGGCTTCGGATTAAAACTGCATTAATTTGTATTCCAATAGACTCTCTGGACCCAGTACAATGTATATCCAACCTTAGAATGTGTGTTTCCCCCCCCCCTTTTAAATTCATATGTTCTGTAAATTTTGGCCTCTGTGCCTTTTTCATCAATTCTGGTGCCGAAATCGTAGAAACTTGCCTAAAAAAGACCCAGAATCTATTCATCTAGTCAAGAGGAAGCTTTCTATGTATTTAAAATTAATTTTGAAAGACATTTTTGGTTTTCACAATTTTTGACTTGGGGGCCCAGGGTATATTTTGGGTGACTTCGGCTTCGGATTAGAACTGCATTAATTTGTATTCCAATAGACTCTCTGGACCCAGTACAATGTATATCCAACCTTAGAATGTGTGTTTCCCCCCCCCCCCCCCATTTTAAATTCATATGTTTTGTAATTTTGTGCCTCTGTGCCTTTTTCATCAGTTCTGGTGCGGAAATCGTAGAAACTTGCCTAAAAAAGACCCAGAATCTATTCATCTAGTCAAGAGGAAGCTTTCTATGTATTTAAAATTAATTTTGAAAGACATTTTTGGTTTTCACAATTTTTGACTTAAGGGCCCAGGGTAAATTTTTAGTGACCTCGGCTTCGGATTAGAACTGCATCAATTTGTATTCCAATAGACTCTCTGGACCCAGTACAATGTATATCCACCTTTAGGATGTGTGTTTCCCCCCCCCCCTTTTAAATTCATATGTTCTGTAAATTTTGGCCTCTG
This sequence comes from Alentia gelatinosa, assembly GCA_950022655.1. NCBI lineage: Eukaryota > Metazoa > Annelida > Polychaeta > Phyllodocida > Polynoidae > Alentia > Alentia gelatinosa. The sequence goes on from OX465590.1 coordinate 17,102,878, forward strand.
TGCCTTTTTCATCAATTCTGGTGCCGAAATCGTAGAAACTTGCCTAAAAAAGACCCAGAATCTATTCATCTAGTCAAGAGGAAGCTTTCTATGTATTTAAAATTAATTTTGAAAGACATTTTTGGTTTTCACAATTTTTGACTTGGGGGCCTAGGGTAAATTTTGGGTGACTTCGGCTTCGGATTAGAACTGCATTAATTTGTATTCCAATAGACTCTCTGGACCCAGTACAATGTATATCCAACCTTAGAATGTGTGTTTCCCCCCCCCCCCCATTTTAAATTCATATGTTTTGTAATTTTGTGCCTCTGTGCCTTTTTCATCAGTTCTGGTGCAGAAATCGTAGAAACTTGCCTAAAAAAGACCCAGAATCTATTCACCTAGTCAAGAGGAAGCTTTCTATGTATTTAAAATTAATTTTGAAAGACATCTTTGGTTTTCACAATTTTTGAGTTAAGGCTATAACCCAGGGTAAATTTTGGGTGAATTCGGCTTCGGATTAGAACTGCATCAATTTGTATTCCAATAGACTCTCTGGACCCAGTACAATGTATATCCACCCTTAGAATGTGTGTTTTCTTCCCCCCCCCCCTTTTAAATTCATATGTTTTGTAACTTGTGCCTCTGTGCCTTTTTCATCAGTTCTGGTGCGGAAATCGTAGAAACTTGCCTTAAAAAGACCCAGAATCTATTCATCTAGTCAAGAGGAAGCTTTCTATGTATTTAAAATTAATTTTGAAAGACATTTTTGGTTTTCACAATTTTTGACTTGGGGGCCCAGGGTAAATTTTGGGTGACTTCGGCTTCGGATTAGAACTGCATTAATTTGTATTCCAATAGACTCTCTGGACCCAGTACAATGTATATCCAACCTTAGAATGTGTGTTTCCCCCCCCCCCCCCATTTTAAATTCATATGTTTTGTAATTTTGTGCCTCTGTGCCTTTTTCATCAGTTCTGGTGCGGAAATCGTATAAACTTGCCTAAAAAAGACCCAGAATCTATTCATCTAGTCAAGAGGAAGCTTTCTATGTATCTAAAATTAATTTTGAAAGACATTTTTGGTTTTCACAATTTTTGACTTGGGGGCCCAGGGTAAATTTTGGGTGACTTCGGCTTCGGATTAGAACTGCATTAATTTGTATTCCAATAGACTCTCTGGACCCAGTACAATGTATATCCAACCTTAGAATGTGTGTTTTCCCCCCCCCCCCATTTTAAATTCATATGTTTTGTAATTTTGTGCCTCTGTGCCTTTTTCATCAGTTCTGGTGCGGAAATCGTAGAAACTTGCCTAAAAAAGACCCAGAATCTATTCATCTAGTCAACAGGAAGCTTTCTATGTATTTAAAATAAATTTTGAAAGACATTTTTGGTTTTCACAATTTTTGACTTAAGGGCCCAGGGTAAATTTTTAGTGACCTCGGCTTCGGATTAGAACTGCATCAATTTGTATTCCAATAGACTCTCTGGACCCAGTACAATGTATATCCACCTTTAGGATGTGTGTTTGCCCCACCCCCTTTTAAATTCATATGTTCTGTAAATTTTGGCCTCTGTGCCTTTTTCATCAATTCTGGTGCCGAAATCGTAGAAACTTGCCTAAAAAAGACCCAGAATCTATTCATCTAGTCAAGAGGAAGCTTTCTATGTATTTAAAATTAATTTTGAAAGACATTTTTGGTTTTCACAATTTTTGACTTAAGGCTATAACTCAGGGTAAATTTTGAGTGACTTCGGCTTCGGATTAGAACTGCATTAATTTGTATTCAAATAGACTCTCTGGACCCAGTACAATGCACATCCACCCTGAGATTGTGTGTTTTCTTCCTCCCCCCCCCCTTTTAAATTCATATGTTTTGTAATTTTGTGCCTCTGTGACTTTTTCATCAATTTTGGTGCCGAAATCTTAGAAACTTGCCTAAAAAAGACCCAGAATCTATTCATCTAGTCAAGAGGAAGCTTTCTATGTATTTAAAATTAATTTTGAAAGACATTTTTGGTTTTCACAATTTTTGACTTGGGGGCCCAGGGTAAATTTTGGGTGACTTCGGCTTCGGATTAGAACTGCATTAATTTGTATTCCAATAGACTCTCTGGACCCAGTACAATGTATATCCAACCTTAGAATGTGTGTTTTCTTCCCCCCCCCCTTTTAAATTCATATGTTTTGTAATTTTGTGCCTCTGTGCCTTTTTCATCAATTCTGGTGCCGAAATCTTAGAAACTTGCCTAAAAAAGACCCAGAATCTATTCATCTAGTCAAGAGGAAGCTTTCTATGTATTTAAAATCAATTTTGAAAGACATCTTTGGTTTTCACAATTTTAGACTTAAGGCTATAGCCTAGGGTAAATTTTGGGTGACTTTGGCTTCGGATTAAAACTGCATTAATTTGTATTCCAATAGACTCTCTTGACCCAGTACAATGTATATCCAACCTTAGAATGTGTGTTTCCCCCCCCCCCTTTTAAATTCATATGTTCTGTAAATTTTGGCCTCTGTGCCTTTTTCATCAATTCTGGTGCCGAAATCGTAGAAACTTGCCTAAAAAAGACCCAGAATCTATTCATCTAGTCAAGAGGAAGCTTTCTATGTATTTAAAATTAATTTTGAAAGACATTTTTGGTTTTCACAATTTTTGACTTGGGGGCCCAGGGTCAATTTTGGGTGACTTCGGCTTCGGATTAGAACTGCATTAATTTGTATTCCAATAGACTCTCTGGACCCAGTACAATGTATATCCAACCTTAGAATGTGTGTTTCCCCCCCCCCCCCCATTTTAAATTCATATGTTTTGTAATTTTGTGCCTCTGTGCCTTTTTCATCAGTTCTGGTGCGGAAATCGTAGAAACTTGCCTAAAAAAGACCCAGAATCTATTCATCTAGTCAAGAGGAAGCTTTCTATGTATTTAAAATTAATTTTGAAAGACATTTTTGGTTTTCACAATTTTTGACTTAAGGGCCCAGGGTAAATTTTTAGTGACCTCGGCTTCGGATTAGAACTGCATCAATTTGTATTCCAATAGACTCTCTGGACCCAGTACAATGTATATCCACCTTTAGGATGTGTGTTTCCCCCCCCCCTTTTAAATTCATATGTTCTGTAAATTTTGGCCTCTGTGCCTTTTTCATCAATTCTGGTGCCGAAATCGTAGAAACTTGCCTAAAAAAGACCCAGAATCTATTCATCTAGTCAAGAGGAAGCTGTCTATGTATTTAGAATAAATTTTGAAAGACATTTTTGGTTTTCACAATTTTTGACTTGGGGGCCCAGGGTAAATTTTGGGTGACTTCGGCTTCGGATTAGAACTGCATTAATTTGTATTCCAATAGACTCTCTGGACCCAGTACAATGTATATCCAACCTTAGAATGTGTGTTTCCCCCCCCCCCCCCATATTAAATTCATATGTTTTGTAATTTTGTGCCTCTGTGCCTTTTTCATCAGTTCTCGTGCGGAAATCGTAGAAACTTGCCTAAAAAAGACCCAGAATCTATTCATCTAGTCAAGAGGAAGCTTTCTATGTATTTAAAATTAATTTTGAAAGACATTTTTGGTTTTCACAATTTTTGACTTGGGGGCCTAGGGTAAATTTTGGGTGACTTCGGCTTCGGATTAGAACTGCATTAATTTGTATTCCAATAGACTCTCTGGACCCAGTACAACGTATATCCAACCTTAGAATGTGTGTTTCCCCCCCCCCCCCCCCATTTTAAATTCATATGTTTTGTAATTTTGTGCCTCTGTGCCTTTTTCATCAGTTCTGGTGCGGAAATCGTAGAAACTTGCCTAAAAAAGACCCAGAATCTATTCACCTAGTCAAGAGGAAGCTTTCTATGTATTTAAAATTAATTTTGAAAGACATTTTTGGTTTTCACAATTTTTGACTTAAGGCTATAACTCAGGGTAAATTTTGAGTGACTTCGGCTTCGGATTAGAACTGCATTAATTTGTATTCAAATAGACTCTCTGGACCCAGTACAATGCACATCCACCCTGAGATTGTGTGTTTTCTTCCTCCCCCCCCCCCCCCTTTTAAATTCATATGTTTGTATTTTTGTGCCTCTGTGACTTTTTCATCAATTTTGGTGCCGAAATCTTAGAAACTTGCCTAAAAAAGACCCAGAATCTATTCATCTAGTCAAGAGGAAGCTTTCTATGTATTTAAAATTAATTTTGAAAGACATTTTTGGTTTTCACAATTTTTGACTTGGGGGCCTAGGGTAAATTTTGGGTGACTTCGGCTTCGGATTAGAACTGCATCAATTTGTATTCCAATAGACTCTCTGGACCCACTACAATGTATATCCACCTTTAGGATGTGTGTTTACCCCCCCCCCCCTTTTAAATTCATATGTTCTGTAAATTTTGGCCTCTGTACCTTTTTCATCAATTCTGGTGCTGAAATCGTAGAAACTTGCCTAAAAAAGACCCAGAATCTATTCATCTAGTCAAGAGGAAGCTTTCTATGTATTTAAAATTAATTTTGAAAGACATCTTTGGTTTTCACAATTTTTAACTTAAGGGGTAAATTTTGGGTGAATTCGGCTTCGGATAAGAACTGCATCAATTTGTATTCCATTAGACTCTCTGGACCCCGTACAATGTATATCCACCCTTAGAATGTGTGTTTTCTTCCCCCCCCCCTTTTAAATTCATATGTTTTGTAATTTTGTGCCTCTGTGCCTTTTTCATCAGTTCTGGTGCGGAAATCGTAGAAACTTGCCTAAAAAAGACCCAGAATCTATTCATCTAGTCAAGAGGAAGCTTTCTATGTATTTAAAATTAATTTTGAAAGACATTTTTGGTTTTCACAATTTTTGACTTGGGGGCCTAGGGTAAATTTTGGGTGACTTCGGCTTCGGATTAGAACTGCATTAATTTGTATTCCAATAGACTCTCTGGACCCAGTACAACGTATATCCAACCTTAGAATGTGTGTTTTCTTTCCCCCCCCCCCCTTTTAAATTCATATGTTTTGTAATTTTGTGCCTCTGTGCCTTTTTCATCAGTTCTGGTGCGGAAATCGTAGAAACTTGCCTAAAAAAGACCCAGAATCTATTCATCTAGTCAAGAGGAAGCTTTCTATGTATTTAAAATTAATTTTGAAAGACATTTTTGGTTTTCACAATTTTTGACTTGGGGGCCCAGGGTAAATTTTGGGTGACTTCGGCTTCAGATTAGAACTGCATTAATTTGTATTCCAATAGACTCTCTGGACCCAGTACAATGTATATCCAACCTTAGAATGTGTGTTTTCCCCCCCCCCCCCCATTTTAAATTCATATGTTTTGTAATTTTGTGCCTCTGTGCCTTTTTCATCAGTTCTGGTGCGGAAATCGTATAAACTTGCCTAAAAAAGACCCAGAATCTATTCATCTAGTCAAGAGGAAGCTTTCTATGTATTTAAAATAAATTTTGAAAGACATTTTTGGTTTTCACAATTTTTGACTTAAGGGCCCAGGGTAATTTTTTAGTGACCTCGGCTTCGGATTAGAACTGCATCAATTTGTATTCCAATAGACTCTCTGGACCCAGTACAATGTATATCCACCTTTAGGATGTGTGTTTCCCCCCCCCCCTTTTAAATTCATATGTTCTGTAAATTTTGGCCTCTGTGCCTTTTTCATCAATTCTGGTGCCGAAATCGTAGAAACTTGCCTAAAAAAGACCCAGAATCTATTCATCTAGTCAAGAGGAAGCTTTCTATGTATTTAAAATTAATTTTGAAAGACATTTTTGGTTTTCACAATTTTTGACTTGGGGGCCCAGGGTAAATTTTGGGTGACTTCGGCTTCGGATTAGAACTGCATTAATTTGTATTCCAATAGACTCTCTGGACCCAGTACAATGTATATCCAACCTTAGAATGTGTGTTTCCCCCCCCCCCCCCATTTTAAATTCATATGTTTTGTAATTTTGTGCCTCTGTGCCTTTTTCATCAGTTCTGGTGCGGAAATCGTATAAACTTGCCTAAAAAAGACCCAGAATCTATTCATCTAGTCAAGAGGAAGCTTTCTATGTATCTAAAATAAATTTTGAAAGACATTTTTGGTTTTCACAATTTTTGACTTGGGGGCCCAGGGTAAATTTTGGGTGACTTCGGCTTCGGATTAGAACTGCATTAATTTGTATTCCAATAGACTCTCTGGACCCAGTACAATGTATATCCAACCTTAGAATGTGTGTTTCCCCCCCCCCATTTTAAATTCATATGTTTTGTAATTTTGTGCCTCTGTGCCTTTTTCATCAGTTCTGGTGCGGAAATCGTAGAAACTTGCCTAAAAAAGACCCAGAATCTATTCATCTAGTCAACAGGAAGCTTTCTATGTATTTAAAATAAATTTTGAAAGACATTTTTGGTTTTCACCATTTTTGACTTAAGGGCCCAGGGTAAATTTTTAGTGACCTCGGCTTCTGATTAGAACTGCATCAATTTGTATTCCAATAGACTCTCTGGACCCAGTACAATGTATATCCACCTTTAGGATGTGTGTTTCCCCCACCCCCTTTTAAATTCATATGTTCTGTAAATTTTGGCCTCTGTGCCTTTTTCATCAATTCTGGTGCCGAAATCGTAGAAACTTGCCTAAAAAAGACCCAGAATCTATTCATCTAGTCAAGAGGAAGCTTTCTATGTATTTAAAATTAATTTTGAAAGACATTTTTGGTTTTCACAATTTTTGACTTAAGGCTATAACTCAGGGTAAATTTTGAGTGACTTCGGCTTCGGATTAGAACTGCATTAATTTGTATTCAAATAGACTCTCTGGACCCAGTACAATGCACATCCACCCTGAGATTGTGTGTTTTCTTCCTCCCCCCCCCCCCCTTTTAAATTCATATGTTTGTATTTTTGTGCCTCTGTGACTTTTTCATCAATTTTGGTGCCGAAATCTTAGAAACTTGCCTAAAAAAGACCCAGAATCTATTCATCTAGTCAAGAGGAAGCTTTCTATGTATTTAAAATTAATTTTGAAAGACATTTTTGGTTTTCACAATTTTTGACTTGGGGGCCCAGGGTAAATTTTGGGTGACTTCGGCTTCGGATTAGAACTGCATTAATTTGTATTCCAATAGACTCTCTGGACCCAGTACAATGTATATCCAACCTTAGAATGTGTGTTTTCTTCCCCCCCCCCCTTTTAAATTCATATGTTTTGTAATTTTGTGCCTCTGTGCCTTTTTCATCAATTCTGGTGCCGAAATCTTAGAAACTTGCCTAAAAAAGACCCAGAATCTATTCATCTAGTCAAGAGGAAGCTTTCTATGTATTTAAAATTAATTTTGAAAGACATCTTTGGTTTTCACAATTTTTAACTTAAGGGGTAAATTTTGGGTGAATTCGGCTTCGGATTAGAACTGCATCAATTTGTATTCCATTAGACTCTCTGGACCCCGTACAATGTATATCCACCCTTAGAATGTGTGTTTTCTTCCCCCCCCCCCCCTTTTAAATTCATATGTTTTGTAATTTTGTGCCTCTGTGCCTTTTTCATCAGTTCTGGTGCGGAAATCGTAGAAACTTGCTTAAAAAAGACCCAGAATCTATTCATCTAGTCAAGAGGAAGCTTTCTATGTATTTAAAATTAATTTTGAAAGACATTTTTGGTTTTCACAATTTTTGACTTGGGGGCCCAGGGTAAATTTTGGGTGACTTCGGCTTCAGATTAGAACTGCATTAATTTGTATTCCAATAGACTCTCTGGACCCAGTACAATGTATATCCAACCTTAGAATGTGTGTTTTCCCCCCCCCCCCCCATTTTAAATTCATATGTTTTGTAATTTTGTGCCTCTGTGCCTTTTTCATCAGTTCTGGTGCGGAAATCGTATAAACTTGCCTAAAAAAGACCCAGAATCTATTCATCTAGTCAAGAGGAAGCTTTCTATGTATTTAAAATAAATTTTGAAAGACATTTTTGGTTTTCACAATTTTTGACTTAAGGGCCCAGGGTAAATTTTTAGTGACCTCGGCTTCGGATTAGAACTGCATCAATTTGTATTCCAATAGACTCTCTGGACCCAGTACAATGTATATCCACCTTTAGGATGTGTGTTTCCCCCCCCCCCCCTTTTAAATTCATATGTTCTGTAAATTTTGGCCTCTGTGCCTTTTTCATCAATTCTGGTGCCGAAATCGTAGAAACTTGCCTAAAAAAGACCCAGAATCTATTCATCTAGTCAAGAGGAAGCTTTCTATGTATTTAAAATTAATTTTGAAAGACATTTTTGGTTTTCACAATTTTTGACTTGGGGGCCTAGGGTAAATTTTGGGTGACTTCGGCTTCGGATTAGAACTGCATTAATTTGTATTCCAATAGACTCTCTGGACCCAGTACAACGTATATCCAACCTTAGAATGTGTGTTTCCCCCCCCCCCCATTTTAAATTCATATGTTTTGTAATTTTGTGCCTCTGTGCCTTTTTCATCAGTTCTGGTGCGGAAATCGTAGAAACTTGCCTAAAAAAGACCCAGAATCTATTCACCTAGTCAAGAGGAAGCTTTCTATGTATTTAAAATTAATTTTGAAAGACATCTTTGGTTTTCACAATTTTTGAGTTAAGGCTATAACCCAGGGTAAATTTTGGGTGAATTCGGCTTCGGATTAGAACTGCATCAATTTGTATTCCAATAGACTCTCTGGACCCAGTACAATGTATATCCACCCTTAGAATGTGTGTTTTCTTCCCCCCCCCCTTTTAAATTCATATGTTTTGTAACTTGTGCCTCTGTGCCTTTTTCATCAGTTCTGGTGCGGAAATCGTAGAAACTTGCCTAAAAAAGACCCAGAATCTATTCATCTAGTCAAGAGGAAGCTTTCTATGTATTTAAAATTAATTTTGAAAGACATTTTTGGTTTTCACAATTTTTGACTTGGGGGCCCAGGGTAAATTTTGGGTGACTTCGGCTTCGGATTAGAACTGCATTAATTTGTATTCCAATAGACTCTCTGGACCCAGTACAATGTATATCCAACCTTAGAATGTGTGTTTCCCCCCCCCCCCCATTTTAAATTCATATGTTTTGTAATTTTGTGCCTCTGTGCCTTTTTCATCAGTTCTGGTGCGGAAATCGTATAAACTTGCCTAAAAAAGACCCAGAATCTATTCATCTAGTCAAGAGGAAGCTTTCTATGTATCTAAAATAAATTTTGAAAGACATTTTTGGTTTTCACAATTTTTGACTTGGGGGCCCAGGGTAAATATTTTTGGGTGACTTCGGCTTCGGATTAGAACTGCATTAATTTGTATTCCAATAGACTCTCTGGACCCAGTACAATGTATATCCAACCTTAGAATGTGTGTTTCCCCCCCCCCCCCATTTTAAATTCATATGTTTTGTAATTTTGTGCCTCTGTGCCTTTTTCATCAGTTCTGGTGCGGAAATCGTAGAAACTTGCCTAAAAAAGACCCAGAATCTATTCATCTAGTCAACAGGAAGCTTTCTATGTATTTAAAATAAATTTTGAAAGACATTTTTGGTTTTCACCATTTTTGACTTAAGGGCCCAGGGTAAATTTTTAGTGACCTCGGCTTCTGATTAGAACTGCATCAATTTGTATTCCAATAGACTCTCTGGACCCAGTACAATGTATATCCACCTTTAGGATGTGTGTTTCCCCCACCCCCTTTTAAATTCATATGTTCTGTAAATTTTGGCCTCTGTGCCTTTTTCATCAATTCTGGTGCCGAAATCGTAGAAACTTGCCTAAAAAAGACCCAGAATCTATTCATCTAGTCAAGAGGAAGCTTTCTATGTATTTAAAATTAATTTTGAAAGACATTTTTGGTTTTCACAATTTTTGACTTAAGGCTATAACTCAGGGTAAATTTTGAGTGACTTCGGCTTCGGATTAGAACTGCATTAATTTGTATTCAAATAGACTCTCTGGACCCAGTACAATGCACATCCACCCTGAGATTGTGTGTTTTCTTCCTCCCCCCCCCCCTTTTAAATTCATATGTTTGTATTTTTGTGCCTCTGTGACTTTTTCATCAATTTTGGTGCCGAAATCTTAGAAACTTGCCTAAAAAAGACCCAGAATCTATTCATCTAGTCAAGAGGAAGCTTTCTATGTATTTAAAATTAATTTTGAAAGACATTTTTGGTTTTCACAATTTTTGACTTGGGGGCCCAGGGTAAATTTTGGGTGACTTCGGCTTCAGATTAGAACTGCATTAATTTGTATTCCAATAGACTCTCTGGACCCAGTACAATGTATATCCAACCTTAGAATGTGTGTTTTCCCCCCCCCCCCATCTTAAATTCATATGTTTTGTAATTTTGTGCCTCTGTGCCTTTTTCATCAGTTCTGGTGCGGAAATCGTATAAACTTGCCTAAAAAAGACCCAGAATCTATTCATCTAGTCAAGAGGAAGCTTTCTATGTATTTAAAATAAATTTTGAAAGACATTTTTGGTTTTCACAATTTTTGACTTAAGGGCCCAGGGTAAATTTTTAGTGACCTCGGCTTCGGATTAGAACTGCATCAATTTGTATTCCAATAGACTCTCTGGACCCAGTACAATGTATATCCACCTTTAGGATGTGTGTTTCCCCCCCCCCCCTTTTAAATTCATATGTTCTGTAAATTTTGGCCTCTGTGCCTTTTTCATCAATTCTGGTGCCGAAATCGTAGAAACTTGCCTAAAAAAGACCCAGAATCTATTCATCTAGTCAAGAGGAAGCTTTCTATGTATTTAAAATTAATTTTGAAAGACATTTTTGGTTTTCACAATTTTTGACTTGGGGGCCTAGGGTAAATTTTGGGTGACTTCGGCTTCGGATTAGAACTGCATTAATTTGTATTCCAATAGACTCTCTGGACCCAGTACAACGTATATCCAACCTTAGAATGTGTGTTTCCCCCCCCCCCCCATTTTAAATTCATATGTTTTGTAATTTTGTGCCTCTGTGCCTTTTTCATCAGTTCTGGTGCGGAAATCGTAGAAACTTGCCTAAAAAAGACCCAGAATCTATTCACCTAGTCAAGAGGAAGCTTTCTATGTATTTAAAATTAATTTTGAAAGACATCTTTGGTTTTCACAATTTTTGAGTTAAGGCTATAACCCAGGGTAAATTTTGGGTGAATTCGGCTTCGGATTAGAACTGCATCAATTTGTATTCCAATAGACTCTCTGGACCCAGTACAATGTATATCCACCCTTAGAATGTGTGTTTTCTTCCCCCCCCCTTTTAAATTCATATGTTTTGTAACTTGTGCCTCTGTGCCTTTTTCATCAGTTCTGGTGCGGAAATCGTAGAAACTTGCCTAAAAAAGACCCAGAATCTATTCATCTAGTCAAGAGGAAGCTTTCTATGTATTCAAAATTAATTTTGAAAGACATTTTTGGTTTTCACAATTTTTGACTTGGGGGCCCAGGGTAAATTTAGGGTGACTTCGGCTTCGGATTAGAACTGCATTAATTTGTATTCCAATAGACTCTCTGGACCCAGTACAATGTATATCCAACCTTAGAATGTGTGTTTCCCCCCCCCCCCCCCATTTTAAATTCATATGTTTTGTAATTTTGTGCCTCTGTGCCTTTTTCATCAGTTCTGGTGCGGAAATCGTATAAACTTGCCTAAAAAAGACCCAGAATCTATTCATCTAGTCAAGAGGAAGCTTTCTATGTATCTAAAAAAAATTTTGAAAGACATTTTTGGTTTTCACAATTTTTGACTTGGGGGCCCAGGGTAAATTTTGGGTGACTTCGGCTTCGGATTAGAACTGCATTTATTTGTATTCCAATAGACTCTCTGGACCCAGTACAATGTATATCCAACCTTAGAATGTGTGTTTCCCCCCCCCCCCCATTTTAAATTCATATGTTTTGTAATTTTGTGCCTCTGTGCCTTTTTCATCAGTTCTGGTGCGGAAATCGTAGAAACTTGCCTAAAAAAGACCCAGAATCTATTCACCTAGTCAAGAGGAAGCTTTCTATGTATTTAAAATTAATTTTGAAAGACATCTTTGGTTTTCACAATTTTTGAGTTAAGGCTATAACCCAGGGTAAATTTTGGGTGAATTCGGCTTCGGATTAGAACTGCATCAATTTGTATTCCAATAGACTCTCTGGACCCAGTACAATGTATATCCACCCTTAGAATGTGTGTTTTCTTCCCCCCCCCTTTTAAATTCATATGTTTTGTAACTTGTGCCTCTGTGCCTTTTTCATCAGTTCTGGTGCGGAAATCGTAGAAACTTGCCTAAAAAAGACCCAGAATCTATTCATCTAGTCAAGAGGAAGCTTTCTATGTATTCAAAATTAATTTTGAAAGACATTTTTGGTTTTCACAATTTTTGACTTGGGGGCCCAGGGTAAATTTAGGGTGACTTCGGCTTCGGATTAGAACTGCATTAATTTGTATTCCAATAGACTCTCTGGACCCAGTACAATGTATATCCAACCTTAGAATGTGTGTTTCCCCCCCCCCCCCATTTTAAATTCATATGTTTTGTAATTTTGTGCCTCTGTGCCTTTTTCATCAGTTCTGGTGCGGAAATCGTATAAACTTGCCTAAAAAAGACCCAGAATCTATTCATCTAGTCAAGAGGAAGCTTTCTATGTATCTAAAAAAAATTTTGAAAGACATTTTTGGTTTTCACAATTTTTGACTTGGGGGCCCAGGGTAAATTTTGGGTGACTTCGGCTTCGGATTAGAACTGCATTTATTTGTATTCCAATAGACTCTCTGGACCCAGTACAATGTATATCCAACCTTAGAATGTGTGTTTCCCCCCCCCCCCCCCATTTTAAATTCATATGTTTTGTAATTTTGTGCCTCTGTGCCTTTTTCATCAGTTCTGGTGCGGAAATCGTAGAAACTTGCCTAAAAAAGACCCAGAATCTATTCATCTAGTCAACAGGAAGCTTTCTATGTATTTAAAATAAATTTTGAAAGACATTTTTGGTTTTCACCATTTTTGACTTAAGGGCCCAGGGTAAATTTTTAGTGACCTCGGCTTCTGATTAGAACTGCATCAATTTGTATTCCAATAGACTCTCTGGACCCAGTACAATGTATATCCACCTTTAGGATGTGTGTTTCCCCCACCCCCTTTTAAATTCATATGTTCTGTAAATTTTGGCCTCTGTGCCTTTTTCATCAATTCTGGTGCCGAAATCGTAGAAACTTGCCTAAAAAAGACCCAGAATCTATTCATCTAGTCAAGAGGAAGCTTTCTATGTATTTAAAATTAATTTTGAAAGACATTTTTGGTTTTCACAATTTTTGACTTAAGGCTATAACTCAGGGTAAATTTTGAGTGACTTCGGCTTCGGATTAGAACTGCATTAATTTGTATTCAAATAGACTCTCTGGACCCAGTACAATGCACATCCACCCTGAGATTGTGTGTTTTCTTCCTCCCCCCCCCCCCTTTTAAATTCATATGTTTGTATTTTTGTGCCTCTGTGACTTTTTCATCAATTTTGGTGCCGAAATCTTAGAAACTTGCCTAAAAAAGACCCAGAATCTATTCATCTAGTCAAGAGGAAGCTTTCTATGTATTTAAAATTAATTTTGAAAGACATTTTTGGTTTTCACAATTTTTGACTTGGGGGCCCAGGGTAAATTTTGGGTGACTTCGGCTTCAGATTAGAACTGCATTAATTTGTATTCCAATAGACTCTCTGGACCCAGTACAATGTATATCCAACCTTAGAATGTGTGTTTTCCCCCCCCCCCATCTTAAATTCATATGTTTTGTAATTTTGTGCCTCTGTGCCTTTTTCATCAGTTCTGGTGCGGAAATCGTATAAACTTGCCTAAAAAAGACCCAGAATCTATTCATCTAGTCAAGAGGAAGCTTTCTATGTATTTAAAATAAATTTTGAAAGACATTTTTGGTTTTCACAATTTTTGACTTAAGGGCCCAGGGTAAATTTTTAGTGACCTCGGCTTCGGATTAGAACTGCATCAATTTGTATTCCAATAGACTCTCTGGACCCAGTACAATGTATATCCACCTTTAGGATGTGTGTTTCCCCCCCCCCCCCTTTTAAATTCATATGTTCTGTAAATTTTGGCCTCTGTGCCTTTTTCATCAATTCTGGTGCCGAAATCGTAGAAACTTGCCTAAAAAAGACCCAGAATCTATTCATCTAGTCAAGAGGAAGCTTTCTATGTATTTAAAATTAATTTTGAAAGACATTTTTGGTTTTCACAATTTTTGACTTGGGGGCCTAGGGTAAATTTTGGGTGACTTCGGCTTCGGATTAGAACTGCATTAATTTGTATTCCAATAGACTCTCTGGACCCAGTACAACGTATATCCAACCTTAGAATGTGTGTTTCCCCCCCCCCCCCCATTTTAAATTCATATGTTTTGTAATTTTGTGCCTCTGTGCCTTTTTCATCAGTTCTGGTGCGGAAATCGTAGAAACTTGCCTAAAAAAGACCCAGAATCTATTCACCTAGTCAAGAGGAAGCTTTCTATGTATTTAAAATTAATTTTGAAAGACATCTTTGGTTTTCACAATTTTTGAGTTAAGGCTATAACCCAGGGTAAATTTTGGGTGAATTCGGCTTCGGATTAGAACTGCATCAATTTGTATTCCAATAGACTCTCTGGACCCAGTACAATGTATATCCACCCTTAGAATGTGTGTTTTCTTCCCCCCCCCTTTTAAATTCATATGTTTTGTAACTTGTGCCTCTGTGCCTTTTTCATCAGTTCTGGTGCGGAAATCGTAGAAACTTGCCTAAAAAAGACCCAGAATCTATTCATCTAGTCAAGAGGAAGCTTTCTATGTATTCAAAATTAATTTTGAAAGACATTTTTGGTTTTCACAATTTTTGACTTGGGGGCCCAGGGTAAATTTAGGGTGACTTCGGCTTCGGATTAGAACTGCATTAATTTGTATTCCAATAGACTCTCTGGACCCAGTACAATGTATATCCAACCTTAGAATGTGTGTTTCCCCCCCCCCCCCATTTTAAATTCATATGTTTTGTAATTTTGTGCCTCTGTGCCTTTTTCATCAGTTCTGGTGCGGAAATCGTATAAACTTGCCTAAAAAAGACCCAGAATCTATTCATCTAGTCAAGAGGAAGCTTTCTATGTATCTAAAAAAAATTTTGAAAGACATTTTTGGTTTTCACAATTTTTGACTTGGGGGCCCAGGGTAAATTTTGGGTGACTTCGGCTTCGGATTAGAACTGCATTTATTTGTATTCCAATAGACTCTCTGGACCCAGTACAATGTATATCCAACCTTAGAATGTGTGTTTCCCCCCCCCCCCATTTTAAATTCATATGTTTTGTAATTTTGTGCCTCTGTGCCTTTTTCATCAGTTCTGGTGCGGAAATCGTAGAAACTTGCCTAAAAAAGACCCAGAATCTATTCACCTAGTCAAGAGGAAGCTTTCTATGTATTTAAAATTAATTTTGAAAGACATCTTTGGTTTTCACAATTTTTGAGTTAAGGCTATAACCCAGGGTAAATTTTGGGTGAATTCGGCTTCGGATTAGAACTGCATCAATTTGTATTCCAA
Organism: Alentia gelatinosa; assembly: GCA_950022655.1. Lineage (NCBI taxonomy): Eukaryota > Metazoa > Annelida > Polychaeta > Phyllodocida > Polynoidae > Alentia > Alentia gelatinosa. The sequence goes on from OX465590.1 coordinate 17,118,382, forward strand.
TAGACTCTCTGGACCCAGTACAATGTATATCCACCCTTAGAATGTGTGTTTTCTTCCCCCCCCCTTTTAAATTCATATGTTTTGTAACTTGTGCCTCTGTGCCTTTTTCATCAGTTCTGGTGCGGAAATCGTAGAAACTTGCCTAAAAAAGACCCAGAATCTATTCATCTAGTCAAGAGGAAGCTTTCTATGTATTCAAAATTAATTTTGAAAGACATTTTTGGTTTTCACAATTTTTGACTTGGGGGCCCAGGGTAAATTTAGGGTGACTTCGGCTTCGGATTAGAACTGCATTAATTTGTATTCCAATAGACTCTCTGGACCCAGTACAATGTATATCCAACCTTAGAATGTGTGTTTCCCCCCCCCCCCCCATTTTAAATTCATATGTTTTGTAATTTTGTGCCTCTGTGCCTTTTTCATCAGTTCTGGTGCGGAAATCGTATAAACTTGCCTAAAAAAGACCCAGAATCTATTCATCTAGTCAAGAGGAAGCTTTCTATGTATCTAAAAAAAATTTTGAAAGACATTTTTGGTTTTCACAATTTTTGACTTGGGGGCCCAGGGTAAATTTTGGGTGACTTCGGCTTCGGATTAGAACTGCATTTATTTGTATTCCAATAGACTCTCTGGACCCAGTACAATGTATATCCAACCTTAGAATGTGTGTTTCCCCCCCCCCCCCATTTTAAATTCATATGTTTTGTAATTTTGTGCCTCTGTGCCTTTTTCATCAGTTCTGGTGCGGAAATCGTAGAAACTTGCCTAAAAAAGACCCAGAATCTATTCATCTAGTCAACAGGAAGCTTTCTATGTATTTAAAATAAATTTTGAAAGACATTTTTGGTTTTCACCATTTTTGACTTAAGGGCCCAGGGTAAATTTTTAGTGACCTCGGCTTCTGATTAGAACTGCATCAATTTGTATTCCAATAGACTCTCTGGACCCAGTACAATGTATATCCACCTTTAGGATGTGTGTTTCCCCCACCCCCTTTTAAATTCATATGTTCTGTAAATTTTGGCCTCTGTGCCTTTTTCATCAATTCTGGTGCCGAAATCGTAGAAACTTGCCTAAAAAAGACCCAGAATCTATTCATCTAGTCAAGAGGAAGCTTTCTATGTATTTAAAATTAATTTTGAAAGACATTTTTGGTTTTCACAATTTTTGACTTAAGGCTATAACTCAGGGTAAATTTTGAGTGACTTCGGCTTCGGATTAGAACTGCATTAATTTGTATTCAAATAGACTCTCTGGACCCAGTACAATGCACATCCACCCTGAGATTGTGTGTTTTCTTCCTCCCCCCCCCCCTTTTAAATTCATATGTTTGTATTTTTGTGCCTCTGTGACTTTTTCATCAATTTTGGTGCCGAAATCTTAGAAACTTGCCTAAAAAAGACCCAGAATCTATTCATCTAGTCAAGAGGAAGCTTTCTATGTATTTAAAATTAATTTTGAAAGACATTTTTGGTTTTCACAATTTTTGACTTGGGGGCCCAGGGTAAATTTTGGGTGACTTCGGCTTCAGATTAGAACTGCATTAATTTGTATTCCAATAGACTCTCTGGACCCAGTACAATGTATATCCAACCTTAGAATGTGTGTTTTCCCCCCCCCCCCCCATCTTAAATTCATATGTTTTGTAATTTTGTGCCTCTGTGCCTTTTTCATCAGTTCTGGTGCGGAAATCGTATAAACTTGCCTAAAAAAGACCCAGAATCTATTCATCTAGTCAAGAGGAAGCTTTCTATGTATTTAAAATAAATTTTGAAAGACATTTTTGGTTTTCACAATTTTTGACTTAAGGGCCCAGGGTAAATTTTTAGTGACCTCGGCTTCGGATTAGAACTGCATCAATTTGTATTCCAATAGACTCTCTGGACCCAGTACAATGTATATCCACCTTTAGGATGTGTGTTTCCCCCCCCCCCCTTTTAAATTCATATGTTCTGTAAATTTTGGCCTCTGTGCCTTTTTCATCAATTCTGGTGCCGAAATCGTAGAAACTTGCCTAAAAAAGACCCAGAATCTATTCATCTAGTCAAGAGGAAGCTTTCTATGTATTTAAAATTAATTTTGAAAGACATTTTTGGTTTTCACAATTTTTGACTTGGGGGCCTAGGGTAAATTTTGGGTGACTTCGGCTTCGGATTAGAACTGCATTAATTTGTATTCCAATAGACTCTCTGGACCCAGTACAACGTATATCCAACCTTAGAATGTGTGTTTCCCCCCCCCCCCATTTTAAATTCATATGTTTTGTAATTTTGTGCCTCTGTGCCTTTTTCATCAGTTCTGGTGCGGAAATCGTAGAAACTTGCCTAAAAAAGACCCAGAATCTATTCACCTAGTCAAGAGGAAGCTTTCTATGTATTTAAAATTAATTTTGAAAGACATCTTTGGTTTTCACAATTTTTGAGTTAAGGCTATAACCCAGGGTAAATTTTGGGTGAATTCGGCTTCGGATTAGAACTGCATCAATTTGTATTCCAATAGACTCTCTGGACCCAGTACAATGTATATCCACCCTTAGAATGTGTGTTTTCTTCCCCCCCCTTTTAAATTCATATGTTTTGTAACTTGTGCCTCTGTGCCTTTTTCATCAGTTCTGGTGCGGAAATCGTAGAAACTTGCCTAAAAAAGACCCAGAATCTATTCATCTAGTCAAGAGGAAGCTTTCTATGTATTCAAAATTAATTTTGAAAGACATTTTTGGTTTTCACAATTTTTGACTTGGGGGCCCAGGGTAAATTTAGGGTGACTTCGGCTTCGGATTAGAACTGCATTAATTTGTATTCCAATAGACTCTCTGGACCCAGTACAATGTATATCCAACCTTAGAATGTGTGTTTCCCCCCCCCCCCCCATTTTAAATTCATATGTTTTGTAATTTTGTGCCTCTGTGCCTTTTTCATCAGTTCTGGTGCGGAAATCGTATAAACTTGCCTAAAAAAGACCCAGAATCTATTCATCTAGTCAAGAGGAAGCTTTCTATGTATCTAAAAAAAATTTTGAAAGACATTTTTGGTTTTCACAATTTTTGACTTGGGGGCCCAGGGTAAATTTTGGGTGACTTCGGCTTCGGATTAGAACTGCATTTATTTGTATTCCAATAGACTCTCTGGACCCAGTACAATGTATATCCAACCTTAGAATGTGTGTTTCCCCCCCCCCCCCCATTTTAAATTCATATGTTTTGTAATTTTGTGCCTCTGTGCCTTTTTCATCAGTTCTGGTGCGGAAATCGTAGAAACTTGCCTAAAAAAGACCCAGAATCTATTCATCTAGTCAACAGGAAGCTTTCTATGTATTTAAAATAAATTTTGAAAGACATTTTTGGTTTTCACCATTTTTGACTTAAGGGCCCAGGGTAAATTTTTAGTGACCTCGGCTTCTGATTAGAACTGCATCAATTTGTATTCCAATAGACTCTCTGGACCCAGTACAATGTATATCCACCTTTAGGATGTGTGTTTCCCCCACCCCCTTTTAAATTCATATGTTCTGTAAATTTTGGCCTCTGTGCCTTTTTCATCAATTCTGGTGCCGAAATCGTAGAAACTTGCCTAAAAAAGACCCAGAATCTATTCATCTAGTCAAGAGGAAGCTTTCTATGTATTTAAAATCAATTTTGAAAGACATCTTTGGTTTTCACAATTTTAGACTTAAGGCTATAGCCTAGGGTAAATTTTGGGTGACTTTGGCTTCGGATTAAAACTGCATTTATTTGTATTCCAATAGACTCTCTGGACCCAGTACAATGTATATCCAACCTTAGAATGTGTGTTTCCCCCCCCCCCCCCATTTTAAATTCATATGTTTTGTAATTTTGTGCCTCTGTGCCTTTTTCATCAGTTCTGGTGCGGAAATCGTATAAACTTGCCTAAAAAAGACCCAGAATCTATTCATCTAGTCAAGAGGAAGCTTTCTATGTATCTAAAATTAATTTTGAAAGACATTTTTGGTTTTCACAATTTTTGACTTGGGGGCCCAGGGTAAATTTTGGGTGACTTCGGCTTCGGATTAGAACTGCATTAATTTGTATTCCAATAGACTCTCTGGACCCAGTACAATGTATATCCAACCTTAGAATGTGTGTTTCCCCCCCCCCCCCCATTTTAAATTCATATGTTTTGTAATTTTGTGCCTCTGTGCCTTTTTCATCAGTTCTGGTGCGGAAATCGTAGAAACTTGCCTAAAAAAGACCCAGAATCTATTCATCTAGTCAACAGGACGCTTTCTATGTATTTAAAATAAATTTTGAAAGACATTTTTGGTTTTCACAATTTTTGACTTAAGGGCCCAGGGTAAATTTTTAGTGACCTCGGCTTCGGATTAGAACTGCATCAATTTGTATTCCAATAGACTCTCTGGACCCAGTACAATGTATATCCACCTTTAGGATGTGTGTTTCCCCCACCCCCTTTTAAATTCATATGTTCTGTAAATTTTGGCCTCTGTGCCTTTTTCATCAATTCTGGTGCCGAAATCGTAGAAACTTGCCTAAAAAAGACCCAGAATCTATTCATCTAGTCAAGAGGAAGCTTTCTATGTATTTAAAATTAATTTTGAAAGACATTTTTGGTTTTCACAATTTTTGACTTGAGGCTATAACTCAGGGTAAATTTTGAGTGACTTCGGCTTCGGATTAGAACTGCATTAATTTGTATTCAAATAGACTCTCTGGACCCAGTACAATGCACATCCACCCTGAGATTGTGTGTTTTCTTCCTCCCCCCCCCCCTTTTAAATTCATATGTTTTGTAATTTTGTGCCTCTGTGACTTTTTCATCAATTTTGGTGCCGAAATCTTAGAAACTTGCCTAAAAAAGACCCAGAATCTATTCATCTAGTCAAGAGGAAGCTTTCTATGTATTTAAAATTAATTTTGAAAGACATTTTTGGTTTTCACAATTTTTGACTTGGGGGCCCAGGGTAAATTTTGGGTGACTTCGGCTTCTGATTAGAATTGCATTAATTTGTATTCCAATAGACTCTCTGGACCCAGTACAATGTATATCCAACCTTAGAATGTGTGTTTTCTTCCCCCCCCCCCTTTTAAATTCATATGTTTTGTAATTTTGTGCCTCTGTGCCTTTTTCATCAATTCTGGTGCCGAAATCTTAGAAACTTGCCTAAAAAAGACCCAGAATCTATTCATCTAGTCAAGAGGAAGCTTTCTATGTATTTAAAATCAATTTTGAAAGACATTTTTGGTTTTCACAATTTTAGACTTAAGGCTATAGCCTAGGGTAAATTTTGGGTGACTTTGGCTTCGGATTAAAACTGCATTAATTTGTATTCCAATAGACTCTCTGGACCCAGTACAATGTATATCCAACCTTAGAATGTGTGTTTCCCCCCCCCCCCATTTTAAATTCATATGTTTTGTAATTTTGTGCCTCTGTGCCTTTTTCATCAGTTCTGGTGCGGAAATCGTAGAAACTTGCCTAAAATAGACCCAGAATCTATTCATCTAGTCAACAGGAAGCTTTCTATGTATTTAAAATTAATTTTGAAAGACATTTTTGGTTTTCACAATTTTTGACTTAAGGGCCCAGGGTAAATTTTTAGTGACCTCGGCTTCGGATTAGAACTGCATCAATTTGTATTCCAATAGACTCTCTGGACCCAGTACAATGTATATCCACCTTTAGGATGTGTGTTTCCCCCCCCCCCCTTTTAAATTCATATGTTCTGTAAATTTTGGCCTCTGTGCCTTTTTCATCAATTCTGGTGCCGAAATCGTAGAAACTTGCCTAAAAAAGACCCAGAATCTATTCATCTAGTCAAGAGGAAGCTTTCTATGTATTTAAAATAAATTTTGAAAGACATTTTTGGTTTTCACAATTTTTGACTTGGGGGCCCAGGGTAAATTTTGGGTGACTTCGGCTTCGGATTAGAACTGCATCAATTTGTATTCCAATAGACTCTCTGGACCCACTACAATGTATATCCACCTTTAGGATGTGTGTTTACCCCCCCCCCCCCCTTTTAAATTCATATGTTCTGTAAATTTTGGCCTCTGTACCTTTTTCATCAATTCTGGTGCTGAAATCGTAGAAACTTGCCTAAAAAAGACCCAGAATCTATTCATCTAGTCAAGAGGAAGCTTTCTATGTATTTAAAATTAATTTTGAAAGACATCTTTGGTTTTCACAATTTTTAACTTAAGGGGTAAATTTTGGGTGAATTCGGCTTCGGATTAGAACTGCATCAATTTGTATTCCATTAGACTCTCTGGACCCCGTACAATGTATATCCACCCTTAGAATGTGTGTTTTCTTCCCCCCCCCCTTTTAAATTCATATGTTCTGTAAATTTTGGCCTCTGTGCCTTTTTCATCAATTCTGGTGCCGAAATCGTAGAAACTTGCCTAAAAAAGACCCAGAATCTATTCATCTAGTCAAGAGGAAGCTTTCTATGTATTTAAAATTAATTTTGAAAGACATTTTTGGTTTTCACAATTTTTGACTTGGGGGCCTAGGGTAAATTTTGGGTGACTTCGCTTCGGATTAGAACTGCATTAATTTGTATTCCAATAGACTCTCTGGACCCAGTACAATGTATATCCAACCTTAGAATGTGTGTTTCCCCCCCCCCCCCATTTTAAATTCATATGTTTTGTAATTTTGTGCCTCTGTGCCTTTTTCATCAGTTCTGGTGCGGAAATCGTAGAAACTTGCCTAAAAAAGACCCAGAATCTATTCACCTAGTCAAGAGGAAGCTTTCTATGTATTTAAAATTAATTTTGAAAGACATCTTTGGTTTTCACAATTTTTGAGTTAAGGCTATAACCCAGGGTAAATTTTGGGTGAATTCGGCTTCGGATTAGAACTGCATCAATTTGTATTCCAATAGACTCTCTGGACCCAGTACAATGTATATCCAACCTTAGAATGTGTGTTTTCTTCCCCCCCCCCCCCTTTTAAATTCATATGTTTTGTAACTTGTGCCTCTGTGCCTTTTTCATCAGTTCTGGTGCGGAAATCGTAGAAACTTGCCTAAAAAAGACCCAGAATCTATTCATCTAGTCAAGAGGAAGCTTTCTATGTATTTAAAATTAATTTTGAAAGACATTTTTGGTTTTCACAATTTTTGACTTGGGGGCCCAGGGTAAATTTTGGGTGACTTCGGCTTCGGATTAGAACTGCATTAATTTGTATTCCAATAGACTCTCTGGACCCAGTACAATGTATATCCAACCTTAGAATGTGTGTTTCCCCCCCCCCCATTTTAAATTCATATGTTTTGTAATTTTGTGCCTCTGTGCCTTTTTCATCAGTTCTGGTGCGGAAATCGTATAAACTTGCCTAAAAAAGACCCAGAATCTATTCATCTAGTCAAGAGGAAGCTTTCTATGTATCTAAAATTAATTTTGAAAGACATTTTTGGTTTTCACAATTTTTGACTTGGGGGCCCAGGGTAAATTTTGGGTGACTTCGGCTTCGGATTAGAACTGCATTAATTTGTATTCCAATAGACTCTCTGGACCCAGTACAATGTATATCCAACCTTAGAATGTGTGTTTCCCCCCCCCCCCCCATTTTAAATTCATATGTTTTGTAATTTTGTGCCTCTGTGCCTTTTTCATCAGTTCTGGTGCGGAAGACCCAGAATCTATTCATCTAGTCAACAGGAAGCTTTCTATGTATTTAAAATAAATTTTGAAAGACATTTTTGGTTTTCACAATTTTTGACTTAAGGGCCCAGGGTAAATTTTTAGTGACCTCGGCTTCGGATTAGAACTGCATCAATTTGTATTCCAATAGACTCTCTGGACCCAGTACAATGTATATCCACCTTTAGGATGTGTGTTTCCCCCACCCCCTTTTAAATTCATATGTTCTGTAAATTTTGGCCTCTGTGCCTTTTTCATCAATTCTGGTGCGGAAATCGTAGAAACTTGCCTAAAAAAGACCCAGAATCTATTCATCTAGTCAAGAGGAAGCTTTCTATGTATTTAAAATTAATTTTGAAAGACATTTTTGGTTTTCACAATTTTTGACTTAAGGCTATAACTCAGGGTAAATTTTGAGTGACTTCGGCTTCGGATTAGAACTGCATTAATTTGTATTCAAATAGACTCTCTGGACCCAGTACAATGCACATCCACCCTGAGATTGTGTGTTTTCTTCCTCCCCCCCCCCCTTTTAAATTCATATGTTTTGTAATTTTGTGCCTCTGTGACTTTTTCATCAATTTTGGTGCCGAAATCTTAGAAACTTGCCTAAAAAAGACCCAGAATCTATTCATCTAGTCAAGAGGAAGCTTTCTATGTATTTAAAATTAATTTTGAAAGACATTTTTGGTTTTCACAATTTTTGACTTGGGGGCCCAGGGTAAATTTTGGGTGACTTCGGCTTCTGATTAGAATTGCATTAATTTGTATTCCAATAGACTCTCTGGACCCAGTACAATGTATATCCAACCTTAGAATGTGTGTTTTCTTCCCCCCCCCCCCTTTTAAATTCATATGTTTTGTAATTTTGTGCCTCTGTGCCTTTTTCATCAATTCTGGTGCCGAAATCTTAGAAACTTGCCTAAAAAAGACCCAGAATCTATTCATCTAGTCAAGAGGAAGCTTTCTATGTATTTAAAATCAATTTTGAAAGACATTTTTGGTTTTCACAATTTTAGACTTAAGGCTATAGCCTAGGGTAAATTTTGGGTGACTTTGGCTTCGGATTAAAACTGCATTAATTTGTATTCCAATAGACTCTCTGGACCCAGTACAATGTATATCCAACCTTAGAATGTGTGTTTCCCCCCCCCCCCATTTTAAATTCATATGTTTTGTAATTTTGTGCCTCTGTGCCTTTTTCATCAGTTCTGGTGCGGAAATCGTAGAAACTTGCCTAAAATAGACCCAGAATCTATTCATCTAGTCAACAGGAAGCTTTCTATGTATTTAAAATTAATTTTGAAAGACATTTTTGGTTTTCACAATTTTTGACTTAAGGGCCCAGGGTAAATTTTTAGTGACCTCGGCTTCGGATTAGAACTGCATCAATTTGTATTCCAATAGACTCTCTGGACCCAGTACAATGTATATCCACCTTTAGGATGTGTGTTTCCCCCCCCCCCCCTTTTAAATTCATATGTTCTGTAAATTTTGGCCTCTGTGCCTTTTTCATCAATTCTGGTGCCGAAATCGTAGAAACTTGCCTAAAAAAGACCCAGAATCTATTCATCTAGTCAAGAGGAAGCTTTCTATGTATTTAAAATAAATTTTGAAAGACATTTTTGGTTTTCACAATTTTTGACTTGGGGGCCCAGGGTAAATTTTGGGTGACTTCGGCTTCGGATTAGAACTGCATTAATTTGTATTCCAATAGACTCTCTGGACCCAGTACAATGTATATCCAACCTTAGAATGTGTGTTTCCCCCCCCCCCCCATTTTAAATTCATATGTTTTGTAATTTTGTGCCTCTGTGCCTTTTTCATCAGTTCTCGTGCGGAAATCGTAGAAACTTGCCTTAAAAAGACCCAGAATCTATTCATCTAGTCAAGAGGAAGCTTTCTATGTATTTAAAATAAATTTTGAAAGACATTTTTGGTTTTCACAATTTTTGACTTAAGGGCCCAGGGTAAATTTTTAGTGACCTCGGCTTCGGATTAGAACTGCATCAATTTGTATTCCAATAGACTCTCTGGACCCACTACAATGTATATCCACCTTTAGGATGTGTGTTTACCCCCCCCCCCCCTTTTAAATTCATATGTTCTGTAAATTTTGGCCTCTGTACCTTTTTCATCAATTCTGGTGCTGAAATCGTAGAAACTTGCCTAAAAAAGACCCAGAATCTATTCATCTAGTCAAGAGGAAGCTTTCTATGTATTTAAAATTAATTTTGAAAGACATCTTTGGTTTTCACAATTTTTAACTTAAGGGGTAAATTTTGGGTGAATTCGGCTTCGGATTAGAACTGCATCAATTTGTATTCCATTAGACTCTCTGGACCCCGTACAATGTATATCCACCCTTAGAATGTGTGTTTTCTTCCCCCCCCCCTTTTAAATTCATATGTTCTGTAAATTTTGGCCTCTGTGCCTTTTTCATCAATTCTGGTGCCGAAATCGTAGAAACTTGCCTAAAAAAGACCCAGAATCTATTCATCTAGTCAAGAGGAAGCTTTCTATGTATTTAAAATTAATTTTGAAAGACATTTTTGGTTTTCACAATTTTTGACTTGGGGGCCTAGGGTAAATTTTGGGTGACTTCGCTTCGGATTAGAACTGCATTAATTTGTATTCCAATAGACTCTCTGGACCCAGTACAATGTATATCCAACCTTAGAATGTGTGTTTCCCCCCCCCCCCATTTTAAATTCATATGTTTTGTAATTTTGTGCCTCTGTGCCTTTTTCATCAGTTCTGGTGCGGAAATCGTAGAAACTTGCCTAAAAAAGACCCAGAATCTATTCACCTAGTCAAGAGGAAGCTTTCTATGTATTTAAAATTAATTTTGAAAGACATCTTTGGTTTTCACAATTTTTGAGTTAAGGCTATAACCCAGGGTAAATTTTGGGTGAATTCGGCTTCGGATTAGAACTGCATCAATTTGTATTCCAATAGACTCTCTGGACCCAGTACAATGTATATCCAACCTTAGAATGTGTGTTTTCTTCCCCCCCCCCCCTTTTAAATTCATATGTTTTGTAACTTGTGCCTCTGTGCCTTTTTCATCAGTTCTGGTGCGGAAATCGTAGAAACTTGCCTAAAAAAGACCCAGAATCTATTCATCTAGTCAAGAGGAAGCTTTCTATGTATTTAAAATTAATTTTGAAAGACATTTTTGGTTTTCACAATTTTTGACTTGGGGGCCCAGGGTAAATTTTGGGTGACTTCGGCTTCGGATTAGAACTGCATTAATTTGTATTCCAATAGACTCTCTGGACCCAGTACAATGTATATCCAACCTTAGAATGTGTGTTTCCCCCCCCCCCCCATTTTAAATTCATATGTTTTGTAATTTTGTGCCTCTGTGCCTTTTTCATCAGTTCTGGTGCGGAAATCGTATAAACTTGCCTAAAAAAGACCCAGAATCTATTCATCTAGTCAAGAGGAAGCTTTCTATGTATCTAAAATTAATTTTGAAAGACATTTTTGGTTTTCACAATTTTTGACTTGGGGGCCCAGGGTAAATTTTGGGTGACTTCGGCTTCGGATTAGAACTGCATTAATTTGTATTCCAATAGACTCTCTGGACCCAGTACAATGTATATCCAACCTTAGAATGTGTGTTTCCCCCCCCCCCCCCCATTTTAAATTCATATGTTTTGTAATTTTGTGCCTCTGTGCCTTTTTCATCAGTTCTGGTGCGGAAGACCCAGAATCTATTCATCTAGTCAACAGGAAGCTTTCTATGTATTTAAAATAAATTTTGAAAGACATTTTTGGTTTTCACAATTTTTGACTTAAGGGCCCAGGGTAAATTTTTAGTGACCTCGGCTTCGGATTAGAACTGCATCAATTTGTATTCCAATAGACTCTCTGGACCCAGTACAATGTATATCCACCTTTAGGATGTGTGTTTCCCCCACCCCCTTTTAAATTCATATGTTCTGTAAATTTTGGCCTCTGTGCCTTTTTCATCAATTCTGGTGCGGAAATCGTAGAAACTTGCCTAAAAAAGACCCAGAATCTATTCATCTAGTCAAGAGGAAGCTTTCTATGTATTTAAAATTAATTTTGAAAGACATTTTTGGTTTTCACAATTTTTGACTTAAGGCTCTAACTCAGGGTAAATTTTGAGTGACTTCGGCTTCGGATTAGAACTGCATTAATTTGTATTCAAATAGACTCTCTGGACCCAGTACAATGCACATCCACCCTGAGATTGTGTGTTTTCTTCCTCCCCCCCCCCCTTTTAAATTCATATGTTTGTATTTTTGTGCCTCTGTGACTTTTTCATCAATTTTGGTGCCGAAATCTTAGAAACTTGCCTAAAAAAGACCCAGAATCTATTCATCTAGTCAAGAGGAAGCTTTCTATGTATTTAAAATTAATTTTGAAAGACATTTTTGGTTTTCACAATTTTTGACTTGGGGGCCCAGGGTAAATTTTGGGTGACTTCGGCTTCGGATTAGAACTGCATTAATTTGTATTCCAATAGACTCTCTGGACCCAGTACAATGTATATCCAACCTTAGAATGTGTGTTTTCTTCCCCCCCCCCATTTTAAATTCATATGTTTTGTAATTTTGTGCCTCTGTGCCTTTTTCATCAATTCTGGTGCCGAAATCTTAGAAACTTGCCTAAAAAAGACCCAGAATCTATTCATCTAGTCAAGAGGAAGCTTTCTATGTATTTAAAATCAATTTTGAAAGACATCTTTGGTTTTCACAATTTTAGACTTAAGGCTATAGCCTAGGGTAAATTTTGGGTGACTTTGGCTTCGGATTAAAACTGCATTTATTTGTATTCCAATAGACTCTCTGGACCCAGTACAATGTATATCCAACCTTAGAATGTGTGTTTCCCCCCCCCCCCCTTTTAAATTCATATGTTCTGTAAATTTTGGCCTCTGTGCCTTTTTCATCAATTCTGGTGCCGAAATCGTGGAAACTTGCTTTAAAAAGACCCAGAATCTATTCATCTAGTCAAGAGGAAGCTTTCTATGTATTTAAAATTAATTTTGAAAGACATTTTTGGTTTTCACAATTTTTGACTTGGGGGCCCAGGGTAAATTTTGGGTGACTTCGGCTTCGGATTAGAACTGCATTAATTTGTATTCCAATAGACTCTCTGGACCCAGTACAATGTATATCCAACCTTAGAATGTGTGTTTCCCCCCCCCCCCCCCATTTTAAATTCATATGTTTTGTAATTTTGTGCCTCTGTGCCTTTTTCATCAGTTCTGGTGCGGAAATCGTAGAAACTTGCCTAAAAAAGACCCAGAATCTATTCATCTAGTCAAGAGGAAGCTTTCTATGTATTTAAAATTAATGCATTAATTTGTATTCCAATAGACTCTCTGGACCCAGTACAATGTATATCCAACCTTAGAATGTGTGTTTCCCCCCCCCCCCCCCATTTTAAATTCATATGTTTTGTAATTTTGTGCCTCTGTGCCTTTTTCATCAGTTCTGGTGCGGAAATAGTAGAAACTTGCATAAAAAAGACCCAGAATCTATTCATCTAGTCTAGAGGAAGCTTTCTATGTATTTAAAATTAATTTTGAAAGACATTTTTGGTTTTCACAATTTTTGACTTAAGGGCCCAGGGTAAATTTTTAGTGACCTCGGCTTCGGATTAGAACTGCATCAATTTGTATTCCAATAGACTCTCTGGACCCAGTACAATGTATATCCACCTTTAGGATGTCTTTCCCCCCCCCCCCCCTATGTTCTGTAAATTTTGGCCTCTGTGCCTTTTTCATCAATTCTGGTGCCGAAATCGTAGAAACTTGCCTAAAAAAGACCCAGAATCTATTCATCTAGTCAAGAGGAAGCTTTCTATGTATTTAAAATTAATTTTGAAAGACATTTTTGGTTTTCACAATTTTTGACTTGGGGGCCCAGGGTAAATTTTGGATGACTTCGGCTTCGGATTAGAACTGCATTAATTTGTATTCCAATAGACTCTCTGGACCCAGTACAATGTATATCCAACCTTAGAATGTGTGTTTCCCCCCCCCCCCCCCATTTTAAATTCATATGTTTTGTAATTTTGTGCCTCTGTGCCTTTTTCATCAGTTCTCGTGCGGAAATCGTAGAAACTTGCCTTAAAAAGACCCAGAATCTATTCATCTAGTCAAGAGGAAGCTTTCTATGTATTTAAAATAAATTTTGAAAGACATTTTTGGTTTTCACAATTTTTGACTTAAGGGCCCAGGGTAAATTTTTAGTGACCTCGGCTTCGGATTAGAACTGCATCAATTTGTATTCCAATAGACTCTCTGGACCCACTACAATGTATATCCACCTTTAGGATGTGTGTTTACCCCCCCCCCCCCTGTTAAATTCATATGTTCTGTAAATTTTGGCCTCTGTACCTTTTTCATCAATTCTGGTGCTGAAATCGTAGAAACTTGCCTAAAAAAGACCCAGAATCTATTCATCTAGTCAAGAGGAAGCTTTCTATGTATTTAAAATTAATTTTGAAAGACATCTTTGGTTTTCACAATTTTTAACTTAAGGGGTAAATTTTGGGTGAATTCGGCTTGGGATTAGAACTGCATCAATTTGTATTCCAATAGACTCTCTGGACCCAGTACAATGTCTATCCACCCTTAGAATGTGTGTTTTCTTCCCCCCCCCCTTTTAAATTCATATGTTTTGTAACTTGTGCCTCTGTGCCTTTTTCATCAGTTCTGGTGCGGAAATCGTAGAAACTTGCCTAAAAAAGACCCAGAATCTATTCATCTAGTCAAGAGGAAGCTTTCTATGTATTTAAAATTAATTTTGAAAGACATTTTTGGTTTTCACAATTTTTGACTTGGGGGCCCAGGGTAAATTTTGGGTGACTTCGGCTTCGGATTAGAACTGCATTAATTTGTATTCCAATAGACTCTCTGGACCCAGTACAATGTATATCCAACCTTAGAATGTGTGTTTCCCCCCCCCCCCCCCATTTTAAATTCATATGTTTTGTAATTTTGTGCCTCTGTGCCTTTTTCATCAGTTCTGGTGCGGAAATCGTAGAAACTTGCCTAAAAAAGACCCAGAATCTATTCATCTAGTCAAGAGGAAGCTTTCTATGTATTTAAAATAAATTTTGAAAGACATTTTTGGTTTTCACAATTTTTGACTCAAGGGCCCAAGGTAAATTTTTAGTGACCTCGGCTTCGGATTAGAACTGCATCAATTTGTATTCCAATAGACTCTCTGGACCCAGTACAATGTATATCCACCTTTAGGATGTGTGTTTCCCCCACCCCCTTTTAAATTCATATGTTCTGTAAATTTTGGCCTCTGTGCCTTTTTCATCAATTCTGGTGCCGAAATCGTAGAAACTTGCCTAAAAAAGACCCAGAATCTATTCATCTAGTCAAGAGGAAGCTTTCTATGTATTTAAAATTAATTTTGAAAGACATCTTTGGTTTTCACAATTTTTAACTTAAGGGGTAAATTTTGGGTGAATTCGGCTTCGGATTAGAACTGCATCAATTTGTATTCCATTAGACTCTCTGGACCCCGTACAATGTATATCCACCCTTAGAATGTGTGTTTTCTTCCCCCCCCCCTTTTAAATTCATATGTTTTGTAATTTTGTGCCTCTGTGCCTTTTTCATCAGTTCTGGTGCGGAAATCGTAGAAACTTGCCTAAAAAAGACCCAGAATCTATTCATCTAGTCAAGAGGAAGCTTTCTATGTATTTAAAATTAATTTTGAAAGACATTTTTGGTTTTCACAATTTTTGACTTGGGGGCCCAGGGTAAATTTTGGGTGACTTCGGCTTCGGATTAGAACTGCATTAATTTGTATTCCAATAGACTCTCTGGACCCAGTACAATGTATATCCAACCTTAGAATGTGTGTTTCCCCCCCCCCTTTTAAATTCATATGTTTTGTAATTTTGTGCCTCTGTGCCTTTTTCATCAGTTCTGGTGCGGAAATCGTATAAACTTGCCTAAAAAAGACCCAGAATCTATTCATCTAGTCAAGAGGAAGCTTTCTATGTATTTAAAATAAATTTTGAAAGACATTTTTGGTTTTCACAATTTTTGACTTAAGGGCCCAGGGTAAATTTTTAGTGACCTCGGCTTCGGATTAGAACTGCATCAATTTGTATTCCAATAGACTCTCTGGACCCACTACAATGTATATCCACCTTTAGGATGTGTGTTTACCCCCCCCCCTTTTAAATTCATATGTTCTGTAAATTTTGGCCTCTGTACCTTTTTCATCAATTCTGGTGCTGAAATCGTAGAAACTTGCCTAAAAAAGACCCAGAATCTATTCATCTAGTCAAGAGGAAGCTTTCTATGTATTTAAAATTAATTTTGAAAGACATTTTTGGTTTTCACAATTTTTGACTTAAGGGCCCAGGGTAAATTTTTAGTGACCTCGGCTTCGGATTAGAACTGCATCAATTTGTATTCCAATAGACTCTCTGGACCCAGTACAATGTATATCCACCTTTAGGATGTGTGTTTCCCCCCCCCCCTTTTAAATTCATATGTTCTGTAAATTTTGGCCTCTGTGCCTTTTTCATCAGTTCTGGTGCGGAAATCGTAGAAACTTGCCTAAAAAAGACCCAGAATCTATTCATCTAGTCAAGAGGAAGCTTTCTATGTATTTAAAATTAATTTTGAAAGACATTTTTGGTTTTCACAATTTTTGACTTGGGGGCCCAGGGTAAATTTTGGGTAACTTCGGCTTCGGATTAGAACTGCATTAATTTGTATTCCAATAGACTCTCTGGACCCAGTACAATGTATATCCAACCTTAGAATGTGTGTTCCCCCCCCCCCCCATTTTAAATTCATATGTTTTGTAATTTTGTGCCTCTGTGCCTTTTTCATCAGTTCTGGTGCGGAAATCGTAGAAACTTGCCTAAAAAAGACCCAGAATCTATTCATCTAGTCAAGAGGAAGCTTTCTATGTATTTAAAATTAATTTTGAAAGACATTTTTGGTTTTCACAATTTTTGACTTAAGGGCCCAGGGTAAATTTTTAGTGACCTCGGCTTCGGATTAGAACTGCATCAATTTGTATTCCAATAGACTCTCTGGACCCAGTACAATGTATATCCACCTTTAGGATGTGTGTTTCCCCCCCCCCTTTTAAATTCATATGTTCTGTAAATTTTGGCCTCTGTGCCTTTTTCATCAGTTCTGGTGCGGAAATCGTAGAAACTTGCCTAAAAAAGACCCAGAATCTATTCATCTAGTCAAGAGGAAGCTTTCTATGTATTTAAAATTAATTTTGAAAGACATTTTTGGTTTTCACAATTTTTGACTTGGGGGCCCAGGGTAAATTTTGGGTAACTTCGGCTTCGGATTAGAACTGCATTAATTTGTATTCCAATAGACTCTCTGGACCCAGTACAATGTATATCCAACCTTAGAATGTGTGTTTCCCCCCCCCCCCCATTTTAAATTCATATGTTTTGTAATTTTGTGCCTCTGTGCCTTTTTCATCAGTTCTGGTGCGGAAATCGTAGAAACTTGCCTAAAAAAGACCCAGAATCTATTCATCTAGTCAAGAGGAAGCTTTCTATGTATTTAAAATTAATTTTGAAAGACATTTTTGGTTTTCACAATTTTTGACTTAAGGGCCCAGGGTAAATTTTTAGTGACCTCGGCTTCGGATTAGAACTGCATCAATTTGTATTCCAATAGACTCTCTGGACCCACTACAATGTATATCCACCTTTAGGATGTGTTTCCCCCCCCCTTTTAAATTCATATGTTCTGTAAATTTTGGCCTCTGTACCTTTTTCATCAATTCTGGTGCCGAAATCGTAGAAACTTGCCTAAAAAAGACCCAGAATCTATTCATCTAGTCAAGAGGAAGCTTTCTATGTATTTAAAATTAATTTTGAAAGACATTTTTGGTTTTCACAATTTTTGACTTGGGGGCCCAGGGTAAATTTTGGGTGACTTCGGCTTCGGATTAGAACTGCATTAATTTGTATTCCAATAGACTCTCTGGACCCAGTACAATGTATATCCAACCTTAGAATGTGTGTTTCCCCCCCCCCCCCCATTTCAAATTCATATGTTTTGTAATTTTGTGCCTCTGTGCCTTTTTCATCAGTTCTGGTGCGGAAATCGTAGAAACTTGCCTAAAAAAGACCCAGAATCTATTCATCTAGTCAAGAGGAAGCTTTCTATGTATTTAAAATTAATTTTGAAAGACATTTTTGGTTTTCACAATTTTTGACTTAAGGGCCCAGGGTAAATTTTTAGTGACCTCGGCTTCGGATTAGAACTGCATCAATTTGTATTCCAATAGACTCTCTGGACCCAGTACAATGTATATCCACCTTTAGGATGTGTGTTTCCCCCACCCCCTTTTAAATTCATATGTTCTGTAAATTTTGGCCTCTGTGCCTTTTTTTATCAATTCTGGTGCCGAAATCGTAGAAACTTGCCTTAAAAAGACCCAGAATCTATTCACCTAGTCAAGAGGAAGCTTTCTATGTATTTAAAATTAATTTTGAAAGACATCTTTGGTTTTCACAATTTTTGACTTAAGGCTATAACCCAGGGTAAATTTTGGGTGAATTCGGCTTGGGATTAGAACTGCATCAATTTGTATTCCAATAGACTCTCTGGACCCAGTACAATGTATATCCACCCTTAGGATGTGTGTTTCCCCCCCCCTCCCTTTTAAATTTATATGTTCTGTAAATTTTGGCCTCTGTGCCTTTTTCATCAATTCTGGTGCCGAAATCGTAGAAACTTGCCTAAAAAAGACCCAGAATCTATTCATCTAGTCAAGAGGAAGCTTTCTATGTATTTAAAATTAATTTTGAAAGACATTTTTGGTTTTCACAATTTTTGACTTGGGGGCCCAGGGTAAATTTTGGGTGACTTCGGCTTCGGATTAGAACTGCATTAATTTGTATTCCAATAGACTCTCTGGACCCAGTACAATGTATATCCAACCTTAGAATGTGTGTTTCCCCCCCCCCCCCCCCCCCATTTTAAATTCATATGTTTTGTAATTTTGTGCCTCTGTGCCTTTTTCATCAGTTCTGGTGCGGAAATCGTAGAAACTTGCCTTAAAAAGACCCAGAATCTATTCATCTAGTCAAGAGGAAGCTTTCTATGTATTTAAAATAAATTTTGAAAGACATTTTTGGTTTTCACAATTTTTGACTTAAGGGCCCAGGGTAAATTTTTAGTGACCTCGGCTTCGGATTAGAACTGCATCAATTTGTATTCCAATAGACTCTCTGGACCCACTACAATGTATATCCACCTTTAGGATGTGTGTTTCCCCCCCCCCTTTTAAATTCATATGTTCTGTAAATTTTGGCCTCTGTGCCTTTTTCATCAGTTCTGGTGCGGAAATCGTAGAAACTTGCCTAAAAAAGACCCAGAATCTATTCATCTAGTCAAACGGAAGCTTTCTATGTATTTAAAATTAATTTTGAAAGACATTTTTGGTTTTCACAATTTTTGACTTGGGGGCCCAGGGTAAATTTTGGGTAACTTCGGCTTCGGATTAGAACTGCATTAATTTGTATTCCAATAGACTCTCTGGACCCAGTACAATGTATATCCAACCTTAGAATGTGTGTTTCCCCCCCCCCCCTTTTAAATTCATATGTTTTGTAATTTTGTGCCTCTGTGCCTTTTTCATCAATTCTGGTGCGGAAATCGTAGAAACTTGCCTAAAAAAGACCCAGAATCTATTCATCTAGTCAAGAGGAAGCTTTCTATGTATTTAAAATTAATTTTGAAAGACATTTTTGGTTTTCACAATTTTTGACTTGGGGGCCCAGGGTAAATTTTGGGTGACTTCGGCTTCGGATTAGAACTGCATTAATTTGTATTCCAATAGACTCTCTGGACCCAGTACAATGTATATCCAACCTTAGAATGTGTGCTTCCCCCCCCCCATTTTAAATTCATATGTTTTGTAATTTTGTGCCTCTGTGCCTTTTTCATCAGTTCTGGTGCGGAAATCGTATAAACTTGCCTAAAAAAGACCCAGAATCTATTCATCTAGTCAAGAGGAAGCTTTCTATGTATTTAAAATTAATTTTGAAAGACATTTTTGGTTTTCACAATTTTTGACTTGGGGGCCCAGGGTAAATTTTGGGTGACTTCGGCTTCGGATTAGAACTGCATTAATTTGTATTCCAATAGACTCTCTGGACCCAGTACAATGTATATCCAACCTTAGAATGTGTGTTTCCCCCCCCCCCCCATTTTAAATTCATATGTTTTGTAATTTTGTGCCTCTGTGCCTTTTTCATCAGTTCTGGTGCGGAAATCGTAGAAACTTGCCTAAAAAAGACCCAGAATCTATTCATCTAGTCAAGAGGAAGCTTTCTATGTATTTAAAATTAATGCATTAATTTGTATTCCAATAGACTCTCTGGACCCAGTACAATGTATATCCAACCTTAGAATGTGTGTTTTCCCCCCCCCCCCCCATTTTAAATTCATATGTTTTGTAATTTTGTGCCTCTGTGCCTTTTTCATCAGTTCTGGTGCGGAAATAGTAGAAACTTGCATAAAAAAGACCCAGAATCTATTCATCTAGTCTAGAGGAAGCTTTCTATGTATTTAAAATTAATTTTGAAAGACATTTTTGGTTTTCACAATTTTTGACTTAAGGGCCCAGGGTAAATTTTTAGTGACCTCGGCTTCGGATTAGAACTGCATCAATTTGTATTCCAATAGACTCTCTGGACCCAGTACAATGTATATCCACCTTTAGGATGTCTTTCCCCCCCCCCCTATGTTCTGTAAATTTTGGCCTCTGTGCCTTTTTCATCAATTCTGGTGCCGAAATCGTAGAAACTTGCCTAAAAAAGACCCAGAATCTATTCATCTAGTCAAGAGGAAGCTTTCTATGTATTTAAAATTAATTTTGAAAGACATTTTTGGTTTTCACAATTTTTGACTTGGGGGCCCAGGGTAAATTTTGGATGACTTCGGCTTCGGATTAGAACTGCATTAATTTGTATTCCAATAGACTCTCTGGACCCAGTACAATGTATATCCAACCTTAGAATGTGTGTTTCCCCCCCCCCCCCATTTTAAATTCATATGTTTTGTAATTTTGTGCCTCTGTGCCTTTTTCATCAGTTCTCGTGCGGAAATCGTAGAAACTTGCCTTAAAAAGACCCAGAATCTATTCATCTAGTCAAGAGGAAGCTTTCTATGTATTTAAAATAAATTTTGAAAGACATTTTTGGTTTTCACAATTTTTGACTTAAGGGCCCAGGGTAAATTTTTAGTGACCTCGGCTTCGGATTAGAACTGCATCAATTTGTATTCCAATAGACTCTCTGGACCCACTACAATGTATATCCACCTTTAGGATGTGTGTTTACCCCCCCCCCCCCTTTTAAATTCATATGTTCTGTAAATTTTGGCCTCTGTACCTTTTTCATCAATTCTGGTGCTGAAATCGTAGAAACTTGCCTAAAAAAGACCCAGAATCTATTCATCTAGTCAAGAGGAAGCTTTCTATGTATTTAAAATTAATTTTGAAAGACATCTTTGGTTTTCACAATTTTTAACTTAAGGGGTAAATTTTGGGTGAATTCGGCTTGGGATTAGAACTGCATCAATTTGTATTCCAATAGACTCTCTGGACCCAGTACAATGTATATCCACCCTTAGAATGTGTGTTTTCTTCCCCCCCCCCCTTTTAAATTCATATGTTTTGTAACTTGTGCCTCTGTGCCTTTTTCATCAGTTCTGGTGCGGAAATCGTAGAAACTTGCCTAAAAAAGACCCAGAATCTATTCATCTAGTCAAGAGGAAGCTTTCTATGTATTTAAAATTAATTTTGAAAGACATTTTTGGTTTTCACAATTTTTGACTTGGGGGCCCAGGGTAAATTTTGGGTGACTTCGGCTTCGGATTAGAACTGCATTAATTTGTATTCCAATAGACTCTCTGGACCCAGTACAATGTATATCCAACCTTAGAATGTGTGTTTCCCCCCCCCCCCCCATTTTAAATTCATATGTTTTGTAATTTTGTGCCTCTGTGCCTTTTTCATCAGTTCTGGTGCGGAAATCGTAGAAACTTGCCTAAAAAAGACCCAGAATCTATTCATCTAGTCAAGAGGAAGCTTTCTATGTATTTAAAATAAATTTTGAAAGACATTTTTGGTTTTCACAATTTTTGACTCAAGGGCCCAAGGTAAATTTTTAGTGACCTCGGCTTCGGATTAGAACTGCATCAATTTGTATTCCAATAGACTCTCTGGACCCAGTACAATGTATATCCACCTTTAGGATGTGTGTTTCCCCCACCCCCTTTTAAATTCATATGTTCTGTAAATTTTGGCCTCTGTGCCTTTTTCATCAATTCTGGTGCCGAAATCGTAGAAACTTGCCTAAAAAAGACCCAGAATCTATTCATCTAGTCAAGAGGAAGCTTTCTATGTATTTAAAATTAATTTTGAAAGACATCTTTGGTTTTCACAATTTTTAACTTAAGGGGTAAATTTTGGGTGAATTCGGCTTCGGATTAGAACTGCATCAATTTGTATTCCATTAGACTCTCTGGACCCCGTACAATGTATATCCACCCTTAGAATGTGTGTTTTCTTCCCCCCCCCCCCTTTTAAATTCATATGTTTTGTAATTTTGTGCCTCTGTGCCTTTTTCATCAGTTCTGGTGCGGAAATCATAGAAACTTGCCTAAAAAAGACCCAGAATCTATTCATCTAGTCAAGAGGAAGCTTTCTATGTATTTAAAATTAATTTTGAAAGACATTTTTGGTTTTCACAATTTTTGACTTGGGGGCCCAGGGTAAATTTTGGGTGACTTCGGCTTCGGATTAGAACTGCATTAATTTGTATTCCAATAGACTCTCTGGACCCAGTACAATGTATATCCAACCTTAGAATGTGTGTTTCCCCCCCCCCTTTTAAATTCATATGTTTTGTAATTTTGTGCCTCTGTGCCTTTTTCATCAGTTCTGGTGCGGAAATCGTATAAACTTGCCTAAAAAAGACCCAGAATCTATTCATCTAGTCAAGAGGAAGCTTTCTATGTTTTTAAAATAAATTTTGAAAGACATTTTTGGTTTTCACAATTTTTGACTTAAGGGCCCAGGGTAAATTTTTAGTGACCTCGGCTTCGGATTAGAACTGCATCAATTTGTATTCCAATAGACTCTCTGGACCCACTACAATGTATATCCACCTTTAGGATGTGTGTTTACCCCCCCCCCCCCCCTTTTAAATTCATATGTTCTGTAAATTTTGGCCTCTGTACCTTTTTCATCAATTCTGGTGCTGAAATCGTAGAAACTTGCCTAAAAAAGACCCAGAATCTATTCATCTAGTCAAGAGGAAGCTTTCTATGTATTTAAAATTAATTTTGAAAGACATTTTTGGTTTTCACAATTTTTGACTTAAGGGCCCAGGGTAAATTTTTAGTGACCTCGGCTTCGGATTAGAACTGCATCAATTTGTATTCCAATAGACTCTCTGGACCCAGTACAATGTATATCCACCTTTAGGATGTGTGTTTCCCCCCCCCCCTTTTAAATTCATATGTTCTGTAAATTTTGGCCTCTGTGCCTTTTTCATCAGTTCTGGTGCGGAAATCGTAGAAACTTGCCTAAAAAAGACCCAGAATCTATTCATCTAGTCAAGAGGAAGCTTTCTATGTATTTAAAATTAATTTTGAAAGACATTTTTGGTTTTCACAATTTTTGACTTGGGGGCCCAGGGTAAATTTTGGGTAACTTCGGCTTCGGATTAGAACTGCATTAATTTGTATTCCAATAGACTCTCTGGACCCAGTACAATGTATATCCAACCTTAGAATGTGTGTTTCCCCCCCCCCCCATTTTAAATTCATATGTTTTGTAATTTTGTGCCTCTGTGCCTTTTTCATCAGTTCTGGTGCGGAAATCGTAGAAACTTGCCTAAAAAAGACCCAGAATCTATTCATCTAGTCAAGAGGAAGCTTTCTATGTATTTAAAATTAATTTTGAAAGACATTTTTGGTTTTCACAATTTTTGACTTAAGGGCCCAGGGTAAATTTTTAGTGACCTCGGCTTCGGATTAGAACTGCATCAATTTGTATTCCAATAGACTCTCTGGACCCACTACAATGTATATCCACCTTTAGGATGTGTTTCCCCCCCCCCTTTTAAATTCATATGTTCTGTAAATTTTGGCCTCTGTACCTTTTTCATCAATTCTGGTGCCGAAATCGTAGAAACTTGCCTAAAAAAGACCCAGAATCTATTCATCTAGTCAAGAGGAAGCTTTCTATGTATTTAAAATTAATTTTGAAAGACATTTTTGGTTTTCACAATTTTTGACTTGGGGGCCCAGGGTAAATTTTGGGTGACTTCGGCTTCGGATTAGAACTGCATTAATTTGTATTCCAATAGACTCTCTGGACCCAGTACAATGTATATCCAACCTTAGAATGTGTGTTTCCCCCCCCCCCCCCATTTTAAATTCATATGTTTTGTAATTTTGTGCCTCTGTGCCTTTTTCATCAGTTCTGGTGCGGAAATCGTAGAAACTTGCCTAAAAAAGACCCAGAATCTATTCATCTAGTCAAGAGGAAGCTTTCTATGTATTTAAAATTAATTTTGAAAGACATTTTTGGTTTTCACAATTTTTGACTTAAGGACCCAGGGTAAATTTTTAGTGACCTCGGCTTCGGATTAGAACTGCATCAATTTGTATTCCAATAGACTTTCTGGACCCAGTACAATGTATATCCACCTTTAGGATGTGTGTTTCCCCCACCCCCTTTTAAATTCATATGTTCTGTAAATTTTGGCCTCTGTGCCTTTTTTTATCAATTCTGGTGCCGAAATCGTAGAAACTTGCCTTAAAAAGACCCAGAATCTATTCACCTAGTCAAGAGGAAGCTTTCTATGTATTTAAAATTAATTTTGAAAGACATCTTTGGTTTTCACAATTTTTGACTTAAGGCTATAACCCAGGGTAAATTTTGGGTGAATTCGGCTTGGGATTAGAACTGCATCAATTTGTATTCCAATAGACTCTCTGGACCCAGTACAATGTATATCCACCCTTAGGATGTGTGTTTCCCCCCCCCCCTCCCTTTTAAATTTATATGTTCTGTAAATTTTGGCCTCTGTGCCTTTTTCATCAATTCTGGTGCCGAAATCGTAGAAACTTGCCTAAAAAAGACCCAGAATCTATTCATCTAGTCAAGAGGAAGCTTTCTATGTATTTAAAATTAATTTTGAAAGACATTTTTGGTTTTCACAATTTTTGACTTGGGGGCCCAGGGTAAATTTTGGGTGACTTCGGCTTCGGATTAGAACTGCATTAATTTGTATTCCAATAGACTCTCTGGACCCAGTACAATGTATATCCAACCTTAGAATGTGTGTTTTCCCCCCCCCCCCAATTTTAAATTCATATGTTTTGT
Source organism: Alentia gelatinosa (assembly GCA_950022655.1). Lineage (NCBI taxonomy): Eukaryota > Metazoa > Annelida > Polychaeta > Phyllodocida > Polynoidae > Alentia > Alentia gelatinosa. The sequence goes on from OX465590.1 coordinate 17,143,411, forward strand.
AATTTTGTGCCTCTGTGCCTTTTTCATCAGTTCTGGTGCGGAAATCGTAGAAACTTGCCTTAAAAAGACCCAGAATCTATTCATCTAGTCAAGAGGAAGCTTTCTATGTATTTAAAATAAATTTTGAAAGACATTTTTGGTTTTCACAATTTTTGACTTAAGGGCCCAGGGTAAATTTTTAGTGACCTCGGCTTCGGATTAGAACTGCATCAATTTGTATTCCAATAGACTCTCTGGACCCACTACAATGTATATCCACCTTTAGGATGTGTGTTTCCCCCCCCCCTTTTAAATTCATATGTTCTGTAAATTTTGGCCTCTGTGCCTTTTTCATCAGTTCTGGTGCGGAAATCGTAGAAACTTGCCTAAAAAAGACCCAGAATCTATTCATCTAGTCAAGAGGAAGCTTTCTATGTATTTAAAATTAATTTTGAAAGACATTTTTGGTTTTCACAATTTTTGACTTGGGGGCCCAGGGTAAATTTTGGGTAACTTCGGCTTCGGATTAGAACTGCATTAATTTGTATTCCAATAGACTCTCTGGACCCAGTACAATGTATATCCAACCTTAGAATGTGTGTTTCCCCCCCCCCCCTTTTAAATTCATATGTTTTGTAATTTTGTGCCTCTGTGCCTTTTTCATCAATTCTGGTGCGGAAATCGTAGAAACTTGCCTAAAAAAGACCCAGAATCTATTCATCTAGTCAAGAGGAAGCTTTCTATGTATTTAAAATTAATTTTGAAAGACATTTTTGGTTTTCACAATTTTTGACTTGGGGGCCCAGGGTAAATTTTGGGTGACTTCGGCTTCGGATTAGAACTGCATTAATTTGTATTCCAATAGACTCTCTGGACCCAGTACAATGTATATCCAACCTTAGAATGTGTGCTTCCCCCCCCCATTTTAAATTCATATGTTTTGTAATTTTGTGCCTCTGTGCCTTTTTCATCAGTTCTGGTGCGGAAATCGTATAAACTTGCCTAAAAAAGACCCAGAATCTATTCATCTAGTCAAGAGGAAGCTTTCTATGTATTTAAAATTAATTTTGAAAGACATTTTTGGTTTTCACAATTTTTGACTTGGGGGCCCAGGGTAAATTTTGGGTGACTTCGGCTTCGGATTAGAACTGCATTAATTTGTATTCCAATAGACTCTCTGGACCCAGTACAATGTATATCCACCTTTAGGATGTGTGTTTCCCCCCCCCCTTTTAAATTCATATGTTCTGTAAATTTTGGCCTCTGTGCCTTTTTCATCAATTCTGGTGCCGAAATCGTAGAAACTTGCCTAAAAAAGACCCAGAATCTATTCATCTAGTCAAGAGGAAGCTTTCTATGTATTTAAAATTAATTTTGAGAGACATTTTTGGTTTTCACAATTTTTGACTTGGGGGCCCAGGGTAAATTTTGGGTGACTTCGGCTTCGGATTAGAACTGCATTAATTTGTATTCCAATAGACTCTCTGGACCCAGTACAATGTATATCCAACCTTAGAATGTGTGTTTCCCCCCCCCCCCCATTTTAAATTCATATGTTTTGTAATTTTGTGCCTCTGTGCCTTTTTCATCAGTTCTGGTGCGGAAATCGTAGAAACTTGCCTAAAAAAGACCCAGAATCTATTCATCTAGTCAACAGGAAGCTTTCTATGTATTTAAAATTAATTTTGAAAGACATTTTTGGTTTTCACAATTTTTGACTTAAGGGCCCAGGGTAAATTTTTAGTGACCTCGGCTTCGGATTAGAACTGCATCAATTTGTATTCCAATAGACTCTCTGGACCCAGTACAATGTATATCCACCTTTAAGATGTGTGTTTCCCCCCCCCCCCCTTTTAAATTCATATGTTCTGTAAATTTTGGCCTCTGTGCCTTTTTCATCAATTCTGGTGCCGAAATCGTAGAAACTTGCCTAAAAAAGACCCAGAATCTATTCATCTAGTCAAGAGGAAGCTTTCTATGTATTTAAAATTAATTTTGAAAGACATTTTTGGTTTTCACAATTTTTGACTTGGGGGCCCAGGGTAAATTTTGGGTGACTTCGGCTTCGGATTAGAACTGCATTAATTTGTATTCCAATAGACTCTCTGGACCCAGTACAATGTATATCCAACCTTAGAATGTGTGTTTCCCCCCCCCCCCCCCCATTTTAAATTCATATGTTTTGTAATTTTGTGCCTCTGTGCCTTTTTCATCAGTTCTGGTGCGGAAATCGTAGAAACTTGCCTTAAAAAGACCCAGAATCTATTCATCTAGTCAAGAGGAAGCTTTCTATGTATTTAAAATTAATTTTGAAAGACATCTTTGGTTTCCACAATTTTTGACTTAAGGGCCCAGGGTAAATTTTGGGTGACCTCGGCTTCGGATTAGAACTGCATCAATTTGTATTCCAATAGACTCTCTGGACCCAGTACAATGTATATCCACCCTTAGGATGTGTGTTTCCCCCCCCCCCCCTTTTAAATTCATATGTTCTGTAAATTTCGGCCTCTGTGCCTTTTTCATCAATTCTGGTGCGGAAATCGTAGAAACTTGCCTAAAAAAGACCCAGAATCTATTCATCTAGTCAAGAGGAAGCTTTCTATGTATTTAAAATTAATTTTGAAAGACATTTTTGGTTTTCACAATTTTTGACTTGGGGGCCGAAGGTAAATTTTGGGTGACTTCGGCTTCGGATTAGAACTGCATTAATTTGTATTCCAATAGACTCTCTGGACCCAGTACAATGTATATCCAACCTTAGAATGTGTGTTTCCCCCCCCCCCCCATTTTAAATTCATATGTTTTGTAATTTTGTGCCTCTGTGCCTTTTTCATCAGTTCTGGTGCGGAAATCGTAGAAACTTGCCTTAAAAAGACCCAGAATCTATTCATCTAGTCAAGAGGAAGCTTTCTATGTATTTAAAATTAATTTTGAAAGACATTTTTGGTTTTCACAATTTTTGACTTAAGGGCCCAGGGTAAATTTTTAGTGACCTCCGCTTCGGATTAGAACTGCATCAATTTGTATTCCAATAGACTCTCTGGACCCAGTACAATGTATATCCACCTTTAGGATGTGTGTTTCCCCCCCCCTTTTAAATTCATATGTTCTGTAAATTTTGGCCTCTGTACCTTTTTCATCAATTCTGGTGCCGAAATCGTAGAAACTTGCCTAAAAATGACCCAGAATCTATTCATCTAGTAGAGAGGAAGCTTTCTATGTATTTAAAATTAATTTTGAAAGACATCTTTGGTTTTCACAATTTTTGACTTAAGGCTATAACCCAGGGTAAATTTTGGGTGAATTCGGCTTCGGATTAGAACTGCATCAATTTGTATTCCAATAGACTCTTTGGACCCAGTACAATGTATATCCACCCTTAGAATGTGTGTTTTCTTCCCCCCCACCCTTTTAAATTCATATGTTTTGTAATTTTGTGCCTCTGTGCCTTTTTCATCAGTTCTGGTGCGGAAATCGTAGAAACTTGCTAAAAAAGACCCAGAATCTATTCATCTAGTCAAGAGGAAGCTTTCTATGTATTTAAAATTAATTTTGAAAGACATTTTTGGTTTTCACAATTTTTGACTTGGGGGCCCAGGGTAAATTTTTAGTGACTTCGGCTTCGGATTAGAACTGCATTAATTTGTATTCCAATAGACTCTCTGGACCCAGTACAATGTATATCCAACCTTAGAATGTGTGTTCCCCCCCCCCCCCATTTTAAATTCATATGTTTTGTAATTTTGTGCCTCTGTGCCTTTTTCATCAGTTCTGGTGCGGAAATCGTATAAACTTGCCTAAAAAAGACCCAGAATCTATTCATCTAGTCAAGAGGAAGCTTTCTATGTATTTAAAATTAATTTTGAAAGACATTTTTGGTTTTCACAATTTTTGACTTGGGGGCGTAGGGTAAATTTTGGGTGACTTCGGCTTCGGATTAGAACTGCATTAATTTGTATTCCAATAGACTCTCTGGACCCAGTACAATGTATATCCAACCTTAGAATGTGTGTTTCCCCCCCCCCCCCCCATCTTAAATTCATATGTTTTGTAATTTTGTGCCTCTGTGCCTTTTTCATCAGTTCTGGTGCGGAAATCGTATAAACTTGCCTAAAAAAGACCCAGAATCTATTCATCTAGTCAAGAGGAAGCTTTCTATGTATTTAAAATAAATTTTGAAAGACATTTTTGGTTTTCACAATTTTTGACTTGGGGGCCCAGGGTAAATTTTGGGTGACTTCGGCTTCGGATTAGAACTGCATTAATTTGTATTCCAATAGACTCTCTGGACCCAGTACAATGTATATCCACCTTAAGGATGTGTGTTTCCCCCCCCCCCCCTTTTAAATTCATATGTTCTGTAAATTTTGGCCTCTGTGCCTTTTTCATCAATTCTGGTGCCGAAATCGTAGAAACTTGCCTAAAAAAGACCCAGAATCTATTCATCTAGTCAAGAGGAAGCTTTCTATGTATTTAAAATTAATTTTGAAAGACATTTTTGGTTTTCACAATTTTTGACTTGGGGGCCTAGGGTAAATTTTGGGTGACTTCGGCTTCGGATTAGAACTGCATTAATTTGTATTCCAATAGACTCTCTGGACCCAGTACAATGTATATCCAACCTTAGAATGTGTGTTTCCCCCCCCCCCCCATTTTAAATTCATATGTTTTGTAATTTTGTGCCTCTGTGCCTTTTTCATCAGTTCTGGTGCGGAAATCGTAGAAACTTGCCTAAAAAAGACCCAGAATCTATTCATCTAGTCAAGAGGAAGCTTTCTATGTATTTAAAATTTAATTTTGAAAGACATTTTTGGTTTTCACAATTTTTGACTTAAGGCTATAACCCAGGGTAAATTTTGGGTGAATTCGGCTTCGGATTAGAACTGCATCAATTTGTATTCCAATAGACTCTCTGGACCCAGTACAATGTATATCCACCCTTAGAATGTGTGTTTTCTTCCCCCCCCCCCCCCTTTTAAATTCATATGTTTTGTAATTTTGTGCCTCTGTGCCTTTTTCATCAGTTCTGGTGCGGAAATCGTAGAAACTTGCCTAAAAAAGACCCAAGAATCTATTCATCTAGTCAAGAGGAAGCTTTCTATGTATTTAAAATTAATTTTGAAAGACATTTTTGGTTTTCACAATTTTTAACTTAAGGGCCCAGGGTAAATTTTGGGTGACCTCGGCTTCGGATTAGAACTGCATCAATTTGTATTCCAATAGACTCTCTGGACCCAGTACAATGTATATCCACCTTTAGGATGTGTGTTCCCCCCCCCCCCCTTTTAAATTCATATGTTCTGTAAATTTTGGCCTCTGTGCCTTTTTCATCAATTTTAGTGCGGAAATCATAGAAACTTGCCTAAAAAAGACCCAGAATCTATTCATCTAGTCAAGAGGAAGCTTTCTATGTATTTAAAATTAATTTTGAAAGACATTTTTGGTTTTCACAATTTTTGACTTGGGGGCCCAGGGTAAATTTTGGGTGACTTCGGCTTCGGATTAGAACTGCATTAATTTGTATTCCAATAGACTCTCTGGACCCAGTACAATGTATATCCAAACATAGAATGTGTGTTTCCCCCCCCCCCCCCCATTTTAAATTCATATGTTTTGTAATTTTGTGCCTCTGTGCCTTTTTCATCAGTTCTGGTGCGGAAATCGTAGAAACTTGCCTAAAAAAGACCCAGAATTTATTCATCTAGTCAAGAGGAAGCTTTCTATGTATTTAAAATTAATTTTGAAAGACATTTTTGGTTTTCACAATATTTGACTTAAGGGCCCAGGGTAAATTTTTAGTGACCTCGGCTTCGGATTAGAACTGCATCAATTTGTATTCCAATAGACTCTCTGGACCCAGTACAATGTATATCCACCTTTAGGATGTGTGTTTCCCCCCCCCCCCCCCCTTTTAAATTCATATGTTCTGTAAATTTTGGCCTCTGTGCCTTTTTCATCAATTCTGGTGCCGAAATCGTAGAAACTTGCCTAAAAAAGACCCAGAATCTATTCATCTAGACAAGAGGAAGCTTTCTATGTATTTAAAATTAATTTTGAAAGACATTTTTGGTTTTCACAATTTTTGACTTAAGGCTATAGCCCAGGGTAAATTTTGGGTGACTTCGGCTTCAGATTAGAACTGCATTAATTTGTATTCCAATAGACTCTCTGGACCCAGTACAATGTATATCCAACCTTAGAATGTGTGTTTCCCCCCCCCCCCCCACATTTTAAATTCATATGTTTTGTAATTTTGTGCCTCTGTGCCTTTTTCATCAGTTCTGGTGCGGAAATCGTATAAACTTGCCTAAAAAAGACCCAGAATCTATTCATCTAGTCAAGAGGAAGCTTTCTATGTATTTAAAATTAATTTTGAAAGACATTTTTGGTTTTCCCAATTTTTGACTTGGGGGCCCAGGGTAAATTTTGGGTGACTTCGGCTTCGGATTAGAACTGCATTAATTTGTATTCCAATAGACTCTCTGGACCCAGTACAATGTATATCCAACCTTAGAATGTGTGTTCCCCCCCCCCCCCATTTTAAATTCATATGTTTTGTAATTTTGTGCCTCTGTGCCTTTTTCATCAGTTCTGGTGCGGAAATCGTAGAAACTTGCCTAAAAAAGACCCAGAATCTATTCATCTAGTCAAGAGGAAGCTTTCTATGTATTTAAAATTAATTTTGAAAGACATTTTTGGTTTTCACAATTTTTGACTTAAGGCTATAGCCCAGGGTAAATTTTGGGTGACTTCGGCTTCAGATTAGAACTGCATCAATTTGTATTCCAATAGACTCTCTGGACCCAGTACAATGTATATCCAACCTTAGAATGTGTGTTTCCCCCCCCCCCCCCATTTTAAATTCATATGTTTTGTAATTTTGTGCCTCTATGCCTTTTTCATCAGTTCTGGTGCCGAAATCGTATAAACTTGCCTAAAAAAGACCCAGAATCTATTCATCTAGTCAAGAGGAAGCTTTCTATGTATTTAAAATAAATTTTGAAAGACATTTTTGGTTTTCACAATTTTTGACTTGGGGGCCCAGGGTAAATTTTGGGTGACTTCGGCTTCGGATTAGAACTGCATTAATTTGTATTCCAATAGACTCTCTGGACCCAGTACAATGTATATCCAACCTTAGAATGTGTGTTCCCCCCCCCATTTTAAATTCATATGTTTTGTAATTTTGTGCCTCTGTGCCTTTTTCATCAGTTCTGGTGCGGAAATCGTAGAAACTTGCCTAAAAAAGACCCAGAATCTATTCATCTAGTCAAGAGGAAGCTTTCTATGTATTTAAAATTAATTTTGAAAGACATTTTTGGTTTTCACAATTTTTGACTTAAGGGCCCAGGGTAAATTTTGGGTGACCTCGGCTTCGGATTAGAACTGCATCAATTTGTATTCCAATAGACTCTCTGGACCCAGTACAATGTATATCCACCCTTAGGATGTGTGTTTCCCCCCCCCCCCCTTTTAAATTTATATGTTCTGTAAATTTTGGCCTCTGTGCCTTTTTCATCAATTCTGGTGCCGAAATCGTAGAAACTTGCCTAAAAAAGACCCAGAATCTATTCATCTAGTCAAGAGGAAGCTTTCTATGTATTTAAAATTAATTTTGAAAGACATTTTTGGTTTTCACAATTTTTGACTTGGGGGCCCAGGGTAAATTTTGGGTGACTTCGGCTTCGGATTAGAACTGCATTAATTTGTATTCCAATAGACTCTCTGGACCCAGTACAATGTATATCCAACCTTAGAATGTGTGTTTCCCCCCCCCCCCCCCATTTTAAATTCATATGTTTTGTAATTTTGTGCCTCTGTGCCTTTTTCATCAGTTCTCGTGCGGAAATCGTAGAAACTTGCCTTAAAAAGACCCAGAATCTATTCATCTAGTCAAGAGGAAGCTTTCTATGTATTTAAAATTAATTTTGAAAGACATTTTTGGTTTTCACAATTTTTGACTTAAGGGCCCAGGGTAAATTTTTAGTGACCTCGGCTTCGGATTAGAACTGCAACAATTTGTATTCCAATAGACTCTCTGGACCCACTACAATGTATATCCACCTTTAGGATGTGTGTTTACCCCCTCCCCCTTTTAAATTCATATGTTCTGTAAATTTTGGCCTCTGTACCTTTTTCATCAATTCTGGTGCTGAAATCGTAGAAACTTGCCTAAAAAAGACCCAGAATCTATTCATCTAGTCAAGAGGAAGCTTTCTATGTATTTAAAATTAATTTTGAAAGACATCTTTGGTTTTCACAATTTTTAACTTAAGGGGTAAATTTTGGGTGAATTCGGCTTCGGATTAGAACTGCATCAATTTGTATTCCATTAGACTCTCTGGACCCCGTACAATGTATATCCACCCTTAGAATGTGTGTTTTCTTCCCCCCCCCCCTTTTAAATTCATATGTTTTGTAATTTTGTGCCTCTGTGCCTTTTTCATCAGTTCTGGTGCGGAAATCGTAGAAACTTGCCTAAAAAAGACCCAGAATCTATTCATCTAGTCAAGAGGAAGCTTTCTATGTATTTAAAATTAATTTTGAAAGACATTTTTGGTTTTCACAATTTTTGACTTGGGGGCCCAGGGTAAATTTTGGGTGACTTCGGCTTTGGATTAGAACTGCATTAATTTGTATTCCAATAGACTCTCTGGACCCAGTACAATGTATATCCAACCTTAGAATGTGTGTTTCCCCCCCCCCCCTCATTTTAAATTCATATGTTTTGTAATTTTGTGCCTCTGTGCCTTTTTCATCAGTTCTGGTGCGGATATCATATAAACTTGCCTAAAAAAGACCCAGAATCTATTCATCTAGTCAAGAGGAAGCTTTCTATGTATTTAAAATAAATTTTGAAAGACATTTTTGGTTTTCACAATTTTTGACTTAAGGGCCCAGGGTAAATTTTTAGTGACCTCGGCTTCGGATTAGAACTGCATCAATTTGTATTCCAATAGACTCTCTGGACCCAGTACAATGTATATCCACCTTTAGGATGTGTTTCCCCCCCCCTTTTAAATTCATATGTTCTGTAAATTTTGGCCTCTGTACCTTTTTCATCAATTCTGGTGCCGAAATCGTAGAAACTTGCCTAAAAAAGACCCAGAATCTATTCATCTAGTCAAGAGGAAGCTTTCTATGTATTTAAAATTAATTTTGAAAGACATTTTTGGTTTTCACAATTTTTGACTTGGGGGCCCAGGGTAAATTTTGGGTGACTTCGGCTTCGGATTAGAACTGCATTAATTTGTATTCCAATAGACTCTCTGGACCCAGTACAATGTATATCCAACCTTAGAATGTGTGTTTCCCCCCCCCTATTTTAAATTCATATGTTTTGTAATTTTGTGCCTCTGTGCCTTTTTCATCAGTTCTGGTGCGGAAATCGTAGAAACTTGCCTAAAAAAGACCCAGAATCTATTCATCTAGTCAAGAGGAAGCTTTCTATGTATTTAAAATTAATTTTGAAAGACATTTTTGGTTTTCACAATTTTTGACTTAAGGGCCCAGGGTAAATTTTTAGTGACCTCGGCTTCGGATTAGAACTGCATCAATTTGTATTCCAATAGACTCTCTGGACCCAGTACAATGTATATCCACCTTTAGGATGTGTTTCCCCCCCCCTTTTAAATTCATATGTTCTGTAAATTTTGGCCTCTGTGCCTTTTTCATCAATTCTGGTGCCGAAATCGTAGAAACTTGCCTAAAAAAGACCCAGAATCTATTCATCTAGTCAAGAGGAAGCTTTCTATGTATTTAAAATTAATTTTGAAAGACATTTTTGGTTTTCACAATTTTTGACTTGGGGGCCCAGGGTAAATTTTGGGTGACTTCGGCTTCGGATTAGAACTGCATTAATTTGTATTCCAATAGACTCTCTGGACCCAGTACAATGTATATCCAACCTTAGAATGTGTGTTTCCCCCCCCCCCCCCCCATTTTAAATTCATATGTTTTGTAATTTTGTGCCTCTGTGCCTTTTTCATCAGTTCTGGTGCGGAAATCGTAGAAACTTGCCTAAAAAAGACCCAGAATCTATTCATCTAGTCAAGAGGAAGCTTTCTATGTATTTAAAATTAATTTTGAAAGACATTTTTGGTTTTCACAATTTTTGACTTAAGGGCCCAGGGTAAATTTTTAGTGACCTCGGCTTCGGATTAGAACTGCATCAATTTGTATTCCAATAGACTCTCTGGACCCAGTACAATGTATATCCACCTTTAGGATGTGTGTTTCCCCCCCCCCCCCTTTTAAATTCATATGTTCTGTAAATTTTGGCCTCTGTGCCTTTTTCATCAATTCTGGTGCCGAAATCGTAGATACTTGCCTTAAAAAGACCCAGAATCTATTCACCTAGTCAAGAGGAAGCTTTCTATGTATTTAAAATTAATTTTGAAAGACATCTTTGGTTTTCACAATTTTTGACTTAAGGCTATAACCCAGGGTAAATTTTGGGTGAATTCGGCTTGGGATTAGAACTGCATCAATTTGTATTCCAATAGACTCTCTGGACCCAGTTCCATCGATATCCACCCTTAGAATGTGTGTTTTCTTCCCCCCCCCCTTTTAAATTCATATGTTTTGTAACTTGTGCCTCTGTGCCTTTTTCATCAGTTCTGGTGCGGAAATCGTAGAAACTTGCCTAAAAAAGACCCAGAATCTATTCATCTAGTCAAGAGGAAGCTTTCTATGTATTTAAAATTAATTTTGAAAGACATTTTTGGTTTTCACAATTTTTGACTTGGGGGCCCAGGGTAAATTTTGGGTGTTTTCGGCTTTGGATTAGAACTGCATTAATTTGTATTCCAATAGACTCTCTGGACCCAGTACAATGTATATCCAACCTTAGAATGTGTGTTTCCCCCCCCCCCCCCGCCATTTTAAATTCATATGTTTTGTAATTTTGTGCCTCTGTGCCTTTTTCATCAGTTCTGGTGCGGAAATCGTATAAACTTGCCTAAAAAAGACCCAGAATCTATTCATCTAGTCAAGAGGAAGCTTTCTATGTATTTAAAATTAATTTTGAAAGACATCTTTGGTTTTCACAATTTTTAACTTAAGGGGTAAATTTTGGGTGAATTCGGCTTCGGATTAGAACTGCATCAATTTGTATTCCATTAGACTCTCTGGACCCCGTACAATGTATATCCACCCTTAGAATGTGTGTTTTCTTCCCCCCCCCCCTTTTAAATTCATATGTTTTGTAATTTTGTGCCTCTGTGCCTTTTTCATCAGTTCTGGTGCGGAAATCGTAGAAACTTGCCTAAAAAAGACCCAGAATCTATTCATCTAGTCAAGAGGAAGCTTTCTATGTATTTAAAATTAATTTTGAAAGACATTTTTGGTTTTCACAATTTTTGACTTGGGGGCCCAGGGTAAATTTTGGGTGACTTCGGCTTTGGATTAGAACTGCATTAATTTGTATTCCAATAGACTCTCTGGACCCAGTACAATGTATATCCAACCTTAGAATGTGTGTTTCCCCCCCCCCCCTCATTTAAAATTCATATGTTTTGTAATTTTGTGCCTCTGTGCCTTTTTCATCAGTTCTGGTGCGGATATCATATAAACTTGCCTAAAAAAGACCCAGAATCTATTCATCTAGTCAAGAGGAAGCTTTCTATGTATTTAAAATAAATTTTGAAAGACATTTTTGGTTTTCACAATTTTTGACTTAAGGGCCCAGGGTAAATTTTTAGTGACCTCGGCTTCGGATTAGAACTGCATCAATTTGTATTCCAATAGACTCTCTGGACCCAGTACAATGTATATCCACCTTTAGGATGTGTTTCCCCCCCCCTTTTAAATTCATATGTTCTGTAAATTTTGGCCTCTGTACCTTTTTCATCAATTCTGGTGCCGAAATCGTAGAAACTTGCCTAAAAAAGACCCAGAATCTATTCATCTAGTCAAGAGGAAGCTTTCTATGTATTTAAAATTAATTTTGAAAGACATTTTTGGTTTTCACAATTTTTGACTTGGGGGCCCAGGGTAAATTTTGGGTGACTTCGGCTTCGGATTAGAACTGCATTAATTTGTATTCCAATAGACTCTCTGGACCCAGTACAATGTATATCCAACCTTAGAATGTGTGTTTCCCCCCCCCTATTTTAAATTCATATGTTTTGTAATTTTGTGCCTCTGTGCCTTTTTCATCAGTTCTGGTGCGGAAATCGTAGAAACTTGCCTAAAAAAGACCCAGAATCTATTCATCTAGTCAAGAGGAAGCTTTCTATGTATTTAAAATTAATTTTGAAAGACATTTTTGGTTTTCACAATTTTTGACTTAAGGGCCCAGGGTAAATTTTTAGTGACCTCGGCTTCGGATTAGAACTGCATCAATTTGTATTCCAATAGACTCTCTGGACCCAGTACAATGTATATCCACCTTTAGGATGTGTTTCCCCCCCCCCTTTTAAATTCATATGTTCTGTAAATTTTGGCCTCTGTGCCTTTTTCATCAATTCTGGTGCCGAAATCGTAGAAACTTGCCTAAAAAAGACCCAGAATCTATTCATCTAGTCAAGAGGAAGCTTTCTATGTATTTAAAATTAATTTTGAAAGACATTTTTGGTTTTCACAATTTTTGACTTGGGGGCCCAGGGTAAATTTTGGGTGACTTCGGCTTCGGATTAGAACTGCATTAATTTGTATTCCAATAGACTCTCTGGACCCAGTACAATGTATATCCAACCTTAGAATGTGTGTTTCCCCCCCCCCCCCCATTTTAAATTCATATGTTTTGTAATTTTGTGCCTCTGTGCCTTTTTCATCAGTTCTGGTGCGGAAATCGTAGAAACTTGCCTAAAAAAGACCCAGAATCTATTCATCTAGTCAAGAGGAAGCTTTCTATGTATTTAAAATTAATTTTGAAAGACATTTTTGGTTTTCACAATTTTTGACTTAAGGGCCCAGGGTAAATTTTTAGTGACCTCGGCTTCGGAATTAGAACTGCATCAATTTGTATTCCAATAGACTCTCTGGACCCAGTACAATGTATATCCACCTTTAGGATGTGTGTTTCCCCCCCCCCCCCCTTTTAAATTCATATGTTCTGTAAATTTTGGCCTCTGTGCCTTTTTCATCAATTCTGGTGCCGAAATCGTAGAAACTTGCCTTAAAAAGACCCAGAATCTATTCACCTAGTCAAGAGGAAGCTTTCTATGTATTTAAAATTAATTTTGAAAGACATCTTTGGTTTTCACAATTTTTGACTTAAGGCTATAACCCAGGGTAAATTTTGGGTGAATTCGGCTTGGGATTAGAACTGCATCAATTTGTATTCCAATAGACTCTCTGGACCCAGTACAATGTATATCCACCCTTAGAATGTGTGTTTTCTTCCCCCCCCCCTTTTAAATTCATATGTTTTGTAACTTGTGCCTCTGTGCCTTTTTCATCAGTTCTGGTGCGGAAATCGTAGAAACTTGCCTAAAAAAGACCCAGAATCTATTCATCTAGTCAAGAGGAAGCTTTCTATGTATTTAAAATTAATTTTGAAAGACATTTTTGGTTTTCACAATTTTTGACTTGGGGGCCCAGGGTAAATTTTGGGTGTTTTCGGCTTTGGATTAGAACTGCATTAATTTGTATTCCAATAGACTCTCTGGACCCAGTACAATGTATATCCAACCTTAGAATGTGTGTTTCCCCCCCCCCCCCCCCCGCCATTTTAAATTCATATGTTTTGTAATTTTGTGCCTCTGTGCCTTTTTCATCAGTTCTGGTGCGGAAATCGTATAAACTTGCCTAAAAAAGACCCAGAATCTATTCATCTAGTCAAGAGGAAGCTTTCTATGTATCTAAAATTAATTTTGAAAGACATTTTTGGTTTTCACAATTTTTGACTTGGGGGCCCAGGGTAAATTTTGGGTGACTTCGGCTTCGGATTAGAACTGCATTAATTTGTATTCCAATAGACTCTCTGGACCCAGTACAATGTATATCCAACCTTAGAATGTGTGTTTCCCCCCCCCCCCCCCCATTTTAAATTCATATGTTTTGTAATTTTGTGCCTCTGTGCCTTTTTCATCAGTTCTGGTGCGGAAATCGTAGAAACTTGCCTAAAAAAGACCCAGAATCTATTCATCTAGTCAAGAGGAAGCTTTCTATGTATTTAAAATTAATTTGAAAGACATCTTTGGTTTTCACAATTTTTAACTTAAGGGGTAAATTTTGGGTGAATTCGGCTTCGGATTAGAACTGCATCAATTTGTATTCCATTAGACTCTCTGGACCCAGTACAATGTATATCCACCTTTAGGATGTGTTCCCCCCCCCCCCTTTTAAATTCATATGTTCTGTAAATTTTGGCCTCTGTACCTTTTTCATCAATTCTGGTGCCGAAATCGTAGAAACTTGCCTAAAAAAGACCCAGAATCTATTCATCTAGTCAAGAGGAAGCTTTCTATGTATTTAAAATTAATTTTGAAAGACATTTTTGGTTTTCACAATTTTTGACTTGGGGGCCCAGGGTAAATTTTGGGTGACTTCGGCTTCGGATTAGAACTGCATTAATTTGTATTCCAATAGACTCTCTGGACCCAGTACAATGTATATCCAACCTTAGAATGTGTGTTCCCCCCCCCCCCATTTTAAATTCATATGTTTTGTAATTTTGTGCCTCTGTGCCTTTTTCATCAGTTCTGGTGCCGAAATCGTAGAAACTTGCCTAAAAAAGACCCAGAATCTATTCATCTAGTCAAGAGGAAGCTTTCTATGTATTTAAAATTAATTTTGAAAGACATTTTTGGTTTTCACAATTTTTGACTTAAGGGCCCAGGGTAAATTTTTAGTGACCTCGGCTTCGGATTAGAACTGCATCAATTTGTATTCCAATAGACTCTCTGGACCCAGTACAATGTATATCCACCTTTAGGATGTGTGTTTCCCCCCCCCCCTTTTAAATTCATATGTTCTGTAAATTTTGGCCTCTGTGCCTTTTTCATCAATTCTGGTGCCGAAATCGTAGAAACTTGCCTAAAAAAGACCCAGAATCTATTCATCTAGTCAAGAGGAAGCTTTCTATGTATTTAAAATTAATTTTGAAAGACATTTTTGGTTTTCACAATTTTTGACTTGGGGGCCCAGGGTAAATTTTGGGTGACTTCGGCTTCGGATTAGAACTGCATTAATTTGTATTCCAATAGACTCTCTGGACCCAGTACAATGTATATCCAACCTTAGAATGTGTGTTTCCCCCCCCCCCCCCATTTTAAATTCATATGTTTTGTAATTTTGTGCCTCTGTGCCTTTTTCATCAGTTCTGGTGCGGAAATCGTAGAAACTTGCCTTAAAAAGACCCAGAATCTATTCATCTAGTCAAGAGGAAGCTTTCTATGTATTTAAAATTAATTTTGAAAGACATCTTTGGTTTCCACAATTTTTGACTTAAGGGCCCAGGGTAAATTTTGGGTGACCTCGGCTTCGGATTAGAACTGCATCAATTTGTATTCCAATAGACTCTCTGGACCCAGTACAATGTATATCCACCCTTAGGATGTGTGTTTCCCCCCCCCCCTTTTAAATTCATATGTTCTGTAAATTTTGGCCTCTGTACCTTTTTCATCAATTCTGGTGCCGAAATCGTAGAAACTTGCCTAAAAAAGACCCAGAATCTATTCATCTAGTCAAGAGGAACCTTTCTATGTATTTAAAATTAATTTTGAAAGACATTTTTGGTTTTCACAATTTTTGACTTGGGGGCCCAGGGTAAATTTTGGGTGACTTCGGCTTCGGATTAGAACTGCATTAATTTGTATTCCAATAGACTCTCTGGACCCAGTACAATGTATATCCAACCTTAGAATGTGTGTTTCTCCCCCCCCCCCCATCTTAAATTCATATGTTTTGTAATTTTGTGCCTCTGTGCCTTTTTCATCAGTTCTGGTGCGGAAATCGTAAAAACTTGCCTAAAAAAGACCCAGAATCTATTCATCTAGTCAAGAGGAAGCTTTCTATGTATTTAAAATTAATTTTGAAAGACATTTTTGGTTTTCCCAATTTTTGACTTGGGGGCCCAGGGTAAATTTTGGGTGACTTCGGCTTCGGATTAGAACTGCATTAATTTGTATTCCAATAGACTCTCTGGACCCAGTACAATGTATATCCAACCTTAGAATGTGTGTTCCCCCCCCCCCCCCATTTTAAATTCATATGTTTTGTAATTTTGTGCCTCTGTGCCTTTTTCATCAGTTCTGGTGCGGAAATCGTAGAAACTTGCCTAAAAAAGACCCAGAATCTATTCATCTAGTCAAGAGGAAGCTTTCTATGTATTTAAAATTAATTTTGAAAGACATTTTTGGTTTTCACAATTTTTGACTTAAGGCTATAGCCCAGGGTAAATTTTGGGTGACTTCGGCTTCAGATTAGAACTGCATCAATTTGTATTCCAATAGACTCTCTGGACCCAGTACAATGTATATCCAACCTTAGAATGTGTGTTTCCCCCCCCCCCCCCCATTTTAAATTCATATGTTTTGTAATTTTGTGCCTCTGTGCCTTTTTCATCAGTTCTGGTGCCGAAATCGTATAAACTTGCCTAAAAAAGACCCAGAATCTATTCATCTAGTCAAGAGGAAGCTTTCTATGTATTTAAAATAAATTTTGAAAGACATTTTTGGTTTTCACAATTTTTGACTTGGGGGCGTAGGGTAAATTTTGGGTGACTTCGGCTTCGGATTAGAACTGCATTAATTTGTATTCCAATAGACTCTCTGGACCCAGTACAATGTATATCCAACCTTAGAATGTGTGTTCCCCCCCCCATTTTAAATTCATATGTTTTGTAATTTTGTGCCTCTGTGCCTTTTTCATCAGTTCTGGTGCGGAAATCGTAGAAACTTGCCTAAAAAAGACCCAGAATCTATTCATCTAGTCAAGGGGAAGCTTTCTATGTATTTAAAATTAATTTTGAAAGACATTTTTGGTTTTCACAATTTTTGACTTAAGGGCCCAGGGTAAATTTTGGGTGACCTCGGCTTCGGATTAGAACTGCATCAATTTGTATTCCAATAGACTCTCTGGACCCAGTACAATGTATATCCACCCTTAGGATGTGTGTTTCCCCCCCCCCCTTTTAAATTTATATGTTCTGTAAATTTTGGCCTCTGTGCCTTTTTCATCAATTCTGGTGCCGAAATCGTAGAAACTTGCCTAAAAAAAGACCCAGAATCTATTCATCTAGTCAAGAGGAAGCTTTCTATGTATTTAAAATTAATTTTGAAAGACATTTTTGGTTTTCACAATTTTTGACTTGGGGGCCCAGGGTAAATTTTGGGTGACTTCGGCTTCGGATTAGAACTGCATTAATTTGTATTCCAATAGACTCTCTGGACCCAGTACAATGTATATCCAACCTTAGAATGTGTGTTTCCCCCCCCCCCCATTTTAAATTCATATGTTTTGTAATTTTGTGCCTCTGTGCCTTTTTCATCAGTTCTGGTGCGGAAATCGTAGAAACTTGCCTAAAAAAGACCCAGAATCTATTCATCTAGTCAAGAGGAAGCTTTCTATGTATTTAAAATTAATTTTGAAAGACATTTTTGGTTTTCACAATTTTTGACTTAAGGGTCCAGGGTAAATTTTTAGTGACCTCGGCTTCGGATTAGAACTGCATCAATTTGTATTCCAATAGACTCTCTGGACCCAGTACAATGTATATCCACCTTTAGGATGTGTGTTTCCCCCCCCCCTTTTAAATTCATATGTTCTGTAAATTTTGGCCTCTGTGCATTTTTCATCAATTCTGGTGCCGAAATCGTAGAAACTTGCCTAAAAAAGACCCAGAATCTATTCATCTAGTCAAGAGGAAGCTTTCTATATATTTAAAATTAATTTTGAAAGACATCTTTGGTTTTCACAATTTTTGACTTAAGGGCCCAGGGTAAATTTTTAGTGACCTCGGCTTCGGATCAGAACTGCATCAATTTGTATTCCAATAGACTCTCTGGACCCAGTACAATGTATATCCACCTTTAGGATGTGTGTTTCCCCCCCCCCCCTTTTAAATTCATATGTTCTGTAATTTTGTGCCTCTGTGCCTTTTTCATCAGTTCTGGTGCGGAAATCGTAGAAACTTGCCTAAAAAAGACCCAGAATCTATTCATCTAGTCAAGAGGAAGCTTTCTATGTATTTAAAATTAATTTTGAAAGACATTTTTGGTTTTCACAATTTTTGACTTAAGGGCCCAGGGTAAATTTTTAGTGACCTCGGCTTCGGATTAGAACTGCATCAATTTGTATTCCAATAGACTCTCTGGACCCAGTACAATGTATATCCACCTTTAGGATGTGTGTTTCCCCCCCCCCCCTTTTAAATTCATATGTTCTGTAAATTTTGGCCTCTGTGCCTTTTTCATCAATTCTGGTGCCGAAATCGTAGAAACTTGCCTAAAAAAGACCCAGAATCTATTCATCTAGTCAAGAGGAAGCTTTCTATGTATTTAAAATTAATTTTGAAAGACATTTTTGGTTTTCACAATTTTTGACTTGGGGGCCCAGGGTAAATTTTGGGTGACTTTGGCTTCGGATTAGAACTGCATTAATTTGTATTCCAATAGACTCTCTGGACCCAGTACAATGTATATCCAACCTTAGAATGTGTGTTTCCCCCCCCCCCCCCCATTTTAAATTCATATGTTTTGTAATTTTGTGCCTCTGTGCCTTTTTCATCAGTTCTGGTGCCGAAATCGTAGAAACTTGCCTAAAAAAGACCCAGAATCTATTCATCTAGTCAAGAGGAAGCTTTCTATGTATTTAAAATTAATTTTGAAAGACATTTTTGGTTTTCACAATTTTTGACTTGGGGGCCCAGGGTAAATTTTGGGTGACTTCGGCTTCGGATTAGAACTGCATTAATTTGTATTCCAATAGACTCTCTGGACCCAATACAATGTATATCCACCCTTAGATTGTGTGTTTTCTTCCCCCCCCCCCCCTTTTAAATTCATATGTTTTGTAATTTTGTGCCTCTGTGCCTTTTTCATCAGTTCTGGTGCGGAAATCGTAGAAACTTGCCTAAAAAAGACCCAGAATCTATTCATCTAGTCAAGAGGAAGCTTTCTATGTATTTAAAATTAATTTTGAAAGACATTTTTGGTTTTCACAATTTTTGACTTGGGGGCCCAGGGTAAATTTTGGGTGACTTCGGCTTCGGATTAGAACTGCATTAATTTGTATTCCAATAGACTCTCTGGACCCAGTACAATGTATATCCAACCTTAGAATGTGTGTTTTCCCCCCCCCCCCCATTTTAAATTCATATGTTTTGTAATTTTGTGCCTCTGTGCCTTTTTCATCAGTTCTGGTGCGGAAATCGTAGAAACTTGCCTGAAAAAGACCCAGAATCTATTCATCTAGTCAAGAGGAAGCTTTCTATGTATTTAAAATTAATTTTGAAAGACATTTTTGGTTTTCACAATTTTTGACTTGGGGGCCCAGGGTAAATTTTTAGTGACCTTGGCTTCGGATTAGAACTGCATTAATTTGTATTCCAATAGACTCTCTGGACCCAGTACAATGTATATCCAACCTTAGAATGTGTGTTTCCCCCCCCCCCCCCTTTTAAATTCATATGTTTTGTAATTTTGTGCCTCTGTGCCTTTTTCATCAGTTCTGGTGCGGAAATCGTAGAAACTTGCCTAAAAAAGACCCAGAATCTATTCATCTAGTCAAGAGGAAGCTTTCTATGTATTTAAAATTAATTTTGAAAGACATCTTTGGTTTTCACAATTTTTGACTTAAGGCTATAGCCTAGGGTAAATTTTGGGTGACTTTGGCTTCGGATTAAAACTGCATTAATTTGTATTCCAATAGACCCTCTGGACCCAGTACAATGTTTCTCCACCTTTAGATTGTGTGTTTTATTCCCCCCCCCTTTTAAATTCATATGTTTTGTAATTTTGTGCCTCTGTGCCTTTTTATCAGTTCTGGTGCCGAAATCATAGAAACTTGCCTTAAAAAGATCCAGAATCTATTCATCTAGTCAAGAGGAAGCTTTCTATGTATTTAAAATTAATTTTGAAAGATATTTTTGGTTTTTACAATTTTTGACTTAAGGGCCCAAGGGTCAATTTTGGGTGACTTCTGCTTCGGATTAGAACTGCATCAATTTGTATTCCAATAGACTCTCTGGACCCAGTACAATGTATATCCACCCTTAGAATGTGTGTTTTCTTCCCCCCCCCCCTTTTAAATTCATATGTTTTGTAATTTTGTGCCTTTGTGCCTTTTTCATCAGTTCTGGTGCCGAAATCTTAGAAACTTGCCTAAAAAAGACTCAGAATCTATTCATCTAGTCAAGAGGAAGCTTTCTATGTATTTAAAATTAATTTTGAAAGACATTTTTGGTTTTCACAATTTTTGACTTAGGGGCCCAGGGTCAATTTCGGGTGACTTCTGCTTCGGATTAGAACTGCATCAATTTGTATTCCAATAGACTCTCTGGACCCAGTACAATGTATATCCACCCTTAGAATGTGTCTTTTCTTCCCCCCCTTTTAAATTCATATGTTTTGTAATTTTGTGCCTCTGTGACTTTTTCATCAGTTCTGGTGCCGAAATCGTAGAAACTTGCCTAAAAAAGACCCAGAATCTATTCATCTAGTCAAGAGGAAGCTTTCTATGTATTTAAAATTAATTTTGAAAGACATCTTTGGTTTTCACAATTTTTGATTTAAGGCTATAGCCCAGGGAAAATTTAGGGTGACTTCGGCTTCGGATTAGAACTGCATCAATTTGTATTCCAATAGACTCTCTGGACCCAGTACAATGTATATCCACCCTGAGAATGTGTGTTTCCCTCCCCATTTTAAATTCATATGTTTTGTAATTTTGTGCCTCTGTGCCTTTTTCATCAGTTCTGGTGCGGAAATCGTAGAAACTTGCCTAAAAAAGACCCAGAATCTATTCATCTAGTCAAGAGGAAGCTTTCTATGTATTTAAAATTAATTTTGAAAGACATTTTTGGTTTTCACAATTTTTGACTTAAGGGCCCAGGGTAAATTTTTAGTGACCTCGGCTTCGGATTAGAACTGCATCAATTTGTATTCGAATAGACTCTCTGGACCCAGTACAATGTATATCCACCCTGAGATTGTGTGTTTTCTTCCCCCCCCCCACCTTTTAAATTCATATGTTTGTAATTTTGTGCCTCTGTGACTTTTTCATCAGTTTTGGTGCCGAAATCTTAGAAACTTGCCTAAAAAAGACCCAGAATCTATTCATCTAGTCAAGAGGAAGCTTTCTATGTATTTAAAATTAATTTTGAAAGACATCTTTGGTTTTCACAATTTTTGACTTAAGGCTATAGCCTAGGGTAAATTTTGGGTGACTTTGGCTTCGGATTAAAACTGCATTAATTTGTATTCCAATAGACCCTCTGGACCCAGTACAATGTTTATCCACCTTTAGATTGTGTGTTTTATTCCCCCCCCTTTTAAATTCATATGTTTTGTAATTTTGTGCCTCTGTGCCTTTTTATCAGTTCTGGTGCCGAAATCATAGAAACTTGCCTTAAAAAGATCCAGAATCTATTCATCTAGTTAAGAGGAAGCTTTCTATGTATTTAAAATTATTTTTGAAAGATAATTTTTGGTTTTTACAATTTTTGACTTAAGGGCCCAAGGGTCAATTTTGGGTGACTTCTGCTTCGGATTAGAACTGCATCAATTTGTATTCCAATAGACTCTCTGGACCCAGTACAATGTATATCCACCCTTAAAATGTGTGTTTTCTTCCCCCCCCCCTTTTAAATTCATATGTTTTGTAATTTTGTGCCTCTGTGCCTTTTTCATCAGTTCTGGTGCCGAAATCTTAGAAACTTGCCTAAAAAAGACTCAGAATCTATTCATCTAGTCAAGAGGAAGCTTTCTATGTATTTAAAATTAATTTTGAAAGACATTTTTGGTTTTCACAATTTTAAACTTAGGGGCCCAGGGTCAATTTCGGGTGACTTCTGCTTCGGATTAGAACTGCATCAATTTGTATTCCAATAGACTCTCTGGACCCAGTACAATGTATATCCACCCTTAGAATGTGTCTTTTCTTCCCCCCCTTTTAAATTCATATGTTTTGTAATTTTGTGCCTCTGTGACTTTTTCATCAGTTCTGGTGCCGAAATCGTAGAAACTTGCCTAAAAAAGACCCAGAATCTATTCATCTAGTCAAGAGGAAGCTTTCTATGTATTTAAAATTAATTTTGAAAGACATCTTTGGTTTTCACAATTTTTGACTTAAGGCTATAGCCCAGGGAAAATTTAGGGTGACTTCGGCTTCGGATTAGAACTGCATCAATTTGTATTCCAATAGACTCTCTGGACCCAGTACAATGTATATCCACCCTGAGAATGTGTGTTTCCCTCCCCATTTTAAATTCATATGTTTTGTAATTTTGTGCCTCTGTGCCTTTTTCATCAGTTCTGGTGCGGAAATCGTAGAAACTTGCCTAAAAAAGACCCAGAATTTATTCATCTAGTCAAGAGGAAGCTTTCTATGTATTTAAAATTAATTTTGAAAGACATTTTTGGTTTTCACAATTTTTGACTTAAGGGCCCAGGGTAAATTTTGGGTGACCTCGGCTTCGGATTAGAACTGCATCAATTTGTATTCCAATAGACTCTCTGGACCCAGTACAATGTATATCCACCCTGAGATTTTGTGTTTTCTTCCCCCCCCCCCCTTTTAAATTCATATGTTTGTAATTTTGTGCCTCTGTGACTTTTTCATCAGTTTTGGTGCCGAAATCTTAGAAACTTGCCTAAAAAAGACCCAGAATCTATTCATCTAGTCAAGAGGAAGCTTTCTATGTATTTAAAATTAATTTTGAAAGACATTTTTGGTTTTCACAATTTTTGACTTAAGGCTATAGCCCAGGGTAAATTTTGAGTGACTTCGGCTTCGGATTAGAACTGCATCAATTTGTATTCCAATAGACTCTCTGGACCCAGTACAATATATATCCACCCTTAGAATGTGTGTTTCCCCCCCCCCTTTTAAATTCATATGTTTTGTAATTTTGTGCCTCTGTGCCTTTTTCATCAATTCTGGTGCCGAAATCTTAGAAACTTGCCTAAAAAAGACCCAGAATCTATTCATCTAGTCAAGAGGAAGCTTTCTATGTATTTAAAATCAATTTTGAAAGACATCTTTGGTTTTCACAATTTTAGACTTAAGGCTATAGCCTAGGGTAAATTTTGGGTGACTTTGGCTTCGGATTAAAACTGCATTAATTTGTATTCCAATAGACCCTCTGGACCCAGTACAATGTTTATCCACCTTTAGATTGTGTGTTTTATTCCCCCCCCCCTTTTAAATTCATATGTTTTGTAATTTTGTGCCTCTGTGCCTTTTTATCAGTTCTGGTGCCGAAATCGTAGAAACTTGCCTTAAAAAGACCCAGAATCTATTCATCTAGTTAAGAGGAAGCTTTCTATGTATTTAAAATTAATTTTGAAAAATATTTTTGGTTTTTACAATTTTTGACTTAAGGGCCCAAGGGTCAATTTTGGGTGACTTCTGCTTCGGATTAGAACTGCATCAATTTGTATTCCAATAGACTCTTTGGACCCAGTACAATGTATATCCAACCTTAGAATGTGTGTTTTCTTCCCCCCCCCCCCCTTTTAAATTCATATGTTCTGTAAATTTTGGCCTCTGTGCCTTTTTCATCAATTCTGGTGCCGAAATCGTAGAAACTTGCCTAAAAAAGACCCAGAATCTATTCATCTAGTCAAGAGGAAGCTTTCTATGTATTTAAAATTAATTTTGAAAGACATCTTTGGTTTTCACAATTTTTGACTTAAGGCTATAACCCAGGGTAAATTTTGGGTGAATTCGGCTTCGGATTAGAACTGCATCAATTTGTATTCCAATAGACTCTCTGGACCCAATACAATGTATATCCAACCTTAGAATGTGTGTTTCCCCCCCCCCCCCCCATTTTAAATTCATATGTTTTGTAATTTTGTGCCTCTGTGCCTTTTTCATCAGTTCTGGTGCGGAAATCGTATAAACTTGCCTAAAAAAGACCCAGAATCTATTCATCTAGTCAAGAGGAAGCTTTCTATGTATTTAAAATTAATTTTGAAAGACATTTTTGGTTTTCACAATTTTTGACTTAAGGGCCCAGGGTAAATTTTGGGTGACCTCGGCTTCGGATTAGAACTGCATCAATTTGTATTCCAATAGACTCTCTGGACCCAGTACAATGTATATCCACCCTTAGGATGTGTGTTTTCCCCCCCCCCCTTTTAAATTCATATGTTTTGTAATTTTGTGCCTCTGTGCCTTTTTCATCAATTCTGGTGCCGAAATCGTAGAAACTTGCCTAAAAAAGACCAAGAATCTATTCATCTAGTCAAGAGGAAGCTTTCTATGTATTTAAAATTAATTTTGAAAGACATTTTTGGTTTTCACAATTTTTGACTTGGGGGCCCAGGGTAAATTTTGGGTGACTTCGGCTGCAGATTAGAACTGCATTAATTTGTATTCCAATACTCTCTGGACCCAGTACAATGTATATCCAACCTAAGAATGTGTGTTCCCCCCCCCCCCCATTTTAAATTCATATGTTTTGTAATTTTGTGCCTCTGTGCCTTTTTCATCAGTTCTGGTGCGGAAATCGTAGAAACTTGCCTAAAAAAGACCCAGAATCTATTCATCTAGTCAAGAGGAAGCTTTCTATGTATTTAAAATTAATTTTGAAAGACATCTTTGGTTTTCACAATTTTTGACTTGGGGGCCCAGGGTAAATTTTGGGTGACTTCGGCTTCAGATTAGAACTGCATTAATTTGTATTCCAATTGACTCTCTGGACCCAGTACAATGTATATCCAACCTTAGAATGTGTGTTTCCCCCCCCCCCCCATTTTAAATTCATATGTTTTGTAATTTTGTGCCTCTGTGCCTTTTTCATCAGTTCTGGTGCGGAAATCGTATAAACTTGCCTAAAAAAGACCCAGAATCTATTCATCTAGTCAAGAGGAAGCTTTCTATGTATTTAAAATTAATTTTGAAAGACATTTTTGGTTTTCACAATTTTTGACTTGGGGGCCCAGGGTAAATTTTGGGTGACTTCGGCTTTGGATTAGAACTGCATTAATTTGTATTCCAATAGACTCTCTGGACCCAGTACAACGTATATCCAACCTTAGAATGTGTGTTTCCCCCCCCCCCCCATTTTAAATTCATATGTTTTGTAATTTTGTGCCTCTGTGCCTTTTTCATCAGTTCTGGTGCCGAAATCGTATAAACTTGCCTAAAAAAGACCCAGAATCTATTCATCTAGTCAAGAGGAAGCTTTCTATGTATTTAAAATAAATTTTGAAAGACATTTTTGGTTTTCACAATTTTTGACTTGGGGGCCCAGGGTAAATTTTGGGTGACTTCGGCTTCGGATTAGAACTGCATTAATTTGTATTCCAATAGACTCTCTGGACCCAGTACAATGTATATCCAACCTTAGAATGTGTGTTTCCCACCCCCCCCCCCCCCCATTTTAGATTCATATGTTTTGTAATTTTGTGCCTCTGTGCCTTTTTCATCAGTTCTGGTGCGGAAATCGTATAAACTTGCCTAAAAAAGACCCAGAATCTATTCATCTAGTCAAGAGGAAGCTTTCTATGTATTTAAAATTAATTTTGAAAGACATTTTTGGTTTTCACAATTTTTGACTTAAGGGCCCAGGGTAGATTTTGGGTGACCTCGCCTTCGGATTAGAACTGCATCAATTTGTATTCCAATAGACTCTCTGGACCCAGTTCAATGTATATCCACCCTTAGGATGTGTATTTCCCCCCCCCCCCCCTTTTAAATTATATGTTCTGTAAATTTTGGCCTCTGTGCCTTTTTCATCAGTTCTGGTGCAGAAATCGTAGAAACTTGCCTAAAAAAGACCCAGAATCTATTCATCTAGTCAAGAGGAAGCTTTCTATGTATTTAAAATTAATTTTGAAAGACATTTTTGGTTTTCACAATTTTTGAATTTTGGGTGACTTCGGCTTCAGATTAGAACTGCATTAATTTGTATTCCAATTGACTCTCTGGACCCAGTACAATGTATATCCAACCTTAGAATGTGTGTTTCCCCCCCCCCCCCATTTTAAATTCATATGTTTTGTAATTTTGTGCCTCTGTGCCTTTTTCATCAGTTCTGGTGCGGAAATCGTAGAAACTTGCCTAAAAAAGACCCAGAATCTATTCATCTAGTCAAGAGGAAGCTTTCTATGTATTTAAAATTAATTTTGAAAGACATTTTTGGTTTTCACAATTTTTGACTTGGGGGCCCAGGGTAAATTTTGGGTTACTTCGGCTTTGGATTAGAACTGCATTAATTTGTATTCCAATAGACTCTCTGGACCCAGTACAACGTATATCCAACCTTAGAATGTGTGTTTCCCCCCCCCCCCCATTTTAAATTCATATGTTTTGTAATTTTGTGCCTCTGTGCCTTTTTCATCAGTTCTGGTGCGGAAATCGTATAAACTTGCCTAAAAAAGACCCAGAATCTATTCATCTAGTCAAGAGGAAGCTTTCTAGGTATTCAAAATAAATTTTGAAAGACATTTTTGGTTTTCACAATTTTTGACTTGGGGGCCCAGGGTAAATTTTGGGTGACTTCGGCTTCGGATTAGAACTGCATTAATTTGTATTCCAATAGACTCTCTGGACCCAGTACAATGTATATCCAACCTTAGAATGTGTGTTTCCCATCCCCCCCCCCATTTTAAATTCATATGTTTTGTAATTTTGTGCCTCTGTGCCTTTTTCATCAGTTCTGGTGCGGAAATCGTATAAACTTGCCTAAAAAAGACCCAGAATCTATTCATCTAGTCAAGAGGAAGCTTTCTATGTATTTAAAATTAATTTTGAAAGACATTTTTGGTTTTCACAATTTTTGACTTAAGGGCCCAGGTTAAATTTTGGGTGACCTCGCCTTCGGATTAGAACTGCATCAATTTGTATTCCAATAGACTCTCTGGACCCAGTTCAATGTATATCCACCCTTAGGATGTGTATTTCCCCCCCCCCCCTTTTAAATTATATGTTCTGTAAATTTTGGCCTCTGTGCCTTTTTCATCAATTCTGGTGCCGAAACAGAAACTTGCCTAAAAAAGACCCAGAATCTATTCATCTAGTCAAGAGGAAGCTTTCTATGTATTTAAAATTAATTTTGAAAGACATTTTTGGTTTTCACAATTTTTGACTTGGGGGCCCAGGGTAAATTTTGGGTGACCTCGGCTTCGGATTAGAACTGCATTAATTTGTATTCCAATAGACTCTCTGGACCCAGTACAATGTATATCCAACCTTAGAATGTGTGTTTCCCACCCCCCCCCCCCCATTTTAAATTCATATGTTTTGTAATTTTGTGCCTCTGTGCCTTTTTCATCAGTTCTGGTGCGGAAATCGTAGAAACTTGCCTAAAAAAGACCCAGAATCTATTCATCTAGTCAAGAGGAAGCTTTCTATGTATTTAAAATTAATTTTGAAAGACATTTTTGGTTTTCACAATTTTTGACTTGGGGGCCCAGGGTAAATTTTGGGTGACTTCGGCTTCGGATTAAAACTGCATTAATTTGTATTCCGATAGACCCTCTGGACCCAGTACAATGTTTATCCACCTTTAGATTGTGTGTTTTATTCCCCCCCCTTTTAAATTCATATGTTTTGTAATTTTGTGCCTCTGTGCCTTTTTATCAGTTCTGGTGCCGAAATCGTAGAAACTTGCCTTAAAAAGATCCAGAATCTATTCATCTAGTTAAGAGGAAGCTTTCTATGTATTTAAAATTAATTTTGAAAGATATTTTTGGTTTTTACAATTTTTGACTTAAGGGCCCAAGGGTCAATTTTGGGTGACTTCTGCTTCGGATTAGAACTGCATCAATTTGTATTCCAATAGACTCTCTGGACCCAGTACAATGTATATCCACCCTTAGAATGTGTGTTTTCTCCCCCCCCCCTTTTAAATTCATATGTTTTGTAATTTTGTGCCTCTGTGCCTTTTTCATCAGTTCTGGTGCCGAAATCTTAGAAACTTGCCTAAAAAAGACTCAGAATCTATTAATCTAGTCAAGAGGAAGCTTTCTATGTATTTAAAATTAATTTTGAAAGACATTTTTGGTTTTCACAATTTTTGACTTAGGGGCCCAGGGTCAATTTCGGGTGACTTCTGCTTCGGATTAGAACTGCATCAATTTGTATTCCAATAGACTCTCTGGACCCAGTACAATGTATATCCACCCTTAGAATGTGTCTTTTCTTCCCCCCCTTTTAAATTCATATGTTTTGTAATTTTGTGCCTCTGTGACTTTTTCATCAGTTCTAGTGCCGAAATCGTAGAAACTTGCCTAAAAAAGACCCAGAATCTATTCATCTAGTCAAGAGGAAGCTTTCTATGTATTTAAAATTAATTTTGAAAGACATCTTTGGTATTCACAATTTTTGACTTAAGGCTATAGCCCAGGTAAAATTTAGGGTGACTTCGGCTTCGGATTAGAACTGCATCAATTTGTATTCCAATAGACTCTCTGGACCCAGTACAATGTATATCCACCCTGAGAATGTGTGTTTCCCTCCCCATTTTAAATTCATATGTTTTGTATCTTTGTGCCTCTGTGCCTTTTTCATCAGTTCTGGTGCGGAAATCGTAGAAACTTGCCTAAAAAAGACCCAGAATCTATTCATCTAGTCAAGAGGAAGCTTTCTATGTATTTAAAATTAATTTTGAAAGACATTTTTGGTTTTCACAATTTTTGACTTGGGGGCCCAGGGTAAATTTTGGGTGACTTCGGCTTCGGATTAGAACTGCATTAATTTGTATTCCAATAGACTCTCTGGACCCAGTACAATGTATATCCAACCTTAGAATGTGTGTTTCCCCCCCCCCCCCTTTTAAATTCATATGTTTTGTAATTTTGTGCCTCTGTGCCTTTTTCATCAGTTCTGGTGCGGAAATCGTAGAAACTTGCCTAAAAAAGACCCAGAATCTATTCATCTAGTCAAGAGGAAGCTTTCTATGTATTTAAAATTAATTTTGAAAGACATCTTTGGTTTTTACAATTTTTGACTTAAGGGCCCAAGGGTCAATTTTGGGTGACTTCTGCTTCGGATTAGAACTGCATCAATTTGTATTCCAATAGACTCTCTGGACCCAGTACAATGTATATCCACCCTTAGAATGTGTCTTTTCTTCCCCCCCTTTTAAATTCATATGTTTTGTAATTTTGTGCCTCTGTGACTTTTTCATCAGTTCTGGTGCCGAAATCGTAGAAACTTGCCTAAAAAAGACCCAGAATCTATTCATCTAGTCAAGAGGAAGCTTTCTATGTATTTAAAATTAATTTTGAAAGACATCTTTGGTTTTCACAATTTTTGACTTAAGGCTATAGCCCAGGGAAAATTTAGGGTGACTTCGGCTTCGGATTAGAACTGCATCAATTTGTATTCCAATAGACTCTCTGGACCCAGTACAATGTATATCCACCCTGAGAATGTGTGTTTCCCTCCCCATTTTAAATTCATATGTTTTGTAATTTTGTGCCTCTGTGCCTTTTTCATCAGTTCTGGTGCGGAAATCGTAGAAACTTGCCTAAAAAAGACCCAGAATTTATTCATCTAGTCAAGAGGAAGCTTTCTATGTATTTAAAATTAATTTTGAAAGACATTTTTGGTTTTCACAATTTTTGACTTAAGGGCCCAGGGTAAATTTTGGGTGACCTCGGCTTCGGATTAGAACTGCATCAATTTGTATTCCAATAGACTCTCTGGACCCAGTACAATGTATATCCACCCTGAGATTGTGTGTTTTCTTCCCCCCCCCCCCCCTTTTAAATTCATATGTTTGTAATTTTGTGCCTCTGTGACTTTTTCATCAGTTTTGGTGCCGAAATCTTAGAAACTTGCCTAAAAAAGACCCAGAATCTATTCATCTAGTTAAGAGGAAGCTTTCTATGTATTTAAAATTAATTTTGAAAGACATTTTTGGTTTTCACAATTTTTGACTTAAGGCTATAGCCCAGGGTAAATTTTGAGTGACTTCGGCTTCGGATTAGAATTGCATCAATTTGTATTCGAATAGACTCTCTGGACCCAGTACAATGTATATCCACCCTTAGAATGTGTGTTTCCCCCCCCCCCCTTTTAAATTCATATGTTTTGTAATTTTGTGCCTCTGTGCCTTTTTCATCAATTCTAGTGCCGAAATCTTAGAAACTTGCCTAAAAAAGACCTAGAATCTATTCATCTAGTCAAGAGGAAGCTTTCTATGTATTTAAAATCAATTTTGAAAGACATCTTTGGTTTTCACAATTTTAGACTTAAGGCTATAGCCTAGGGTAAATTTTGGGTGACTTTGGCTTCGGATTAAAACTGCATTAATTTGTATTCCAATAGACCCTCTGGACCCAGTACAATGTTTATCCACCTTTAGATTGTGTGTTTTATTCCCCCCCCCCCCCTTTTAAATTCATATGTTTTGTAATTTTGTGCCTCTGTGCCTTTTTATCAGTTCTGGTGCCGAAATCGTAGAAACTTGCCTTAAAAAGACCAGAATCTATTCATCTAGTTAAGAGGAAGCTTTCTATGTATTTAAAATTAATTTTGAAAAATATTTTTGGTTTTTACAATTTTTGACTTAAGGGCCCAAGGGTCAATTTTGGGTGACTTCTGCTTCGGAATAGAACTGCATCAATTTGTATTCCAATAGACTCTCTGGACCCAGTACAATGTATATCCAACCTTAGAATGTGTGTTTTCTTCCCCCCCCCCCTTTTAAATTCATATGTTCTGTAAATTTTGGCCTCTGTGCCTTTTTCATCAATTCTGGTGCCGAAATCTTAGAAACTTGCCTAAAAAAGACCCAGAATCTATTCATCTAGTCAAGAGGAAGCTTTCTATGTATTTAAAATTAATTTTGAAAGACATCTTTGGTTTTCACAATTTTTGACTTAAGGCTATAACCCAGGGTAAATTTTGGGTGAATTCGGCTTCGGATTAGAACTGCATCAATTTGTATTCCAATAGACTCTCTGGACCCAATACAATGTATATCCACCCTGAGAATGTGTGTTTCCCCCCCCCCCCCCATTTTAAATTCATATGTTTTGTAATTTTGTGCCTCTGTGCCTTTTTCATCAGTTCTGGTGCGGAAATCGTATAAACTTGCCTAAAAAAGACCCAGAATCTATTCATCTAGTCAAGAGGAAGCTTTCTATGTATTTAAAATTAATTTTGAAAGACATTTTTGGTTTTCACAATTTTTGACTTAAGGGCCCAGGGTAAATTTTGGGTGACCTCGGCTTCGGATTAGAACTGCATCAATTTGTATTCCAATAGACTCTCTGGACCCAGTACAATGTATATCCACCCTTAGGATGTGTGTTTCCCCCCCCCCCCTTTTAAATTCATATGTTTTGTAATTTTGTGCCTCTGTGCCTTTTTCATCAATTCTGGTGCCGAAATCGTAGAAACTTGCCTAAAAAAGACCCAGAATCTATTCATCTAGTCAAGAGGAAGCTTTCTATGTATTTAAAATTAATTTTGAAAGACATTTTTGGTTTTCACAATTTTTGACTTGGGGGCCCAGGGTAAATTTTGGGTGACTTCGGCTTCGGATTAGAACTGCATTAATTTGTATTCCAATAGACTCTCTGGACCCAGTACAATGTATATCCAACCTTAGGATGTGTGTTTCCCCCCCCCCCCCCTTTTAAATTCATATGTTTTGTAATTTTGTGCCTCTGTGCCTTTTTCATCAATTCTGGTGCCGAAATCGTAGAAACTTGCCTAAAAAAGACCCAGAAGCTATTCATCTAGTCAAGAGGAAGCTTTCTATGTATTTAAAATTAATTTTGAAAGACATCTTTGGTTTTCACAATTTTTGACTTAAGGCTATAACCCAGGGTAAATTTTGGGTGAATTCGGCTTCGGATTAGAACTGCATCAATTTGTATTCCAATAGACTCTCTGGACCCAATACAATGTATATCCAACCTTAGAATGTGTTGCCCCCCCCCCCCCATTTTAAATTCATATGTTTTGTAATTTTGTGCCTCTGTGCCTTTTTCATCAGTTCTGGTGCGGAAATCGTATAAACTTGCCTAAAAAAGACCCAGAATCTATTCATCTAGTCAAGAGGAAGCTTTCTATGTATTTAAAATTAATTTTGAAAGACATTTTTGGTTTTCACAATTTTTGACTTAAGGGCCCAGGGTAAATTTTGGGTGACCTCGGCTTCGGATTAGAACTGCATCAATTTGTAGTCCAATAGACTCTCTGGACCCAGTACAATGTATATCCACCCTTAGGATGTGTGTTTCCCCCCCCCCCCCTTTGAAATTCATATGTTTTGTAATTTTGTGCCTCTGTGCCTTTTTCATCAATTCTGGTGCCGAAATCGTAGAAACTTGCCTAAAAAAGACCCAGAATCTATTCATCTAGTCAAGAGGAAGCTTTCTATGTATTTAAAATTAATTTTGAAAGACATTTTTGGTTTTCACAATTTTTGACTTGGGGGCCCAGGGTAAATTTTGGGTGACTTCGGCTTCGGATTAGAACTGCATTAATTTGTATTCCAATAGACTCTCTGGACCCAGTACAATGTATATCCAACCTTAGAATGTGTGTTTCCCCCCCCCCCCCATTTTAAATTCATATGTTTTGTAATTTTGTGCCTCTGTGCCTTTTTCATCAGTTCTGGTGCGGAAATCGTATAAACTTGCCTAAAAAAGACCCAGAATCTATTCATCTAGTCAAGAGGAAGCTTTCTATGTATTTAAAATTAATTTTGAAAGACATTTTTGGTTTTCACAATTTTTGACTTGGGGGCCCAGGATAAATTTTGGGTGACTTCGGCTTCAGATTAGAACTGCATTAATTTGTATTCCAATTGACTCTCTGGACCCAGTACAATGTATATCCAACCTTAGAATGTGTGTTTCCCCCCCCCCCCCCCCCCATTTTAAATTCATATGTTTTGTAATTTTGTGCCTCTGTGCCTTTTTCATCAGTTCTGGTGCGGAAATCGTATAAACTTGCCTAAAAAAGACCCAGAATCTATTCATCTAGTCAAGAGGAAGCTTTCTATGTATTTAAAATAAATTTTGAAAGACATTTTTGGTTTTCACAATTTTTGACTTGGGGGCCCAGGGTAAATTTTGGGTGACTTCGGCTTCGGATTAGAACTGCATTAATTTGTATTCCAATAGACTCTCTGGACCCAGTACAATGTATATCCAACCTTAGAATGTGTGTTTCCCCCCCCCCCCCCCCATTTTAAATTCATATGTTTTGTAATTTTGGCCTCTGTGCCTTTTTCATCAGTTCTGGTGCGGAAATCGTATAAACTTGCCTAAAAAAGACCCAGAATCTATTCATCTAGTCAAGAGGAAGCTTTCTATGTATTTAAAATTAATTTTGAAAGACATTTTTGGTTTTCACAATTTTTGACTTAAGGGCCCAGGGTAAATTTTGGGTGACCTCGGCTTCGGATTAGAACTGCATCAATTTGTATTCCAATAGACTCTCTGGACCCAGTTCAATGTATATCCACCCTTAGGATGTGTATTTCCCCCCCCCCCCTTTTAAATTATATGTTCTGTAAATTTTGGCCTCTGTGCCTTTTTCATCAATTCTGGTGCCGAAATCGTAGAAACTTGCCTAAAAAAGACCGAGAATCTATTCATTTAGTCAAGAGGAAGCTTTCTATGTATTTAAAATTAATTTTGAAAGACATTTTTGGTTTTCACAATTTTTGACTTGGTGGCCCAGGGTAAATTTTGGGTGACTTCGGCTTCGGATTAGAACTGCATTAATTTGTATTCCAATAGACTCTCTGGACCCAGTACAATGTATATCCAACCTTAGAATGTGTGTTTCCACCCCCCCCATTTTAAATTCATATGTTTTGTAATTTTGTGCCTCTGTGCCTTTTTCATCAGTTCTGGTGCGGAAATCGTAGAAACTTGCCTAAAAAAGACCCAGAATCTATTCATCTAGTCAAGAGGAAGCTTTCTATGTATTTAAAATTAATTTTGAAAGACATTTTTGGTTTTCACAATTTTTGACTTGGGGGCCCAGGGTAAATTTTGGGTGACTTCGGCTTCGGATTAGAACTGCATTAATTTGTATTCCAATAGACTCTCTGGACCCAGTACAATGTATATCCAACCTTAGAATGTGTGTTTCCCCCCCCCCCCCCATTTTAAATTCATATGTTTTGTAATTTTGTGCCTCTGTGCCTTTTTCATCAGTTCTGGTGCGGAAATCGTAGAAACTTGACTAAAAAAGACCCAGAATCTATTCATCTAGTCAAGAGGAAGCTTTCTATGTATTTAAAATTAATTTTGAAAGACATTTTTGGTTTTCACAATTTTTGACTTAAGGGCCCAGGGTAAATTTTTAGTGACCTCGGCTTCGGATTAGAACTGCATCAATTTGTATTCAAATAGACTCTCTGGACCCAGTACAATGTATATCCACCTTTAGGATGTGTGTTTCCCCCCCCCCCCCTTTTAAATTCATATGTTGTGTAAATTTTGGCCTCTGTGCCTTTTTCATCAATTCTGGTGCCGAAATCGTAGAAACTTGCCTAAAAAAGACCCAGAATCTATTCATCTAGTCAAGAGGAAGATTTCTATGTATTTAAAATTAATTTTGAAAGACATCTTTGGTTTTCTTAATTTTTGACTTGGGGGCCCAGGGTAAATTTTGGGTGAATTCGGCTTCGGATTAGAACTGCATCAATTTGTATTCCAATAGACTCTCTGGACCCAGTACAATGTATATCCACCCTTAGAATGTGTGTTTTCTTCCCCCCCCCCCCCCTTTTAAATTCATATGTTTTGTAATTTTGTGCCTCTGTGCCTTTTTCATCAGTTCTGGTGCGGAAATCGTAGAAACTTGCCTAAAAAAGACCCAAAATCTATTCATCTAGTCAAGAGGAAGCTTTCTATGTATTTAAAATAAATTTTGAAAGACATTTTTGGTTTTCACAATTTTTGACTTGGGGGCCCAGGGTAAATTTTGGGTGACTTCGGCTTCGGATTAGAACTGCATTAATTTGTATTCCAATAGACTCTCTGGACCCAGTACAATGTATATCCAACCTTAGAATGTGTGTTCCCCCCCCCCCCCATTTTAAATTCATATGTTTTGTAATTTTGTGCCTCTGTGCCTTTTTCATCAGTTCTGGTGCGGAAATCGTATAAACTTGCCTAAAAAAGACCCAGAATCTATTCATCTAGTCAAGAGGAAGCTTTCTATGTATTTAAAATTAATTTTGAAAGACATTTTTGGTTTTCACAATTTTTGACTTGGGGGCCCAGGGTAAATTTTGGGTGACTTCGGCTTCGGATTAGAACTGCATTAACTTGTATTCCAATAGACTCTCTGGACCCAGTACAATGTATATCCAACCTTAGAATGTGTGTTTCCCCCCCCCCCCCCATTTTAAATTAATATGTTTTGTAATTTTGTGCCTCTGTGCCTTTTTCATCAGTTCTGGTGCGGAAATCGTAGAAACTTGACTAAAAAAGACCCAGAATCTATTCATCTAGTCAAGAGGAAGCTTTCTATGTATTTAAAATTAATTTTGAAAGACATTTTTGGTTTTCACAATTTTTGACTTAGGGGCCCAGGGTAAATTTTTAGTGACCTCGGCTTCGGATTAGAACTGCATCAATTTGTATTCCAATAGACTCTCTGGACCCAGTACAATGTATATCCACCTTTAGGATGTGTGTTTCCCCCCCCCCCCTTTTAAAATCATATGTTGTGTAAATTTTGGCCTCTGTGCCTTTTTCATCAATTCTGGTGCCGAAATCGTAGAAACTTGCCTAAAAAAGACCCAGAATCTATTCATCTAGTCAAGAGGAAGCTTTCTATGTATTTAAAATTAATTTTGAAAGACATCTTTTGTTTTCACAATTTTTGACTTGGGGGCCCAGGGTCAATTTCGGGTGACTTCTGCTTCGGATTAGAACTGCATCAATTTGTATTCCAATAGACTCTCTGGACCCAGTACAATGTATATCCACCCTTAGAATGTGTCTTTTCTTCCCCCCCTTTTAAATTCATATGTTTTGTAATTTTGTGCCTCTGTGACTTTTTCATCAGTTCTGGTGCCGAAATCGTAGAAACTTGCCTAAAAAAGACCCAGAATCTATTCATCTAGTCAAGAGGAAGCTTTCTATGTATTTAAAATTAATTTTGAAAGACATCTTTGGTTTTCACAATTTTTGACTTAAGGCTATAGCCCAGGGAAAATTTAGGGTGACTTCGGCTTCGGATTAGAACTGCATCAATTTGTATTCCAATAGACTCTCTGGACCCAGTACAATGTATATCCATCCTGAGAATGTGTGTTTCCCTCCCCATTTTAAATTCATATGTTTTGTAATTTTGTGCCTCTGTGCCTTTTTCATCAGTTCTGGTGCGGAAATCGTAGAAACTTGCCTAAAAAAGACCCAGAATTTATTCATCTAGTCAAGAGGAAGCTTTCTATGTATTTAAAATTAATTTTGAAAGAAATTTTTGGTTTTCACAATTTTTGACTTAAGGGCCCAGGGTAAATTTTGGGTGACCTCGGCTTCGGATTAGAACTGCATCAATTTGTATTCCAATAGACTCTCTGGACCCAGTACAATGTATATCCACCCTGAGATTGTGTGTTTTCTTCCCCCCCCCCCCCTTTTAAATTCATATGTTTGTAATTTTGTGCCTCTGTGACTTTTTCATCAGTTTTGGTGCCGAAATCTTAGAAACTTGCCTAAAAAAGACCCAGAATCTATTCATCTAGTCAAGAGGAAGCTTTCTATGTATTTAAAATTAATTTTGAAAGACATCTTTGGTTTTCACAATTTTTGACTTAAGGCTATAGCCTAGGGTAAATTTTGGGTGACTTTGGCTTCGGATTAAAACTGCATTAATTTGTATTCCAATAGACCCTCTGGACCCAGTACAATGTTTATCCACCTTTAGATTGTGTGTTTTATTCCCCCCCCTTTTAAATTCATATGTTTTGTAATTTTGTGCCTCTGTGCCTTTTTATCAGTTCTGGTGCCGAAATCATAGAAACTTGCCTTAAAAAGATCCAGAATCTATTCATCTAGTTAAGAGGAAGCTTTCTATGTATTTAAAATTAATTTTGAAAGATAATTTTTGGTTTTTACAATTTTTGACTTAAGGGCCCAAGGGTCAATTTTGGGTGACTTCTGCTTCGGATTAGAACTGCATCAATTTGTATTCCAATAGACTCTCTGGACCCAGTACAATGTATATCCACCCTTAGAATGTGTGTTTTCTTCCCCCACCCTTTTAAATTCATATGTTTTGTAATTTTGTGCCTCTGTGCCTTTTTCATCAGTTCTGGTGCCGAAATCTTAGAAACTTGCCTAAAAAAGACTCAGAATCTATTCATCTAGTCAAGAGGAAGCTTTCTATGTATTTAAAATTAATTTTGAAAGACATTTTTGGTTTTCACAATTTTAAACTTAGGGGCCCAGGGTCAATTTCGGGTGACTTCTGCTTCGGATTAGAACTGCATCAATTTGTATTCCAATAGACTCTCTGGACCCAGTACAATGTATATCCACCCTTAGAATGTGTCTTTTCTTCCCCCCCTTTTAAATTCATATGTTTTGTAATTTTGTGCCTCTGTGACTTTTTCATCAGTTCTGGTGCCGAAATCGTAGAAACTTGCCTAAAAAAGACCCAGAATCTATTCATCTAGTCAAGAGGAAGCTTTCTATGTATTTAAAATTAATTTTGAAAGACATCTTTGGTTTTCACAATTTTTGACTTAAGGCTATAGCCCAGGGAAAATTTAGGGTGACTTCGGCTTCGGATTAGAACTGCATCAATTTGTATTCCAATAGACTCTCTGGACCCAGTACAATGTATATCCACCCTGAGAATGTGTGTTTCCCTCCCCATTTTAAATTCATATGTTTTGTAATTTTGTGCCTCTGTGCCTTTTTCATCAGTTCTGGTGCGGAAATCGTAGAAACTTGCCTAAAAAAGACCCAGAATTTATTCATCTAGTCAAGAGGAAGCTTTCTATGTATTTAAAATTAATTTTGAAAGACATTTTTGGTTTTCACAATTTTTGACTTAAGGGCCCAGGGTAAATTTTGGGTGACCTCGGCTTCGGATTAGAACTGCATCAATTTGTATTCCAATAGACTCTCTGGACCCAGTACAATGTATATCCACCCTGAGATTGTGTGTTTTCTTCCCCCCCCCCCCCCTTTTAAATTCATATGTTTGTAATTTTGTGCCTCTGTGACTTTTTCATCAGTTTTGGTGCCGAAATCTTAGAAACTTGCCTAAAAAAGACCCAGAATCTATTCATCTAGTCAAGAGGAAGCTTTCTATGTATTTAAAATTAATTTTGAAAGACATTTTTGGTTTTCACAATTTTTGACTTAAGGCTATAGCCCAGGGTAAATTTTGAGTGACTTCGGCTTCGGATTAGAACTGCATCAATTTGTATTCCAATAGACTCTCTGGACCCAGTACAATGTATATCCACCCTTA
This sequence comes from Alentia gelatinosa, assembly GCA_950022655.1. Classification (NCBI taxonomy): domain Eukaryota; kingdom Metazoa; phylum Annelida; class Polychaeta; order Phyllodocida; family Polynoidae; genus Alentia; species Alentia gelatinosa. The sequence continues at coordinate 17,181,925 of OX465590.1, forward strand.
GAATGTGTGTTTCCCCCCCCCCCCCCTTTTAAATTCATATGTTTTGTAATTTTGTGCCTCTGTGCCTTTTTCATCAATTCTGGTGCCGAAATCTTAGAAACTTGCCTAAAAAAGACCCAGAATCTATTCATCTAGTCAAGAGGAAGCTTTCTATGTATTTAAAATCAATTTTGAAAGACATCTTTGGTTTTCACAATTTTAGACTTAAGGCTATAGCCTAGGGTAAATTTTGGGTGACTTTGGCTTCGGATTAAAACTGCATTAATTTGTATTCCAATAGACCCTCTGGACCCAGTACAATGTTTATCCACCTTTAGATTGTGTGTTTTATTCCCCCCCCCCCCCTTTTAAATTCATATGTTTTGTAATTTTGTGCCTCTGTGCCTTTTTATCAGTTCTGGTGCCGAAATCGTAGAAACTTGCCTTAAAAAGACCCAGAATCTATTCATCTAGTTAAGAGGAAGCTTTCTATGTATTTAAAATTAATTTTGAAAAATATTTTTGGTTTTTACAATTTTTGACTTAAGGGCCCAAGGGTCAATTTTGGGTGACTTCTGCTTCGGATTAGAACTGCATCAATTTGTATTCCAATAGACTCTCTGGACCCAGTACAATGTATATCCAACCTTAGAATGTGTGTTTTCTTCCCCCCCCCCCCTTTTAAATTCATATGTTCTGTAAATTTTGGCCTCTGTGCCTTTTTCATCAATTCTGGTGCCGAAATCGTAGAAACTTGCCTAAAAAAGACCCAGAATCTATTCATCTAGTCAAGAGGAAGCTTTCTATGTATTTAAAATTAATTTTGAAAGACATCTTTGGTTTTCACAATTTTTGACTTAAGGCTATAACCCAGGGTAAATTTTGGGTGAATTCCGCTTCGGATTAGAACTGCATCAATTTGTATTCCAATAGACTCTCTGGACCCAATACAATGTATATCCAACCTTAGAATGTGTGTTTCCCCCCCCCCCCCATTTTAAATTCATATGTTTTGTAATTTTGTGCCTCTGTGCCTTTTTCATCAGTTCTGGTGCGGAAATCGTATAAACTTGCCTAAAAAAGACCCAGAATCTATTCATCTAGTCAAGAGGAAGCTTTCTATGTATTTAAAATTAATTTTGAAAGACATTTTTGGTTTTCACAATTTTTGACTTAAGGGCCCAGGGTAAATTTTGGGTGACCTCGGCTTCGGATTAGAACTGCATCAATTTGTATTCCAATAGACTCTCTGGACCCAGTACAATGTATATCCACCCTTGGGATGTGTGTTTCCCCCCCCCCCCCCTTTTAAATTCATATGTTTTGTAATTTTGTGCCTCTGTGCCTTTTTCATCAATTCTGGTGCCGAAATCGTAGAAACTTGCCTAAAAAAGACCCAGAATCTATTCATCTAGTCAAGAGGAAGCTTTCTATGTATTTAAAATAAATTTTGAAAGACATTTTTGGTTTTCACAATTTTTGACTTGGGGGCCCAGGGTAAATTTTGGGTGACTTCGGCTGCAGATTAGAACTGCATTAATTTGTATTCCAATAGACTCTCTGGACCCAGTACAATGTATATCCAACCTAAGAATGTGTGTTCCCCCCCCCCCCCCCATTTTAAATTCATATGTTTTGTAATTTTGTGCCTCTGTGCCTTTTTCATCAGTTCTGGTGCGGAAATCGTAGAAACTTGCCTAAAAAAGACCCAGAATCTATTCATCTAGTCAAGAGGAAGCTTTCTATGTATTTAAAATTAATTTTGAAAGACATCTTTGGTTTTCACAATTTTTGACTTGGGGGCCCAGGGTAAATTTTGGGTGACTTCGGCTTCAGATTAGAACTGCATTAATTTGTATTCCAATTGACTCTCTGGACCCAGTACAATGTATATCCAACCTTAGAATGTGTGTTTCCCCCCCCCCCCCCCATTTTAAATTCATATGTTTTGTAATTTTGTGCCTCTGTGCCTTTTTCATCAGTTCTGGTGCGGAAATCGTATAAACTTGCCTAAAAAAGACCCAGAATCTATTCATCTAGTCAAGAGGAAGCTTTCTATGTATTTAAAATTAATTTTGAAAGACATTTTTGGTTTTCACAATTTTTGACTTGGGGGCCCAGGGTAAATTTTGGGTGACTTCGGCTTTGGATTAGAACTGCATTAATTTGTATTCCAATAGACTCTCTGGACCCAGTACAACGTATATCCAACCTTAGAATGTGTGTTTCCCCTCCCCCCCCCCATTTTAAATTCATATGTTTTGTAATTTTGTGCCTCTGTGCCTTTTTCATCAGTTCTGGTGCGGAAATCGTATAAACTTGCCTAAAAAAGACCCAGAATCTATTCATCTAGTCAAGAGGAAGCTTTCTATGTATTTAAAATAAATTTTGACAGACATTTTTGGTTTTCACAATTTTTGACTTGGGGGCCCAGGGTAAATTTTGGGTGACTTCGGCTTCGGATTAGAACTGCATTAATTTGTATTCCAATAGACTCTCTGGACCCAGTACAATGTATATCCAACCTTAGAATGTGTGTTTCCCACCCCCCCCCCCCCCATTTTAGATTCATATGTTTTGTAATTTTGTGCCTCTGTGCCTTTTTCATCAGTTCTGGTGCGGAAATCGTATAAACTTGCCTAAAAAAGACCCAGAATCTATTCATCTAGTCAAGAGGAAGCTTTCTATGTATTTAAAATTAATTTTGAAAGACATTTTTGGTTTTCACAATTTTTGACTTAAGGGCCCAGGGTAGATTTTGGGTGACCTCGCCTTCGGATTAGAATTGCATCAATTTGTATTCCAATAGACTCTCTGGACCCAGTTCAATGTATATCCACCCTTAGGATGTGTATTTCCCCCCCCCCCCCCCTTTTAAATTATATGTTCTGTAAATTTTGGCCTCTGTGCCTTTTTCATCAATTCTGGTGCCGAAATCGTAGAAACTTGCCTAAAAAAGACCCAGAATCTATTCATCTAGTCAAGAGGAAGCTTTCTATGTATTTAAAATTAATTTTGAAAGACATTTTTGGTTTTCACAATTTTTGACTTTGGGGCCCAGGGTAAATTTTGGGTGACTTCGGCTTCGGATTAGAACTGCATTAATTTGTATTCCAATAGACTCTCTGGACCCAGTACAATGTATATCCAACCTTAGAATGTGTGTTTCCCCCCCCCCCCATTTTAAATTCATATGTTTTGTAATTTTGTGCCTCTGTGCCTTTTTCATCAGTTCTGGTGCGGAAATCGTATAAACTTGCCTAAAAAAGACCCAGAATCTATTCATCTAGTCAAGAGGAAGCTTTCTATGTATTTAAAATTAATTTTGAAAGACATTTTTGGTTTTCACAATTTTTGACTTGGGGGCCCAGGGTAAATTTTGGGTGACTTCGGCTTTGGATTAGAACTGCATTAATTTGTATTCCAATAGACTCTCTGGACCCAGTACAACGTATATCCAACCTTAGAATGTGTGTTTCCCCCCCCCCCCCCCATTTTAAATTCATATGTTTTGTAATTTTGTGCCTCTGTGCCTTTTTCATCAGTTCTGGTGCGGAAATCGTATAAACTTGCCTAAAAAAGACCCAGAATCTATTCATCTAGTCAAGAGGAAGCTTTCTATGTATTTAAAATAAATTTTGAAAGACATTTTTGGTTTTCACAATTTTTGACTTGGGGGCCCAGGGTAAATTTTGGGTGACTTCGGCTTCGGATTAGAACTGCATTAATTTGTATTCCAATAGACTCTCTGGACCCAGTACAATGTATATCCAACCTTAGAATGTGTGTTTCCCACCCCCCCCCCCCCATTTTAAATTCATATGTTTTGTAATTTTGTGCCTCTGTGCCTTTTTCATCAGTTCTGGTGCGGAAATCGTATAAACTTGCCTAAAAAAGACCCAGAATCTATTCATCTAGTCAAGAGGAAGCTTTCTATGTATTTAAAATTAATTTTGAAAGACATTTTTGGTTTTCACAATTTTTGACTTAAGGGCCCAGGTTAAATTTTGGGTGACCTCGCCTTCGGATTAGAACTGCATCAATTTGTATTCCAATAGACTCTCTGGACCCAGTTCAATGTATATCCACCCTTAGGATGTGTATTTCCCCCCCCCCTTTTAAATTATATGTTCTGTAAATTTTGGCCTCTGTGCCTTTTTCATCAATTCTGGTGCCGAAACAGAAACTTGCCTAAAAAAGACCCAGAATCTATTCATCTAGTCAAGAGGAAGCTTTCTATGTATTTAAAATTAATTTTGAAAGACATTTTTGGTTTTCACAATTTTTGACTTGGGGGCCCAGGGTAAATTTTGGGTGACTTCGGCTTCGGATTAGAACTGCATTAATTTGTATTCCAATAGACTCTCTGGACCCAGTACAATGTATATCCAACCTTAGAATGTGTGTTTCCCCCCCCCCTTTTAAATTCATATGTTTTGTAATTTTGTGCCTCTGTGCCTTTTTCATCAGTTCTGGTGCGGAAATCGTAGAAACTTGCCTAAAAAAGACCCAGAATCTATTCATCTAGTCAAGAGGAAGCTTTCTATGTATTCAAAATTAATTTTGAAAGACATCTTTGGTTTTCACAATTTTTGACTTAAGGCTATAGCCTAGGGTAAATTTTGGGTGACTTTGGCTTCGGATTAAAACTGCATTAATTTGTATTCCAATAGACCCTCTGGACCCAGTACAATGTTTATCCACCTTTAGATTGTGTGTTTTATTCCCCCCCCCCTTTTAAATTCATATGTTTTGTAATTTTGTGCCTCTGTGCCTTTTTATCAGTTCTGGTGTCGAAATCATAGAAACTTGCCTTAAAAAGATCCAGAATCTATTCATCTAGTTAAGAGGAAGCTTTCTATGTATTTAAAATTAATTTTGAAAGATATTTTTGGTTTTTACAATTTTTGACTTAAGGGCCCAAGGGTCAATTTTGGGTGACTTCTGCTTCGGATTAGAACTGCATCAATTTGTATTCCAATAGACTCTCTGGACCCAGTACAATGTATATCCACCCTTAGAATGTGTGTTTTCTTCCCCCCCCCCTTTTAAATTCATATGTTTTGTAATTTTGTGCCTCTGTGCCTTTTTCATCAGTTCTGGTGCCGAAATCTTAGAAACTTGCCTAAAAAAGACTCAGAATCTATTCATCTAGTCAAGAGGAAGCTTTCTATGTATTTAAAATTAATTTTGAAAGACATTTTTGGTTTTCACAATTTTTGACTTAGGGGCCCAGGGTCAATTTCGGGTGACTTCTGCTTCGGATTAGAACTGCATCAATTTGTATTCCAATAGACTCTCTGGACCCAGTACAATGTATATCTACCCTTAGAATGTGTCTTTTCTTCCCCCCCTTTTAAATTCATATGTTTTGTAATTTTGTGCCTCTGTGACTTTTTCATCAGTTCTGGTGCCGAAATCGTAGAAACTTGCCTAAAAAAGACCCAGAATCTATTCATCTAGTCAAGAGGAAGCTTTCTATGTATTTAAAATTAATTTTGAAAGACATCTTTGGTTTTCACAATTTTTGACTTAAGGCTATAGCCCAGGGAAAATTTAGGGTGACTTCAGCTTCGGATTAGAACTGCATCAATTTGTATTCCAATAGACTCTCTGGACCCAGTACAATGTATATCCACCCTGAGAATGTGTGTTTCCCTCCCCATTTTAAATTCATATGTTCTGTAAATTTTGGCCTCTGTGCCTTTTTCATCAATTCTGGTGCCGAAATCGTAGAAACTTGCCTAAAAAAGACCCAGAATCTATTCATCTAGTCAAGAGGAAGCTTTCTATGTATTTAAAATTAATTTTGAAAGACATCTTTGGTTTTCACAATTTTTGACTTAAGGCTATAACCCAGGGTAAATTTTGGGTGAATTCGGCTTCGGATTAGAACTGCATCAATTTGTATTCCAATAGACTCTCTGGACCCAATACAATGTATATCCAACCTTAGAATGTGTGTTTCCCCCCCCCCCCCATTTTAAATTCATATGTTCTGTAATTTTGTGCCTCTGTGCCTTTTTCATCAGTTCTGGTGCGGAAATCGTATAAACTTGCCTAAAAAAGACCCAGAATCTATTCATCTAGTCAAGAGGAAGCTTTCTATGTATTTAAAATTAATTTTGAAAGACATTTTTGGTTTTCACAATTTTTGACTTAAGGGCCCAGGGTAAATTTTGGGTGACCTCGGCTTCGGATTAGAACTGCATCAATTTGTATTCCAATAGACTCTCTGGACCCAGTACAATGTATATCCACCCTTAGGATGTGTGTTTCCCCCCCCCCCTTTTAAATTCATATGTTTTGTAATTTTGTGCCTCTGTGCCTTTTTCATCAATTCTGGTGCCGAAATCGTAGAAACTTGCCTAAAAAAGACCCAGAATCTATTCATCTAGTCAAGAGGAAGCTTTCTATGTATTTAAAATTAATTTTGAAAGACATTTTTGGTTTTCACAATTTTTGACTTGGGGGCCCAGGGTAAATTTTAGGTGACTTCGGCTGCAGATAAGAACTGCATTAATTTGTATTCCAATAGACTCTCTGGACCCAGTACAATGTATATCCAACCTTAGAATGTGTGTTTCCCCCCCCCCCCCCCATTTTAAATTAATATGTTTTGTAATTTTGTGCCTCTGTGCCTTTTTCATCAGTTCTGGTGCAGAAATCGTAGAAACTTGCCTAAAAAAGACCCAGAATCTATTCATCTAGTCAAGAGGAAGCTTTCTATGTATTTAAAATTAATTTTGAAAGACATTTTTGGTTTTCACAATTTTTGACTTGGGGGCCCAGGGTAAATTTTGGGTGACTTCGGCTTCAGATTAGAACTGCATTAATTTGTATTCCAATTGACTCTCTGGACCCAGTACAATGTATATCCAACCTTAGAATGTGTGTTTCCCCCCCCCCCCCCCATTTTAAATTCATATGTTTTGTAATTTTGTGCCTCTGTGCCTTTTTCATCAGTTCTGGTGCGGAAATCGTAGAAACTTGCCTAAAAAAGACCCAGAATCTATTCATCTAGTCAAGAGGAAGCTTTCTATGTATTTAAAATAAATTTTGAAAGACATTTTTGGTTTTCACAATTTTTGACTTGGGGGCCCAGGGTAAATTTTGGGTGACTTCGGCTTTGGATTAGAACTGCATTAATTTGTATTCCAATAGACTCTCTGGACCCAGTACAACGTATATCCAACCTTAGAATGTGTGTTTCCCCCCCCCCCCCCATTTTAAATTCATATGTTTTGTAATTTTGTGCCTCTGTGCCTTTTTCATCAGTTCTGGTGCGGAAATCGTATAAACTTGCCTAAAAAAGACCCAGAATCTATTCATCTAGTCAAGAGGAAGCTTTCTATGTATTTAAAATAAATTTTGAAAGACATTTTTGGTTTTCACAATTTTTGACTTGGGGGCCCAGGGTAAATTTTGGGTGACTTCGGCTTCGGATTAGAACTGCATTAATTTGTATTCCAATAGACTCTCTGGACCCAGTACAATGTATATCCAACCTTAGAATGTGTGTTTCCCATCCCCCCCCCATTTTAAATTCATATGTTTTGTAATTTTGTGCCTCTGTGCCTTTTTCATCAGTTCTGGTGCGGAAATCGTATAAACTTGCCTAAAAAAGACCCAGAATCTATTCATCTAGTCAAGAGGAAGCTTTCTATGTATTTAAAATTAATTTTGAAAGACATTTTTGGTTTTCACAATTTTTGACTTAAGGGCCCAGGTTAAATTTTGGGTGACCTCGCCTTCTGATTAGAACTGCATCAATTTGTATTCCAATAGACTCTCTGGACCCAGTTCAATGTATATCCACCCTTAGGATGTGTATTTCCCCCCCCCCCCCTTTTAAATTATATGTTCTGTAAATTTTGGCCTCTGTGCCTTTTTCATCAATTCTGGTGCCGAAACAGAAACTTGCCTAAAAAAGACCCAGAATCTATTCATCTAGTCAAGAGGAAGCTTTCTATGTATTTAAAATTAATTTTGAAAGACATTTTTGGTTTTCACAATTTTTGACTTTGGGGCCCAGGGTAAATTTTGGGTGACTTCGGCTTCGGATTAGAACTGCATTAATTTGTATTCCAATAGACTCTCTGGACCCAGTACAATGTATATCCAACCTTAGAATGTGTGTTTCCCACCCCCCCCCCCCCCATTTTAAATTCATATGTTTTGTAATTTTGTGCCTCTGTGCCTTTTTCATCAGTTCTGGTGCGGAAATCGTAGAAACTTGCCTAAAAAAGACCCAGAATCTATTCATCTAGTCAAGAGGAAGCTTTCTATGTATTTAAAATAAATTTTGAAAGACATTTTTGGTTTTCACAATTTTTGACTTGGGGGCCCAGGGTAAATTTTGGGTGACTTCGGCTTCGGATTAAAACTGCATTAATTTGTATTCCAATAGACCCTCTGGACCCAGTACAATGTTTATCCACCTTTAGATTGTGTGTTTTATTCCCCCCCCTTTTAAATTCATATGTTTTGTAATTTTGTGCCTCTGTGCCTTTTTATCAGTTCTGGTGCCGAAATCGTAGAAACTTGCCTTAAAAAGATCCAGAATCTATTCATCTAGTTAAGAGGAAGCTTTCTATGTATTTAAAATTAATTTTGAAAGATATTTATGGTTTTTACAATTTTTGACTTAAGGGCCCAAGGGTCAATTTTGGGTGACTTCTGCTTCGGATTAGAACTGCATCAATTTGTATTCCAATAGACTCTCTGGACCCAGTACAATGTATATCCACCCTGAGAATGTGTGTTTCCCTCCCCATTTTAAATTCATATGTTTTGTAATTTTGTGCCTCTGTGCCTTTTTCATCAGTTCTGGTGCAGAAATCGTAGAAACTTGCCTAAAAAAGACCCAGAATCTATTCATCTAGTCAAGAGGAAGCTTTCTATGTATTTAAAATTAATTTTGAAAGACATTTTTGGTTTTCACAATTTTTGACTTGGGGGCCCAGGGTAAATTTTGGGTGACTTCGGCTTCAGATTAGAACTGCATTAATTTGTATTCCAATTGACTCTCTGGACCCAGTACAATGTATATCCAACCTTAGAATGTGTGTTTCCCCCCCCCCCCCCATTTTAAATTCATATGTTTTGTAATTTTGTGCCTCTGTGCCTTTTTCATCAGTTCTGGTGCGGAAATCGTAGAAACTTGCCTAAAAAAGACCCAGAATCTATTCATCTAGTCAAGAGGAAGCTTTCTATGTATTTAAAATTAATTTTGAAAGACATTTTTGGTTTTCACAATTTTTGACTTGGGGGCCCAGGGTAAATTTTGGGTGACTTCGGCTTTGGATTAGAACTGCATTAATTTGTATTCCAATAGACTCTCTGGACCCAGTACAACGTATATCCAACCTTAGAATGTGTGTTTCCCCCCCCCCCCCATTTTAAATTCATATGTTTTGTAATTTTGTGCCTCTGTGCCTTTTTCATCAGTTCTGGTGCGGAAATCGTATAAACTTGCCTAAAAAAGACCCAGAATCTATTCATCTAGTCAAGAGGAAGCTTTCTATGTATTTAAAATAAATTTTGAAAGACATTTTTGGTTTTCACAATTTTTGACTTCGGGGCCCAGGGTAAATTTTGGGTGACTTCGGCTTCGGATTAGAACTGCATTAATTTGTATTCCAATAGACTCTCTGGACCCAGTACAATGTATATCCACCTTTAGGATGTGTGTTTCCCCCCCCCCCCCCCATTTTAAATTCATATGTTTTGTAATTTTGTGCCTCTTTGCCTTTTTCATCAGTTCTGGTGCGGAAATCGTAGAAACTTGCCTAAAAAAGACCCAGAATCTATTCATCTAGTCAAGAGGAAGCTTTCTATGTATTTAAAATTAATTTTGAAAGACATTTTTGGTTTTCACAATTTTTGACTTAAGGGCCCAGGGTAAATTTTGGGTGACCTCGCCTTCGGATTAGAACTGCATCAATTTGTATTCCAATAGACTCTCTGGACCCAGTACAATGTATATCCACCCTTAGGATGTGTGTTTCCCCCCCCCCCCCTTTTAAATTCATATGTTCTGTAAATTTTGGCCTCTGTGCCTTTTTCATCAATTCTGGTGCCGAAATCGTAGAAACTTGCCTAAAAAAGACCCAGAATCTATTCATCTAGTCAAGAGGAAGCTTTCTATGTATTTAAAATTAATTTTGAAAGACATTTTTGGTTTTCACAATTTTTGACTTTAGGCTATAGCCCAGGGTAAATTTTGGGTGACTTCGGCTTCGGATTAGAACTGCATCAATTTGTATTCCAATAGACTCTCTGGACCCAGTACAATGTATATCCACCCTTAGGATGTGTGTTCCCCCCCCCCCCTTTAAATTCATATGTTCTGTAAATTTTGTGCCTCTGTGCCTTTTTCATCAATTCTGGTGCCGAAATCGTAGAAACTTGCCTAAAAAAGACCCAGAATCTATTCATCTAGTCAAGGGGAAGCTTTCTACGAATTAGAATTAATTTTGAAAGACATTTTTGGTTTTCACAATTTTTGACTTAGGGGCCCAGGGTAAATTTTGGGTGACCTCGGCTTCGGATTAGAACTGCATCAATTTGTATTCCAATAGACTCTCTGGACCCAGTACAATGTATATCCACCTTTAGGATGTGTGTTTCCCCCCCCCCCCCTTTTAAATTCATATGTTCTGTAAATTTTGGCCTCTGTGCCTTTTTCATCAATTCTGGTGCCGAAATCGTAGAAACTTGCCTAAAAAAGACCCAGAATCTATTCATCTAGTCAAGAGGAAGCTTTCTATGTATTTAAAATTAATTTTGAAAGACATCTTTGGTTTTCACAATTTTTGACTTAAGGCTATAACCCAGGGTAAATTTTAGGTGAATTCGGCTTCCGATTAGAACTGCATCAATTTGTATTCCAATAGACTCTCTGGACCCAGTACAATGTATATCCACCCTTAGAATGTGTGTTTTCTTCCCCCCCCCCCCTTTTAATTTCATATGTTTTGTAATTTTGGCCTCTGTGCCTTTTTCATCAGTTCTGGTGACAAAATCTTAGAAACTTGCCTAAAAAAGACCCAGAATCTATTCATCTAGTCAAGAGGAAGCTTTCTATGTATTTAAAATTAATTTTGAAAGAGATTTTTGGTTTTCACAATTTTTGACTTGGGGGCCCAGGGTAAATTTTGGGTGACTTCGGCTTCGGATTAGAACTGCATTAATTTGTATTCCAATAGACTCTCTGGACCCAGTACAATGTATATCCAACCTTAGAATGTGTGTTTCCCCCCCCCCCCCCCCCATTTTAAATTCATATGTTTTGTAATTTTGTGCCTCTGTGCCTTTTTCATCAGTTCTGGTGCGGAAATCGTAGAAACTTGCCTAAAAAAGACCCAGAATCTATTCATCTAGTCAAGAGGAAGCTTTCTATGTATTTAAAATTAATTTTGAAAGACATTTTTGGTTTTCACAATTTTTGACTTAAGGGCCCAGGGTAAATTTTTAGTGACCTCGGCTTCGGATTAGAACTGCATCAATTTGTATTCCAATAGACTCTCTGGACCCAGTACAATGTATATCCACCTTTAGGATGTGTGTTTCCCCCCCCCCCCCTTTTAAATTCATATGTTCTGTAAATTTTGGCCTCTGTGCCTTTTTCATCAATTCTGGTGCCGAAATCGTAGAAACTTGCCTAAAAAAGACCCAGAATCTATTCATCTAGTCAAGAGGAAGCTTTCTATGTATTTAAAATTAATTTTGAAAGACATTTTTGGTTTTCACAATTTTTGACTTGGGGGCCCAGGGTAAATTTTGGGTGACATCGGCTTCGGATTAGAACTGCATTAATTTGTATTCCAATAGACTCTCTGGACCCAGTACAATGTATATCCAACCTTAGAATGTGTGTTTTCTTTCCCCCCCCCCCACCTTTTAAATTTATATGTTTTGTAATTTTGTGCCTCTGTGCCTTTTTCATCAATTCTGGTGCCGAAATCTTAGAAACTTGCCTAAAAAAGACCCAGAATCTATTCATCTAGTCAAGAGGAAGCTTTCTATGTATTTAAAATTAATTTTGAAAGACATTTTTGTTTTTCACAATTTTTGACTTAAGGCTATAGCCCAGGGTAAATTTTGAGTGACTTCGGCTTTGGATTAGAACTGCATTAATTTGTATTCCAATAGACCCTCTGGACCCAGTACAATGTATATCCAACCTTAGAATGTGTGTTTCCCCCCCCCCCCCTTTTAAATTCATATGTTCTGTAAATTTTGGCCTCTGTGCCTTTTTCATCAATTCTGGTGCCGAAATCGTAGAAACTTGCCTAAAAAAGACCCAGAATCTATTCATCTAGTCAGGAGGAAGCTTTCTATGTATTTAAAATTAATTTTGAAAGACATTTTTGGTTTTCACAATTTTTGACTTAACGCTATAAGCCCAGGGTAAATTTTGGGTGACTTCGGCTTCGGATTAGAACTGCATCAATTTGTATTCCAATAGACCCTCTGGACCCAGTACAATGTATATCCACCCTGAGATTGTGTGTTTTCCCCCCCCCCCCCTTTTAAATTCATATGTTTGTAATTTTGTGCCTCTGTGACTTTTTCATCAGTTTTGGTGCCGAAATCTTAGAAACTTGCCTAAAAAAAACCCAGAATCTATTCATCTAGTCAAGAGGAAGCTTTCTATGTATTTAAAATTAATTTTGAAAGACATTTTTGGTTTTCACAATTTTTGACTTGGGGGCCGAGGCTAAATTTTGGGTGACTTCGGCTTCGGATTAGAACTGCATTAATTTGTATTCCAATAGACCCTCTGGACCCAGTACAATGTATATCCACCCTGAGATTGTGTGTTTTCTCCCCCCCCCCCCCGCCTTTTAAATTCATATGTTTGTAATTTTGTGCCTCTGTGACTTTTTCATCAGTTTTGGTGCCGAAATCTTAGAAACTTGCCTAAAAAAGACCCAGAATCTATTCATCTAGTCAAGAGGAAGCTTTCTATGTATTTAAAATTAATTTTGAAAGACATTTTTGGTTTTCACAATTTTTGACTTGGGGGCCCAGGGTAAATTTTGGGTGACTTCGGCTTCGGATTAGAACTGCATCAATTTGTATTCCAATAGACTCTCTGGACCCAATACAATATATATCCACCCTTAGAATGTGTGTTTCCCCCCCCTTTTAAATTCATGTTTTGTAATTTTGTGCCTCTATGCCTTTTTCATCAGTTCTGGTGCGGAAATCGTAGAAACTTGCCTCAAAAAGACCCAGAATCTATTCATCTAGTCAAGAGGAAGCTTTCTATGTATTTAAAATTAATTTTGAAAGACATCTTTGGTTTTCACAATTTTTGACTTAAGGGCCCAGGGTAAATTTTGGGTGACCTCGGCTTCAGATTAGAACTGCATCAATTTGTATTCCAATAGACTCTCTGGACCCAGTACAATGTATATCCACCCTTAGAATGTGTGTTTCCCCCCCCTTTTAAATTCATATGTTTTGTAATTTTGTGCCTCTGTGCCTTTTTCATCAGTTCTGGTGCCGAAATCGTAGAAACTTGCCTAAAAAAGACCCAGAATCTATTCATCTAGTCAAGAGGAAGCTTTCTATGTATTTAAAATTAATTTTGAAAGACATCTTTGGTTTTCACAATTTTTGACTTAAGGGCCCAGGGTTAATTTTGGGTGACCTCGGCTTCGGATTAGAACTGCATCAATTTGTATTCCAATAGACTCTCTGGACCCAGTACAATGTATATCCACCCTTAGAATGTGTGGTTTCTTACCCCCGCCCCCCCCCCCCCTTTTGAATTCATATGTTTTGTAATTTTTTGCCTCTGTGCCTTTTTCATCAATTCTGGTGCCGAAATCGTAGAAACTTGCCTAAAAAAGACCCAGAATCTATTCATCTAGTCAAGAGGAAGCTTTCTATGTATTTAAAATTAATTTTGAAAGACATCTTTGGTTTTCACAATTTTCGACTTAACGCTATAGCCCAGGGTAAATTTTGGGTGACTTCGGCTTCGTATTAGAACTGCATTAATTTGTATTCCAATAGACTCTCTGGACCCAGTACAATGTATATCCAACCTTAGAATGTGTGTTTTCTTCCCCCCCCCCCTTTTAAATTCATGTTTTGTAATTTTGTGCCTCTGTGCATCTTTCATCAATTCTGGTGCCGAAATCTTAGAAGTTTGCCTAAAAAAGACCCAGAATCTTTTCATCTAGTCAAGAGGAAGCTTTCTATGTATTTAAAATTAATTTTGAAAGACATTTTTGGATTTCACAATTTTTGACTTAAGGCTATAGCCCAGGGTAAATTTTGGGTGACTTCGGCTTTGGATTAGAACTGCATCAATTTGTATTCCAATAGACCCTCTGGACCCAATACAATGTATATCCACCCTGAGAATGTGTGTTTTCTTCCCCCCCCCCCCTTTTAAATTCATATGTTTTGTAATTTTGTGCCTCTGTGCCTTTTTCATCAGTTCTGGTGCGAAATCGTAGAAACTTGCCTAAAAAAGACCCGGAATCTATTCATCTAGTCAAGAGGAAGCTTTCTATGTATTTAAAATAAATTTTGAAAGACTTTTTTGGTTTTCACAATTTTTGACTTAAGGGCCCAGGGTAAATTTTGGGTGACTTCGGCTTCGGATTAGAACTGCATCAATTTGTATTCCAATAGACTCTCTGGACCCAGTACAATGTATATCCACCCTTAGAATGTGTGTTTTCTTCCCCCCCCCCCTTTTAAATTCATATGTTTTACAATTTTGTGCCTCTGTGACGTTTTCATCAGTTCTGGTGCAGAAATTTTAGAAACTTGCCTAAAAAAGACCCAGAATCTATTCATCTAGTCAAGAGAAAACTTTCTATGTATTTAAAATTAATTTTGAAAGATTAAGATTCGAGGTCAACTCTCGACTGCAGAGCCGTCCCAAGGCGCGAGAAAATATTATGTAAGGTCGGGGTTTGCTGCGAATGCAGTCATTGGCTACTCGGTCTACTGTATTCCTTATATGGAATTAAGGTAATGGGACAACTCCATGGTGCCTGAGTTGTCAGTGATATGAGTGGCCCTCCTTGGCATGTGTGACAGACCAAAACCAGACTGGTCAGTTCTGGTTGGCTGTGACTCTCACAGCCAATCTCAGCAGAGTTTAACCCTTTCACCGCTGCATGATGCCTCCAGGAACTCCCGGGTGAACCGCCGCATGATGCCTGGAGGCATTCCCATGGCTACCACTGCAAGATGCCTCCAGGCATTCCTGGGCGAACCACTGCATGATGCCTTGAGGCATCATAAATTCGGATTTTTTTCAAATTCCCTTTATCAGTCGATTTAAGCTCGAAAGGGTTAAGAAATCTTCCACATATGAATAAAAGACTCTAATATCAATATATATGTGTGTTTTGAGTACTGTAATGAAGACGATTGACGAGAGAAGTAACGGTGGCCCGAGCACAAACAATGGACGAGTTTATTAGTCAACGGGGCTACACAACGCCGGCCCAAGGCATAAATATCAAGCGAACAACTGAGATATGTGTACAGGTGTAAACCCGAGCCAGAACTGACCCCTCCTAGGGCGAAGTGCTCTATAAATACCACACCGGGAGGGTGGCGGGTGACGTCACCGTCTCGCGAGGTCTCGCGGCCCCCGAGAGAGCCTGATTCCCCCGAAGTGATCGGAGAGGTGACGACACTCCCCACCCTTTCACCCTTTACGGCTACACTCTCCCAACGTTAAAAATTACACTACGGGTGAACTGGGTGGCACCAACGCCTAACCCCAGACTAAAAATTACACTACTGGTGAACTGGGTGGCACAAACGCCTAACCCCAGACTAACTCCTCTTCTGGGTGGCACAGGACGCCTAACCCCAATTCCTCTTCGGTTGTCCAAGGGGGGGGGGGAGACGCCGGTCTCGACCCCCGAAGCCAAAGGGCCTCAACCCCCACTCCTAGGCCAACGGGCCTAATCCAACGGGCCAACGGGCCTGATGTCACGACGAACTTCGGGTGCGGGTGGGGGTCTCCGACCGCGCCCACCCTCCCGCCGAGACCAACGGGCCTCCATCCAGTGGGCCAACGGGCCTAACGTCCCCGGCCAACGGGCCTCCTCCCTCCTCGGGGCCAATGGGCCCCTATCCAGGCGGCCAACGGGCCTAACGACCAAAGCCAACGGGCCTCACGCTTCCACGAGGCCAACGGGCCTAACGTCCTCCTCCGTGCCAGCGAGTCTCCCTGACCTCCGAGCTGTCGGGAACGGGTGTCGCCTCCGCCGTCAACTCAAACCCGGGAACCATCACTTCTGGACTTCTGGAACAGAGAAACAATCCACGTCAGACACTGAACGCTCACAACACCAAGTCTCCCCGCTCCACGCCCTGCCCAGCCAACCCTGTAGCCCGGCTCCCTGATGGCCCAGATTTTCCCCCAGCCTGCGCCGACACCTCCCCCCTCCGAAGTGTCCGGGGTCTTAGCTCTCCGGGTGGCCCGGGGGGTTCACCCCGCAGGCTCCAGGGGACGCAGGTCTCCGAACTACACGGGGAGCCCCCCTCCACCTCCCGAGTGGACAAGTCGCGGCCTGCCAGTACAGTTGGGCACGGGTTATCGACGGTTTGATCTGCCTACAGATCTTATTTTCCCGGGCCAAATCGCCCTTGAACCCCCCGTGAGGAAGTAAGGTTACGCTCACCTTGTCATACTCCGTTATCTTTTCATAGACGACCTTGAGGCCCCCTTGCCGGTTCACCTCGCACCAGGTCATCTGCTTCCCCCCACGACCTCGTAGCCCTCTCTGGCGAAGTCCCCGGGCTGGCAGGCCACGGCCCACTTCTGCAGCCGGTCCGTCGGCGATGTTGCCCATGGTAGCTCCACTCCACAGGGCCAGTCGGCATCAGGGAAAACCTCACGTGGCTCTTCCCGTCCCACACGCTGGTCGCGAGGCGGAATGCCTCAAACGGAATCACGCACCCCGCCATGTCCACGGGGGGCTTCACCACCTGTTCCCGGGGTTTCGTACTGGGGGGAAGTTCCTTCGCCTTGGTCCGCGGGGGCTGCGCCTCCCGAGCTGCTTCCGTCCGGGGTATAGGGTCTTCTGGGGCCAAGGGGGAACGGTCCCTGGTGACCTCCGTCCACCTGTCTCTGGGGATGGTAGGCGATTCCGGAGATTCCTTCTGTTCGGGGGTGGCCGGTATGACCCGCCGCACATCCTCCGTCATCCGGATATCCTTCCTGGGGGCTGGAGGTCTCGGTGGCGGTGGCTCGGGGATCAGCGGCGTCACAACACCGCCAGTCGGGGGAGCTGAATGGCATTCCTCCTTGTCCGCCAGTTGGGCCAACCAACCCGCCAAGGCTGCCGGCGAGGGGGCCGGAGTCCCATTGTCCGCGTCCCCGGCCGCCACGGGGGGGTCCTTTACAGGGGTCCTGAGGCGTACTTGTCTCTCTGGCGACCTGTTTAGGTCGGCCAAGACGGCCGCGGCCTCTGCTGTTTCCTCCTCCCCGATGGAGATGCCTGGGTCAATAAGGGGTGTCTCGGGCAGCGCCTCTGGCGTTCCTGTGGTGATGGCCACCGGCAACAGGTGATGGGGAGCGTCTCCGCGACGAAGTCCCCCGGTTCCCTTCACCCTTCTCTTCTGTCGGGGGTGGACTGTCGGCGGGTTCTACCCTTTTCAGCCGACTCCTCGACCTCTCCTCGGGAGGGAAGTAGATTCTGCCCGGGGTGGGTATTTCATCAAGGTGGGTAGCCCACCGATGTTTGTGCCGTTCTAAATGTTTGACGAAGTCGGACCGCCGAGCGCCCTGAAACTTATGCCCGCAATCCGGGCAGGCCCAACCGTCACACCAGTCTTGGTGTTTAGCCGCCACATGCTGTCGGAGGCCGTCCGGGTGGACGAACTCTACGCCGCACTCCCCACATTTGACCTTCGCTTTGTTGGACGCCATGTTTACTAACAAACCTGCGGGGCTTCCCGTGGCGCGGCACGGGCTCTCGCGCTCTCGCGAGATCGCGGTTGTACCACCTTTCGTGCTCGAGATGTCCTCGCCACGAACTACTTGAGGTCTACCCTTGGTCAACGGCAACGCTCGAACCACTGCGCCTCCTGGCTTGTCTGTTGGCGGTGCGCTCCGGGGGGAAGCCAGACGTCCTCTCGCGTCCCTCCTGTCACTCTGGTAATCCTTCCAGGTTCGTCGTCTCCAGCTTCTCGCTGCTCGGCGAATACTTTCTGCCCTTCTCCAGGGGACCCGGCCACCCCTCCCTCGTCCTACAGAGGAAGGCCCCCGTCCACGATGGGGTCCCTTAGGGTGATTACTCCTCTCAGGCATACTGCAGCGATCCCTAGCAGACGACATCCCTGAGCTCATCTCCGTAGAGCGTCTCGGGGGCACCAGGGGGCGCACCAGGCGTAGTTCCCCCACTATGGGTGGCGCCCTCTTCAGGGCGTCTCGGTGTACTATCTTCTTACGACGCCCTGCAGTCAGCTCGTATACCGGGCCCCCGATACAGGCGGTTACCGACCACGGACCCGTCCAGTCCGACTGTAATTTCGGGGTTATGCCCTTCCTTCTGCGGGAGTAGAAGTAGAAAACTGTCTCCCCCAACTCCAGGGGGTCTAGCACAGCCCGTTGATCGTAATTACGGCGCTGCCTAGCTACTGCCACCCCCAAACTGCGCCGAACCCAGGCGTGGGCACGTTCCATCCTCTCCTGGAGGGAAGCCGCGTAACCCACCCCCTCCACTGGCTCGCCCTCCCCCGGGTAGAGGAGGGCCAAAGGGGTACACGTCTCTCTCCCTAACATCATGAGATTAGGGGAGACCCTAGTAGAGGAATGGGCGGAGGACCTGTAGGCGCTCATGACGAACGGGAGGTGTTTGTCCCAATCCCTCTGGTCCGTACTTACGACCGTACCCATTGTCTAACACCCGCCATGATCTCATCATCCTCCTGGGCGAGCTTCCAACGCTCCATGTCGTCCTCTGCCCTTTCCGCGCCCCCAGATCCCAACACCTCCGGACGGCTCGGGGGGTCATTGTCCCACTTGGGGGGGGGGGGTATCTCTACCCCCGGACCGGGTGACAGCTGCGCACCTCTCTGGCTCCCCAATGCCGTACTGCCCGCAGGGCAGGCGGGACAACCCGTCAGCATTGCCGTGGAGGCGTCCCGCCCGGTGCTCGATATTCAGCTCGTAGCAGCCCAGTATCTGGAGCCACCGGGCTATTTGCCCCACGGGGTCTTTAATACTCGCTAGCCACTTGAGAGCTGCATGATCTGTTCTTACTTTCACCGGGCGTCCCACCGCGTAGTGCCGAAACTTTTTAAGGCCAAATACTACCGCCAGGAGCTCTCGTCTTGTGACGCAATACCGTTTTTCGGGTTTACTCAGAGTCCTGCTGGCATAAGCCAGCATCCTCTCCGACTCCCCATGCTCCTGAGAGAGGACGGCCCCTAGGCCGATGTCGCTGGCGTCGGTGTCCAGTATTAATGCCCCGTGGCTCACCGGGTACCCCAGCACGGGGGCGGTGGTCAGGAGATTCTTTAATTTACAAAAGGCGAACTCACAGGCAGGACCCCATTTGAACACACGCCCCTTCTCCGACAGCGTAGTCAACGGTTTGGCCAGCTCGGCGAAGCCCGGTACAAAAGAGCGGTAATATCCTGCCAGGCCGAGGAAGCTGCGGACCTCTCGCAAGCACCGCGGCGATGGCCAGCCCCTCACCGACTGGATCTTCTCCGGGTCTGTGCTGATCCCCTCCCGGGAGACCACATGGCCCAGGAACGCCACGCTCTCTCTGGCAAGCTGGCATTTGCTTGGTTTCACCTTCAGACCGGCCTCCTGCAACCGCAAAAGCACCTCCCCCAGCCGTTCGAGGTGCTCTCCGAACCCTTCGGAGAACACGATTATATCGTCCAGGTAAACCAGGCATGTTGACCATTTAAGGCCGTGGAGTGCCACCTCCATTAGCCGTTCGAACGTGCCCGGGGCGTTGCACAGCCCAAAGGGCATCACTTTATATTGGAACAGGCCTTGGTGTGTCGAAAAAGCTGTTTTGGGACGATCTTCCGCCGTCACCCCCACCTGCCAGTAGCCACTGACCAGGTCAAGCGTGCTAAACCACCAAGACCCGGCGAGCGTATCGAGAGAGTCGTCCACTCGAGGTAGCGGGTATGCATCCTTCGTGGTCACCGCGTTGACCCTACGATAATCCACAAGAACCTAGTCGAGCCGTCCTTCTTTTTGACCAATACAACTGGAGACGCCCAGGGAGAGGTCGAGGGCTCAATCACCCCCGCCTCCAGCATCTTAGTCACTTCAGCCCCTACCACAGACCTCCGGTGTGGGGCCAACCGCAGAGGGGGCTGTTTGATGGGACCCGCACCCCCAGTGTTGATGCTATGCGACACCAGGTTGGTGTGCCCCCCCTCTCCGGGGGAGAGCATAAAGGCCCCCGCGGCAGACTGCAGTAGTTCCCGCAGCTGCTCCCTCTGTCTACCCTGCAGATGGCCGGCCAGCCCATCTAGGATCCTCTCTCCGACGTCCACCGAGGACAACCCCGAACCCACGCTACGACATCTCTCCGGGGTCTCCGGGGGCAATACTTCCAACCGCCCTAGAGTCATCCCTCTCCGAACCACCAGCGCGGCCCCCCCCCCCCCCGGGTTCATAACCCTCACGGGGCAAGCACCGTCCCGGGGTTGAACTAACGCTCGGCCCACCAACACCTCGCCCTTACCCGTTGCTTCCATCAGCCCGGGGGTGCCCTCCTGCCAAGCCCCCTCGAGCCACCCCTCAATGACCGCCTCTGATCCGGGTCCCAGCACCCTACACGCCGCAGTCCTACAGGATCCCCACAGCAGGCGGCACCTTGCCACGTCCACGCAGGCTCCCTGCCGACGAAGGAAATCCGCCCCCAAGATTGCTTCGTTGCCTAAATCCGCCACTCTCCACTCGACCGTCATGGAGCGACCCCTGCAAGTCAGGGGAGCCGACACCACCCCCCCGACGTCCAGCGGGCGACCGTCAGCGCACAGCAGCCTGCAGGGCGACTCCTGCAATTCCTCCGGGCGTCCGTGCCGGTCCCACCAGGCCAGGGACAACAGGTTGACCGTCGCTCTGGTGTCAACCAGCATGCGGACGGGCCGTCCCCATAACCAGCCGTCCACTTGGACACCAGGACCGCCCACCTCCCGTCTTCCCTGCCAAATATCCCCCACTGGCTCGCTCGTCTCCAGGACCTTCGCCTCGCCCAGAGCGGGGGTCCTCCTTAGTTTTCCGCCGGACCTGCAGCAGGGGTATCCGCCCCTAGACTCTGTTTGCGTCCCCTATCTCCGGCTCTCAGCGGGCAGTCCCTCCGGAGATGGCCCTCCGACCCACATCTATAGCAAGTCCTCCTGGGCGGCTCAGACATTTGCAGCTTCAGGGCCACGAGTTCTTCCTTCAGACCCCTCATCTCTTCCGCCATGGAGCTACCCATGGCCCTCACGCAACCCCTCCGGCTACTGTCCGTCTTAAGGTAGGCCTCAGCCTCCAGGGCTACCGACACCGCCTCCTCCATATTCTTTGGTTTTGACTGGAAGATCCAGTGCCTGAGTTTATCCTCCCGCAGTCCTTCCAGGAACCTGTCCCGGCACATGGAGTCTACCGTAGCCCCGTCAGCCTCAGGGTACGCAAGCCTGGTAAGCCTCCAGACCTCCTCTCCATAAAGCTGTAGGCTCTCTTCCGGCTCCCTCTCTTTGTTCCGGAGAATCTCCTTGTAAGTACCGCTCTGGTTGCGGGGCTGGAACCTGCGGTACAGAGCTGCCTTTAACAAGGCGAATCCCCCCGGACTCCCCGGCGTCGTCCCCGTGAGGACTCTCCGAGCCAGCCCCGACAGGCTGAGTCCCAGGAAAGTACCCGCCTGCTGCTCCGACCAGCTGTTTGCTTCCACGCACAGCTCGAAGTGCGACAGGTATTCGTCGAGGTTCGCGGTACCGTCGAATTTCCCCGGGGTCACTATAGGCTTCGAGGCCACCGCGGCTGAACCCGCCCGAGGGCTTTCCGGAATGCGTGGAATCTCGAATGATCCCCACGCCGGCTTATCGGGGGTCCCCTCCACTTTACCGGGGACCGCATCCCCTGACCACGGGGTGTCCCGCGTAGGCGGCGATTTTGGAACTCTTCTCTCAGGGCCATCTTCCCTTACTCCCTGGAGGGCATCCTCCCTGTGAGCCGCCCTGGAGGGGGCATTATCCCTCGCCTCCAAGGGCTGCTCTGGTCCTGTCCCGCCTGTCCTGAGCCCGACTCGGTGCTACCCCCTCCTTCCCCCTCGGACCAGGGCCAAAGGGGCGGCACCACAGTCTCCGAGCGATCCGGGGCTGCCGCGCCCCCGGGGTCCCTTCGCTCTCGTTCCTAGCGAGCCCTTCCCGTCGAAGGAAGAGACCCTCCTGGGCCATCTCCACCAGTGCTCCCCGCACCCCTTGCTCTAGAGTGCTTCTCTCGCCGGGTTCCATTAAAAAAGAACACCGCTGCCACCAATGTAATGAAGACGATTGACGAGAGAAGTAACGGTGGCCCGAGCACAAACAATGGACGAGTTTATTAGTCAACGGGGCTACACAACGCCAGCCCAAGGCATAAATATCAAGCGAACAACTGAGACCTGTGTACAGGTGTAAACCCGAGCCAGAACTGACCCCTCCTAGCGTGAAGCGCTCTATAAATACCACACCGGGAGGGTGGCGGGTGACGTCACCGTCTCGCAAGGTCTCGCAGCCCCTGAGAGAGCCCGATTCCCCCGAAGTGATTGGAGAGGTGACGACACTCCCCACCCTTCCCCCCTTTACCGCTACAGTACCAAGGCGATGTTGATTTGTGAGTAAATTTCGGAGGACAACAAAATATGCGCAGATAGCGAACCAAAGTCTCACGCAAGAGCGAGGACAATTCCGTTTCTGGATACCAACAGACACTGGGCTTCGTAAGCTGTGCACTGTTAAGCAGACTGTTGATAGAAGAGTCAACTAAGGCTATATTTCACTTCATGGTAAAAGATTTGCCAGTTTTCACGCCAATAGACCGCATTAGTTTGACGTCATTCTACGTGCTGAGGGTGGGGTTTCCTCAGAACCCGATCACACCTGCGGCCGACTGTGGGTCATGTACGGGAGGCGGGAGCCTAGATTTGCTAGTGTAAACACAATGCACGCGAGGGGAACCGTGCGAGTATGATCTGTAGTTTTGCCATTTTAGGTTGATCGTTTGTGGGGGTTTAAATACACTGCAACCAAATATGACGCGACGAAGTCGCTAGTTACTTACCACATATAAAACATTAGAATTTCTATCGAATCCACTTGGAGCCTTTCCTGCACATAGAGACAGAGTGAACCAGACCTAGGCTTGGAGACTGAAGACCCACGAGAGTGAGAATCTAGTGGATAGCAAACTCGAACTCACTATTTTTTAGTTCTACAGTCAGTTGTTGTTCTTATCTTATGATTTGTGTTTAGCCATACCAAAAACAGAATTTAGTACAGCAGCTTTCTATTCTCCTTACCCTGAGATCAGTCTCTGAGACCACAACTGTTTACTACAAGTCAGGGATGACATAGTCGACCAGCACTCGGGAACAAGCAGAGACAGGACACTGCACCACTTGGCCGTGTCACGCCGAATAATAATCCATTGAGAATTATGCTGGTTCTTGGCAACAATTAGACTGGTTCCCTGCCCAAATGAAATAAGGGACTGGTAACGGGTCCCACTCACGTTCATGCACAACCTTGAACTGTCAGTCATGCCAGTTCTCATGCCAATAGTTTGACGTCATTCTACCCGCCGAGGGTGGGGTTTCTTTCAGAACCCGGTCACACCTGCGGCCGACTGTGGGTCGTGTACGGGAGGCAGGAGCCTAGATTTGCTAGTGTAAACACAATGCATGCGAGGGGACCCGTGCGAGTATGATCTGTAGTTTTGCCATTTTAGATTGATCGTTTGTGGGGGTTTAAATACACTGCAACCAAATACGATACGACGAAGTCGTTATTCATATATTTAAAACCTTCTGATTTGCTTGTCTTTTTCACACAGGTTCAGAATATCAATATATTATTTAGTTTTAGAGTTTTAGAGCATCATCAACCTTTTCTTGTTGATATTTTGCAATTTCTCCGCTGATGTTGACATTTTCTTCGACAAACACAGCATTGGAGAGTTACACTTCCGGTTGTCCCAATTCTACTTTCCCTCCTCATGCACCAAAAACCTCATCCGAAGAAATGCCCCAAAGCTTGTATACTATTTCAAACTAAAACAAACAAATCATTCCTGCCTGTGGAAGACTAGGCATTATCTCAATGCGTTGTCTATTCATTCATCTAGAGAGAGAAAAACAGCCTGTGTATTTCGACCATGTAATAGCAGTCTCTAATTCACAACAGAACTGTGTGGACACGCACTGTAATTGTTTGTTTTTTTATAGCTAATCCAATGTATCAACCTGAAACAAAGTAATGACCATCTGTTTACAAACAACGACAGATAAATATGTTGCCTATCGAAAACCAAAATATAAACTTACCAACTGTTTTTCTCACATTTTTCTTTTATCTATTGGTGTGTATTTGAAGTTCCTAGGTCAATTATTGACAGTTCTGACATAAATTTTGTTTAAATTGTAGAGTCCGTCGTTCACCCGCTGAAAACCGAAGCGTGCTGGCTACGAAGGGTAGTATCATATATACCATTTGTATATGTTGTCAATTTATTCATCTGAAAAAATTTAACTTTCTGGAGGGTCGATTTTTTTGATTTTTTTAAAATTGATCTTTATTCTGAAGTTAATGTAGGCTCAAGTAGTGCCTATTTCCACAGTGCTCCAGGCTGGAAATTTATGCACTACTCTAACCCATATTTTGCTTAGCACAAAATACAGAAGCTATGAATGACATCGAGTGCAAAAGCAATAACATTGTAACAGTAGACAGTTGTCTCACTGCATACCATGCTTTCCACATATTTGAAGTCTTATATGTAACCATCATTATCATGATAACTTTGGTTGTGTCACCGCTTATAGGTCAATTTGTCTTACTTAAAGCTTATATAAAGCAATTAAGCTCTGTTAATTAATCCTAAAGAGTAAGCCCCGCCTATGGGCGGGACTTACAGGTTCAGGAGCATGCGTTATATGCCGGACGCTGGCCTTTGTATAACGCTGGCGACCTTTGCGACACAGTCACTTATGAGTACTGTACTGCCTACTCTGAAGCAGTGTGCCCTGTCTCAAAACGGGACGACCCTCTTGGTACCTGTACACGGCCATATATAAGACCAGAGCCTCTGCAGGTGATCCATTCAAGCCTGACACGTAGGAGAGTGTAGAGACCTCTGCCTGGCCACACAATAGGCTCTGTGATTACCGACTATGACAAGGAATACCAGCAGTACACTGACCACAACATGAAAACATGGTAACTAATACAATATACACAGTATCTATGTATCTCTATATGTCTATCTGGTATCTGTGTCTCATGTACCTGTAGTTTCATAGGATAGTCTTACTGCATTGTGCATGTTTTCTAACAATTTACAAATCCAGGTAAGAGAAAGGTGGCAGGGGCAGTGAGGCATGACAGGTCAAGGTTGTACTGGTGTGTGTTGGGGGGAGGTTATGTATCTATATATCATGTTTATATCTCTGTATCTTTGCCTGTCTGTCTATCTTGTTATCTGGTTTATATCCCACCATTCTTCACACTAAATGAAAAAGGTACACTCACAGGGAATACATTTTCTCTACCATTCCGTTGGCCAGCTCTGAGTAGTGGTGGTCGCTGCATGTAAATTAGGTGTAGGCCACCCTCCCACCTGCCTTATATATACCCCCACTGACTGGTCTTGGTGACCTGACTGGTAGCGACCACCTAGACATAGGCCGGCCCGTTCTCTCACTGTGTGAGGGGCGGGCCTATATTTTGATGAGATTATCATCTAGAATAATTTCTGGACAAACTATACATACATGGTGGCACAATTAGTTGACTAGTTCGCTAATTTTGTTTACGGGAAGGCGCTCTCAATATGTACATTCTGTAGTTTAGTGTAACTCTGGGGTAGGGTATAAACAACTGTATTTCCTCTCATCTGTAAAGAATATAGTAAAGGATTGATACCAACAATGAGGGAGATGAGGTGTCCCCTGCATCCATACCACACCCAGACTTCTCATTGGATATTATAAAAGGTTCGCTGTCTTTTCAGAATGTTTTTGGTCTGTGATTTGCTTTTTTCCTTATCATTAGTGTTCCTAAAGCTAACACTTTGCTCATTCAGAGTTTGGGCTGATTTATAAAGTACTGATTTCTCATAGCTTCTAATGATCGGTGTTTCAGCAGCTAGTACTCTACCTTCATGTAGTCTAGTTTCCCTTTTCAGGATGCTTAGGTAACTATCATTGAGACTTTGGTCAAAAGCTATGCCCAGAAGGTGTGCTTTCCTGCGCTCTACCAGAAGATTTACATTGCAGTCATGATGTATTTTCAAAGTCGCAGTTCTCTTGGGAACATCTGAGCATATCTTCAATGCCCTATATTGGCATCTTTGGAGCTTCTCTGATCCCCCATCAAACATTACATCCCCATATTCTATATAGGATAATATTTTAGATTTGTATAACGTAAATAGCCTGCTTGGTTGTAATATATTTAAGTATGTTGCTAAGTATGTTTATTTTGTTTGCCCCCCCTGCTAATTAGTCTATTTAGATGCTTCTCGTATGACAGGTTGTTGTCTAATGAAATTCCCAGGTACTCAAGAGGTGACCTCTTCAAGTTCTAATTCAGTCAGTTTAATGTTTAATTTTACATCTATTTTCTGTTACATTTTAGTTCCAAATCTCATGTATTTAGTCTTCTTCGCATTCATTGTTAAGCGGTTATTTTGACACCATCTTTCAATGGCTGTTAGGTCCTCCTGTAATTTAACCTTGGCTTCCAGTATATCCGTAAAAGGTAAATATACCACAGCGTCATCCGCATACATCTTTATTCTACAGTGCTTCAGCATGGCATCTATGTTGTTGATGTATATTATAAAGAATAGGGGTCCTAGGATAGATCCTTGTGGAATCCCTACCTTAAGTTTTGACTTTTGAGAAAGCACGTTGTTTGCAATGGTTGCTTGCTCCCTGCTGGACAGGTAGCTCTTCGTCCATTTTAATAAATCACTGTGTACCCCTAGTACCTTTAACTTGTGTATGAGTATCCTATGATCGACTGTATCGAAGGCCTTTGAAAAGTCTATGTACAAGGCGAGTGTACCTCATCCATTGTTCGAGTTGATACCGATGTCATCTGTAAATTTTGCTGCAGTTAGGATTGTTGAATGCTGTTTGCGAAAACCTCCTTGATTTTTATTTATAATGTAATTTGTCTCAAAGTATGACTCCATCCTTTTGTGAATTAGTTTCTCGAGGAGTTTTCCAACTATCGGAAGAAGCTATACTGGCCTAAGATTTGTTACCTTCGATTTGTCCACCTGTTTTGGTAATGGTACTACAGTTGCTACTTTCCAAGAATCAGGGTATACTCCGAATATGATTGATTATATAAGGGACAGAGCCATTGTTAGTTCATAAAGCAGTCACAAGGTGGCCAGCAGTATGGTGGGCCCACTGGGGGGACAGAAGCTGCATTCTGCTCTTTGTTCTTACAAAATTCATCTGCCTTTCAATATTTACCGTGGTTCCCTTGACTGTCTACACCCATCCCAGAGCAAGAGAACATGATGATTAAACCAAGGACATGATATTTTTCACATGGAACACTTTGTAAACATTTGTTAGCAAGGCTAGAGTTTTGACACTTCCCAATTATCACTCACTTTTTTCACACCTCCTTTAGTGAAGAACATTTACTTTTTCACCTCTATTAGTGAAGAACACCTACTCGGGGGGCATCATGGCCGCCCCCATGGGTCATAGGCTATAGGTAAGTGAATTCTGGAATTAGAACTGTCATACTGTCTTTGAAAACTTTCAACGAGATGTGATCTATTGCAGAGGATTTGTTTACATTTATTTGTTTGCAAATTTCGCTGACCTCTTCTTGTGTCACATACTCAAGCTCCATCTCAAGATCTACACTTGGGTTATCATCGACCCATTCTTTGGTGAATATCCCGGCGAGATTTTCACCTATCGATGTAAAATAATTGTTGATAAAGGTTGAGGTTTTCTCTAGAGGCACTGGTTTGTTGTCGATTTGGTCAATCAGGTGGATTTGATTCGCCTTAGGCCTCTTAGGTAGAAGATATTGCATCTTCTCCCAGAACTTTTTACTATCCTGGTCTATATTATCCTGTATAAATTTCCTCTTAGCCATACGGATTCTATGCTTGACTTGGTTCCTCAGCCTTTTGGCTGTGATCCAGTCAGCTTCTCTATTACTTTTCTTTGCTATCCCCCAACCCTATTTTTGTCAGCTATTGCCTCTAATATCTCTCGAGAGATCCATGGCTCCTCCTTGAACCGTATCTGTTGTTCCATTATTGGGCAATAGGTGTCGAGTGCATTCATAATATTATCCTTAATTATTTCCCATAAATCTGTTACATCTAAAGTTGTAAAGAACTTTGCCCAGTCTGCATTTAGCAATTTTTCCTGAAATAATTGTGGATTATATTTATTATATGACCTTCCTAGGAATTGCTTTCTTATGTACCTATCCTTGTGTTTCTTCTTAGTAATACAAATGGCTGAATGGTCTGCGACACTAAGATCTAGTACAACTCCTTCGTTTATGAAATTTGCATCCGTAAATGGTCGAAAATCACGAAATTGCATCAAATGGACTATAATCTGAACATCTTGAAAAATCCTTTTTTGAAAATAGTTTCAATGGTTTTCACACAACTAGGGCATTGTGTGGCACAGTCCAGAGCCTTAAAACCACACCTAACTCCAAAATGTATATAAAATATTGTTAAAAACGTGAGGGCGTCACGTTACAACACCAGCATAAAATCGTGCATAAAATAAAATAAAAAAGTGGCAGAATTCAAAGAGTTTCACTGTTTTTAATGACTTACATATATATGCATCTTCCCACCATAAAATGATAGGCATATATGGCTTCCTTCATGCTGAACTCAATTTGTGTAATTTGGTGTAGTTTAGACACCCACTAAACTATAAATAGTTTTAGTTTCCTACGATATTAGCAAAAGTTCTTTTGGGGTATCAAAGGGCAGATATATACCTACAAAATGGTGAAAGAATTAAGTCTCTATCTTTACTAGAAAAAAAGTTATCAGCCCCAACGTAATTTTTCGTTACGTTACGACCCATTCACGTTACGACCCCCGCACGTTAAGACCAACAGTGAGTCACTCGGGGTCAGGAAATAGTGATTATATGTTGGGTAGATATATAACTACAGAATAGCGAAAGAATGAAGTTTTTATCTTTACTAGAAAAAAAGTTATCAGCTCCTACATATTTTTGCATCATGTTACGACCCCGTCACGTGACGACCCCCGTCACGTTACGACCCCCCATGCATATAAGGCCACAGCTGTCAGTTGGGGTAATTGGAAAATAAGTTGGTTTTTTTCAAATTTATATACCCCCAAATTGTATAGCAAAATAATAGGAATAACAGTATGACCCAATATGACCCAATTTAGGGGGGGGGGTCATAACGTGACGTTTTTATTTCAATAATAGCCCTGTACTAAAGCTATTTGTTATAGTTAGAGTTCCCAATTTGGGACATAAGTCCTCCAATACATAAAGATGATATTTGCAAAAGGAATTGATGATCCTCTTAATTTTTATTTTTTTTCTGCAATTGCTGCACTTTCGTGATTTTCGACCAAATGCTAAATCAATACAGTTACCATATCTCGTGGGCTCATGTATTAGCTGTCTGAGACCAGTTTGTCTTTCGAAATCAATTAGTTGTTTTGTGTCAGGGTCATTTTTGTTCAAATAATTTATATTTATATCCCCAAGGATCAATAATTCTGATTTTGGGTACAACTCCCTGATATTATCTATTATTTCTTCAGTGATTTGTGTAAAATCAGTCACATTCCTGTCTGGTGGACGATAACAAGTTCCTAATACTAAGTTCCACCAAACAACCGCTTTTTCAACATCAAGAGACGTTCCAGCCAACCTTTCAGCCAACGTCGGTTGAAACGTCTGGCCAAATGGCCTCAAAATGCGTCGCTGCTATACCAAAACCCCGAGCAGACGCTCATGTGGTGGCCATGCAAGTGTCTGGTGGGCGCTGCCACTGAATAGATGTTTCAGACGATAGTGCGAAGTTCTAGGAAATCCTCCAGCCGACGCCCCACCAGGCGCTGCGGTGTGCGGACAGTGGTTCCACATCGTGGACGTTGGCCGCATTTAATCGAGTAATCCATTGAGCTGATAGACGGCGTGGTGAGCGGCGATACACTACGCCGCTCTGAACCCACAAAACCCATGTATCGAGCAGAGCGGTGTGTCGCCGTGTCAGGATATGTACGGGAATGGTCACAGTTTGTCAAATAACCACGGAATTACGAGTTAAATCAAACAATGAAGGTAAATAAAGATAAGGATTGATGTTATGAATGTGTATGGCACACTATGGTGCTAGAATTCTGCCGAAAGTGTTGGAATTTCGATGTCTGTTTGCGGCTTCGGGTATCGCTGGTGTCGGCCTCGGCGTGTTGGCGACGTTCCCTCGCCGCGGGTCCGGCAGAACTCGCGGGCTGGTGCCGTGCCAGGCTTTGTTCGGGAACGGTCAGAAAACGTCAAATAACCGCGGAATTCCACGTTAAATCGAAAAATGAAGATAAGGATTGATCTTATAAATGTGTATGGCACGCTATGGTGCTAGAAATCAGCCGAAAATACCGAAAGTGTCGAAATTTTTTATGTCCTTTCGTGTATCAGTGTCGGCCGCACAGTGTTGGTGGTGTTCCCTCGCCGCAGGTCCTGGCAGAGCCCGAGGGCGGGTGTCGTAGCTTTGAATGCATCTTCTAGACGCCCAATTCCAGCAGACAAAAAACTAATAAATCAGTTATTCGGCTGATGCTATGATATAGGGTTGTTGGAGGTCCAGCTGGAACATCGCCTGGAAAATCTGGCTGGTGGAAGCGCATTTTGGACCATTTCAACAGACAGGCCTAGGTCCTAGCAACCCTCGGGCGATGCCTGGGCGATGCGACAACCATCCCCCAACAGATGCTCAACAGCCGCTCAGGATGCCAACCTGCTCCACCAACCAGGCGGGAACCTCATTTCATGGGATTTTCCAACAACCGATGTATGGGCATTGTACAACGTTTTCATCTGGTTGGTGGAAGTCCCCCTTTAATCCAATATCGACCAAGAAAACTTGCTCCATGTAGTGTCAGTCTCTGATTCACAATGGAAATGTATAAAGACAAACTCTAATTGCTTTTATATCTAATCTACTGTATCAATCGGAAACAAAGTAATCCTGGACGATCTACAGACTATTACAGTTTTCCACATGTACATTATGTGAGATTATATCGATCAGAAGTGTTTAAAATGATCACTATATCAGAAACAAAGCCCCGATGTCCGACCATGTTAAGTGCCAGACAGACACTGATCAATGTATATCAACCTGGAACATTCCTGCCTGTGTGATCTATCAGTATCACGTATCAGACTCGGATTCACAACAGAACTGTATGGACACGATCTATAATTTTTTTTTATAGCTAATCTATGGTATCAACCTGAAACAAATACATCCTGTACGATCTATGTACTATCACAGTTCTTCACATGTTTATTATGTGAAAATACATGGATGAGAAGCGGTTACATTAATTATTATATCAGCGACTAAGCCCCCATGTCCGACGACGTTGAGTGCCAGACAGACACTGATCAATGTATACCTTGTCAACCTGAAACATTCCAGCCTGTGTGATCTATCACATAGTGATAGTCTCTGATTCACGTGAGAAGTGCATGGACACGATCTATAATTGTTTTTCATATTTAATCTACCGTATCAATCTGAAACAAAGTAATCCTGGACGATCTATAGACCATCAAGGTCGACTGCTGCACCTGGAAATGTATTAAGCCTGCCAACCTGTGTACATATATTGTACAAAATTACTGAATGATCAACTGAAAAAAACCAACATTATTTAAAAGATATTCCTTTAAACCTTAATTCACCTACCTTGTATGACAGCGATGTCATCTGTAAATTCCACTGCGGTTAGGATTGTTGAATGCTGTTTGCGAAAACCTCCTTGATTTTTATTTATAATGTAATTTGACTCAAAGTATGACTTCATCCTTTTGTGAATTAGTTTCTTGAGGAGTTTTCCAACTATCGGAAGAAGCGATACTGGCCTAAGATTTGTTACCTTCGATTTGTCTCCCTGTCACACTATTCATGTACATATACGATGTCGACTGCTGCACATGGAAATGTATTAAGTCTGCCAACCTGTGTACATATATTGTACAAAATTACTGAATGATCGACTGAAAAAAACCAACATTATTTAAAAGATATTCCTTTAAACCTTAATTCACCTACCTTGTCTTCTTTTCTGCCATCCAGAAGTATTTGTATGTAGAAATAGTCAATCATTGTCCAGGAATCGATTTTACAGGTAACTCCGCCTGAAGATCTCAATGCTGAATAGGCACAATCGATGATCATCTTTCTAAATTCAATATACCAGTCTTCACTCATCCAAACTGGACATTATATATATGTAGATGATCCTTGGAGTGTGGGAGATAACCACATGTAGCATTGTAATGATTAAACTCCATTTAAGTCCTTATGCGAATTGATTTGAAGAGGTCACTGTAATTCTGTGGTCGATAGTCCATAGTAGAAGCAATGGCGAAATAAGCCAATATTATCACTGCTCGAATCTAAATTTCTAAAATCAATATCTAAGTCCCAACTCGTCCGAAATACACAAAATATATATATCAGAAGAAACCTGATAATCCGTAGTTTATGAATAATAATGTCCCAAATCATAAATTTCAAGTTAAGTGCTTCAAAAAAAATATTTTCGAAATTAAAACTTGCCCAGGGCCCCACTCCCCTAACACTTCTATAGTAAGTCCACAGCTAGCTGACCATTTTTGTTGATTAATTTCTAAATTATCCGCTGGTTCAAAGTTAATGATATTTCGTATAAACAAACCTCGAAGTGTATATTTTGCGCTTATCTAAGTCCCTGTCCATTGATTCAATGCTGAAAGCCTTAAAAAAACATTTTGAAAAAGATGTTTTAGAACCTAGCTATGGCGTGATTAGCCATTTTTATTACCTGAGTAATTTCAATTTTCTAAATTACATAGGTCGGCCTCAACTCGTCTGAAATAGACAATATATATATCAGAAGAAAGCTGAGAATCTGCGATCTATGATTATGTATGTCCCCAATCATATATTTCGAGTTAAGACCTTATAAAAACAGATTTTCTAAATCGAACCTTGCCAAGAGGCCCTCTCCCCTACCACACCCATGGTGAGTCTACAGCCAAATGACCATTTTTGTTAATTAAATTCTAAATTCTCCACTGGTTCAAGGTGAATAATATTTACATAGGAAGAAACGTTAGAGTATGTAGTTTGCCCTAATCCAAGTCACCGTCCATTGATTCAAGGTTAAAGGCATAAAAAACACATTTTGAAAAAGGTGTCTTAGAACCTAGCTATGGCGAAATATGCCAATTTATTCACTGTGTAATTTCAATATTCTAAATTCGATATCTAAGTCCCAACTCGGCCGGAATGCACAATATATATATCAATAGAAAGCCAATGATCTGTAGTCTACGAATACGAATGTCTCCAATCATAAATTTCAAGTCAAGGCCTTCTAAAAAAATTCTAAATCGTGTATTGCCCAGAGGCTGGCTCCCCTACCAAACCTATAGTAAAACCTCAGCGAGCTGACCGTTTTTGTTAATTCAATTATGAATCCTCCACTGGGTTAAATTGCATGGTATTTCGTATAAACGGCCCTCAGAGTCTGTAGTATAGTTAGAACCAAGTCATCAGTCAATGAATTAAGGTTTAAACCCTATACGGGACAATTTGCAAATCTCTATTTTAACACATAGTGGAAGCCATGTTAGACTAGGCCAATACAGAGAGTGCGCAATGTAAATCTTAATATTTTGATTTCTTGGTCTCTACTCGTCTCAAATGGACAATATTTACATGAAGCTGAGAGGGTGTAATTTATGTTAGAATCTGCCTTAATTAATTTTTCTAAGATTTAAACCCACAAAGTGATGATTCTGTTAGCCAAACTACAAAATTGCGTAATGCCTAATTTCTTTGTTTGATTGATAATTGTAACCTAGTCTAAACTGGACAAAATTTACATAGGATTGTAGCTAGGAGTGTGTAGATTGTTAATATATAAATGACTGTTCTTTAATTTCAAAGTTAAACGCTGGGCAAGATGATTTATTATTAAATCCGTGCCCACTCGGCAGCCCCCGCTATGGAAAGCCGTGTTGAAACAGCCCGCGTAATGTCCGAATTATATGATCAATTTCTTATTCTCCAGTGGCAAAAAAAACTCAAAAGTACATACTGGAACAAACTTTAGAGTCCATAGCATATCCACATATACTTTCCTGTTGTTAATTCTAATGTGTAAACCCTATCAGTGAAGATTAATAAGAAAACCTGCTCTATAATTAGACTAACCACGGACTTGGAACACCAGGATTAGAAACAACCGACCTCTGGCGTATCTATCAGTGTCTCCGCATTGTTAGGGTTCCGATAACGGACACTAGACGGCGCTACCGTCATTTGGCGTTAGTTCAATATTTCGCCACCAGGATCGCCACAGTCGCTGCTGGTGGCATCAGCATAATCAGAACATTCAGGAAAATTGTTTACATTTGTCTAGAAACGTCCACCACATTTAGCACCATAATTCCGACATGAGAATGAATTGAAAATAATCTTTCCCAAGACTGCCTGCCTGAAAATTAGGGAAATTTGCCCGCCCGCCCCAACTATTCTAAGACAAAATGTGCCGTAACTTTAAAAAAGTCTAGTGCACATAGGACCCTAATTCCAACTATCCCATGTAGGTATATATCTGGAATCGACCGACAAATACTTTATTAAGGCCTAGAGGCATGGGAGGAATTAAAGAATCTGGATTTTCTGGATTTTTTTCCTGGAAAATCAGGGAATTTTGACTGCCAACCTGACCCAAAATGTGCTGTAACTTTAAAAAATCTAGTGCACTTAGAACCCTAATTCCAACTGTCCCATGTAGTAGAGACCTGGAATCGACCGAAAAATACTTTATTAAGGCCTAGGGGCATGGGAATGAATTGCAAATAATTGTTTCCCAAGACTGACTGCCTGAAAATCACCTTAGGAAAGTTAGTCATAATTATACACTCAGGAAAGAATGAATGTATGTATTACAAGTGAAATAAAGAAAGAGCTTGCTCAATTAAAAAAAACTAACAAAGAAAACATCAGCAGCGCTACTTTAAACCCTGCTGGCTTATAATGGAACTATCGCCAAAGTTTTCTAGCGGATCATACGGAAATTAGCGCTCTACCCGCGAAACGCACTCAAGCGTAGCCGAGGCGAACAGATCGTTGAACAAACACGGCAATGGCCCGCATTTCCTATCCAGAGATATAGGTCCGTGGACTAATCTAACAGGCCGACTGCATAATGCCCAAGGTTATTCATGGATTATTAATTCTAGACTCATCTAACCTGGGCAATATTTACATAGAAAGAAACGATATAGTTTGTAGATTATGAATATACATTTTATAAATCATTAATTCAAAGTGTAAACCCGGTATGAGCTGATTTCTAATGAGAGCTTGACAACCTTAACTAGGCCACTCAAAAGAAAACTTGTTTCTCATCACTGGCGCATCAGAAAAAAACGATTTTAGAATTATTTTTTTTTTAAATAGATGAACCTTGATAGAAATTATGAAAAGTATGTGTATTTGGTATCAAATTAAAGCTCCTGATGTCAGGGATGCATTAAATGTATAGCCAGTAAAAATCTGGAAACCCCACATAAGCAGACACCCTGCGTAAGCAGCCACTTTGGCCTGGATTGGAGGGTGCCCGCTTATGCGGGGCTTTACTGTATGTCTGCCATCTTTGATATAGCGGGGGGGGGGGGGGGGGGGGAAGAAGCGCCCTCGTCATATTTTTCATGGCGTGGTGATGAGAATTTTTTTTTAATTATTAGTGGCCCTACACAGTAGCCAAAATGTCGGATCATGCTAGCCAGAAGTCAGCCTCCGTAATGCGCAATTTAAAATATTAATTTCTTGGTCTCTACTCGTTCAAATTTGAAGGAATACATACGGGAATAAACCTTATAGACCATAGAATATCAACAAATACTTTCCCGTTGTTAATTTTGATGTTTAAACCCTATCATTGACAATTTATAAAATCTGCTCTACAATTCGACTATAGGCCTACCAACAGGCTGCGATATACCCAAGGTTAATTATGGATTATCAATTTTAAACTCATGTAATCTGGTCAATATTTACATAGAAGGAACCGTCAAAGTCTGCAGATTATCAATACATAGTTGCGCATTCATTAATTTAAACTGTAAACCCTCTGGGCTCTGCGAGATGATTTCTAATGACAGCTCGACTTCAGTAGACAGAGGGAGATCGTGCTAGGCCAGAATTCAACTTGCGTAATGCAATTTAATATATTAATTTCTTGGTCTCTACTCATCCAAATTTGAAAAGATTTGTACGGAAACAAACCAGAGAGTGTGGAGAATATTCCAATATACGCCCCTGATCATATATCTAATTCTAATGTTAAAACCCTCAACGATATGATTTTCTAACACACTGTGATCCACCATTTCCTTTTTTTAGTCTCCGCCCCAATATTTTAATATGTGCGTATACTTTTCAGCTTATTCTCAACTTATTCAATCTGGACAATAGTTACATAGAATCAAAGCTCACAAAGTGTAGATGGCTTATATCTAGTTCGTACTGTATATATCTTAGGTTCAAACCCTGTGCGAAATTATTTGAAACCTGTCAGAACCCACTATGTTAGTTACGAGCAGTGACATGGCTTCCCATAGCAGCTATCTTAGTTTGATCAGCAGTCACATTTAGTACACTCTTCGATGGTGTTTAAAAAATGTTATGTTGATTCCACAGTGTCAAGTCTGATACCCTCGTATAACTGCTGGTGAGACAAATACGATGATGATTTCATTTTACGCTGTTAAGTCCATAAGGCTTGAGTTGGTTGTTGAAACTTGAAGCGATGTCGAAGCAGACAGCCTAGCGTTCCGACATTGTCAATTCTCTTTGCAAGATCACAGATCCAAAGTTATCACTGTATTTATCGCACTTATGACAGGTGTTCCGCCATGATATTTATATCCTTTGTAGCCAGAGACCTTACGTTGAGTGTGGTGGCCTCATTATATGTTGTTAATCTGATATATGTAGATGCGAAGAGCTTTTCTGTGGCGTTCCCTGCGTACCATCCATACTGAGCCATCCATTTTCCTTCAGGCTTCACGAGCAGGTTCAGCCTAGCTCAATAATTCAAACTTTATTTAACTTAGGGATGGTTTTTCTCCATAATACTGATACTCTCGTGTAGGCAATGATCACATTTATTCGTGGATGGGTTTTTCATGTATTTAAACATCTAAATATATTAATAAGAATCAGATTTTTTTCATACTGTTTTGTGGACCCTAAGTTAGCAGACGCCGGAAATGGTTTATCTCGACATTGTTACATATTTTGGTGCGATTTCCATTAATGTTTTCACATATTCAAGTAGTCTTGATTTACAAAATATATATACACACTAAGCTACAGATCTTTTACATATCGTAATGGTCATCGTTTATTAATTAAAAGTCAATTAACAGAGAAAATGGTAAAGTTCTAGCACCATCCTCTTCAAAACACGAACGCCCAGTGACAGTCCGCAAAACACGCCGGCGTTACAAAGGTGTAACTGGTAGAAGCCTTCTGCTGTAGTACATAAGAACGCCATAGGGGGTGCGGCGGTATTTTTCCCGCCCCGTTTTGGAGTGCGGCGGTTAACGGGTTAAAAGCTTGCCCTGAACTCAGATGCCATCTGTTGTGTTTATATAAGTGTAAGCTTCAGCATTAAAGCTCAGTTAAGTTCTTGAATCATAGTAGTACATAGAACATATGTACTATAGCTTGTCTGAGCCTCTAGACTTTACATAACGTTACTGCAGTGCAATGCATACATAGAACGGTACTTGCGCCATTTTTATGGCCCAGAGATCACAAACAGTTTCAAACCCATTGTTCATGCTTTCATTTTCAATTTTTGACAAATGATATGAAAACGTGAAAATAGGAAAACTGACCCTACGGATGTTTTTTTATGTAGGGTGGGAGGGTGGGACACATCCAAAGTCTATCGGAGAGGTGCTTTGACGTCATTGGGGGTCGAGTCAGCTCCAAGCGGTGTGGACATTAGAATAATTAGCAAATACAGTGCACATAATTCATAATCTATATTAGTTACAGGGGTCGGGTTAGTCGAGCAGTGGTGTGTTCGGTGTACGCTAGAGGATGTGGGTGCCGATCCCTGTTTTGCGGAGGGCCCATGCGCGAGAGTGGTATTGGTTCGCCCGGATTACATAACTTGGCAGGGGCGTCAGAACGTTTTGAAAGTGGGGGGCGAACTGAAAAATTGCTGACTTTTTTCTTGGTTTGAAGTGAGACTTCGACATTTTCCTGTTCCACTGGATTTACTGTGAATCTGCGAAGTCTGTGAAAAGTCAGCCCTTAGTCATCATTGCACACTAAAAAGTCAGATTTTGACACTTTTCCACGGTGAAAAGTCAGGGCTTAGCCATCAGTGAACACTAAAAAGTCAGACTTTGACACTTATCCACGGTGAAAAGTCAGGGCTTAGCCATCATTGCATGCTAAAAAGTCAGACTTTGACACTTTTCCACGGTGAAAAGTCAGGGCTTAGCCATCAGTGCATGCTAAAAAGTCAGACTTTGACATTTTTCGATGCTGAAAAGTCAAGACAGGTTTTACAACCTGTTTCAGTAAAATTTGAACCTGCTGACTTTTTTGGGCTGGCAAAAAAGTGTGTGTGTGTGGGGGGGGGGGGGGGGGGGCAGGCCGAGTCCGCAGCAGGTGGACAGGTTCCTAGTTTGTTCCTCCGCATTGAGCAAACCTCTTGGAGCCTCACGGTTGGTTGAGTGAGAGAACTTGCTTTGGCTTGTGGACTTACTCACCCAGCTTCACTTAGCACTCCAGTGCTAAGGTACTGTAAACGAAAAGGTTCAAATAAAGATCAGTAAATCGATCAAGTTCGTCAAAGACCGCTTGTCGAGCTTGGTTTATAAACCCAAGTAAAATCAATTTCGGAAATTGACTTGGCGAAGACAATTCTAATTGACTTGACTTCAAATTGACTGGACTTTGCTTGTGAACCAGGCCCTGAGCACAGACAGGGGATTGTAGCCAATCTAACTCATCTATTTCATGCAACGCCGCCAACGTCCACCAGTCGGCACGACAGTCGGCACCGCGTTTGTGGGTATCTCCGCGATCATGTTAAAGGCCCTTTTCCATTGGCCGACGAAAATAGTGTAGACTTTTTGAGTTCTCCTAATAGCCCTTTCCCATTTTGCGTCAGCAGTGCCAAGGGTCCGTTGGTAGTAATCTACATCGTTTTCCTTCGGCCAGTGGAAACGGACTTTATTGGAGTCCAGTGGAGCAAGAGTTACAAACTAGCGCCGATCGAGGGGAGACTGACAAAAACAATTTTTGTGGGAGTAGAGCGCTAATAATCAACACCACTGATTATGGTTACAAGATAGGGGTAAGAACAAAATGGCATGATTTGCTGGAGAACGGGGAGAACCGGGGGAGAACAGCGCAATGGAGCACCGCCTTCACCCTTGAGGGCTAAACCCATCCGGCTTCTGATGCACAAAGATGTGCCTTAAGTGCTGATTCCACCAACACCCAAGATAAAGCGAGATTAGTCATGATTTGTTAGTCTTGTTAAATCTTGCTAGGTTTTCAATAATCGCATGCATATTTGCTACGACGCATCGGTCTGGTTAAGCACCTGTGCCGCATTCCTGTCTTAAAAGATTGTGGTATACCGCGATATATCAGCAATAGATCTTGAGGTGTTGTGGTGATGAAGCACCAAAATATACACATGGCATTGCGAAAAAGTACACATATCATCATGTGTGATGTATCGCGACAAAGGTGGTACGACATATTCTGACACTGTGAGATATACCAAGATATACCAAGATAAACCACGGCAAATCCATCGTTTTGGTGGAACCAGCCCTTTAAGGCTCGCTCAGTATCAGTGGGTTCAAAGCCTAATGGTGGCACATTGAAAGAATATCTCAGACATTTGCTAAGCCCCAAACCCACTGGGCTTCCAACGCACATCGATGCACTTTATGCCGCACTTTACGACGCAAAATCAAATTTCGCATCAGAAGAAGAGGCTGAGTCCGAGCGGCAGGTCAGGGTTTGCGACGTGCTCTATGGGGAACAACGTGGGTCTACATCATAGACCTTCCACACAAAATCAAATAGGTTCAATCTTTGCCATGATACAAAGTGCGTCGGTGTGCATCGGGAGCATCGAGTTCTACATAAGAAGATGTACCCCCATACTCTCAAAAAAAGATATGAAAGGCATCTATTTTACTCTTAGTTTTCAAGAAATTTGTTTGTGCAGTCTTATTTTATGCTCTCTTGCTTCCGTTGTGGGTTGGTTGGTATGTCTTATGAGCTCACCATTACAACGGTTATTATTCAGGTCACCAAGCTGCTCCTAATGGCTTTCCGCACTCTGCAGCCTATATATATATATATATATATATATATATATATATATATATATATATATATATATATATATATATATATATACACCTGTAGAGCGTAATTCTAGAACCCAGGTGAAACAAAATATAGGTAGGAAGGCGGAAAGACGGATCTGTTGCAGCCAGGAGCGGGCCTATCACAAAAACCTTGAAGCCTTCAGGGGACTATGAAACATTCTTAGAATATGGATTATTTTGTATTACTGTCGTGAGCATTTATTACTTATATAGGCATATATATATATATATATATATATATATATATATATATATATATATATATATATATATATATATATATTTCTATTTTCTATATCTAATTGCGAGCAATTGAATATTGAATAAAGCCTGTCTATATTAATCATTGTTGCTTTCTCTGTAGAAGCATCATATTCTGTGTCACCATATCATTAGAAACCTTGAAAGCCTATATTATAAAGAGGTGCTTCACGTAACGATTTTCTTATCCCGTTCGAAAAAAAATTAGGGTTAAATAATCATCGAGGGTGCAATCGGCATTATTTCGAAGCCTGTAAAATGTAAATATATTACATTAATGTGGCTAGGACGTCGCCGTGACATTGTCGCAAAGCAACTTGTATAGCAACACTCAAAGCTGCTATGAAACCAGTATGAAACAGGCAGGTAGAAAACCTATCAGTTGCAGTTCCTTGAATATAGTTTGGCCGTGAGATATTGGACTATGTGGGTCAGGAAATCTCATTTTTTAATTGATATTTGAAGGCATATAGGAATAGGGAGACCAAGAGAGCCGCTAAGTTACTCGGTAAGGCGTGGAAAAAATACTGCCCAAGGCATAAGCCGAGGGCAGTAATTTGTTCCTGTTCGGCAGGTCATGGCGACCCTGACATGATTTGCAGTTCTTGGGTACATTCTCCACCTGTCGCCACAGTGACAGCTGACACGAGAACCTGAAGAGAACAAAAAATCATAAGCAAAGCTAGAGTTGAACGTCCTGGCTGAGGCACACCAAATGAGAGACCGGTACATGGTATGGTCACTCACCCCAGTGTAGAAAACTAACATATGTTGGTGATTTGGTGCTGCTCCCTGCCATTAAAAAAGACACAATAATCATTGATTACCAACATACAAATGAGTTATATTAGAATAGGAAGGCATGATTTGGCGGACGATAAATAAACCACAACTTTATTTAACATGAAGAAACAAAGATACCTATACATCTAGACTAGGATATAACTGATAAGAATTGAACACATCTAATTATAGTGGTTGAAGGTTGTGCCAAATGTTATGTAGCAGCTAACCATCTTGATACCTTAGACATATACAAGCTGTGCATACCAACAACAATTTATACCAACGTAATACCTTGGCTGGTTCCCCCTACGTTTTTGGTTGACCATTGCTATTGACTGAATGCTGTTATTAAAGACAACTGCTGGTAGTTGGGCGATTTCTAGATTCTATTGAGTTTTGCAAATAACTCAGGATAAAATAAGTTCCATATATCAGCAATTAGAAAATGCAAAAGAATGGCATGTCATCATACTAACTTCTATGGGAGGGCCATCTGGAAATGTAGGTGCTTAACTTTTGGTGTCTATGGGAAAATGCAATATTTTGACTTTGTTGCTAAATGGCACTGATGTTCTATTGCTATCTTCAAATAATTCTGGATTTTGATTGTTGGGAACATTTACAAATGAGAAATGATAAAAAAAATTACTATGTCACCATGCTAATTTCTATGGGAAGGCCATCTGAAGAAGGTAAGTGCTTATCCATTGGTGTCTATGGGAAACTGCAATATTTTCATGAAACTAGATGGCAGCACCATTGTTAATTCAGTAGAAACAGGGGGCGCTTCGATACCTACCTGCATTTGTCTTTAACAGCTCAGCGCAGACAGGGGTAGAGTTAACAGAATCTGAATGAACCATGCAACACTCTTCCCCTAGACTAATTTCTCCAAGCCCCCTGGCTAATAACTGGGTAACCAGCGTATCTAATACAAATGTATCTGTTAAGCATTTTTGCCCGTAGTTTTAGCCCAATGTCAACAATACCGATGAATAATTTTATATGAATTCCATTAAAATGTCATTTTTTATTGCAAAAAATATTTAAGATATGTGCAGTACATGTATTTAGAGTAATAACGATAACCATTAATGCAACTAAAATTTTATATTTTGCCCCGAAATGCTTTCAGCAATTGAGTATTGTGAAATGTTTAAGAGAATGGACATTATAATCCCAGCAACCCAATGGTGAAGGGTGAACTATAGAGCATATTGATTCAATGACTCATCCAACTGTAATTACACATGCAAATTTACAGATTACAGCAGGAACATAATACATGATTATACTACTTCATGTATGTATGTAGACAGTTCAGTTCACAGCACATACAACAAAATGAAATCATTAATCCCATAAAACATGACTGCAACTTCTCTGTGGGTTTAATCCATTTAGGTCACTACAAGTACAAGTACATGAATATTTTCAGATGAAGCCCGGGCCCACTGATGCGACGCGATGGTCGCAAGTCAATAAAAAGTCACATCGCATCGCACATAAACGTCCTCCGACTCACGGTACGATTGTAGGCCGTGATACACTGAGCCAGTTATTCCCGTGTGATTACTTAAGGCCCGGTCCCACTGATGCGACGCGATCGTCACACACGTTTTATAGCCCCATAAGCGTTCCCTCGGCGGGGTTTATGACTCCTATTGCGATAGCTTCATCGTACACACTCGCAAGCGAAATCCAGTGTATGTTTGTGGTGCCACCTATAAAAAAATGATCATAGCAGTAGCCTACAATGACTTTATTTTCTGTATAAAATTTCTTTTTCTTGTGTAAATCAAAGACAATATCATTTGAGGCTCTCTCATAAACATTTCCTCTTTCTGATACCAACTGACGTCCCTATACAACACTTTATAATCCTCGACCGGTGTTTATTACATTTTATGGACTTGCGACGAATCCGTCTCTCTGATGGAGCCGGTCGTCACTATTGCCATGAGGTAGATAATTTGTCGGGTTGGTTTACAACGTTATACAGATGATCACATCGACATGAATTACTACGTCATGTCAAAGATTCGGTGAGGGCGTATTGTATGCAATGTTTATACTGTGTTTTCCAGATACACACAGAGTTTCTATGAGGAAATTCGTGGTGGTTACATTGTTACATAATCTATACCAAATTAATTGGTTAACATTCCCTGCAGGTCTTGTTCCCC
Organism: Alentia gelatinosa; assembly: GCA_950022655.1. Lineage (NCBI taxonomy): Eukaryota > Metazoa > Annelida > Polychaeta > Phyllodocida > Polynoidae > Alentia > Alentia gelatinosa. The sequence goes on from OX465590.1 coordinate 17,226,074, forward strand.
TTCAGCGACCTGGCGTCACGTGCTTTATTAGGGCGTGCTTGCACGCGCTAAATACATCATCTATAGGTTACAGTGGTGACATTGAACTTTCAGTGTGCTTCCAGAAAACTATCCCTTTACTATTGGCATGCTGTTCACTGTGATAGTGAGAACAGAGCAGGGAGCCAGAGTCACAGTCTCTTATAGGTGTGCCCAGCTGACCATGACAAATCACTCAAGACCAAAATACCTCAAGATCCACTGGTGCTTGATTTGTTTGGATCTTAGATAGGCAGTTGCAGAAATGGCAAGTTGACTGGGTGCAAATGCGTTACAGGAAACTATCCATAGGCGAAATCGGTATGTAGACATTAGGGCCCACCACCCGAAAGTCGGGACGTTAGGGCCCACTCATCGGGACGTTAGGGCCCGCCTAAAGCCAACCTAGGGTTAGAGTTAGGGTAAGGGTTAGGGATAGGGTTAGGGAAAGGGATACGGATAGGGTTAGGATTAGGGATAGGGTTAGGGTTAGGGTAAGGGTTAGGGATAGGGTTAGCGATAGGGTTAGGGACAGGGCTAGGGTTAGGATTAGAGGTAGGGTTAGGGTTAGGGTTAGGGATAGGGATAGGGTTACTTACTAATACTTACTACTAAACGTCCTGCAACCGCTAAATCTGAGTTATACCTTTTAATTGATATTCATTTATAATAGCACGCTCATTCATCTATGATGAACATACTATTTGCTCCTAGTAAATGGTGCCACCGGCTACGCATCGATATCAAATAAACTGCCAGGGTGCAGTGTGTACCTTGTTTCTCCTGCTTGTACATGGCCACACCGATTTAATGTGGGTGTTGAAACCTTGAGTCTCACCGATAAAATCAAAGCGTTTTGATTATGTCGGTCTGTGAGAAGGTCTGGCAGTGGTGGCCTTGTTACATAATGTATGTCAAAATAATCGGTGAACATTCTCTGCTGGTGCCATTTCTATTCACTGATCTGCCTTAATGCAGATCGGTGATGAATAATCGGCCAATGGAGAATGGCTATATATCATCTATTTAAGGCACCTAGTGCCAAAAACCTGCAATCTTTAGAAACTAAATAATTATGATCGCCATAGCATATTTCACGTGGCTTCATATTGTCCTTTCTCTATCAAAGATATTGTATTAGGATACCATACAACAATGCTGATATATATGTCCATTGAAACGTTTGGTTATTTCATCCAGGTTTTGACACAATCATCCTGGACAGGGGTTGTCGTTGTTATATCAAAGCCCTCGTTGTACAAGCCGGGAACGCACTATGCTCCTGACACATTATCTCACCCCCGGTACAAGTATAGCCATGGGAATAATTTTAGAAAAATATACTCAACGACCACCCCGGTAAAATGCCAGTACTATGCCATGGCTGAGGTGGAGTGATGTGAGATGACGTCATAAACGACTGGTCAATCAGCGGCCAGAATTTCAGAGAGCAGAGAAGACATAAACATGGAGATTTATACGTTCCTAACTGGATTTGTAAACGAAGTAATTTGAATTATTATGATATTGTGATGTTATTTTGTATTCATACAATAATCGATCCACTGCTATTTAACTACGACAAGCGTTCTGACACCTTACAATACAACCTTTTCAACGTTCCGACACACCAATGATGCGGTTGATGTTTTATACTCTGACATTCTATGAAACCGAATATGTCAACATTCCGCCAAAGCTATGATGCATGCATTTTTATGCATAGCCATGTCGTAACCTAATCGGAGCCATGTGACAAGAAGTCGCAAGATCACTCTTTATGATCCTATAAAACAAGGCTTTTTGTGCACCAATCTAGCCAACATTCAACTGATCAAAATTGACCAGGTAACTTTGTATGGCTGCTTGGCCCCTTCAGCAACAGAACTGAGGACGTGTCCCCGTCTCATATTAGGAACTAATTCTGACTCAAATACAGATCATCTTTGCACAAATAATGGACTTAACTACAGATCTCAGCTCAGAACTCAACAATATAACATTGATAGGGTATATAACAGCATCGGCAAGGGTAAGAACAGTAAACTGCATTCTGATGCTATCAAAATGGGTCCTATCACTACCGCGGATATCGTAGACTCCAGCGACAAAGCTGGTGATCAAGACTTGGGGCCAGCAGAGGAGAACAAATGAGAGGGAAACCATGAGCAACCTGATGAGGCGACCCTGGCGTGTGGGTTTCGGCGATGAGCTGTTAGGTGTGTATCGAACGTTGGGCTGATCCTTATGAGCAGTTAACCTACCATCAGCTTCAGCGGATGTTGGCAGGACCTGTGTTGAGCTCGTATTAGTGTGAAATACACTTTCCTGGGACATCCTCCAAAGAGAACTGCATTGTCGGACGCTTGGATCTTCTGCTGGGATTTCTGCAGACCGAGGAATGAAGTGGATCTTTAAAGTACTTACAGTCAGACTGGTTTTCCTTAGCAGCACAATAGTAAAAACTTGGAGAACACCACTTACCAGCATGATAATAAGAATGCTCGTGACATAAGCCATCACCCCCTGTGGCACGATGTAACCGTCATTGATGGAGCACACGGAAATCCTCGCTGCAGTATTCGAGCCAGTCATGAACAGAATGAGTAGTAAGGTCGAGCCCAGAATTATTGTTATGCACACTGCCAATTTGCCTGCTGTGGGAGTCAGGATCTGCTTGTAGGTGTAGGGTCTGATGAGGGTGATAAATACATCCAGAGACGAGAGGAGCATGCTGCAGGCAAGGATCCATGCAGAGAACATTGCGGTCAATCCGACCACCCAGCAATTGGTCGGCTTGCTATAAGGCCTGGCGAAACAAACTACTCCGAGACATAGATAGGAGACTGATCGGGACGAGAGGAAATAGCGGGTTGTCGCGTTTAAATACTTGGACTTAAGAGAGGCAAGTGCTGCCATGAGTAGAGTGTTTAGTGCGATGGTGATTAGTCCAATCCCACTGTTGCCAATCATGTAAGCAAAATTCAAGCTCAGATCTAAAAGCTGCTCTTCTGTCGGGGTGTCATTGGTTGAATTACTCATGGCTATTTGTGTATGCGTGGAATCGAGAGAGTCTTCAGGCTATCGGAGTAGCTTTGGTTGATAAAAGCATACTGGATGCGACTCCGATGCAACAAGAACACAACTGGCGTCGAACGAAGGTCCACGATAACTCTCTGGTTTACGCAGCGCTAGTTGAGAAGCACCACCTGGTGTACAGGAGGAAGGTAGTGATGAGTGTTGTATCACAGGTAAGCAGTGCCATCAGGGACAGCAACACCTTCGCTTTTGAATACACGATACCCCAGTCCACCTGCTTGTGATAGGATGAAGGAAACAGGTGGCAAATAAATTAGCTCCAAGACCGTATTTCATACATCATGTGCCGCCAAACATGATGCTGATTTTCTCTTAGATTAGCCATCTCTATAATTTCTTTTTTGAAGCTTGCCTTTAGAAACTGTCAGTATCTTATAGAGGGCACAGAGTGATTGCTAGTTTTGCCATCATCCGCCAGGAAATTGTAGGATATCACCATTGTAGTTAACCACTGTTATCGGTTGTTATGATCTATAGATGATATTGAGACAAGGATAAAATTCCTCGATGGCAAGCCCCAAAAAATATTCTTTATGAAATCGATTGATAATTGGTCCCGCTACCCGCTACCTGATGTTTTGGATGGCGTCGGGGGCAAGATGGCCGCCCCCATAGAAAAATAGATATGTACCATATACGCCATAAATGCTATTTTACCAATCAGCGCCCTCCCAGTGGGGCGGTGCTTCATGGCGCCATTATCCGACCAAACAGTGTGAGTCTGACCTCGAGACTGTTTCAATACTTTCAAAACCTACCTACCTACAGACCCACCGACCTGCTTAACGACAAATCTGCCCACTGATCAACCTACTGATCTAGAAAACTGCCTCCCTCCCTGCCTATCCGCCCACCAACCTATTGTACCCACCAGTCTGTATATCAACTAACCTGGCCACCACCGAATACACTCAGCCAAAAACTTAATACCTGCCCTCTCACTAACCTGCCCACCATCCGACCTACAGACCCAGCATTACTTATACTTAGAATGCAAGACGTTGCAATTTTGTTTAACCCTTTAAGGACGTGTGCCTGTGGCCGATCTTCACCCGTAACTGGTGGCAGTTTGTCCAGCTAGAGGACTGGCACTTAATGCTTAAAACTCATAATTCAAGTTTTAACCACGTAATAAGATACAGTAGAACTCCGCGTAAGCGGACACCCTCCGTTCCGGGACAAAGTGACCGCTTACGCGGGGTGTCCGCTAACGCGGGGTGGCCGCTTACGCGAGGTTAGATTAAACATCTAATAGAGGGAACCGCTCCGAAAGAAGGTGTCCGCTAACGCCGGGTGCCCGCTTACGCGGGGTGTCCGTTAAGCGGGATTCTACTGTACATAGTCATAATGATTTTGTTTCGATTGAATTGAAATACTAAATAGGATATCATATCTACATTTTATGAAGATTTCATAAATATTGATGTATTATTATTGTAAGGCATTATGCGATTTAGTGCGGTGAGGCCTCCAGGCATCATGCTTCCTTAAAGTGCTAAAGCAGGATTCACACGTAGAGACCAGTGTACCTGAGACGGGCGTACTTCACACCTTTCCCTAGTCTAAGACAATTCTCCTTTGATACAGCATCCTCATGGTTACGAGCTTTAACCAGTCTCAACGAAAAATGGCGAATTTGATTGATATGGATAGACACAACTGGCAGATACTCTCAGACATAGACCCACTCAAAACTCACCCAGAGACTCAAGTACCCTTGAGGATAATGGTGTGAAAAACATGTGAGCCTCTTTACTGGCCTCCTATTGACTAGTTTAAATACTTAGTAGACGACTCAGCGATGGGTCCATTTGTCTCAAATCTCATCGGATTCTGTACCTTGTTAGGGGTAATTGTCCTGGGCCCCGTCGCTCCACGCTTACAACCTAACTACGGATCTCAGAAAAGCGATCAGAGGGCCTAAACGTTGCTCCTGAAATTTTGCGGGTCGCGGCGTAATTGCATAGGCACATCGCCGCGTAAAATACTGCTTTTAGCAATACTTTTTACGCGGACCTTCACATCACTGCGGATCGTATCGCTGTGGGTTAAATAAAGCCTAAACTGATATTCCAAATAAGGATCCATGGTGGCACCACCAACCCCTGCCACTTGTTCTTCTACCTATAGGAAATCGCGACTCACACCACCAGGTGTCAAACACGTTTTAACTGTGATGTCATCTGTATTTAATTAAAGAACTAATGAATTTTCCCTGTCTCATTCAATATGTGCCCCTGAATTGTTGTATCACTATCGCATCGTAAAAAATAGCAATACACTTTTTCAGTCGGATCGTAAAGTAATCATAAAAATAAAATTGCAATCTGATTATATCTAGCGATACCATAAAAAGTGGAGCAACGGGGCCCTGGGGGCCGTTGCTCCTGTTTTTGTAATGTCGTTGGATATAATCAGATTGCTTTTTAGGTGCGCGTAAAAAAAAAGCGCTAAATGTCCCATTTTACGTGGCGATGCGGCTATGCGGCTGTGCGATTATGACGCCATCCGCTCAATTTCAGGAGCAACTTTTAGGCCCTCGGATCGCTATTCTGTGATCCGCAAAGGCATCGTTAATTATGACACTGAGGCATACTGGAATTAAAAATTTATTAAATCGTTTTTGATATCAGTTTGATAAATTTTCATGTATCATAGTTTGATACGTATAGGTGTTATAACAGTTTATAACAAACGTGAAAGTTTTTATAACAGTCAATTACAGGTGATTACTGTAAGAAAAATGTCAGTTGATTATTAACCTGAAAAAGAGAGTATATAATTCCAAAGGGAATTATGCCATATGAGGCATGACAGACTTTATGCCAGTCGTGTCTTTCTGAGAGGGGGACGCCATCCCTCTCGGTGGGGAAGATACGGCATCATGCCAGAAAAGGTTGATCAGGAGCCGTGTCGTTGGACCTCCCCCTGGGGGGTCCCCAAAGCAAGCACGTCATGCAGTGCACCCCGCCTGACCCCATGAAGGGTCCCCCTGCAGCCCTCGGGTCCATGAGGGGCTAGGGCCAAGCGCATTGCAGAAACAACGGCTCGGGCAGTAAAGGGGAGGCCGTTCCGGAGGCGAAAGGCTGGTGCTGCCGGACTGTGAGGGCGAGTCGCCGCTTAGTCTTGAAAAGCACAAACCGCGCATAGTTCAGGGTCCGCTAAGTGTGGCACCACGAAACGGAGAGGTGGTCCGGAGACGTGACGGGTCTTGGTCGACCTGGTGGTAACAATCATCGCAGATGGGGTGACGACGATATCCGAGTCTGTGAGGGTGTGAGGGCCTCCCCACGAGGCTGGCGAGGGGGAGGTGAGGTTTGATGCCCTCAAAAACGTACAATATGTAGTGAGGAGGGCGGCCCGCCCGTAGGAGATACAAATTTATTATCCTGATCTGGGGGAGCCATATTGGAGGGGCCAGAGATGGAACGTGAGACAACAACCTGTGGACCCCTCTCAGGACTGCCTGGACCTCGGGAGCAGAAAGAGAAGCGGGGTCGCCCCCGAGTCGAACAAGCCACGTCCGAGCTAGATAATTCACTATCGTGGCCATGCTGGCAAAGGAGTTCGCGTAGAGGGCCGTGTGAGCGACTGAAGGCTGGAGGTAGGGGACCGCCGCCTTGACGTAGAAGCGGAGGTAGGCTGCCGTCTGGATGTGATGATTCTTGCGAGTGGACGGCGCCTCAGCGGCCTCTAGCGAGGCCAACATCTGATCGTGCAGCAGCGTTCCCGTTCCTACAATGGACAGCAACAAAGTCGTTAATGTTAATGACTGGGGGGGGGGGGGACGCGGGTGGAGGCCGGGAGGTTGCCCTGGGAGGCAGCCCCGGGGGTGGCCTTAGTGAACTGGACATCCACGCTGACGACAGCCGCAACCATCCAAATTTCTCTAGCGACCGCTGCATTGAATGGGCATCAAGTACGGCCTGTAGCTATATCTCTGATGGGACCGGGATGATCCGACCAGATGAGGATACGGGCGCCGGGAGGGGCCGTGGGGCCGAGTGTCACGACAGCCTGGAGAATCGCGGCCGCCTGATGACGGCCATGGCTGCGGTGGATGTACGGGACGGCGGCCAAGTCGTGTACAGTAAACGGCCCACAAGGGACCGTAGTTGGGCCCGGGTGATGGTAGCACGAGCAATCCAGCCACGGCATGCGGTGACCATGTCCTACAAGTGGTCCCTCGGGATGCGGAGGATGAGCGCCACACAGTCGATACCCAGCCATTCCATGCGCTGGGTGGGGGATTGGCACTTGTCCGCGGCGAGGGCGAGGGCGAGGGCCGAGGCCGTAGCAGTGAACTCCGCATAGGCTGCGCAGGCTGCGTCGTAGGATCCCTCCACCCCAGCAAAGTTGTCTATGTAGGCTAAAACTCAGAAGCCCTGGGTCTCGAGGAGGTAGGCCATCGCCGAGGTCGCCGAGGCCGAGAGGCGGGCCCCAAACGGACAGCAGACGTCCAGGTAGAAAAGGCCCCGAGCTTGAATAGACTGGAGAGGGAGGTCCCGAGGGTCCACTCTCAGCTGGTGGAGGCCCTGGCGAGGTCGCCCTTCTAGACCCAGGCCGAAGGGCCTATGGCCTTGATTTAGGCTGCCAGGTCGGCCAACGTGGGGAGGGTGCAAGGGTTCGCGTAGTCCAGGTGGGGCTCAAACGCCACCCTGTCGTTGACACTCGCACCTGGGGGATATGACCTGACCACTATGACGCGTCGCTGGACCGTGCCGCGCTTAGGGCGACTCATTAGTGCAGACGTGGCGCACCAAGGGTGGAAGGCGGGGGCCTCGAAGGGACTGATGAGGGCGCCAGCAGCGAGCTCCTAGGTGACGTTGGCGTCGATGTGGTCCATGTAGGCTGAGGCCTAGTGATGATTGGTCGCAGTAGCCGCAGGAAGCCAGCCGTATTTCAGGAGGTCAATGAGGCCTGCATCGTGGTGGCCTACGAGACGGCAGTGCCATTCGGAGATGACTAGGCCGAAGGGGATGGGGATGCGTGCACCGCGATAATTGGGTAGGCCTGTAGCGACAATGCGGGCGTAGACTTCCTTGTAGTAGGCGTATGTGTTCCAGGCCTGGCCGACCTGGGCCCGCCAGAGGGCCCACTGAGGAGCAGCGTAGGGGGCCACTGTGACTGGCAGGTGTGGCGCCTGCGGCACGGCAGGTGGCTCGAAGGCTGTAGGACTAAAATCATTTATATGTACGACAGGAAGACATAATTCGCTATTAAATTCACCTTTAGCGAGGGCTTTGCCCCCCGAGCAACTGGGCCTGGCCTGGGAGGGCCTGGTGGCCAGCCTTCTGTAGGCCTACCGGGTCCCTATACTCATTTCTTTGTTTAGTGCAGCAGGCGCTCTCGGGATGAGGGTAGGCCGAGCCTACATAGGCCACGCAATAAGCACAGACATGTAACATTTTAGTACTTCCCTCAACATGGCCTGTGACATGGCTGGTCACACCCAGCTGACCTATTGTAGGCCAGGCATGGGGAGCCGGATGTGAGGGTTACATCCTTTTTTTTCCTCCTGGACTTCGAACGGTCCTGGCCATCGGGAGCCGTTAGGCGGCCTACATAGACCTGAGATACAGCAACCCTCATTAATTGAATCTTTGACTCTTCTAGCTAGGCCTGCCGTAGGCGGCCCTCCGGATGGCAGCGAACACTTGTTCGGACCACCTACGGACCTGGGAGAAGTCTAAATCAATCTTCAATTATTTCGTTAAAATGGCGGAAGAGGAGGGGAATGAATGTGGGGGGGGGGGGAATGCTGGGTCCTCCAACATACGGAGAATCCCCCATGAGATTTAATTTGTTAAGCCTGGTTTTCACATGGTCAGGGCCCGAAATACATATTTGTGGGCGAAGAATGGGGGTGTATCTGTGTCGGCTACGCGAGCCGTGGTTGACTCGAGAATTTGGCGAACCGTCCTCTCAATATCCTGATCCGAGGGGGCAGGCCTGATGTTATCCGGGTATTGGGCGCCTTTCCCTGGCGCGCGAAGTGCCTGAATTGCCGCTGTCACGTGGTCTCGCGTTTGTGGTGACTTCGCGTCGCTGAACACTACGTAGGTGGGGACTGCGGCCGCGCTGAAACCAGTGTAGCCCACCAAAGCTGGTGGAATGGCGGTAGTCGCTTGAGGCGCCATCAAGGTGATAATCTGGATTAACTCGCTATTGTCCGATCACTGAGTCGGGCCTGAATCCCCTTCACCTTCGCTCGCCGAGCCCTGAATAGCCTTTGCAAGGCCCTGCTCTGCATTCTGTGGGGGGCTGCCCTGGGAGCCCGCGCTTTGATCCGCTGCCACCATCTTTGATGATTGGGTGATCGCGGCAAGGGCCCTATGTATTTCCTCGAACTTCTCATCGAGGGCGTCCAATCGCTTATCGAGACGTGTCTCAGGCGCTTCCTGGACTGCTCATGTCGCTTTCTTTGCTTTCTCGGCTTTCCTCGGTTTATCTTTTCCCATTTCGGTGCGATATTCGTCAGAGCGGTTACAGCCTTTTGAAGAATCTTTGAAGCGATGTGCGGCAGACTGGTTCTCCGGGTTGCCGCTAGGTGCCGTCTGTGTTGCCGCTGAGTGCCGATAGGTGGAGTCTGGAGCAGTCTGCCTCGACAGAATTATTGTGAATTTCCAATTCACCTCAATGTGGAGCAACGCTTGCCAGATACGTATGTGACGTGTGTGGTTCACTAAAGGTAACAGAAGGCAAGAGACATCGTCCATACCCTACCATACGTCATTGACAAGAGAATAAACATCTGTCAGAAAACATTCCTTTGACTCCTCTGTTTTCGATACACACCGCTTCTAACTGAGACCCTGAGGCTATGCAACCCTTCTCCCATTACAGCACATTTATTACCATCAGTGGTCTGAATCCAGCACGGCTCCACGCGCTTAATTTCGCATTGCGATACCTGAGGGCAGACATTGAATGGCTCTCTTTGCATGACACCGCCGTGTAAACTGCGATCAGATGTCAACTGCTATGAGCCGGTAATATATGGTTTTACTTTGACTTGGGGGGTCCCCCTAACTTCCCAGGCCTCCTTCCCTCCTCTTGGCGTCATGAATGAATCTGAATCTGTCCCATTGACTGCCATATGCCAAATAATGCTCACTTCAAAATGATGACTAGAGTCAATTACATTTAAGTATCTTGTAAAGTAAGGAGGAATAATCCAGAAACGGTCATCTCGGAGCCGTTTTGTATTCTACTATATCAATAAACACTAGATAGTTAAATAAAAGTAGCAAAACAAGAACATAGACGTTCTTTGAATCTGTTTTATCCAAATATCTCTGTATTTTCAGATCGCATTCATATTACGATTTTGGCATGATAAGCCTTACATTCAATGGTGGTAGTTCACAGGTGAAACTTGATGGTACCCAGTGATCGGAAGGCCAAATAGTCCAGTCAAAATATAAGCCCAAACGGGGCCTAACCGGCCACATTTGACATAATCTAAGTGGTGTAGGTCGGTCAGATTGGCATAAATCCAACATGGTCAAATCTGTAGAAATCCGTAATTCATAGATGCTAAACTACGTTTTCCTAGGTTGGGAATTCATACAAATCCCCAAAATAATCCATAGAATTCAAGTAAATTGGTGTAAATCCAATGTGGCCGCCTGAAATCTATAAAATACCCTAATGTGGGTTTTAAATTGATTTAGGGCCGGCGTCCATTAAGCTCCCAATACGTTCCGATATGCTCTAGAGGGAAGCTATGTTCCGGTGGGAATAAGTGAAAGTTATTCCACCACCAGCAGCGTTAAGTAATCATAGGTTATTCGCTCATAGGTATATAGGAATACGATGTTCCTCCCGATGAAAAATCAAAATCTCGTCAGAAGGTTACCTCTCATCGGGGCAGTTGACCATGTTTCTGCTATTAGGCACTGATGAAAAACGGGGCTCTACGATTTCGTCCCGATAAAAAAACCCATATCGCAGGGTGTCTACAACATTTCCGCATGTTGAAATGTCGGTGGCTAATCGGGAGCATCACAGAGTATTTTGCCGGGAAAATCATCCTCGTGAAAGAGATAATGATCAGAAAATTATGAAATCTCGGAATTGAATAAAATTAAATCATCAAAAGAGTCCTATCCCTAAATTATATTAGTGTAAATCTAATATTGATGCTGAAATCAATAAAATAGCCTAATTTGTGTCTGAATAAAGGCACAATCATGATTTAGAATGATAAAGATACTTGTCTGGGGAATACCTACATTTCTGACAAACAGGTAGAATGAAAGGTCTATCATAACGTCAATTCCCATAGCAGTATCAGAATAATTTTTAAACGTCAGGATTTGAATGATTATCTGAAACCAAATAAGTGATAAAGCTTTACAGAGATATTCCTAAATGATCACTTCAATTCAGTTCTAGATGGTAGAAAAATTAATATTTCTCAGATCCTTTTAGAAGTTTTCCCATGCAATCTAGACAGTTTTCTGGCAGTGTCCTTAAAACGGCTAGACAACAGCCGTTTTTCCGTTCAGCGCCGGAAAAGTGTGAGTGGCGGGTATGAGTGCAGAGGTGTTGTTTTCTTCGAGATAGGGGTGTTAGAACAAGTGAGGACACTCTCAAAACAAAGACAGGTTGTACAAGGTTCAGAGTTGATTATTGTCTCAGTTTTTAGATATTTTTTAGTTGTTTCAGCGCTTACTGACATACCAAAAGAAGGACATACTAAGAGGGACGTTCTAAGAGGGACATTCGACTCTTGTATTTGTCTATTATGTATATCAACTCCATGTACTCCAACCACCACCACCAGCGCCTGCGAGCGCATACTCAGGTGCATCGAGACTACACCTGTCAACGCACACCGGTATAGACGTGTTCTCTTACAACTACGGTTCCCTTATCCATACGTTTTCAACTACGGTTCCTATGTGGCGGAATCTGTGCACGTTTCTCTTCGTTATGGTTATCTGCCAATTATGTGGATTATCCTACGACGGTAGGAAAAAGAACTGTCCTAAATGTGAAAGTTCGGAGGATCCTAAGACGGATATGGAGGAAACGGACACAGATCTGGGAGCAACAGGTGGTGCGGACGAAGGTGATGGGAAATCTAACACTAAAGGTGTAGTAGACGACGAATTTTTTCGATTAAAAAAGGAGAACACCTTTTTTAAATCAGAAATATTGACCATGAAGTCCGAAATGTCGGCATTGATGGCAATGATGGCCGATCTGAAAATGACCGTGGTGGTATTAAGAAGAAGCCAAGATGGCAACATTCCGGTTCAGGAAGCGCGGGAAGATGTGAGACGGCCTAAAGTCTCTGTTTTGAGCATGACCGCTCCTACAGAGCAATTGCCTCTAGGGGCAATTGATCAAGAAGTGCGGGTTTCGTCTTCCGGAGCAGAAAAACGATACGTGGAGTCGTTTTCTTCGCTGGAATTGGGAGGTAGACCTAAGATGGCATCTGCATCGTCTTCTAGACCAAGCCCCCAAGCTGTCCAATCTACTGTTCATCCGAAGCCTCTTCTACCGGTATACGCCTCCACTTCTCCAGGTTGGTCTCCAGCGACTGGTGTACCAATGGATCAAGTCGTCCACGCCTGCACTTCAAAGACAGAGAGAAGGCGTAAGTGTGCAGTCTACAACTTAGACAATCATCTTCCTTGTGACATTTCAAAACCGAACATTGACCAAGTGATATCAGCTAGCATGTCAATGTTACGATCTATGCTCGCACAAGGCATAGACGCGACTGGTTATGCCGACCACATAGCCTTTCTCTCGGACAGGCGTGCTTACATGATCAGTTCTGCACTTGTGGAATAAGATCAGGCTTGCCGAGAGAAGGCCGAACTATTGGGCTCTGATAGCTTTGGATACGGAGATCCTTTCTTATATACTAAATATCTTAATGTTGAAAGGACCCTAGCCTTCGCCAAGGCCGGGGAAAAACCCAAAGTAAACAAAGGTCGCAAGTTCGACGGAAAACCGTGGGGCGTATGTTGGAAATACAACGAGGCTGAAGGCTGCTCAGTGACGGGGTGTAGGTTTAAACATCAATGCACGGATTGCGAAGGCGGTCACTCGGTCTTGAAATGTTCCAGGAAAGTCTCAAAACAGGAAAAATGACTCACCGAATCTATCCCTACGGACTCATATGATTGTTGATGTTAATGTTGACTATGTCTCTGATAAAATTAGTGTTGGTAATACTGAAATTTCAGGGGAACAAGTATTGACTCCTATTGTATGTGTTACATATAATGAATCCACTGAACCTTGTGAGGTTATTGGGAGAGGTCAAGGAGGTCAAGGAGGTCAGACAAGTACAGTGTGTGGTTCACACTCTTCAGACTTGAGTGGTACTCAGGTTTTACAATCAGCTGATGGGTCATTGGGTCACGATGCTGACCCAGAACGTATTTTTGATTCAAACGAATTTGTGATTCCGGAACGCCCTTGTTTTTCCAGTTGTGATTCTTCAAACCACGTTTTAGGTGGTACCCGTAATCCCCTGAACCCATGTGTATTTTGGGATTACTGTTTTGGCGGTGATTCAATGGATTGTAATGCTAGCTATATTTTTGATGGCGTCAACAACGGTTTCGGTATTGTAAATAATGAATTTTCTGGTTCATATGACGCTCAAAATTATTCTAGTATTTATAGCGATGATTTCAAAAGTGAAATGGACGTTATTGTAAATAAGGAGATTATTCAAGAAAAATTGTCTATTGTTGATATTCAACCTACATGTATTCACTCTATTGGGGCCGTTACAAAAAAGTCTGGTGGCCTTCGTCCCATAACGGACTGTAAATGCCCTTTAGATTGTAGCATCAACAATTTTATGGATGAAACTTGTCACATTTTTTCTTATTTAAAATTGGAGGAAGTTACAAATTGTATGGTTGAAGGTTGTTTTTTTTCTGTTATAGACATTAGCGATGCATATCGCTCAATACCAGTTTTTCCGGATCACAGACGTTATCAAGGTTTACGCTGGGAAATTACTGGCACTGAAAAATTTCTCCAGTCTAATGCCTTGGTTTTTGGGCTTAAATGTGCCCCTTTCATATTTACTCAAGTTACAGAATTTGTTATACGTTGCATGGCAAAAAAGGGTTACCCCCATGTTTTTGGGTATCTAGACGACTTTATAGTTTTAGGTGATACCAAAGAAAAATGTATTGAAGGACAGTTGGAATTGATTTCCCTGTTAAGAGAAATGGGGTTCGGTATCTCTTGGAGAAAAATCATAAGCCCTGCCACTAGAGTTACGTTTCTAGGGATAGAAATCGACAGTATCACCATGACTAAAAGTCTTCCCACAGAAAAACTTTGTCGTTTATCACAAAGTCTTAGCAAATTTGAAGATAAACAATTTGTAAGCTATAAGGACGTTCAAAAGTTGTGTGGCCTTTTGGCACATTGTAGTTGTGTTGTTAAGGGTGGTAGAACCTTTTCTCGCCGCTTAATTAATTTTGGAACTTATATTCGAGAATTTTCAAAACCTTGTCCAATTCCAGAATAGATTGCTCAAGACTTGTCTTGGTGGAAGCGTCTGGCTGCCATCTTTAATGGAATTTCCACAATTATTCATCCGGTTGATTTGGAAATTTCGACTGACTCGTCCTTGTCCGGTTTTGGAGCCTGTTTTGATTCAGATTTTCTTTTTGGTGTCTGGGACTCCAAGGACATTCCAGATCAATGGCTGGATAGCCATCATTTAGTATCCGGTCCTTCAAATGCAACTGATTGTCAGGACATTAATGTCTTAGAAATTTGGCCAATTTTGGCGGCCGCCTACAGGTGGGGAAAGCTCTGGAAAGGTTGGAAAATCAGAGTTTTCTCAGACAATACCCAAGTGGTCTCCGGAATCAATACAGGCCGTAGTCGTTCTCCTCGAGCTATGTATTGGCTCAGAGAATTGTTTTGGTTGTCTTTTATTTATGAATTTCATGTGGTTAGTACTTATATATCCACCCATGCAAATGTCGTTCCGGATTACTTGTCACGTTTTTTTTCTAAGAACCGGAAATGCAAAATTCCTATTTCTTATGTGTCCGGTTTTTGTTGTTTTCAGGAACTGATTTAGCCAACAGAGTGGACTTTTATGAATTGTCCTGGTTGTCTACGAACACTGCCCGGACACGTAAATGCCAATGGAACATGTACTTCAAATTTTGTTCAGATTTTGAATTTTCGCCAATTCCGGCCACTGTTGACCTTATATGTATTTATATCTCTTATATGGCGGATCGTTTCAAATATTCTTCCGTAATTAATTATTTATCCGCAGTAAAGGTCCTTCACGAATTATATAATTCTAAATTTCCAGAATCTCACAAAATCAAACGTATTTTATTGGGAGTTAAGAGAAATTTAGGAGATAATCCTTCTCAAGCGAGACCAATGACTATATCAGATATGGGATTGATTTTTTCTACACTAAATATTCACCAATCTGAAGATCTAGCCTTTTGGATTGGATGTCTATTGGGCTTCCGGGGCCTTTTACGGAAGTCAAATTTTCTAGAAGAAGAATTGTCGATCAAGTTGTCTCATGTTCAATTTTTCCCGGATTATTTATTACTAAAAATTGTCAAATCAAAGGCAATTCAGTTCAGGGAAAGGGAATTCTTGCTCCCTCTTTCTCCGATCCCAGGATCAATTTTTTGTATTTTTTCTTATATATCCAGACTGATTTCAATGATGGATTATCCTGGTGTATCGTCTCAGTTGGTGTCCTTTTACAAAGGAAATGTATTTGTAAGGGGATCTTATCCCTGGTTTAAAAAAAAATTTGAAATTACATTGTTTTCTAGCTGATATTCCTCCCTCTTCTTCACACTCTTTGAGAAGAGGTGGGGCAACTTCTCTGTATGAGAATGGCTTTTCTCTTCTGGATATTAAATCCAGAGGCGATTGGAAAAGTCTTTGTGTTTTGTTATATTTAGAGAGGTCATTGACTTCACAAATTAATCTTGACAAACAAATTGTCAAGTCATTGTATTTATAATTGTCTCTCTCTTTCTTTCTGTGTTTTTTGGGCTAGTTTTGGCAGGTATTGGTGTCAAATAAATTACCTAGCCCAAAACACTTCACTTACTTGTTCGCTTGTCATTATATTCACACTAAGCCAGTCAGGCGTTTATAGTATACATATAACACAGGGTATATGTATTTATAAACGACGGACATAGGCGCACTTGTCGTCAACTCCATGTACTCCTACCACCACCACCAGCGCCTGCGAGTGCATACTCAGGTGCATCAACACTACACCTGTCAACGCACACCGTTTTTTTTTCTTTTCTTATTGGCAGGTATTGGTGTCAAATAAATTACCTAGCCCAAAACACTTCACTTACTTGTTCGCTTGTCATTATATTCACACTAAGCCAGTCAGGCGTTTATATATATATTACAGATACATGTGCTTTATATATATATTTATATATATATATATGTGCATGTATGTATGTATGTATGGACATGACATTCCCAATCGGACAAATGTAAGATATAAAGTTTGGATTGCATATGCGAGAGTGAGTTTATGCAACATGTATTCTACAAATAAGTTTATCTAAACAATGTATTAAGTATTGTTGAGCCTATATGAATGTTAAACCCACCAAATTGTAGTTGGAATACCATAAAATATGATGGACTCAATGTATTGCGTCTAAACATAATCTAAACATAATCTACGAACATATTACCCTCATACACACAGTCATCCAATGCTAAAGAATACGTTGCCGGGTCAATGTTTGGCCGCATGCATTGCGTAACCAAGTAGATAGGGCGCGTCGCCGGCCTGCGGAAAAATATTGATAAATATATGTGTACATGGAGGCAGAACCACATTTTAGCCATTTTCAAAATGTGGTTTTAGCCATTTTCAAAAAGTATTTTAAACCAGTATAAACCAGCTAATGTCGGTGTCTGATAGGCTTTATGCTTACAACACTTTACGCATTTGTTTTTATTGTCAAAATATCTTCTGTTTACAGCACATTATTTTATACAACACTATAGCCCCAAGGACGATTCTGAGGGACTTTTTTCTCGTTCGTAGTTTATTTCACAGTCCCCAGATTGTCAAAAAGTGTTTAACAGGTTTGACTCACATCTTACAAACTTTCCTCCACATACCTAAAAGGGTCCTAGATGGGGGACACCTATATGCGTGTTAGATGATTTAAATTCACAGAGGACAACCTTACTTATCAATCTAACTACAGGCAATATGTATATCATGGTATGTAAAACAGATCAGTAGTGTTAGTGGGGAAATAGCTTAACTGTTTAGTTAGATTCGTTGATAATTGAAAATGATGAAATTAGTTTCCACAACCCCCCACTATGTGGCAATACCTGCAGTTCTTAGGAACTCTCTTCCATAGGGGTCCCACAACTGTCTTACTGGCTGTTTTGTCCAAGCCTAAGACCGAATTCAGTCCTAGGAGACTAATTATACAAGATTTCACACCCTACGGGGGACACCACTTGTTAAATGGGAAAGGTCTTTCATCCTAAGATATGTTTTGGATTTCTAGGCTGATCCTAGGAGGATTATTCCGCTATGACCAAAACTTGTTAAACGGTGCCCAGAGGCTTAAATTAAAACATGGGTTTGACCTTCAAATGGAGGTAAAAAATTTCATTATGATTTTCAGTTAGCTATGTCTCCAGAGTTTATGAAAAAGTGAGGGGGCCATTTCTGATGTCCAGCTTAGCAATACAGGGGGCATGTTTCCATGGGAACCAGCCAAAAAATGGTATATTTAAAAAAAACATACTTTGTATTCTATCTGGGTTAAAACGGATCTTTTCTCAAAATTTCAAAAGTCAATATGTAGCACTTTCTAATATCTCTACGGCCATTATAGAGTTGCTCAAGGTCATGTCCTCTCATTTCAAGGTCAAAATCAGATTTTGCTCTATTTTTTCAAAGTACAACACTTTCAATTCCCCTCTTTTTCATGTTTATGGACAGAAATATTTCAACCTTTTGTTTGTGCTCAATCTATGACACCAACCTTTGTTTTTGTCCCTGTTAAGTATCTGAACACATAATCCCCTACTCAGCATGCCCATCTAAATTGGTTATTAGTAATTCTGAAATTTTGAAACAACCATAATTTGTGCTGCTAAATCCAAAGGCCCAGAATAACATTTAGCAATGTACAGGTGACTGTGCAGGTGGTTGTGCAAATGGCTGACCAGAGAGCTGTAGGGTGGTTGTGGCCCCTAAGATTCGAGGTCAACTCTCGACTGCAAAGCCGTCCCAAGGCGCTAGAAAATATTATGTAAGGAGGTCAGGGTGAAGGTCGGGGTTTGCTGTGAATGCAGTCATTGGCTACTCGGTCTACTGTATTCCTTATATGGAATTAAGGTAATGGGACAACTCCATGGTGGCTGTGTGGGTCCACAGCGGCAGTAGAGGTGGTGGCAGCCATGTAGGCGGCACAGTATTAGGGTCCCTAAGGAATAGCAAATGATTCGACCTTATATGCCTCTACGATATTACCACTAGGATGATATTACTGATGGATGCTTTACTGCATCAAAAGTTGTATGCCAACGATGCATAACTGTAACCAGTGGCCAGGTGCCTGAGAGTTACAGACAATCTAAGACCAACTGGCAAAGCAGAACAATATTTGAAATAAATTCTTTCGATGGCAGGCTCACATAACTAATTGCGAATTGCGTTTTCTTCTGCGGCGCTTGGCGGCATGGGTTTCTGTGATCCTTAATTCCATGAGGTGCCAGCAGAGCTCATGACTGTGCTGCTGCTGTTGAATAAAAGTGGCTATGAGTGGTGCCAGCATATATACTTGGAGCAAATAGAATAGTCATAGTCATTTCCACAGTTTATTTTTCAGTGGCATCACCCTCCCTTTTTGTCAGGGTTGTGGTAAGCATGGCGATGAGTGCTGAGGGGCTGGTGAGATTGTTTGGGACACTGCTAGATCGAAATAGTGATGAGAATGATGGAAATCCAACCAGCTGGGTGACCGATAAATCTTCCAACGGCGATCGTCTCTGTATGGATGTAGACAGCTGTCAATCAGTGGAGTGAGAGGGTATGTCCTCAAGTGATGGCCCGCGATGCAGTTGAGGGCCTTTATTAGAGCGTTCTTGCATGCGCTAAATACATCATCTAGCAGGAACTTTCAGTGTGCTCCCAGAAAACCCTTTACTATCTGCATGCTGTTCACTGTGATAGTGAGAGCAGAGCAGGGACCCAGCGTCTCAGGGTCTTAGAGGTGTGCCCAGCTGACCATGACCAATCACTCAAGACCAAAATACATCAAGGCCCACTGGTGCTTGATCTGTTTGAATCCTAGATAGGCAGTTGCAGAAATCGCAAATTGACTGGGAGCAAGTGGGTTACAGAAAACTATCGATAGATTGAATCTAACCCAAACATTTGCTCCTAGTCTCTGATATATATGGTAATTGTCAGTGAAAGTAGCTGGCTACGGCTCACTATAGCAACTCTTCATTGTGTAGCAGACACCCCCCCCCCCCTCCATGCCGTTGCGGCTCCTGTCACACTCGATCCTCACTGGTGGTTTCTCTATCACGATCAGTGTTCTTCTAGTTGTAGCTTTTGCAAAATGACAGAACCACTTTATGTCTCGAAGAGCTTCTTCATCAACAGCTGTGTGACCCGTGTTGACTGTGTTGTAGCATATCTAGTATGCGTGACAAGTGGCCGATATGATCTAGTTAGTCTCCCTTGGCTTCGGCTTGGTCAGAAGGGGGCTTATTCGTCAAAGGGACTGACCATTGTCCCCACATATGTCTCCTTTTCCAGGAACAAGTTTACAGCCTCTGGGAAGTCTCGCGCCGACTTTTGGTTCACATAGGTTGACATGGGCATGTCTGCCGCAGGGTAGGAGGATGGTCAGCCAGATTTCAGATAAGCACATATCTCATTTTCAGGATAGTCTTTGAGTAGACGTTACTACACACGCCAGTCTCTACCAGATCGGATCTCACCCCTCATCCCCATGTAATTTTGGACTCTGTGCTATCCTATACCCCTCCATGTGGGTTGGGTTACTACTCAAGAGATGATAGTCCACCAGCGGCCAGAGTGCGAGGACCGTTTTCATATACTGCTTCGATCCCAGGCGCCGCACGTTAACACCACCCTCCATGGGACCTGTCGGTGTCGGTTACATCATCCTGTATGCGGACACTCAGCTTTGTGTCCACATGGTTTAGTGTACTACTTTTTGGAGGAGTCAACACTGCATTACCCAGTGCATGTTCCTTTAGTGTTTCCTCCAGGTTATATTTTCCTTTTCTTTGTTGTGTGGTCACCTTTGTTCCTTTTTTTCCCCTTTTTTCTTTTTTTTTTATTAGCAAAGAAATTTTATTCAAACTTCAGTGCAATCGTTACCTTCCTCCAGGTTATCATTGTTTTCTGTTTGAGTCGTCTTGATCGTTGACACTCCAGGGTCCATGGACATGCATAGTCTTCCACGTGATCAACTGTCACTCTTCGTCTCCAGTAGTTGCGCTAGACTGGCTCCAGTCCCTGCATTTTATAGCTACCTTCCTCGCTTGGATACAGGGACTGGTACATTCGGTAATGGTGTTGGATTTCTGGCGCTGTATAGCACCAGTCTTTCCAACACTCTCCATACAGATATCCTGGCTACTGGTCATGATATCTGCTGGGAGATTGATATCCTCTCACTTAATCCTCTGATCTTAATCGGGTCACAACCAGGAATAGGCGAAATTTATTGCTATGATACCACAGGCGGCCAGGGAACTGGAGGAGGGGAGGGGTAGGGGTAGGAGGAGGTATAGGGTTACAGGGAGCGGCTTGGGGCCATAAACAGGAGATCCTGTTCATAGTGGACAAGTCATTGATTCATGGGCCAGTCAGAGAAGGATACATATTTTAATGAACTTTATTCTTATTGTGTTGAATCATTTAATGAATGTTCATAATCAAAGACTTTTAAGAGCAAGTCTATAGTTGTGCATGTAGAGGACAAGGCAGCATGCCCTTTGTCCTGCTTGGCGGGCTTTGCAAAGGGAGCACACTCCGGACTCGATGCGGCTAGGTGCTTATCCGGGGCAACTGATATGTAATAATGGCCATGTGATCAATTCGCTAGCACCGGCCAATGCTCCAAAGGTGAAGCAGCATAAACAACCGATGTAATTATTGGGTATCTGTTACTTCACAACACATGGCTTTTCTCCGATACCGAGACATACTTCCTCGGTTTCTACTCACTGCCAGTGCCCCAGTACAGGACCTGTAGACGTGGGCTGCCACTCTCTATGCCCATGCGAATCTTCACAAATATGCTATGGACATGTTCAAGTCTGATGGGACACACCTAAATACACTGTAATCAAAGAGTCACATCCGATGGGACACACTTGAGTGTGTGGTAATCAGACCCACTTTGCAGAGAGCTATAAAATCAGTTCTCCCTCCATTGACCCAGTGAGCCAACCTTGCGTCTGAGACTTGACCATAGACTTGCTTAAGTAGATTATTATATAATGGGTATTTTACTGGTTTTTTTCTTCAAAATTTCTTTATTAAGATTATATCCACATAATAATACATTTGTTCTGACTTCAGTGTCGGTGTTTGTCTTATTATTATCTGTAAGCCATTCCAGATTTGACCACACACATATTCAATACTCCTCATATATGTCATACAATTTAGATTTAGATTTAAATTGCTACCCCTCATTTACCTACGGAACCTAGTGTGTATGCTATTGAGGTAAATGAAAATACTATAGTTATAGACTAATGCAATGTAGTTAACTACAGGTAAATGTAAATGCGGGCCTAGATTGTGACTACGACTATGCCAAACGTGCATTATAATTATGATTATGATGTGCTTGTATAACAATTGGAATGTAATAAATGTGTATCGATAACATAATTCTATCACTTACTCATACTAAAACAATATTAAACATTAAAGCTATTAGAATTAGTTAGGAAATCAACGATGGTCGATATTAACGACTTAGCCAATTTGCCAAAGTTCTAATCATGAGAAAGAAGAATCATTCATCACATCCCATCACCATTTATCATCAAAATGATTTGTGTGTTCAAAATTAATGTATTAACTCTAGGAACCTGATTTCGGGTATATTTTTCAATTGATTAAATAACTCAAGGAACTTGATATTTTGGTGTAAAACTTGATGTGAACCTTCACTTGAATGGGCCCGAATGGAAGAACGGCACAAGTGCTGAATTCGGTGGAATGTAAATACTACAAGCCCTAATAAAATTGTTGAAAAAAAGAAGAAAAAGCAATATGGGCAAGTCTAAGTATTTACAGGTGTTGCACCTAATCACGTTTACCTTGGTCTTTATTTAGCCTGAGCATACTGGTTTCTGATGGGACACACTCCCAGAGCCAGCAAACCTGTTTGACCAGTTACTAACCCATGTGCTCTTCTGTAAACATAGACCAAACAAAATTTATTCCTATAAGAATTATGTACTATGCATGTCCCATGAATTGGAATCGCCTGCCAGCTGATTATAGGTCAATACCTACCTATCCCTAGACTTGCTCAAGTCTTTGATTATGAACATTCATGATTAAACCAAATCAAGATAAAGTATGTTGCAGTGTGACTGGTCAAGGAATCAAAGACTTGTCAAAGTGAAGAACGAAATCTCCTGTAGACTGCAACCCCAGCTGCTCCAGTTCCCTGCGAGCTATGTTATCAGAGCAATAAATCCCGCCTGTGGACGACCTTTGGACTGTGTGTTAGGGCGATGTAGATATAATGCAAATTTTAATAACTTCTCTTCTATTTAAGATGTCAGTGGCGCTAAACAGCGCCAGAAATCGGACACCATGACCAATTTGACAAGTCCCTGTATTGAGGAGAGGAGGGGTAGGGATACAGGCACTGGGGCCAGTCTAACCTATCCCCTATTTAAACGCAAAAAGAAAGAATTTATCAGAAATAGCTGTCTAAACTATTAAACTAAATTTGATGATCAATGAAAGCTGCTAAAATTATTCACTCTAATTAGTTTCAAAATGATTATGTAACCTTTTTTCACATTTGCATTATTAAAGTTTTGTAAATGTATCTTTGTTGTCAATGACTGACATGAAACAGAAATTGTTTAGAATGTAGCAACATCTCATAATTTCACTTTAATCAAATAAAACAAAAGATAATAAGCATATTATCACCTATTATATAGTCAGACCATGACATTTTCATGGTTGTATTAGTGATAAGAAATTTAGGTATTGAGAGAAGCTGTCTCTCAGCGAGGTAGTCATATTAGCAAGTTTTTTTTGGGTTTTTTTTTCAAAAATTTCTTTATTGATGCCTAGTTATACATGTGGTTCCATTACATTCAGATTCTGTTTTCTTTGGCAACAACAAAGTGGCCGATAGTGTCAGCTATTACATTAGCTGGTTTTCATCACTTTGGCCAACCATTTATCGAGATCATATAACTGTCATACACAGATGATTGTTGATATTATCATACAGCAAGTAACACACAACATGCCAAGGCATGATCCCATATAAAGTTTGGAGCAAATCACATCAAATTTGTTATAGCCCAGAACAATTTTCTCTATCTGGTCGCTAAGACCAGGGGCACAAGCTCAACCCAAAGTTGGGATAGTGTTCATCATGTATTGTTTAGAGAAATACTTAAACTCAGCATAATTAGGTATATTTCTTGTGATCGGGGCCAGGTTATTCCAGACTGTTGTGCCGGAGTAGTGGACCAAGTTTATGTAAGCCTGGCAATTTGGTTTGTACATGTACAACAATGGTGCTTCATTGGCTCTGGTATGGGCATCTTTATTCACAGTGTAGGTTCTCATCTTTGACCATTTGTACATATAGTTTCTCAGGTGGCAATCACGTCTTTCGACAAGCAATGGCAAGTTAGCCCTGGCATGCAACTCCCTAACGGGTGTCCTAGGACCCAGTTTTAGACACACTCTCAGAGCTTTATTTTGGTGAGTTTGTAGTTTGTCTAGTAGTTGTATCGAGCATCTTCTCAGAAGTATGTTGCCATAGTCCATATAAGGAATTATACAAGCTTTATAAATTCGTAATGCTGCTTGAGAAGTTAGGTACGTCCTCATTTTGGATAATTGATACAACCAGTACAATATAGTTTTAAAAAGTCTAGAGAAATGCATCTTGTAGTCAAGTTGCGGGTTGAGTTGCATGCCAAGGTAATTATACGAGACAACATTTTGCAATTCAATATTGCCAATGAGAAATCTGTAGTTTACAGGGTTCTTTTTGCCTCGAGGGACAAAGTACATTGATTTGGTCTTGCCCACGTTTACCGTGAGTTTATTTTGTTGGCACCAAACAGACATGAGGGTTAGAATGGTGTGGGACAAGGCTGCTTCGCGACTAGCGAGTAAGTGACCGATTTGAGCGCGGATTTCGGCGAATTTCATGCGGAAATTTACCTGTGAGTTACAGAACTTGACCATGGTTGGTTGTGTGCGGTCAGGTGACCTAGATCCTGTGTTTTCTTTGGCTGATCTAGCAGACAAAGACACTTGAATCTGTATGTTAACCAATCCTTGCAGCTGTTGTTCCTGGCTTTGTTTACTCTACCTGTGGCACCACCACTCTGTGTCTGAGTGGTGGTGGCCTCTGGTGTGAGCAGCTGGAACTAACTTTAGTGCTACCACTCCTGCCCTCTATGGAGGCTTGGGGGAGTGTGTTCTGTGTATACATATGGGGTGGGGAGTGATCATTTGTACTCCCACCCTACTTACTCGTTAGTTTCGACAGAATATGTCTCTTCAGGCGTTTGTATAGCAGTTTTTTGGGGGTCTGTGACTGGGGGGGGGGTCGATATGACGGCTTCCTTTCCTGTCTTTGTTTAGGGAATCTTTGGGGATTCCTTTTTCAATGAATCCAGCTCAACCAAAAACCTGTATAACTCGAGACTCGTGAAAGGCCACCGTCGGCCCAAGAACCTGAGAGACCACCTGGTAAGGGCAAGAACTGTATACAACAGCCAAACCCCGAAAAAGAAAGAATGGGACAACAAATGCACCAAAAAGGATTGCAAATATTGCCCGTACATCAAAAAGAGCAAAACCATAAAGTCCAAAACCAAAGGTACCGTGCACAGATGCAAAGATGTGGTTATGTGCAATAGCTCGAACCTTATCTACTGTATAGAGTGCAAAAAATGTGGAGCCCAATACGTTGGACAAACCAAACGAAAACTCAAAGAAAGGTTAGCGGAGCATTTGCGGTCCATCCGCAAAAACAGTGGGACGAACGAAGTCCCCAAACACTTCAATATGGGAGACCATAACGGAGTGGAGGATGTACAAATATATGTGGTAGACCACATATATAGACATCCAGAGAGCAAACGTGCGAGCTCCCTGAGAGACAAGATAGAATACAACTGGATTTATCGTCTCAAGTGCCAAGCACCCAGGGGACTCAACACAATGGATAGCAAATATGGATGAGAACCACCAATGCCATGTTAAAAAAATTTTCTTGTCGGATTGAATTCATCTCCACAACACCAACACTTGGTTGACGGAGGAAAGCCCAACCCGACAGAGAAGATTTAACCACAGACATGAGGGTTAGATCAGCCTGGAGACTACCAAACATAGTGTCCAGATTGCGTCCACTCACATACAGCACGGTGTCATCCGCATACAAGCATGAACGAGTCTCTTTCAGTACACCATTTAAGTCGTTAATGTATAACAGAAACAACAGGGGTCCCAAAATGGACCCCTGTGGGACACCACACTGCACATGTTGCTTTGTGGATAACATGTTATTGGCTTTAATCGCCTGGAAACGACTTGATAAATAATTACTGAACCAGTCATGATTTTTCCCTCTTATCCCGTATCTGCTTAGTTTACTCAATAAAATAGGGTGATTTACCGTATCGAAGGCTTTGCACAAATCGACGCATATTGCCAAGGTGTTTTTCCCAATATTACGATTTATAAGAATTTCATCAGTGAAACTGGCTATAGCTTGTGTCGTTGACTTACCCTTTCTAAAACCCCATTAGTTATTATTTAAAATTTGGTTTGTATCTAGAAAGTCTATAGTAAGGGAATGTACAATCTTTTCAAGGAGTTTGCCTACGACTGGGAGTAGCGAAATTGGTCGTAGATTAGTTACTAGTGTTGAGTCGCCACCTTTGGGGATAGGTACAACCGTTGAGCTCTTCCATGATAATGGGATTTTAGCAGTGCGGAAGGAGGTGTTAAAAAGGTCAGAGAAAATATGAGGTATGGCTAAGACTGTATCTTTGAATACTCTCGTGTTAACACCCTCTATCATGGACTGTTTAGCAATGGTGATACCTTTTGCAAAACCAAGAACGTGTTCTGGATCGGTATGGAAATCGTCGATAGATTTATCATATCATGATATAATACCCAGCGCTCATCCATTGTAAATATTAGCTCCTAGTTATTGTTTACATCCTGTAACATGTGCCTCTGTTAAGAACGGCCATGTGTCCTGCCAGCAGCAGCTGATGTATCACTAGACACAACAGAGTCACATTTAAGACTTCGGTTACTGACACTTCTGTAGGATTTACTGTAGATGATTCCTGTCTTGTAGCGTCTGGCTCGTGTTTTTATTGCCCAAACCCTGGCTTCTGTTATTGCCTCTGATGATTCCAACACTGGGCTTGGCTGTGTTGGTAAGGCGCTGCCTTGTTTACCAAGCAAGTGGTAAACACAGGAAGATTTCTTACTCCTGCTACTGCATGGCGTCTGCTCTCGCTGCACTAGTCTTTTTGGTACGGCTGACAGTGTGCTCCTGATCTGACTTTGGCCACAGGAGGTGGTAAACCCAGTGATCCTGAGCTTTGTCACTGTGGTGCCTGCTCCTTTTGCCTTCCTATCAGAGGACCTGGCACATGGGCGAGGCGTGTTTCAAGTCTGTCTATGTCACACATGCCACTAGCTTGCATACTTCCAATGAGAGAGTTCTCATATTCTACCACGGATAAGATCATGCACTGCGACAACGTTCTCAAGATGTCTGTTCATTGTCTCTCGAGTCTTATGGTCTGATGCAGTCTTGATTGGTTGGAGATTTCCATACATATACTCAGGAATGGACTGATCATCTATAGTAGTCTTAGTGTGTTTGTGGCCCCTAAACACGAAATGATTTGGCATAATTCCCTTACCTGACAGAAGGCCTGGCGTTGCTACACCATTGGGGGTGTAGTTTCACTCCGTGTGTTGTTCACGAGTTGGGTTAGCATACGAGATATGCCTTCCGAGCGGTCGTCGATCGAGTCAACTCGTCCTATCACATTGTTTATTACCTGGGCATTCTATTTTGTAGTCGCCTTCGGTGTCTTTGCCTGTAGCTCTGGGCTCGTATTAGTAGGGCAGATATAGTTGAAATTTAGAAGTATTGTGCATTTAATGAAACAAGCATAGGGTTTTGTATATAGTTACGGGAGCCCCTTGAGAAAATATTTAGATACATGGGCATTGCAGATAAGTTCCAGGAGAGAAGTGGCGGCCATTTTGAAAATTGGCCATAACAGAGCACTATTTTGAGAATGGTTATTACCAAGAACAAACCTATATGAACCACCTCAAATGTGTGCAAGATGACCATATATACATGGAATGAGTCATTCATAAATAATCTTGCCATATACCAACATGTGGGTGTGTGTCCATTTTGGATTCTTAGCCGAAATATACATAAATCTTGAAGTTCTTCATGTAGAACTCTAATCGCAACCACACAAATAACATAAGACTCATAAAATGTTATTTCCTGTGTTTTGGAAGGTTTAAACTTCCTTATTAAACTTTTTTTAGTTTTTTTTTCTAATTAGAAAGGAATAACGGATAATTCATTCAAAATGATCTGCTCTTATTTTACACAGCCATACAATATCGTGTTTCAGGTGAAGTGTCCTTTGAAGAGTTTCAAGGTGTCATACCACCAAGATACAAAAATTCGCCACAGGACTACTGCCCTCGGCCGTCATTCCGCGGAGTAGGTGGTGGGGCCGCGCTGCATATCGCAAGGCCATTTTGATTACACTTAGGGGGTGTGTCCACCAACCACGACAAGGCTGCGACAACGGCTTTCCGACAAGGTCCACGACAGCTCTACGATAGGAAGCCTTGTCGTAGCCTTGTCGTGGTTGGTGGACCTTGTTCATGTCGAAAAGTGTAGAATATTTTGGCAGTGTTATATAAAATAATTCATCTACGATTGTAAGGATGACACCAACATACATGCATAGAGTAAAATAAAAGAATCTCCAAAACTATACTTCATAAAAAGTACATTTCCTAAATAAATAAATCAAAATGGCTTAATTTACTTATTGTTTTAGGTCAAACATGATATTATATATTTCATCGATTTGTTATAAGAATAGGTCAAAGGAACCGGTAGGATATATTGATTGTCGGTATTTGAAAACAACCAGGTGGCGCCACGGTAAATTGTAGGATATGCCTTTAAGTTTCACCCTTCCTTCTTACACCGACCCGCCAGCGACACCTGCAAGAGGATGTCAAATACCTAATGTTTATGTATCTGAGAGAGTGGACAAACTCTCAGAAGGTCAACACATATACAGGGGGATTCGTTATGGTAATTACGGACAACGGCTCAGGAAGAGCCCCTGTCACTAAACCATGTATATGCATGGGTAGTACAACATATGGGGGACATTCAGGTGCCTAGTGAAGGGAGAATTAAATTACTTGTGTGGAATACAAGGCTAAGGGTGGGCATCAGTTTACTTTGTGCAAAGCGGACAATATAAACTTTACCTGTGCTTGTTAGTGCCGTACACCCTACACCAACCTGGTGGATAGGAGGGAAAGCAAATGCCATTGGCTCAGGGGTATTCGCCATAGAAACGAGGTGACATTTGGCACCAAACAATAGTGCTTGCTTACACACACCCAAAGCTGGATGGTAAGGCGGATTGAACGCGTATATTTGGTGTTAAAATTCTGCTCAAAACCTTGGACAATCTAGCTGATAGGCCGATTTGAAATTCAAACAGTTGACAGTGGACTCGATAGGCTTTGAATAGTTGATGACAAGGGAGGGGGATGGATTTATTTGGCAATCAGAGAACTGGATTCCGATTTTCAACTACAGTAATACTGTTCAAGTGGTCTTGTTTTGGTGACTAGGTGTATCCTTGAGGCGTTGTCATTATGTATGACCACATCGTAAGCCATGATTTGGTGGATCTAATAACTTTAACCGTTTTGGGTTTCTGTGGTTGACACTTTCGATCGATTTCTATTATTTTAGATACAAAGCAAAATTATAGATAACCCTATTGAAAAGGAATCACCTGAATAGATGCGGAAACAAAGATCTGATTAATAACTGATTAGTATGGGGGAGAATGAAATAAAGAAACACAGAAATAAAACTTGTCAGTGGTTTCAACTTTCAATCAGAAATAATTTCATGTACGTAGTTCTGAAATATTTTCACCAACCCAATGTTCGGGTCAGGCCGTAGAGGAACTACATGATCTAAATTGGTCTCCACCAATTATCGGAGAGTCCTGAGGCCAATAGGCCAAATAATGCAATTGCTATACCATCTCGCCATCGTCCTTCCAAGTCCCCAGAATCTTTGCCCTAGCAAGGAGAAATTAAATCAGTTGGAGTCAACAGAGGCTTGAAATAAAAATTTAGGCTCAATGGTCCGGATACACTAAGCCATCGAAATATAATGACCAATCTCTTCTCATAGATACCGTGGCGGTGCTTAGGTTCCCTCAAAAGAATTGGTCGGTCGTCGAGCTTGGTATACCATCTACTAATGCAAACAGTGATACCACAAGAAGTGATTCATATTAGCTCTAAAAGGATGTTCCCTCGCGTCTCCGATGTCGGCGTAAATCCGTCATCTTTGTCTTCACCCCAGAACCCGCCCTTTTGAAGTTAGAGACCATATGTTACTAAGGACAAGAGGTTATGCTATCAAAAGGCCGCTTGTTGTAACTGAGCGGTCTAACGCCTCGTCCGTGCCTCCTCAAGCCCTCAGCGGGATATTCGCTGTGAAAGTTCTTGTTGACAGAACCCTGCCTCAAATTTACTCAAGTCGTCTGCGCTGAGGAGGTGATTTTTGGCGCGCAAACTCTCCGGACTCTCTAAATGTCGTCTGCCTGAAAGGTCAAAGGAACACGCGTGGCCACTGACCTTGGAGCAGACCTTCGACCTCCACCAACCCTGACCTTGACGGAGGTAAACGCAGGTGCGCGGGAAGGAGTCCACCAGGGGGCGTCCGAGTTGTTTTAATAATAGATTAAGATAAAAATGGAGGTAGTTTTCAAGGGTGCTTGTGTTTTGGTATTGTATGCGCGTATGTGTAAATATTGAGTTGCTGTGTCAAAGGAAGAAGCTAGGCCCCAGGCCTGAAGTGGGGGGAGGACGTTGTCAGTGAACGGTCAAGTAGGCAGTGGTCAGTGTGGAGACTGACCGCTGTTCTTTGACTGGTCATCAACAACTAATACACACGTCTTCCTCCCTGGACACAGCCTTGGCCAGAAGGACCCACTAGATGAGGCTTTTAGTCATGCACCAGTCCAGGTGTCATGGAAACGTACCTAAGGATGCGTGGAAGGGGAAAAGGATGGCGATATGGAGGATAGACAAAGTCTATCTATGGCAAATATTGTCTTGCAAAACACACAAGGGTGTCCCCTAAAGAAGAAAATAGATATCCCATATGTCCTATGAATAACGCAGATGTCTATTTTTGATCCTCCAAAGACACACTCGAGTTCAAGCACGACATATTAATGGCATTTCTATCCATCAACTTAAATAACGTAAATATGTATTTTCTTGTAGTAATACACAACCTACCCATTGTGCGATAAATACTACCCCTCCTAACTCTCGTTCAGTTTTTACTAAGTAAGTCCCCCCCCTCCAGCTCTCTCAAATAAAGCATGGATACAGATTGTAGTATCCATAAAATTTAGGTATTTTGCATCCTGGACCTCTATGAGGCAGCTAGGTGCCGGCCGATAGTGGTTTTTATTACCCACCTATTACGGAGTCTCCATAGGAAATGTATAGGCCACCTGGAAACAGCTACCCGGAGATTCTGGAATGTCAGAATCTCCTGCAGGAGATTCCGGAAAAATAGTCCTGTCCATAATAATGTTGATACATCATATACTTTGAAATAAATTCCTTGAAGGTTCATTCAATGCTAACCAATCATAAAAATCTTATTTACAATCAGAAATCACGGTCAAAACACACTTTGCATACTAAAATCACAGGTTAATGGCGAACTATATTATCGGTGTAAGTCTACACTGAATTACTGCCATGCTTGACAGTGCTATGGTGTCTGGAACAAAATGGCTTACAGAATCTTTTTAATTGCAATAGATTTGTTATTAATCTTGTAGGTGGGTAATAAATACAATAGCGACTGGTTTTGAATACAAATGACCGTAATCTCCTCGCTAATCGCTCGCATATTACTACGCGTCAACTACTCGGAGTTTACGGCCACTCCTACACAAAACCAGTCAATACTGGGTATGTAAACAGCAGTGTCCGTCTCAAATGACTTTCGTGCTGCGTCTAATTATTTTATTTTCTGTTGCCATTAAGATACCATAGACATGTATGGGGTATTGTAGAAAGCCAATTAATCGCTCCCCAAGGGCGTGCATTGATACACGACACATGCCCTGTACTCGTGAATGCTCAATGCAGTGTATGATTGCCAAGCTTCAATGCCTCATCAATTTTGCATTAGCTCTATCTGAAAAGAAGCAAAGGAAATCTTTGGGCATACAAGGACACACGTATCAGCTTGATATCTAATTTTGATGTTTGTTAATTTTGATGTTTGTGTTAGGAATAGAGGGAAACTATGTTCCGATTAGAGAAAGTCAAGGCCTTGGGCAGTAATTTGTCCAGCCTTACCTCGTAAGTTTGACTTTCTTTCACCGGTAAAATTATTGATCAGATACCTCCCAATTCCGGGGGCAGAGGGATGTATCTGATTTATAATTTTACCAAGTATTTTGACATACTAAGACAGTCAGCCCGTTTTCGTATTATCATATACCTCAAAATGGCGAAATTTTAGCTAGTCAAGTGATCACATACCCCGTACGTCACAGTGTGACGTACGGCTATACATACGTAATAGGTAGCAGCGGGCAGTATGTCTGGGTCATACGGCCACAGGTATATAATAATAGCCTCGTTAATCACTCGGATATTACTATGCGTCAACTACTCGGAGATTACGGCCACTAGTACACAAAACCAGTCATTATTGTGTATATATATAGCTTCAACTCTCGATAAATATGGAGATTTCTTTACCTACCATGCACAGTCCAAGAAGCCATTGCCAACCTTATCGAGTAACTACAACCGCTATGTTTTCGTCCCGCCATAG
Source organism: Alentia gelatinosa (assembly GCA_950022655.1). Classification (NCBI taxonomy): domain Eukaryota; kingdom Metazoa; phylum Annelida; class Polychaeta; order Phyllodocida; family Polynoidae; genus Alentia; species Alentia gelatinosa. Next base: position 17,258,674 of record OX465590.1, read on the forward strand.
CAACTATACAGGTTGCTAATATGCGACACGTAAGTTACATAAGTGATACATCAGTAACTTCATTCCCCAGAACGTGGTGTAAGCATAGAGTGTACAGTCATAGGTATATATAGGAATATTCTTTATCCTACCTCTAATAAAAAACTTCATAGGCTTAACATTGGGTCACTGTATTCGGTCTGGAGTTGAGAAAATGAAAAACATCGCTCTAGTGGGATACACTTGACAAATGACGTCATTTGTTAATGTTTGTTAACGGGGTAGGATAATTTCTAAACCAAACTCAAGTTAGTCGTGTTATTGTTCATCGCACTCCGGTAAGATCGCATATTACTGCTTATACACCTGTGCACGTCAGTCCTATACTTACTAACCTATGTTCAGTATATCATAAGTATATCATTTTGCACAGTGGTTAAAAAAAAACATGGTCGGGGCAGTCTGACATGTGCGGCCCGCTTTGCCACTGCAGGCATCCAGCCTTGAATGCGTATATGGACCAAACAAGCCCAAAATACCAGAATTTGAATAAACTTTCAGAAGAAAGCATTGCAGGGCAGTAACAGCATGGAGGGATTAGGAAAAATCCTATGCATTTAAAAAAGATAAGATGTATGATAAAAGCACTACTTGAAACACACAACTTCCTGTATTATCGCCTTGGCTGCAGTTATGTATTTCTAAGCAAAGCCCAGCGCACAGCAAACATAGAATATATCTCTGAATGTGAGCTCAGGATGTGCATGATTCTGTACTCTATCAACATTATACAAAATATCTACCGCGTTTACTGATGTTTCCATCATTTCCCTGTCGCCCTGACAAATCCTCCCTTTCGACACACGGCTATAATTGTCCGTCTCGTACGCATGCGCAAAGGCAACGATAAGATCGTTGCCGCAAGGTGCACATGTCAGCGGGAGGACGATGTAATGAGTTGAAAATTATAGGGTCTGATATAATATCAATGGGTGTCTGCATACACGAGTCAACATCAGGAGCAACGTAAATTATCCAAGCAGAAATCATTCAATGTCATTGGAATCAAACTGTAAACAAGCAAATATTCCTATCAATGAATGTCGAATGATTTATACATTTTTATCAGATGTAGAAACTTTGAGCCATTCGAAAAAAGCGTTTAGTTCTAGTTGTGTTGCGGTTGTCCTTATCAAAGGATGGTTGACTGCAGACCACCCAAGATCACTTTGCTCCTGCGATGAAGAATGGTGTAATTTAAACTGCTTTCAAAGCCTTCGGGCTATTAAACCTTCTTTCACCATATAGAACTCCGAAATGGATGTCTGAAGGTCAATCATGATTATTAAGTAAGATTTCCTTTGTATCCATAAACTTGAGTTTTTCACCAGTAGTAAAATATCTGAATACATGTACACGTAGGTCGATAGTAGCAGATTGAACTTATTATACAACTGATTGAATGAAAACGTGATTCATCTCATGTGAAACATATACTACACATATGTCATATACATGTAATATGCCACCTTCAGATATTAGTCTGATGATTTCCCTTTTCTAGCAGTGACCGCCTTGATGTCTAAAATAAGATTTTAACTTTTTGTGTCTGAACCTGATCGGGAAGTCTATATTTCTATCGTAGTAGGTGGATGTCAGGCCTTTATATCGGGGCTCCGTTTCTTGATAACTAATTATTTTTCGGGTAAGGTTTCAAAATGCTGTGCTGCTGGGAGACCACTTGCATAAGACTTACCATTTTTTCAATGAACACAAGTAAGGTATCTGACAAATGTAACGCAATGTCCGAAATATGAAACCACGAGTGAGTTAAATCTGAAGTCTTTCCGCTTAATGATAATACGAGGTAATAAAGGTGCCAAAGAACCCACCCATGTGTGGGGTGCGTAACACGCATCAATTAAACCTTTGTAGTAGGAGGATACAGATAATACCATACCCTGTCAATGATCATCATACCATCTCGTCTCCTTAACCACTGCTGCACAAGACAACTACCTTAGGAACAATTAAAGCTGTGGTCAATGCCCCAGGCTACCTGAAAGGGACTTTCTCTACTTCTTGGCAGTACAATTATAGAATATTTACCCTAATTTCTATTTGAATTTTGAATTGTTTAACCCAGAATGTTTATTTAGTAGCTCGGCTGTGGTGTTCACAAGGACTCTCGTAAAGGTGATAACGAACATATTCTTCATCTATATTTAAAATATTCATAGGCTTTGAAAGCCTAAAATGATAACCTAATGGTAGTGTGGTTTAGGCTGGGTTGGACAATAGACTGTGTGCAGAATCCAAAAGCATTATTTTCTTAATAAATATTCCTAAAAATTTATCGAGGGGTATAATTTTCTACAGTCGTCTGGGGATAACATCGGTTTCAGATTTGATCTCGAAAATAAGAGATACGGCCTTCCCTTTAATCCACCAGGCCGATTTCTCACCCAGATTAATTGTTCCTGGGCCCTTAAGAGGAAGATCACGTATTGTAATTCATTTAATTCTGATAATAATAGTTTAATAAATGACCATTTTCAAAGATTTGATAAATTCTAGGGCATCCGATAATAATCGGCGATTATCTGGCTACGGAATCGGCTACCGTCGGTCCAGTGGAACACCCCCTTTACTCTAGATAGGAAGTGCTGCAGAAAGAGATCGGTGAATCACATCAACACCCTAATTCACCACCTTTAATTAATCCCCATGGTCGTGTCACCTTCTTGACTCATGGTATTTGGGATGAGAAACGGGTCTCCCCAGGCAGTTGCCGATATAAGGTGTGTGCGAATCGGTAAAAAGCGGGAAGTGAGTGTTGATAAATGATGTTTATTATCTCGTAATCAGCGTGAAGGCCTATGGTGAAAGCGAAAAAAGTGTTGACATTCCATCTACATCAATTAATCTTCTGTTTCCTGCAAACTCGATGGTTCTTCCTTGCCTCTGCACTAGAGATAGGGACCTAGTTAACAAGTATATGGTTAATTAGCCGTATTTAATGAATATGTTATGATTTATTTGACTAAAGATGCATTATATATGTCAAACTACTTCTGAAGTGTGTTGTAATAAGAACGGCCATTGGAGTAATAAACTGAAATTGTCTACACATATGGAGTCTTACAAAATCATTTTGGTTGACTTTAACAAGATATGTTAACCTTTATTCATAAGTGGATTTTTATTTCGTTTTCATTTGCACTTCGTCTCATTAGAACTACCTGAATTTCAATGGTTCATTATTTTTCATTGAGAGAAAAGAGTGCATTTCCCTGTGACCGCTAATATGTGGTGTTACTGTTATTATCATATACCAACTACGGAAATACTAACCTCTATATAATCATCACAAAATTCGGCAAGGGTGTAGCGCATTCGCCCAGATGTTCACGGTGCGAGCAGGGGTTTTAATTTTCAAGGCGAATTGTCCGATATGCATTTAACAACAAAAGAAATGCACGATTTACTGAGTAGAAAATGCAGAGTCCAATTAGGAGCAATCGCTTTGATAGGTTTCACTGATGATGACATGACTTCACATAAGACATTACATCAAATTTCGGCACCCTGCTGGACACTGACACTTTGACTTTTTAGAACTAAATACCGAGAGTTTCACAATTTGCAATTTTCCTTAAAGGAAACGGGAAAATCATGTAAGATATGAATGAGTCTTGAACATTTTCTAAAATACTAAACACGTAGAATAATTATTCAAAACCAGTAATGATTAACGAATCAAGTAATTTGGAAGTATTGGGTCTGGCCTTCCACCCCACTTCCTGAGAGGCCATAAATTACCTGTAGTTTCTCTTCTCTGAATTATCACAACCTGTATTCCAAACCAATAAACCTCCTTTGAAAATCTCCGGACCAGAAATCTAATGCACATATGGAATTCAGCACTGAATCTTGTATGTCTGAATTGACTTTGAAGTACCGGTATAAATATGGATCGGATACACTACATTCGGGGAATCTAGGTGCACCTCCACAAAAAGTCATTGCTGTATTATCTCTTGAGAATTCACATCAGCTTGGGGTGGTCTTGGTGTAACCTTTATCTGCCACTGGGTTGATGTGAATTATGTCCATGCTGCTGACGCCATTGGTCAGTGCCCAGTAGCAGAGTAGAAGTAGCAAACCGAAGAGAGTGCTCATCAGGAAAATTCGACTGTATCGGAGACGGGTCCAGCGTTCCTGCACGTACTGAACATATCCACTAGGGGGCGCCTGCACGTACTGACCGGATATGACGTCAGAGAAGCTACGGAGAAAGATCACGGCCATCAATAAATATCTGTGACTTTGCTTTCAATTTGGCATCATATTATATATGACTGTGTCTATTTTTACAGTTGATAAAAATGTTTAATGAACAGAATACTGTTTTAAAACAAAATTCATACTCTCTTTAGTAAGAACAAACTACGTAAGAAAACATATATATTTTATTCATGACAATAAGGTAACAGAATTTAGTCATTGAGACCAATAACAGGAAATCCAATGCTCCCCCATGATTCCATTAATATATAAATGTAAAGGTTTCTCAACTCGCTGCGTGAGGAAATGAGCTCTGCGTGTCTCCATCTACTGGAAGATTAGTAATTATCCTTGCTTCTCTAGTTACCACGCCGAGTTAGTCCCCTGATACAGAGGAACTTTGACGTCAGGCTTCACACTATTCACCTGCCTGCCATTATCCTTATTTCTTGATTTTAACCGTATTCCTACCACTCTAAATAATGCTTATGAACATCGTTTTTATATATGAATAATGAATAGCTGCCCCACATCTACCAACTAGGGCAGACTCCGTTAGGATGCCTCGCCTGAGACAATGTACCGTAACGCCGACAAGGGGACATCAATGTTCCGAAATCGTAGTTGTGCATTGGACTTAAATGAATATAGATCAGAAAAACATATCATTCTTGATAAACATATCAAGAATGATACACATATGAAATATACACAGGCGATACTTCTATTATGGCACTCTAGATATATGTTGGTCCATAATTTTGAGACTGACAAATTACAACTGTTTCAGCTTTTGTGAATATCATTCATTCATTTCAACTATTGAATATGGATCCCGATGGGATCTGGTGAAATTATATTGCGTGTATTATAAGTACTATTATACGTCTGTATTGTTGGCTACAAAATCAGGTTTCAGATGAACCGATTTAAATTCAAGACACTGACCTCATTGATAACTTCACGTTTTCAGGCATCTTGTGGTAATTTCCATCAAAATAAACACACTATTAGTAAATAACCTGGAGTCAGTCCCGTGCTATCTCAGAGTGATCTGTACTCTGAGGGTACACGTTGGTGTCATACCCTGAACTCTGATTGATTTTACGACATCCTAACGCTGTTGACAACATGTGTTAGCCTACCGCCTCTTCATCCGGCGACACGATATTGATGATTTGAATTCAGCCGGTCAATTTTCTGTTGTTCACCTATAAACTATGAACCATATTTCTTTCAGGATCCGAGAGTGTATGCTTACGCGGGGGGTAATATAAACATCTAGTGGGGGGGGGGGGGGGGGTCCGTTTCGAGTAAAGGTGTCCGTCAACGCGTGGTGTCCGCGCACGCGGAGTGTCCTTTAGGCGGGGTTTTGCTTGATTAATTTGCCATGAGATTGATATAGTAGAACCCCACATAACGGCACCCGGCGTAAGCGGACGCCCCGCGTTAACGGACAACTTTGCTCGGAACGGATTCCTCTATTAGATGTTTATTTAGCCCCGTGTGAGGGACCAATCCGCGTAAGCGGACATTTTAGCCCGGAACGGAGGGTGTTCGCTTTCGTGTGGTTCTATTGTACCTCGTAATTATCAAAGCCGGGTTCAATTCCTAGGTGATCAACAAATGGCATATTACGGAAATCGAATCACTCTCATCGGTTTCAGATTCGATCCCAACCCTGAATTCCAATAAGAATCATGATTAAAACATATCTGAAAATGAGAATGCTTTGTGACATTCCAGCGTATGTAACCAGCGTTGGTTTTTTTATGGCGTTTCATATGTTAAGTCTATATGCGGAAAAATTCCTATGATGCAGTGAATGATAAAGTTTTAACGATGATATTTCAGTTTTTACATTTTCATATTATTTTCACGGGGAAAATGATACATCGCCCAAGCTTTAATCATGGGATCTTTTTTTGTAAGAATCGTCCCAATGTTTGGGTAGAACTAATGAAAGCCTAAAATTATAATGAAGTTAGTGCAGACGAAATGTGATATATCCAGAGCGGAATCAATATAGTATAAGCTACTTTATGAACAGTTATAACTTTGAAATTTTAGTATAAGTTCATCGATTGGGAGAAAATACGACGGTCAAAATATTTGTAATGATGCCCTGTTCTCCCTAAACCGAAATAACTCCTGAACAATGGGAGACGTCATCATATACCATGTGCTCGCGATCTGCAACAACCTCACTCTATAAAATGCTCAGATGCTTCGTGCACCAAGTTCCACCAACAGAAGGGACACCTGGTGGCATTTTCTGGAAATACATCACCGCGCTCCTGCAAGTCCCCTAGTGTCAGTTTTGAACACCATTACTAAGATTTCACATGCATGTTGTGAACGTGAGCTGTTAATTACATATATATGGTGGAAACCCGGTAGATCTCTCTCTTTCCTATGTATTAGACATATGGGCCATTGGCGGCGTCTTTTGATACACCATATCGATTTCTTTTGTTTCTTTATTGAATAGATCGTTCGCATATCACGAAGTAATCTCAATAGGAGCAGTTACATTTGAAATACCCCACATGGGGTTATAAAATTGTTAAAACATCCATTGTTGAGATAATTGTCTTGAAAACTTTCCATTCCGCCTTTAGTGCAATAGATAAATTTTTTTTTTGTGATTGACCTTCTTCATATAAATTCTAAAGTAAAGTTCCATCACTGCTGCCGTCACCCGCAACACCATAGCGCCTCCTCCTAGATCCTATAGTGTATATATACCCGGACTTGGATGTCCGCGGTGCATACGAATCTCTTTGATAATATTCTTGATTTTCAAGATCTTATTTTCAGCAGCTTGGAATGAGAAGGAAAACAATTCTTCTCCTCCTTAAAGAAAGCACCGAATGTCCATAACTTGATTTATCACCACTTCAGGAAAGGCCTAGCATGGTCTGGCAATGCTTGTGTGACCTACCAGGTGGTGGGACTTGGCAGGTGGTGGGACTCCACAGGCGGTGAGTCTTGGCAAATGTTTCCCTTGACATTTCTTATTATAAATGGAAATACCTATGTAGTGCAGACATAGGTATTCACAAGAGAAGGCCAATCAGGAACATCGACGAAAGATTCTGTTTTGTACAAGATTACTAACTTCGTAAAACATGAAGAAACTTTACTGGATACTGGACTAAAAGATATAGTGATGCTTGGGATTCCCAACAAGTCATCTATTAATTCACTTCCCCTGGGGCCCGTTTAATCAGGATTGTACAAGAAGACCCTTTTCTATACCTCATAGAGGGGTTATCGTTTAATGATATTTAAGTCTGTGCGTTTATAGAGTACATGTATTAGCCATACATAAGGTCGTTCATATGTGTTAAATATAGTTGACTCGCATCGTCCCTGGGTCTCTATGGCATGCAGAACGGGGACTACATGTACGATCCTAGATTATCAAACGGGCCCCTGTATCGTTCATCATTTATGCGCTGTATGCCAAATAGATATAGACAGTAGTACAAAATTAAACAACTTCTGACCTATTTGTGATATTGATTTTTTTAGATCTATTCATGCGTACCATCATATTTTCCCAAGTACTGCGTATACTGCAGACTGTCTCCGTGGTACGCACAGGCCCTGGTTAAGCTGACAGATTATACTTTATTTTACCTGCAAAGACATTGCATTGTGAAAGGTTTCCTTGTGTGACATTGTACATGAAGGTGGTGCGGGCATACAAAAAGCGGTAAAAGTACGTTTTCAATTGGTATCAAGACCAATGAATTATGTTATTGCAGTTTGTAAACATTTTAATCTTACTAGAGATACTGCGTTGAAAATCTATACAGTTGTTATTCGTCCTATGATGGAATATTGTTCGTTTATTGTTGATGGTTCTACTTGCCAGTTAGTCAATGCATTGCAGGTCACCCAAAACCGAGCCCTGTGGATAGTAGAACGCATATGGGATGTAAGAAGTATAGAAGTTGAAGTACTTCACCGTAGATGTGGAATAGATTACTTAGACTCTAGAAGGAATATGCAATTGCTAAAAATCATGTATAAATTATCTCCTGGATACAAGAACTAGAAATACTAGAAGTGATTCTAGGTTGAAGTTCAGAACTTATAAGATAAACTGTAGTAACTATACCAAATCTCCATATTATAGGGTTCAGAAACTATGGGACATGCTATGTGAGACAACCCAACGATTAGAGACTGTAAAGGACTTCAAAAGAGAGATCAAACAGATGTACTCTGTAAATGACTGGCATACATGAGGTCTTTCTTGTTATCTCCAGAACGATTGTTTATCTATCATCCTCATCATTATTCATATTGTATAATTATATAACTCTAACTCTATTTTTCATGTATAATTAGCAGAATACCTTATATATGTAAACGGGAACAGTTTTGTTGTGTACTTAATCCGTACAGTGGAAGATCTAACATTGTGTTAGAACTGTTTGTATATAATAATAATAATAATAATAATAATAATAATAATAATAATAATGATAATAATAATGATAATAATAATGATAATAATAATAATAATAATAATGATGATAATAATAATAATAAAAAAATAAAAAAATATTCGCTGATATCCTGCTAGCTGATTGGTCAATACTTGGATCACCTATTTAACGTCATGTATGCCCTATGTAGCATACGAATCACTGTATGTGGCGCACCGTACTATACGGTTACACACTATTAAGTCTATGGGATTTTATATTAGAGGTAGGACAAAAAGTATTCCTATTCAATGACTTCTCCAGAAAGTCCTACCTTAGCATAATACAGATATGAAACTACTTTCCTCTTCTCCCTCTCCGTTCAAACGAAACTATATCGATCACTTTCGGTTTGCCTTTAAGTTTTCAAAATCTCTGTTACATTTTATCCCTGCTTCCATCATTTCCCTTGCGTATCTATAGGCATTTGTTGCTGGCCATCTTTCATGTTTTGTCTATCTATGCCATGTTATCTCCGCTTGTCTAGTGTTTCTCCAGATTTATCAGGGAGTGTGCAATTGACGGGGCGGAGATTACGGGTGGTCGTAATCTCCAAGATGATAAACGGAACCTTATTCTCTCTTTTCTTTGCACTCATACGAGGTGGGCTTGGCACTGAAGCATGAAAGAATGGGTTCAAAGATTCTTTCGCTAATTTGCTGTTCACTTTTAAGCTGACATGTCTTTTACTTTGCCTCCTTTTCTTAAATTTGATGACGGCCACAGGGTTTAGTTTTCCTCTTAACCATGCAGGTGGGGTTGTGGTAGCAGCAGTAGTGGTGGTAGTACTAGTAGTAGTAGGTGGCTTACCGTTGTATGACTCAAAGCCCGTGGTCAGCAAATCCTTAGATGGGTTGATGGCTTCCCATTCCAAGTGGTCTATGAAGTCCCCAACCACCGGTGGGTTGTACAGGTTGATTGCCCTTTGACTTTTTAGAGCTGGTTGTTCATGGTCAACTTCCAACGTGCCTTCAGATATGTTGATGGGGACGAGCATGGTTCAAGCACCATTACACTCACTGAAGTACTCATTGGCTTCAGTGAGTGGTATCCACTGCGCGTCAGTCTCCAGTACCTGGCCCAGCTCAGACTGTAACACTTGAAACTGAGTCAGAGGTAGAACAGGTGATGGAGGAAGAGGGGATCTCGCTCACACCTTTGGTCAGGAAGGGGAAGAAGGACTGACATTCAAAAGGTTGTGAAATACCAGACCATGGGTATACAAGTGTCCTCCCTTCAACTGATGATGTTGGAGGTGGTGAAGCTCCTCGTGCATAACGCCTCTTCACTTCATCATTCAAGTATGTCAAACCCAGTCTTCTCTGCAACTGATGAAGTATGTGCAGGTACCCAGTCTCAACTACCAAAGATCGCCATGGTTTAGGGGAGACAAAACATGGGACAAACTCACTGAAAACACACAAAAGGCTATAACGAAAAAAGAGTTCAAGAAGTTATTTAAAACCATGTTATCTGGGTACGAGTGGAGGAACTAGGCTGTTGATAGTAATATGAACTGATGGGTGAGTTCAATTGATGTAAGGTTTCTGGACAGATATCCACCCATCATCACTATCATCAACTATTACTATACTGTGTATCATATATTTACTATATTATAAGTGACTCATGTAACCTGATGCTGACTGTATTGTGCTTTGAACTTCCAGTAGAAGATCTGTCCTCATTGTGGCAGAACTGGTTGCAATAAACAAATAAAAACAAAAAAAAACTTCACAGACAGAATCATGATCCAGTCTCAAATCATTCATTGAAGAAATGAATACGCTCACCATCCTCAGTGAAGACACAGTAGAAGGAAATGCCTACACTGTCGATGATGAGGAAACTGAGAACTATCCATAAACATCACCTTTTAAAACGTTGACCTTTCACACAAGAGGGATCAAAAGAGGTTGCCTCTCACACCAAGACTATCTGTGCCTGCAGGTGTTCAAAGTGGACAGAGTAGAAAGTGGAACTAGCCAAGTAGACAAACTCTGTCAACTCACCTCCTTGCTGATAAGCTGAATGTGATAAAGGAAAGAAAAAGACCCCCCATGGCCTGTGGTTTCTGATATAGCAAACACTCTGTCTCTTTATAACCAGCAAACCATTGAACATTGTGCAACACGATTCTTATGCCACCACCATTTTAAATGCTTGAATAAAAAAAAGTTTTAAAAAAAAATGCTCACATTTCTTTTTGTTCTTATAACATAGATAGTGATGACAAGGTTCTCGCTATGTATAGAAAACAAACATTTACATTTCAAACCACATTGTCATAACCAAATCAGAATATGTACACTGCCATCTTGGTTTAAAGTAGGTAAAACATGTGGAAAACGTTTGAAAATGGCATCATATTAGGAAAAAGTAGGTCAATATCAATTTGGTGTTTATGATTGGCTGAGAAGTCTGTAATGTTATGACCTATTTATTTAGGCCATGCCCCTTTTGGACTTTCAGCCGATCAGAATGATCCATTTCCGTGACGTCACACTACTTCCATTCTGCAAGTAGGTCAACCAGAAGTCAGTAGCTAAATATTACGTGCTCAAAAACACCTACTATACTACTCATATCTACTGTTTTATTGGAAATGATTAGAAAATAACTTAATGTGTTAGTAATGGTGCTATAAGTCTCATCCCTCTGTATGTGCTTTAATCTCCATAATAACACTCACTGCAAGCTTAGATTGTTGCGGAATCGTTTACCAACTAGACAATAATTGCGTGCAGTTGTTTTTATCCATCCATTACCTTCAACGGTTTTGTTGTAGCATACAGATAAAGTCTGGCCGATTTACTGCAGGTGTCACATGGGACATCAAGGCATCTCTGCACAATTAGCATTGATCAGAGAGGGTCGCCTATCAAACAGCATGCCATCTTGAAGGTGATCAGGCTGTTAGCAAGCTTCATGTCGTCACACTGCATGAGAGGTTCGCCGGGGGCGACGCGCACGCTACTACGCCCGTGCATATTATGATCACACACCCTCTTTCCTGCGAAGGTATCATCTTCCGTACACACTCAGGTGCATGTAGGGTCTGATGTTCTAGGCATATTGACATCAGGTATGGGTATGTAAGGTGAGGTTTCCCTCGCTAGAAATACCAGTGGAAAAGAAGGTCAGTTAATTATTCCTTAATATACTTACCTATTCTTATTTCACAGGAATTCGGATGCCAATTCCGCCAGTAAAACCAATATGTTCTTCATCACATGTATATAAAAAGTACTTAGTGAAAGTATGTGTAAGGATATTTTCTTACCTGATTATGTTCTTTTATTGGATGCCTTTTCCGGTCGATTTAGAACAGGCAACTGCCTCATTACCGCAGTAAGTATGATTATTCGCATGTATCTCATCGATCACCTATCTGTGGTATTTCACTGAGTGAATATAACTTTATCAATATATAGAACTGAAGTAGCCATTAATTAGCCTATTTATCGTAAACTTACCCGGAACCTACCTGGTCTGTTAAAACATTCCGATAGACTCCCCGACAAACCGCGATGTAGTTCGATACAGGTCCTATCATAGACTCCAATGGGGATATAATCGTAAAGCGGATTCACAAGGAGACACTCATATGTACATACCTGGAGGGCTAAATCTCCGGGATGCGAATGAGCTGACAAAAGGTACAGGTACATAATCGCACCTTGAGATAAATTACCAACCACCTGCGGATGTGCGAGATTCACTGAAACAACCACCCAATTTCATGAGATTTTGAAAACATACAAGTTTTATTCTTTTAGAGGATCGTTGCTGCGACTGATTGTGGCTACTCCAGTTTCAGTGTAGTACGGTCGGGCCGTCCACACGGAAAACATCCCCGCGTCTGCAACTAGGTACCATGGCAAGATTTTTTTCCTATGAATGGGTTCTAGGATGTCATCTCATGTGAACCCAATCCACCATTTTTCCCTGTGAGATTTCGGGACCATGGGAAGATTTCTTCGAGACTAGGGACTATGTGTGAAGTACACCAGTTTCAAGTACATGAGACCTCCGTGAGAATCCCGTTTACAGTGGAATTCACTCGGAGGGATTCATGAACCTCAGAGGGTTCAAAATCTCATGAGATTCTGTTCATTTTAGGGGTTAATGCCGTCAACAATTGCAGGGGGAAAACATGGAACCCTACAATTTAGACAAAGATATTTTGTGCAAGGCCACGACAGGCTGCGACATGAAGCTTGTTGGGGGCCTGTCGGGGGCCTCCCGACAAGGTTACGATTTTGGAGCCGTGTCGTGGTGTGTCGTGGCGTGTCGGGAGGTTGTCGCAGAGGTCTACGATAGAATATTTAGGTGGAGCGTGCACTTCCCGACAGGCTGCGACAAGGGGTCACGACAGCCCCCCTTCTCACGACAAGGCTGCGATTGGAACTTTCTTGTCGGCGCGTGTCGCAGCCCTGTCGTGGTTGGTGGACGCACCCCCTAACTGCACATATGTGCTGTGCTGGACTCTGTCGGAACGCCTGTCGTAGTGTGTTGGGAGCTTAGTAGGTTCCTGGCCTTAATCAAAGCTGATGAGTTTGGTATATCGATGAAGTTTAATATAGTAGATGGAACCCCCAAGTACCCATTGACCTCTCAACGCCCTCTCAATACCATAGAAGTGGATAGGGGGTGGGCTGGTGCGGCATAGGATGGGTTCTGAACGGATTCTGGGCTGGCGGGAGGCTCATCGGATGATCTCAAAAGGTTTGTTCATAATATCAAAACCGGTCAGAGTACTCAGGACTAGTGAGATGGAACCTACCGGAGTGTGCGTCGTCAACTTAAGTAAAATAACACATGTCACATGTGTGAGGGATAGAGGAAAGAAAGTGGCCGGAGGACCGAAAAATCTGAAAATACGAATACCTTTTTGTCAGTTCCGAAACGAAGTTTAACAGACAATACCTAAGAGGAGCCGTTGCTATACGCCTCACAAACCGTATGACATAGCACCCCGAATCTGTTGTAATTCTTTTTAGTTTGAATCTCATTTCCTATCTGTTTATTGCAGATTTTCAAAAGAATTGATTCCCGATTCAAAAATCTTGACGTCCAAAATGTCTATGTGATATTCTGAAATTGTCTAACTTGATTTGATGAAAGGAAGGATAATGATGAACCAAGTCGTTCGTATAAACAATCCTAGTCGGTAAGCGGTGATCTAAATATTTATCCGAAACATCTCTTTAATTTCAATTTTTATTTAACTCAAAACATATTGTTCAGTCATCAAGACATCTCCCGAAACAAGTGGATTTAATGAACAAGTCGTTAATTGGGTGGCAACTTTCTTGTCGCCATCATATGGTTTTAAAAAAGAGGAACAAATTGTGAGTGCAAGCCAAAGCCAATCTCCTTAAATGAACCGAAATAACCTATTGGGCTGCAGACGAGGATTGTTTTTCACATTAAGCACTGAGGTGACCCTCTCGAGTGGTGAGAATACCTCAATTTGATATATTCCGTATGCATTTCTATTTAAAAGTAAGAATATTAACAATTTGCTACATAAATTCTTCGAGGTTGTAACATCTAGATACCCCAAAGTTGTCAGAAATTAAGATCAGAGTCTTAACTAGCACATTCTTAGAATAATATATATAACTAACATTAATAATATAATATTATATAACAATATTATAATATTATATAATTGACATTTATCATTTCCTTGTTGTTGCGTTCTGCGGTGTTTTGAGTCAAATCTGCAAGCTGTCAATTCTTAGCTTATTCTGCAAGCTGCATGTACATTACAAACAAAAAAAAATACGAAAAAATCAAATTGATTCATTGTTAAGGCGTCAAATCATAATTTGTATCAGAGCCCCTTAAAGGCAACAAATTGTCGATTATATTGCATTACCTTAAAATATCCAATCGTGTTTTATGGGTTAATCTCATTGTTATTCTTGGAGCAAATTTCTTGAAATCACAACATCCTACATTTTAGGTCAGAGTCCGTTTTGGCCATGACACGCCTGTCATTTTTTTGGGCGGAAGATTCACTTGTTTTTCTCTCCCATTCAGAATTTTTAATTTCCTTGTGCATGCCAAGACAACATTGTCAGAATTTTCCTGGATGGCTTGAAAGAGAAGCTTATAATCACTCCATCCAACAATGGAGCTTTTTCCTAAAACGATATTCCAATACAAGAACAACCAGGGAGGCAATAGTCAGTGCTCTCAATCTTTTATTCATTTATCTAAACTAGACACCTAAATAAGGGTTTCCTCCATCCAATACGTATACATTTGTACTTCTGAGGTGGTATACATCTATTAATAACATTACCTGATCTATAAATAACTCCATCAGGAAGTACCCTACATTGAGATCCGGGGTAAGACGCCAGTCGAAACGAGTTCTGCGAAATTTCATTTTCATAGATCCTCAATTCTGAACATTCAAAGAGGTTAAACTGTTTCCCTGTTGGGTCGAACATGAAATCATTGCGTCATACTCTCACGAATTATCCAAATACTGCAAGCCAGAGACATTTGGATGAGTGAAAATGAACTTAGGGGAGGGAAATATGTTATAAAGATAGGAATTTCAATCGCTGTTGAGTAAGAACTTAAATAGGTAGATGAGATTGGACACCAATGATTAACAATCAAATAATAGTAAGCGATAAGTGATTGCACATTTTATATCGTTGAGCTTTCCTGTATGCGAATGCATCTTTAAGAGTGTCGTTGTATATATTCTCTAAAATTGATTGCTTATCAATAGGCCTTTTTCCGTAGGCCGGCGATGCGCCTTATCTACTTGGTTACGCAACGCATGCGGCCAAACAAGCACCTAGATACGTATTCTTTAGCACTAGAGCACTGAGTATATAAAGGGTTATATGTTCGTAGAACATATATAGATTATCTTTAGAAATAATAGTTAGTGCATCATTTTCTATGGTATTCAAGCTTCAACTTGGTGGGTTTAAAATACAAATCACCTCAATGATACTTAAGTTATCATATAGATTAAAAAGCTATTCTAAAGAATTTGTGCCATGACCCTCCCAATATATGTCGTTCAACCAATATAGCTTACCTTTGCTCCCATTAGAAATGTTATATATATGTATATACAATGTATATAGATATATATATAGAGAGACATATATGCAAGTAACCCATTTAATACATTAAGATATACTTGGATAGTATTCTATGAGATAACAAAGAATATATTTGATTGTGTTTGTGTTTAACTTTAAATCATAACATCTGGGATTTGATTGAGATTTATGATTAAAGATATTTGTCCAAAATAAATGTTTTGCCATTACAAATATAATGTATTGCTAACGATACAGAATCAGGGAAGGCAGTTTTCTACTTTTTATGGGAAACCTTATATATACATATATATATATATATATATACATATATACTCTTGCATATCCAATGAAGCAGTAGTTTCAACCTCCCCAGTACCTTCAGCCCAAATCCATAGCCAACCGTAATGTGTTATAATGCTAAGCCATGTATGGTATTGTGTAAGCTCCGTAAACAAATAAACTGTCTAGAAACTGAGACAATGATCAACTTTGAAATTCGGACAACCTCTGATGTATTTTAGAGTGCCCTCTCTTGTTCTAACACTCTTATCTGGAAGAAAACAACACCTCTGCTCTCATACCCGACACTCACACCCTATGTGTGAAAGCCACAGCGCAGTCGGACAGAGCAATGTTTGGTCGAGCGGCCGCGTTGCCATGCAACATGACCGCATGGCGGCGCTGAACGGAAAAACAGCTATTACCAATAAACAGTGGAGAAGCTCAGTGGCCGCTTCCCTAGATTTTAAGTTTGATTTTTTTTTTAAATGAAATGAAAAAGAACAACACGGTAATGTACATTTCCAGAACTATTCCATGGTGTAAATGAATGACTTTTCAGATACTGAATTCAGGTTCAACAGAATAGGCATACTAACTAGATTTTTACTTCTTTGGCAGCAAGGACATGATTGATAACTTTCTCAAATACCACAGTGCTTTAGAATATCTTAGGCTCCACACACAATTGCATACTATATCCTAATATTTCAGCACAAGCACTATCTCATAAAGTATGTATATATCTATGAGTGTATGTACATGACATAGAACAGCTATATAATGTTATAGGTCACATATCATTCGATGGACCCCCAGCATTGAGAGATCTGAAAATAGGTTCATACATAATTCAATACTCTTTTTGAAAGTGTTCTCTACACCTCTATCTATTTCATCTACGAATTCATGCCTATCTAGGAACAATATCGCATCAAATGTAACTATGTATCTTCTTTGAAAGACTGTATTCATCTATCTATAATAAATATATCTCTTAGAGATCAGTCGGTGCTATCACTACATGATTACCATCGCAGGGGTATCAGAAACCCACATACATGTACATACGGGCCATAGAAGGGGATTACTATATCTTATACATGATTTGCAGTTTTTCCAATGTTACATCGCCCCTTCATGAATAATGGTTTAAACCTCCCCGTAACATTCAAAGCAGGATAGCCTAACGTGATGTTCGATGAGTATGTTACAACATTCTAGATTTGTTGCAGGTTATCCCACCACATTTGTAAAATTGTCTGGTAGAGTCAGCCATGCCTGCACGCACAGAACTGTAAATTAATGATATGGTGGGTTACTGTCAAATGATACTTGAATGTTTTTAATTTTCACAAAATTTGAGCGTATAATTACAATGATATCAGCATATCAATGCAGTTAAATGTATTCCTCTCGAATGAAAAGATAACATAAATATAGCATTTACTATCAGATATTGCCGAAATGAAGAAAGTTTACTATAGATTATGATAAGCATTATAAGACCACTCATAGGTTTTTCCTGTTATTAGGTACCCTTGTCGTCGTCACTATATAAATAAGTGCACATAGATTTGATGTGTTACATGTTTAAAAACACCTATCGGAGGTCATCATTATTTTCCTTGCCTACCCTGAGAATATTGACAATAAGATATTGCTCTACGCAGTCACATATCAATAGCTTACTACAGGAACGTCTGTTCACACCTCTTGGTACACCGTACATAGTATGGTATCACACGTCCTAACCTCTTGTGTTGCATTTGGCTTCACAAGTCGGATGTTCGATATCGTTGGTAATGAAAATACCAAATACAGTTCACATTTTCTTTTTTTTCTATCATGGTGAATACGGACTACAATAGCCTTGCGCTTTTAATACTGTAACAGAACAGGTTTAGGTGAGGGAATTTATGATGGTAGCTGCCGAAATAGGTCTAGAATAGTTTAGACAATAGTTTGGGTTCTGAGCCTGTTCTGTACAGAGGAAACAGAGGAACAAAACACATGAATATATTAATATAGATCTCTGTATTCAAGTGACAATACAAGCAGTGATAATAAAACAATTATAGCAATGATAATGGAACCAGCACACTTACCTATAGAAATCAGGGTGAGAGGTCACAAGTCTGTAGTACTGGCACAAATCAGAACGTTTCTGTTGTACCAATACCTGTGAGTTGTGACCATGCTAACCAGAAATGATTCAACATGTCCCTATATAGGGGTTGTAGAGGGCAGCACTGAGTGGGCATGCCCATATATGGAGAGGGTATGAGGAGGAGTCACTATGGCAAGCCATTTCTGTTACACTCTCCCCTCCTTAAACTCTGCTTGTCCTCAAGCAAAAACAATATTTCATATTTTAAGCTAAAACACAATCAATAACCTTTGTTCTATATGACAGCTATTTCACTTTTTCCATTCATAAATGTATATATAGACATAACAGTAATCACAGTACAAAGAAAAAAAACCTCTTTTAACCCCTTCATGCCGGGCACCTCTGACAAAGCAGTGTCTGTAAGGCCGGGTAGGGTGTTAGTACATACCGCCAGGGGACGGGGTCTTTTCAGGCCAATCATGATAATTTCACTTTTGATCACGTGATAAAACACGTGGTCTTTAATATTATTTTATCAGTATTTCAAAATCGTAAGCCTAATGTTATACCAACATCCTGTGAAAATTTCATCATTATTGATCAATTATTTACAAAGTTATTACACATAAACTATGATTTTGTAAGTCTTAGAAAATGATGCCTTAAGGCATCATCCGGCCACACACGGCGATGCCTTAAGGCATCATCCGGCCATGGGTGGCGATGCCTTAAGGCATCACCCGGCGCCAAAGGGTTAAGTGGTGCTGGTTCCCAAAAGAAATATATAAGTATATGCTTTACATAAGCTCCATAAAAGATATGAGTACATTCAGGTATCTAAGTTGGTAGCAATACATCATTTGTAATTAACCAAACAAGTTTATAATCAGAAAATGGTAGATGCATTTTGCAACAGACAAAAACCTTATGTATCAGAATCTATACCAATCATTACATGATGATTAAATGTGAGTATATGAACTAATGTATCTGTATAAGACACTTCCCCAATCACCCCACAACAAGGTAACAGGCAGATAACTAGCAAGTCTTTGAGACCACACAACACCCATGATGATGGTGTAAGAATGTTGATGAATTGTCCAGAAGAACCTCAGTTAGCACACAGGTCAACTGGGGTGCAGGATACACATGATGATGGTGCAGGACATCATATTGCTGTAGGCTGTGGTCATGTTTACTGGGACAACTGCTTATCCACTGACAGCACTGAAGATAGTTATTGTGAAGGTCTGTTGGAGTGTAGAGTGTGCACGACGATGGTGTAGGACATCCTGTCTTCTGCATGCTGAGGTCAGGACTACACTAATGAACTGCCTAGTCAGCCAAGACAAATGATGAACCGGTTCTCCAACTGGTCCAGCAGAGCTCCACAAGCCCAAGTCCTCTCAAAAATCCAGCCAGGCCAGTGCCAGACGAAAGTTCAGCTACCATTATGAAAGGAAGAGGAGGGGGCAAGTGGTTCTGCTAGAGTCTATGTTGGCATGACTTGTCAAGGCAGGCCAGGCGGATGTGTAGTCACTGGGAGACTGCAGGCACATGGCATTTCCTGAAGGTGTAGTCACAGGGAAGACTGCAGGTCCTGATGGCATCATACACTCCCCGCCCTGTCTCTTGGTTTTCTGATGGCATCACAGTTCAAAATACACCAGGTACTGATAGGTCACATGACAAGTATGATGTACCATACACACATACATTGCCCAAATTTATGATGGCTGTCGCTATGTTGTGGGGAAACAGGGGAAACATCTCTTTTTATATATATATATATATATATTTTTTTTTGTATTACAAACATCTCAGGAGAATAGGTTTCTATACATAAAACAATAAGTCAAGAACTAAACATTTGCAATATGTTCTCAGAACACAGCTAAATAAGATAATCGATATGTCAAGTAACTATGAAAATAAGCATCTTTGCAACCCATAATAATTCTTGGAAACATGAGTAGTAAGAATTTCATAGAAGGACATTTCATGAATGTCTCAAGTCACATTTGTTTTTCATTGTTGACTGCATTACAACTAGTTATAATTTAACAGAATGTCAAAAAGTAGTAAACTGCATATCATTTATGTTGATTGACAGCAACCCTTAAATCAATGTATGCGGTTATAAAGTGAGCTTTCTCTATAAAATCACTTTTATCTGTTCACCCAGGACTGGTCAATCTGTTATGAGATGTCTGCATTAAATCTTCTTTAGGTTTACTGGCCCTGATGGCACTGCAACCTTTGATGAAGTTGACCAGGGCCACAGAAAGACTTCGATGATAGGTCCCTATCATCCTGATCCCTGTCAGTCCCATGCAGCCAGAGGACTCCCATTGGTGAAACGGCTGTAGTTGCTATATTCATGCCATGACAACACATGACAATCCAGTTTTGTGGCCTAACAAACATTTTCTCAACAACTGAGACTGGGGGAATCACCATGATTATGATGCTGTCACTATAGTTGTCACAACCGAACTGACCAATGATGCAAGGTGATGTCAGGCCTCAAGCTCATTCAAGTGGTAGCTTCCTTAAAGACTATGTCTATCCTCATCCCAGTCATATATCTATATTACCGGATAATAGAAAACATATAGGGATTGTATGCTTTGTGGAGGTACTCGAGACAAGGTCACATAGCACCCTATCAAAGAATCTTTATCTCTTGTGTAGTAATATCAAAGTCTCAGGTTTTAAGAACAATACAACTTTACACTGCTTCATCAGTGCAGTACAGGTGTAGCTACATCTGAATTGTAACTTAACAATTTATGAGAGTGAAGCATTGACTCATTAAGAACACAACTTAATAGATATCTCCATATCACACTAATAAATCTGGCATCAATATTTCCTGACAAACTCTAATATTCTTTCCAGCGAGGTTATTATGTATACCCATGGTATACTCCCAAATGCCTCAAGTAAGACAAACAGGTCTTCAAAAGTATACATACAGCAAGTGCCCTCTGAGATTACCATATATGGAATATTAAGCATGTAGAATTTACTGAGAGTAAATACAATATCAGTGTAAGGATCCGGACACTGATGGGGATGTCATATTTGTAGAATGTAAGGAAGCACATCATGCCAAAATAAACTGGTAAACGATTAAACATTCAGGTCAGGAGTAACACAATGATATCTGAAATAATATCTCATGTAGGAATTAATATGTGACTGACAGGTACTGATTTAATTAATAAACCAGTAATTTACTGGATGGAATTTACAAAGTAATTTCTTTTTAGGTACCTAATTATCAAAATATTTAAAGGTAAGGTGCTGGTTCAATCATCAAGCAATGAATTATCACTTCCTGTGGATACTGTCGCAAACAATACGAGGATATAATATTGAAGAGAATAAATTACAATGTAGGGAGGATTTGATAAGTGGGAGCCACAGTCCAAATAAATGCAAATTGGGTACTGTAAATACCAGAATGTCTGATACCTCTCCCCTCCTTAGAGTAAGGTGGGGGGGGGGGGGAGGGCTAGCATAAATTAGTGCAAGTTGCCACAATATACCTGTACCCAATTGAACACAGAGATCTAAAAGAGCATGCAATAAAAAAATCAATGTTTAATGCAGTGATTATTCCGATTATTGGATCAAAACAACAAATCCTAAGAGCCAATGTGAAACCAATGCTATCTACCAACTTTATTATTGGCACATAGAAAACGCAATATCAGCATGGAGAAAGTACAGGCTGACCTTAAGTCCCATAAATGTTCAGGCAATGTCACAAACGATCTACCACCCCCTGATGGTCATAAGCATGTCCAATACTGGAAACGGGGGGGGGGGGGGGGGGAAGTTCACTAAGCAGCTCACACTAGAGTATACATACCGTTTTTTCTCATGTACAATATTGTAGAATTTGCATAAACGTTTCCGTGTTTGCCTACACAATAGTTCAAGGAACTATTATTTCATGTTTCTTTGTAACCATGTGAAAAGGAAAATTTCGCCAATACAAGCTATTATATCCAGTCTAGTATACTATAGTTTTTCTGTGAAGTGTATGGGAGTGGTGAGGATAGAGAGGCACGTGTAGAGTCCCTATGGGTGTTGATTAATGGCCCACGTGGTGCCCTACCAAGGAACAGTGGCGGGTGAGTGTAACTTGAGTGACTCAATGAGTTTCTCAAGAAGGAGAAAGTGTCCTTAAACTGCACTTAAATGACCCCAGTGTCGTGACCATTGAGAGAAGAACAGGATATGGGATAGAAAATCATGTGATCACAAAAAGCTTACAATGGAGAATTCTGAATTTAAAATTTCGCTTTTGTTCACTCAGTTCATGCATATCCTGAGAAAGACCTTTCGTGAATTTTGTATGATAATCCTAGATAAGGACTCCTTTAGATGGTAACGGGGCAGCATGGAGGGTGATGGCCTGAACAGATGAAACGGCCACGTGGGGAGAGCAGCAGTCTACATGTGTTCACACTACATAGTGAAACCCAACCTTATGGAAAATAATAAATAGTTCTATCAAACTCCATGGTTCCCCCAGTGTTTGGGAATCATTTATAAACATAGAATTGGAGTAGATACAGATTGTTCACATGGAATCTGAATATCCTACTGTAAATGTGACCTATGTACTGGGAGGCCACATGGCTGAGTAACTCGGCCAAGGATTTGATGACAGGACCATGTGACTCACTATATGCTCAGCCTCAGTAAATGTGTATACAATTCATAACGAAGGTAACAACTAAAATGCCCTGACAACTGTTTATACCTTGAAATTATTAGGCCAAATCAGGCTATAAAACGAATAGGAAGGTAAAACCAAGAGGAGAAATTACCCAGAATAGAGTAAACTGTAGAGAGAAGATGGGGGGAGTCTGACACCACGTGTTCATACAATACAATAGAGTTTATATAGGGGCTCTACCCATTCTCACAAATGAGTGAGTAGATTAGAATTATTTTCAAATGAAGAAATGTTCATGTAAAACATTAATGTAGTACTAGAGTGATAAAACTTTTTGTGATTTTACCGACATATGAATTTAAATTGTGCACTGGGAGACCATGTGGCAAAAGTAGTCTGAGCTACTCAGGCTACAAGCTTGATGACAGCACCACGTGCTGAACAGCTCAGTGAATAGCAAAGGCCCTAAATATATAAAATTCAAATTTAGAATATTCTAAAAG
Organism: Alentia gelatinosa; assembly: GCA_950022655.1. Taxonomy (NCBI): domain Eukaryota; kingdom Metazoa; phylum Annelida; class Polychaeta; order Phyllodocida; family Polynoidae; genus Alentia; species Alentia gelatinosa. Next base: position 17,282,121 of record OX465590.1, read on the forward strand.
AAGTGCACTGAGAACAAATACACGGAGAAAATTATGAATGGCCAATATCAGAGAAAGTTCTGAATGTAAAATGATTCAGACTTCAAAATACTATATAGAGAATGGAACACAGCTCAGTAGACCACGTGGAGAGTGTAGCAGACGGATTAAGAGATAACATATAGGATATGAATTGGGAAATCCCAGTGGATAATTCCGAAATTCTGGCGCTTTACACTAAAGAAAATAATTGAATAAACTTCACATAAGAGCAATGCGGATACTGTAGAGAGAGAGGGAACCAAGCTATAAATATATCACTTGGAGACTGATGGACAAAGCAAAATGGCCCTGCTCAAAGTATATTTTAGAGAGAAGGGGGGATCATGTGGAGACTAATGGACAAAGCAGGATCTGCTCACTGAGGCTGTCACCACTTGCTGAGAGAACAGAGAATAGGACGTAATGTGTAAGATTCAAATTTAGAATACTATGAAATAAGTCCTCTGATGAAAACAGTGAAAAGTATTAATAACCAATATCAGAGTAAGTTCTGAGGGTTACTATGATAAATGATCAAGATCTAAACACACAGTAAGAAGAAGGGGATACAGCTCTGTACACCACGTGGGGACTGACTCACAAAGCAGGATCTGCTCTCTGAGACTGTCACCACGTGCTCAAAGTAAAGAGGCACTGAAAGAAAAGTAAGAATAGCCAAATAATGGCTATCCCACCGCTGCCACCAGTTGTAACAGAACAGGTTTAGGGGAGGGAATTTATGATGGTAGCTGCCGAAATAGGTCTAGAATAGTTTAGACAAAAGTTTGGGTTCTGAGCCTGTTCTGTACAGAGGAAACAGAGGAACAAAACACATGAATATATTAATATAGATCTCTGTATTCAAGTGACAATACAAGCAGTGATAATAAGACAATTATAGCAATGATAATGGAACCAGCACACTTACCTATAGAAATCAGGGTGAGATGTCACAAGTCTGTAGTACTGGCACAAATCAGAACGTTTCTGTTGTACCAATACCTGTGAGTTGTGACCATGCTAACCAGAAATGATTCAACATGTCCCTATATAGGAGTTGTAGAGGGCAGCACTGAGTGGGCATGCCCATATATGAAGAGGGTATGAGGAGGAGTCACTATGGCAAGCCATTTCTGTTACAATACAAACGTTGCCAATGGCCCAGTAATTAACTACATGTATACGAATCAACAGCAACACGAAAAATAACAGTCAGCAAGAGCTGTTTCTCCAAGGTCATAGGGTTTGACAAGATAGGACATCTAAGTTAGCTATCGTTGCAAGAATCTGAATTATCATCTTTTGAAAAATGTAATTTTATTGCAATCATTACGTAAAACGCTTGTTCCCAAAGCATTCTCAAAGTAGATAAAAAAGGACGCTATTTGATTGGCTGCAAGAGGAAGCTTCATAAGCCCATACCATAAAAACACAATTTTTAAGATGACAAAATCTAGAGCCGCGTAAGTCCGTGCATTTTGATTAGTATTATGAGAAATCAGAATAGGAATTAGAAACAAGTATGTCACTGTAGTAATTCCGCTGAATATATGGTCTGATAGTGATATACAGAAGCCAATAATCGTCTAGGAATACTTGACTAAGGCTTCTCAACCAGCCGACCAGTTACCAAATAGGTCCAATCACCAATTTAACGAGGTATTCGTTGTATGTGGTCTATCTAATCTTTTGAATTCTATAGGAATTTCGAAATGAATCAGTAATGTCTTAAACTAAACAAGATGTAAAGTATATCCTATCCGAAAAACACTGTGTATAGCAGTGCAGGTGCTAAGTTTTTATAATATGATCACTATATATGACCTTAGAGAAACCCTCCCCTTAACAGCTAGAGATTCCTACAACACTACTAGTCAGCTATCAATTGATAGAGTTGTAGATCTTTTGTGGCTGCTGTTCAATAGGCGTGGAAAGTTGAGTAGTCTGCACTGCGGGTTTAGAGATGGGCGACCCCACACTATCCTCATCCTCCTCTTCCTCTTCCAGATTTTCATAATTCTCCGAATACCTCTTATTGAGGAAGCCCAACACAGTCAGCAGTACTATAAGCAACACCTGCACAGCAATGGCCACCTCAAAGGTGACTTTCTCAGAAGCTGGGAACGTCTGCGTGTAAATACTGAGGAAGATGAACGCTCCGATCAGAGTGGCTGCCGTCTCGACACAACTCAACAGCGAGAAGACCCGATTGAGTTCTTCCCTTTGGACAACTTTGGAGATGAGAGCCCGCAGACCGCTCACCGCTATGCTTATCGGAGAGCCGAGGATCATACCGAGGTACAAAATCCCCGTGTTGCGGGCGTAGATGAAGATGACCAGTCTTAACATGCGGGCAGCGGTGCCGATGATGATTAGGGCGACGTCCCCGACGTTGAACCAGCCGGAGAGGACGGGCGCCACGACACAGGTGCTAAATGCCATGCAGGCCGACTCGGTGGCCAAGAGGTAGCCGTAGTTGCCATCAGTGAGACTAAACGGGGCGCGCCCGACGAACAACACCAGGATCTCAATCTCGCCAGCCTTCCAGGCCTGTGTCATGAACATCAAGCCGAAGAGCAGCCACAGTTTGAGTCGCTTGTAGTACTGCCTCCTCACTATGAGCACGTTGAGGGAGTCGCGCACGTAGGACAGGCTGAACCAGTAGGGCCGCGGTTTAATCGACCGGTCCCCCTCGTCGTCCGAGTCCTGACCAGCAGTGCAAGGCGCACACAACACCATGGTGCGCATGTCCGTCTTTTTGTCGGTCATGAAGACGAGAGTCACGGGAATCACCAGTGAAAAGATGACTAGGACGATGATGAAGACGATGCGGTAACTGGTGAAGTCCAGCAGCAGACCCAGGAGGAAGGACCCGGTCAGGTAGCCGAAGTAGTTCATGGACTGGAGGATGGAAAGCCGACCCGTCCGCTGTTGTTCTGAGCTCACCTCTGATACGTAGCTGTGCGTTGCCATGGTGATTATTGGCGTGCGCCCACACAACCCTCTCAGCGACGCCCCGACCAGCAGAAGAGAGATGTAGACACCTGGATTGAACGTGGTCAGCAAGTAGAACGCCACCCCTACGAGATTCCCCAGAATTGGCACCAGCACCGGCAGCTTGTTTCCGAACTGGTCGCTCCAGGAACCGCAGAAAAGCCCGATGACAAGAATAGGGAGTCCAAGCATTAACCTTCGGATCATCATGTACTCGGCCGCTAGTCCTTCGATGCCCGGTTCACTCTCCAGGTCAGCCGTGTTGTTGAAGCAGTTGCCTGGGGTGGAGAGTTCATGCAGGCAGGCTGAGTGATAGATGAGCAGTCGCACCGTTGGCTCCAGAACAGCGTCGCCGCAGTTGACGAGAAAGTAAATAATCTCGCCGACGATCTCCGGGATGGGCGTGTGGAGTTTTTGCAGAGAGTCCTTGAGGAACTCACTGAGAACCGCCAGGAGGGTCATGGTGAGGTCGTCGAGTGCAGATTATTAATAGAGTAACTCAGTATAAGCCCGGGATTACCGGCGAGTGAGACGCTCAAGAGGACTGTCCCGTTGATGGATTAGGATTAGGAATTGGCAGTCTCACAGAACAACGGTGATTGGTGGAGATTAGCTTTTATTATTTTTTGTTTAAGGACAGGCTTGGGGATGGGTGAGAGAAATGATAATGGTTCTGAATCTTATTGATTATTTTGTCCAGTATGGTAGCATTTCTATATGAAGATGCCTTCTCTCTTATTGCTGCGTCAGAGGTCAACCTCCTCTTTACTGTTCCTTAGATTACAAGCTGTCTTTGAAAATTCAGCAGCTCTCTCCTACAAAGCTTTGACGCCTCTGCCTCTGCTAAATACCGTCAACTCGTGCCTTTTTCATGTGACGAGTCACTCCGCTACTTCTTTCCTTTCTTATTGCTCCGCAAAAGTGGGCGACGACGGGAGCTTTCCTTTGTATCGCGCGGGTTCCTGATAGCCTCGTTTTCACAGCTGTTGACCTTCCCGTGTGCGCACGCATCTGCGCGGGTCACGTGGTGTCTCCCGCACATGCGCGGTGGAGTCTGAGACGCCCTTGCAAGCGCCGCCTAACGGTGTAGACGTCCTATAGGGCTGTTTGGCATAGCGCCAGCGGCGGAGAGGGAGTCTCAGTGGCCAACTTCTGTCTTGTTTCCTGCAGATCGATTTTTAGAAAAAGGATCCCACGGGGTGGGTTGGCTTGTGGCTGGCTGGAGGGCTGCCGGTGGAAGGGTGGGCGGGCGGTGGGCGGAGCACGCTTATTGGCCTCTCGTGGACCCTGGAACAAACCAGAAAAGATTATTCATTAAAGTGGTACCCACCTTCCATGACGGCAACACACAAGATAAATGAGTGGCATTGAATATGAATGAAAAGTGAGGCCATTGAGAGACGAGGATGATATCCTCAGCATGGACAACCCTCGCGAAGAAAGGGCAACATCTTATGTCTCTAGGAACTCTAGTATCATGGCACAAAAAAGCTTGATCCCTAAAGAATTCATTTAATGATTTCAAACACATAAAATGAAATGAATCACTGAGTTAGAATTCACCAATCAGAATTAACTGCTTTGCTAATATATAAAATCATATATCATCTCAGAAATGCGCAGTGACTATATAACTGCATGCGCAAGAGTGTAACACATTTCCGCATGCAAGTCTTGTTGACGCCAATGAAATAGAATGATAGGCGAAAATATTCGAAGTGGGTATTAATATATATATAAGCACTAGCACACACGCACACACACCTACACAAATACACACACACACATATATATATACATATATATATATATATATATATATATATATATATATATATATATATATATATATATATATATATATACATATATATATATATATATATGATAATATAGTTCATTAAAAGATTATTCTCGTATTCTACTCCATAGAAAGTAATCGGTTTAAATGAAGGCGGGTGAAAGTCGTCAGATGGTGCGCAATTCAAGAATCGCCATCTATAATCGTCTGGTGTAAACGCCGGGTGAAGCAATACAAATTGGACCTGCTTTACAATCTATTTCATTCCCGTGCCGGAGATCTTCTGCACTACTATATACGACTAGGGGGAAGGGGAGTATTTGCCTACGGAGGCTGAGACGACCACAGGTCCAGCAGGGGTTGTTAGTGACTAACTACGGGGCACTGATGACGTGCGCACCCAGGGACCACTCCGATGCCAATTGGATGTCGTGGTCAGAAGAACAGATGAGGACCATGCTAAACGACGCTCCAGTGGCGTCCCCTGGAGGCGAATGATGTGATCAGTGGCGGGTGAGGTTAGACCAGTGGGCGGCGGAGGGTGTAGAGGGTGGAGGGCGGGAGTCTGAGGTGCACGGGGCGGGCACAGGGGTAAAGAGATTAGTAACGGCTGCATAGGGATGAGGGTCGCTTTCATGACGGGTATTATTACGCTGCCTTATTCTTGTCAGCCTAATAAATAAGGGATGTGATGCATTCTAGACGAAGATACCTGAGGTACTCTTCTCTTTCATATGTCGTTCCGATTCATAAGCACGAGGTTCATAGATTAATACCATCTTTTCCTCACTAATAATTCCTTGAGTGATTCTTAGAGTAGCTAGAATAATCGTCGTGTGTATTTTCCTATATTGTATACCCATTTTGTGATTTGCATGAATCACCAGAAAATGTAAGTATTGTTACGTTTCCGAGATCTGGAGCTCATTCTGTAGCGATTTTCTTATTTGGTAACACGGTTTTACACTGGACGTCTGGTTACTGTAGATCGTCTAACCCAGAGTCGTCAGGTGGTGCTTGATTATCCAATCTCGGCCGCAATAATCGTCGATCCAAGAATTTCCCCAAGCGTTTAAACTAGACGATATATCATCTCTTAAATGAAGATCTATACCTTTCTGCTGTCCACCTAATTAGCATCTGATTACTCTAGAGGATTAAAGGTCTAGATGCCTAATTCAAGCCAGAGCGAAATAGTCGTCGGCCTCATAGCCTGTCGTATAGTTGTCAGGTGGTGCAAAATAACGTAATATGATGTAATCAGACGATCAGCAGTCGCTGATGCTGTATTAATTATATTATAGATCACCGTCTATAATATAATCGTCTTGTTCAAGGCGTATTCTGATATGAAAAAATTAAACACTCAAGGAAATCTCTTTACAATCGCATGCTTAGCCATTTTAACATTTTGTTGAAATCAGCTGGTTAACAAAGTTCAGGTGGTCTACTCACTGCACTCGGCTATCGCCTCGCGCAGTAATACGCGACCTGACCATCGAGGCATTAAACACTAACACTGCTAACTCTTGTTCAGCATCTACTAAGTATAGGACAGCAGTTCCCATCTTTTATGATATTGCGAACGCCTACAATAATTCTTTTGATGGGCTTCACTTTTCTTGCTTTTTGGCATGCCTCCTCAACTTCAACACCACTTCACAATGCTTAAAACACACCGGTAGCTAAGGCTTACTTCACCACAACCTTATCAAAATACAAGCCCCACCCAGTACTGTTATAACACATACTCGGGACTCATTTCGCTAGCTTTTTCTCTAACACTTTACGGTTGTCTACACAAAAATAACACCACACCCTTCCCTATCACCCAGTTATAAAAGGACAACGCTGGACACACCCTACTGGTGGAGAAGGAAGGAGCAACAGACATTGGAAGAGCAACCTATACTCTGAAAGATGTTTCTGTATCCCCAGTTGTTAAGAACTCTGATGTATATTTACAGGTTTTCAAAAGGAAATACAACCTGATTTCGAAAATAGAAATTGAATAGGCGATGCAAAAGGTTCCCTCAAAGCACACATACACAGGTGGGAGTCGTAGGCTTACCTGACGCCTACAGGAGCCTACGCAGGCCGTTGCCTGGTGTCTGATAGTGAAGTCACCAAGTTAACCCGCCTCACATGTACACACCTTGAACAAGCAATTACAATTTTTAGTAGAGGAAAAAATTTCCGTTTGGGGCAAATTATCCCTTTATGTGGGTCGTCCCTGAAGCAGGGTTTCACTGTAATACATAAAACATGTCTTGATGTTACAAAGATCCGAAAACCACACCCAATAGCTCAGTGACTACGTTTTCGTAATACTATATAAGTCTTCGTAATATTATATTATCATATACCTAAAACAACACGAAAGAAACATCAATTCAGATCTCATTACTACGTCTTTGTGAGTCCGAACATTGTTTATACAGCACCTCTAGTGCTCAACGGATAGTATTTCATTGATGTTTCATTGATTTTCACTGATAGGTGTATGATAATAATAATGATATTAAACCATGGCCTTCATTAGATAATAACTAATGATTTTTTTCCTTTTTAACGACAGCATTTACCACCTTCACTTGCACAGCATTCCTACTCTCCTGTCAAGAGAGACATCTCCGCACATTCCCTCTTAAAACAAACCCCTTCTATTTGCCATCCCTGCCGCAGTGGGTTGTGTGATATCATCCCCACTAATCCCAACCCCTTCAATCCGGACAGAATCGACACTAATCCGAGCAGATGAAGCATAGGGCGGCCTTATGACATATCACATGTCCGAGCTGCTTAGAGCGCCCCCTGCAAAGACAAAGTGGACGATAGAGGGAGCCAGTCGTGAGGGGCTCATCCCGGCAATAGTGGTTGCGGATGTGGTATAGGGTTGGCAATATGGCAATATAGAAAAATAGCTGTAGCATACGTGCGTGTCTAAATATCAAAGCAGAGGGTCCTGCTATATATAATATATATATATATATATATATATATATATATATATATATATATATATATATATAGATATATATCATGTTGTTAACTTTTAGGGCAGGGCTGGGTATACAATGCACATGAAGGTGATTGTGTTGTCAAAGGCGTCTATATTCGTAACACATGGCGATAAATGTCGTTTTAAAAAGACAACCAGAACAGGTGTACACACTACTAGGTTTTTCCTACATCAAGAACGAGATTTCTTTTGAGCAAAAGATTTTATTTCGTAACTTCTTGTTTCAATCCTTCTTTGGGTTACAGTTCCTTTTTAGGAGAAGAGACTTATCAAACAGTTGGAACCTGGGCCCCGTTGAATAAAAAAAAACCGCTAAAAAAAGTATCTTACAAGTCTCGGTGGTACCAAAACGTAACACAAAAAACTGTCGCGTAGGCGGACAAGCCTTTGGCGAGACGATAAAATTAAAAGTCGTGCGTGGTGTTGAATGAGAAATCATTCATTTTGAAAATATTTGGTATTTATCGTTCAGGTGTCCTTGCGGACGACCACGTTTTAGGCGTCGTAGGACCGAAAATTCTGACAAGAGGCTTCCACCAACATCGAACCAGACACGAAACTTCACAAGATTCTACTATATTCCTGTCTGTTAAATTCGTTGAGTTGAATTTTTTTTACTGCGGTGGAATTTCCGCTTTAAGAATGCAAATTTAATGATCGTATTGGCCATTCAATCTCACTCTCCTCAAATAAAACGATTTTTGGTCATCGAAATAAGTAAAAATAAAAGATATTTAGAAAATTATAAATACAGAAAAACTAAATTTGCCCTTGGTGGGGTTAGAACTCCCATCCGTAAGGCTGAGAGACCATTGCCTAACCGGCTGGTCCACAGAAGTCAATGCCCTCACACCAATAAATACAAGGGGTAAACATAGGCAGTGCAGCTATCAACAGGAAGTGGCCTCAGTGCATCTGACGGGTCCCTAGTCCACAATTATACGTGTTTTGTGTTCCCGTGGATATAGGTCAATTATACGATCATTCTACAATATTAGGCACGGACGATAGTGCTCACGTGGACGAGCAGTTTTATGCTACACTGAAAATAAATTGTCGTGTATTTCGCGTCCATCCTTCAGTATGTCGAACTTTTTTATTCAACGCCCCCCTGTATCGTTTAAGCTATCTGGGGACCCGCACTCAATGCAGAAGAAACTGAACTTTAAATAGGTATTCCACAATTTGTCAAACAAATTTTATTAAAAAGTAGAAATAAGTTGATCCCTAGTATTTGATTTTATTGGGGTATTCATTGTAATTTCCATTGGTTTTGATGATACTAACGACTTCGTCGCTACATCCTATGAACACGCTAGCTAGTGAATGATAAGGTGTAGATTTCTTTAGTTCTCCTAATAGCCCATTTCGATTGGCCATCACCGATATACAGTCAGGAACCAGCGACGGGCCTTTAGCACTGCTGGCGCAAAATATAAATACAGCGTAAACAAACTGATCGTGGAAGTATATCAATGCAAAATAGTCCACCAAGGCTGCGTTGCATCTAATGCCACACCTCAGCCTGCAACATATGTAACTCATTAAATGGGATACAAATGCAGAGCTCATGCACTTGGATATTCAAGACTGTACTGCTCTAAATAAAATGTAATGCAGTTGCTAAACAATGGGTTTGTCAATTTTTAAAGACATATACTCCCAAAGTTTGTTTACACTCCCTTTTCCACTTTGCATATGACTATGCATATATGGCAAACTCTATTTCCGTGTATGGGCTATCAGGAGAACTAAAAAAATCTACACTATGTTTGTCAGCCAATGGAAACGGGCGTTTAGCTGCACTACAGGCTTTAGTCTTGTTATGTAGCGTTTCTACCTGCCGACCATGACCAACGATCATGGCACTCCCGCTGCAGATATTGGTGAGTAGTCTTGTTGCTTTAGATTGATTTTGCATAGTTGAGCTATTGTAACTGTATAACTCGTGAACAGCTGACCCAAAGTGTTGCCAACGTCATCTACCCGTGGTTACTGACTTCCAGTCTCTCTTGGTGTCAACCGCTGTGCACGTGGGCGAGTGAACTTGTTGATATTGATTCATTTTGTGTATCTAAGCTATCTATACTGCATCACGTAAATATCTCACGTTAGATACCTAGATATCTAGGCAATACGCATTTATGATCTTTATAAGGAGTTTCAAAATGTTTCCAAAGTCTGTCATGTATAGAGTTTCCACCCAGGCGAGCGCTTCCGGCATCTGAGCCAATCAGAATGAGTTGAATCGTCAAAGCATGCAAGACGGGGGTCAAAGCACGCAATATGTATTTCAAAGCAAGCAATATGTATTTCAGCACAAAGCCACATGGAGTACTTTGCAGTATTATAGAATTAGTACGACCCCAGCAGCGGTGTGTATTTACACTGAGATGTTAACGGACACCTTTGTCGGAACGGATTCCTCTATTAGATGTTTATTTAAACCTCGCGTAAGCGGGCACTTTGGCCCGGAACGAAGGGTGTCCGCTTACGCCGGGTTCTACTGTAGATATATATATATGAATATGTGGAACAGGTTTAGATAGTTAGTAGAAACCAAACGAGAGTTAGCCTTGTCAATGTTTATGCCATGATGGGCAGGTCGTGTATTACTACACGAGGCGTTAGCCGAGTGTAGTGAGTAGCAGACCTGACCAGAGTGGTATAAACATTGAGAAGGGTAATTCAAGTTCGGTTTCGTATTTATCCTACCCCATCTCACCGATATACAGAGAAAATTGTGTAATTATCCATGTTAGTAGTTATCAATGCTGCCGGATCTACTTTCGTTATCTCGTCCCTGATTGGTCCGTTTTTTTATTCACCTAAGTGCATAAATAACACTTTATTCAACGCTCTGTCAAATACATTGAGTCAATGTTAAACCTATGGCGTTTTTTATTAGGGGTAGGATAATGTATGGTCTTTTTGCTTCCCTGACTACTGCACGTACGATTGATTTCATTTTTACTGCCATACACGTCTCCTACGTATTCAATGTTTAAAGCGGCCTACATGAAATATAGGTTATCGCCAATCACGTAAATTGCTTTGTAACCTTCCTACATCGCAGTCTATGGTCATCACGTGCCTTCCACTTTATGACCAGGAAAACAACGTTCAACAATAGAGCCTTGTGGAAGACAGAATCTCAGATAAGCACAGGATGAGCTGTAACATGGTAGGCAGAGGTTAATCCAGAACAGACGGGATTAGGCGCCGTCATGTAAGTTAAATGCCTCATCGCAACCCACACATGATGGAATCCATGGCCTAGAAGGGCAACGGCAACTCCAGCATCAATTCATAGCACTTGACACCGCATAGAGGGATTCAATGTGTAAGACAAAAAGAATGAACTATGTTACCTTATTAGGTTTTTTTCTTTATAAAGATTTCCTCTGGTTTTCTTTATGTTCTATGTGTTCTCTTATGTTTCCCTTAAAAATGAGAAATGGGTAAGACCTGGGGGCCGTTGAATAATCTAGGATTGGACATGAAGACCACATACAAGGTCCGTTAGTGCTGAATTCAGTTGACCCACATCGTCCCTTGGTCTCTATGGCGTACAGAAAAGGGTCTTCATGTATACGATCCTAGATTTTTCAACAGGCCCCTGGGTCTTTGGTCATTCTCTTTGTAAATTGGCTCTGGCATGAAAACCACATCCGCTGCAGGATGCCTCTTTTATTGGAACTGAATGTACACTCTACAACAACCCTATAAATTATGATACTTAACACGCTACGAAACCGACCATGAGTGTCGTAATGATACAAAGGATGAATGTAATCTGCCATTGGATCAATAAAGAAAAACTTTACAAAAAAAACAGAGAGGGAAAATACAATATGTGTATACAGCATATAGCCTATGATCCATGGGTGCTGCCATGACGCCCCCCGAGAAGGTATTCTTCACTAATGGAGGTGAAAAAGTAGGTGTTCTTCACAAATAGAGGTGCAAAAGAAGTGAGTGATAATTGGGAAATGTCACAACCCTAGTCTTGCTCACATATGTATATAAAATGTTCCATGTGCAAAAACATCATGTCCTGGGTTTTATCATATTGTATCTTCTTGCTCTGGGATGGGAGTAGAGAGTCAATCTGTCCCCCGACCACCTAGTGACTGTTTCATGAACTAACAATGGCTCTGTCCCCTATAAGGGGTGGTGGGTGACACAGATCGGGGGATGGAGGATGGGGCTGTCTGTCAGGGGGTGAAGTGGGGGTACAAGACAGTTCAGGATCTGTGGACAAACAGCATGCTGCTGGTTACCACCTGGTCCGCTTTACAATGACTATATGAAAGGAAGACGCCAAGTAAAACGGTGATTCGGGTGAGAGGTCGATGAATACGTGATTTTTGCAACCTGATGCCTGTTTACAGCAGAAAACCGTACCTTTTCCCCTCAATAATGGGTTCTTCGAACTAAAGTACGTGTATGCATCACTGGAATAGGCACCGTTCTTGGATAAGTTTATTTTTTTAATCACGTGACGGATTCGTTAAATGTAGAAGAAAGCTATATATTTGTACACTTCTGTATAAACCGATGCCATCCCTGTGAAGTACTACTCTCTACAATAATGGGACCTAGCCCCTGAGATGAGACACATCATTAAAGGCCCAGCCCCACTGGTCCGATGCGATTGTCGCACACGTTTTATGGTCCCATATAAGCGGGGTTTATGACCCCTATTGCTATGAATTCATCGCACTCAATCGCAAGAAAATGCCAGGGTTTGCCCCACTGATGCGCATCAATACTAATACTAAATACAATCAATGAAATACATGTACATATATACTGTAGTACAGTTTTTATACAAATATGATAGGAAGTACACCATACCTGTGCGACAGATTCGCCGCATATCATGAACATTTCATGATGTGCGATGCGATGAATCCGTCACATCGCACACAATCGCACACGCGCGCAAGTCCGGCCCCACAGGAGCGATTGTGTGCGATGTGACGGGCGGCGCCGTTTTTATGACCCTCGCCCGCCGTTTATGACTTTTTATTGTCTTGCGACAATCGCATCGCACCAGTGGGGCCGGGCCTTAACATTTCAAGATGTGCGATGCGACGGATCCGTCGCATCGCACACGGGCACAAGCCGGACCATACAGGACCGATTGTGTGCGATGCGACGAGCGCCGCCCGTTTACACAACTATCACCCGCTGTTTGTTATCTTTTACAGACTAGCGACGATCGCATCACTTCAGTGGGGCCGGGCCTTTATGTAAGTAATGCTTCTTTTCTTCCCCACAGCCACGAGCTTGACCACTTGTTTACATGTACATGACGTTTCGATTTTGATATCTATCCTGGTATTTACCTTCTGCACGTTTCAAGTGGAAGTCAAGAATAACATTAGATAACAGTAGAAATGGATAGATATTTGCCAGAATCCAACACCCAATGTATGGTATGGTATGGAAGGTTACTGAGACATCATGGTGCTAAACTTTGCGAACATGCACACGAGAACTTGAGGTAATTTGGAACTGGGACTGTTTCTAAGAACTCCCTGGCTAGCCTTGCATAACCATAAATCGTACATATCTATGGGATCTCCTGCCTGCAAATTACACGCACCCAATGCGTCTCTATGGAGACTCCGTAATAGGTGGTTAATAAAAAACGATAAGAACTGGAGTAAGGTACACATTTAAGTTATAGATGCCATTTGGGACATCCTATGAACCTATAGTTGCCATCTTGAGGAAAATTTTATATTTCCTGAAACGGGAATATTCTAAGCCAACGGGAGAAGCATGTCGTAATATCTTATCACTGCCATGTGTATAGTTGATGTTAAGTCAGGGCGACCCTCTGCTGCAAGGGAATCCGTCTATGTATAGCATCAGTCGGGAGGAACCACGGAAGTAAACAGAGCTCATTATGGCGTCATCCCTCACAGAGGGAACATCTACAAGGGGGAAACAATAGATGGAAGTAGCTAGTCTCTACCATCAAACGCTTTACCATGGCCTATGCAGTCCCCAACACAGGTCCCTGTACCCACATACAGAGGTCGAGGCATGTGAGTTTCACAGACGTTTCAGTAGAATGTCGTCTGCCTTGATTCTGTCCTTGAAGACAGCGACAATCACCGTCTTTAGATGCTTTGAGGTCAAAGTTCACTTCCCTAAGACGATAATAAGGGTGCGCCCGATCTGGTATGGGTGGGGATGCTTTGCTTGGAAGCGTAGAGTTCAGGAAGGTACATTTGGTATTTCCTAAAGAATATCACGAAACGTCACGAAATTTCATATGATTGTTTATATGGCGTGAGTTGTCTTTGCTCAAGGTGGAAGACAACGAACGCCATGTAAACAATTATATAAAATTGAGTGACATTTAAATTTTATCCTACCCTGTCACATGTTTTAACTTCATATGTCATGCGTCGCATATACTATAGTAAAACTGGATGAACGAATCAGGTTTTGATTTAATCCTACCCTATCTCCTCGATTTTGGAATATTACGTGATAACAATGCTGTATGCCACTAGTGGCATATAAAACTCCGTATGCCAGTCAGCGTGGCATACGGAAACCCAATGTTAAGCATTTGGGATTTTATATTAGGAGTTGGATAAATTGTGGAAAAAATGATTCCCTGGCCTTCAGATCTGTGCTCGCTTCCTCTTGGAGGTGTGGAGCTGTTCACTGGAGGTGGAAAAAATTTGGATAAATGTAAATATTTCATGTTATACCCGTGGTATACTTTCACATCATATTAAGTCTATAGAGATTTATATGAGGGGTAGGATAACGCATATGTATACATGTATAAAGCCAGGTCCATTTAAGTAAATTTTCCTACTTAATCACATAACCTGAGATTTATATGCGTTTGCTTTATGATGAAATATACCTAACAGCGCCCTAGATTGAAGACAATTAAATCATCTAGTTCATTACAGAACGAACCTCCTTCTCACCGGAAACAAGCAGCTCCCTGCTTCCGGGTATCCACAAAATGGTAAATCGTTAGCTTCCAAACTTATCGACAAACAAATCCATGGGTTAATGAACGGAAACTTACAAATTTAACAAGTAAACTGCAAAGGCAGAGCCAACGAAACGGATAGCAGGCTCTGTATATTGTACATCTAAAATCATATCTCAGCCCTACATCTAAAATCATATCTCAGCTCTGATTGAGAAAACTATATAATGTTTGATCTGTAATCAAAACATTGATAAGACTACTGTGATCTTTGATTATAAGCATTTATGAGACTACTGAAATGATGGATATGAGGCCTATAACCTTTTAGGCAGATGCTGACACATCCATCGCAAATGCTGACACAAATGAACATATTGGTATGCTAAGCCATAAATAGGTTTTCTTATATTTTCCCTTAAGAAGTCACCCATACAAAGTAGATAGCTATATACAGTATCATACCAGCCGTCGAACGTGACGCATGTAGTTTTAGACGTTGTCAATAAACGTTAAAAGGAAAGTCGGTATCAGCAGGTCTGGGTACAGAATAAAGGGATGCTGCAGTAAGACACCATCTCTATGTAAGAAGCAAACAGCTGTCGAGAATCATTATCGTGCTTTCTGAAGTATGCCCAAATCTCTCCGGAACCTGCAATATTCATGGCTTCCTTCTAAACCACGTGGTGGCGCCTCTAAAGGGAGCTCTGACGTCACTCAACAACGCCTTCACTTTACTCACCAGGGGGCGGTTCTGTTCAAAGGTTATTTCCTTCTCGAAGCGAAACTTTGCTCACTCTTACTCCTCCACCCTCCACGCTAACTTCAACCCCTCCTAGACTTAATTCCCTATCCCGCAGACTTTATGACTTTTACGCATAGGGGACTTGTCCGGGGCACACATTGTTCTATAAAGGTCCTCTTCCTGGGAGAGGGACCACGGGGCCGCCACGGGGGTGGAATAAATGAAGACGCTAAGGTCACGTGGTACGCCAGGTGATCTCCCGCTGGAGACATTAAGAGCCCCTGCCCCTGGAGCCAAACCCTGGAGGGTGGTAATCAAAGTTGAGGGCGTGGGACGTCATGACAGGCATTCTGCATGTATGACAGACGGGTCAGTGATATCTACTAAAAGATGAATCTCCTGTATTCATCGTCCATCGACATCATAGGACAGACCCTCTCAAACAGCACAGGTACCGGAACCATACTCATATCTCAGTGCCGAGTCTAAGGGACGAAACTTGACACCTAACGAACGTTCCATTCTAAAGCCTGATAATTCATAAATGAACAAGTGATTTTTTTTCGGGGTCACTGGTTCCTTGGTGAAATGGATTAGGAAGGGGCTATGCGACCTTTATGATCAGAGCAGCTTGAAAAATGTAGTAGCATTTGGGGAAGCATCTCTATTCCTCTATTCAGGATGGTAAAACGGTGGTTGTTTAGGGAACAGTCTAAAGGATAAAGTACAATTCAAGATATCGCAGTTTTTACAAAGGCAACTTCCTAGACGTTGACCTTCGTGAGAACCTGATTTGAAAGATACATGGTGGAGCTATCGTGTATGGACCATTCCATCTATACCTTCCTTAACATCGCGCATCAAACCCATTAGAAAAAACTTCGTTTTGTATTCTGTGCAGAGGTTGATTAGGATTAGACCGTTTTTGGTGTCATGCATAAATCCCATTCATAAATTTAGACCAAATTTCTATCCTACATTCTATACCAAATGCTTTTACCATTTCCATCATATTTTCAAATTTTCTAAAGTATGATGTATTAAAATGAAATGTAAAATATGAGGGGTTGAATAGATGTACCGTTAGGTTATTTCTTTGTACTTTAAGTATTTAAACTGACTGGAACTGGATGATTTTCTTCACTACAGCCATCGAGCAAGTGATCCGCATCTATATACCAACATGAGAATGAGCTCTCAAAGCCTCTGTTGTAAACACAATATTCTAGGAGAAGATGGGATTTTCTCATTGATGAATGAGCGAGGAATATAAAAGATGACAATTAAAAGGTCTATGAATCTTGTTCTGCAACTCATTCAACATGCTCCTACAACAACCTGACTAGGATCCCAATGTATCAAGCTCAAGCAGGTCAATGAGGTATTTCAGTCATGGTCATCTGGGTACACCTCTAAAACCCTGAGACATTGGCACTCTGCTCATTACCCAATATCACAGTGAGTAGGATGCAGATCCAGTGAAGGGATAGTTTTTTTAAAGCAAGCTGAAAGTCTATGTAGCTACTCCAATATGTAGGCAGAGTATTTGAGCGTATGGCCCATGCTCAACTAGTTATACAACCTAGTGAGTTGTCCCCAATTCTGGATAGCCAACATATCAGGTATCAGCTATATTCGAATTTAAACACATTCAAGTATTGCTACAGATATTTACCATACAATATACCAGTTGGCAAACACGAAGATTTGAGGTCCTCGTGTTTGACAAACCGTACATCACTTCTCTCAAGAGACCAATCTTTAGGAAAATAACATCGAAAACCAAACTTAATGTATAGACGTGCTAAACATGCTGTGCAAAACTACAAAAACTAATTTGCCTAAATTCAGCCGGAACATCCTTCTCCTACACTAATTTTTCATTTTATTTTGCACTGTTTTTAATGCTTTTAACCTCGTAAAGAAGCATCTTTCTCGGGTCAAGTTCCTGTTTTTCAGACAGCGTTCGCTCCTGTGCATGATAACCGTTCAAGTGTTTTAAATTGGGCTACTTTCCCACCTCGACACTAAATAATCGAATTTGAAATTCTCCAAGGGACTGAAAGGCTTAATGGGTTCTATTGCTGTTTGTGTGGTACCTTTGGTAGCCAGAACAAATGAGAATTCTTTGAATTTGGCGAGAATGAGATGTATATATGGAGAAGCATTACACTATGGCCATTGCAAGAACCGATTATGTAACTATAAGTGATTTCGACGATTTCGCAGTAAAAATTGAAAAAAATATAGTAGGAAGTCATTTCATCAGCCCATAAGCAAAGATTCAAAATGACCTACCAAAATAGAACAAAAATCCATAAGAATATTCTTTTGCTATTAGCTCGTGTAGTAAAGTGTATTGAAATGTGTATTTTGTGAACAATAAATCTGGATTGAGCATCTTATGTGTTGGGTAGGAGGATGGATGACAGAACTGGTTACACAACTAGAACATAGACAACTGTTTTGGATTATCTGTAATGACTAACTCAGAGAGAGATCGGAGTAACGACTAAAGTTTATTGAAAATGTTGCGGAATAGAGTATGAGTGAAGGAGGTTGGAGGAATAGTCTATTGTTCATGAATTACTGAGTAATTCGCCTTACGAGTAAGTGAAAGGAAAGAGTAAGTACGTATTGTCCACTGAAGTGCAGTACACCGCTTATCAGGTGGAGAGTGTGAACACTGCTAGACTCATGTTTGTAAATGTAAATAGACCAGTGGAATGTGCTGAGGTATCATGACTGAATGAGGTGGCGCACATGGGAGCAAGGATGTGCGCGGTGCTGATTACACCAACCAGAAGTATCTCCCAGGATAAATAAAGTGGTTAAAAAAAGGCACAGTTCGTTAAGCTTATGTTTCTATTTCCAAAAATCGACCGAATGTAACAGTTGGAAAGAAAATGAGTAAGAAATATCCGGAAGAACAGTCGGTTTCTATCATATACATATAAAGCCATGGCGGTTTTTAGAGAAGGTGGAAGAATACGATCCATCAAAACTTGATGGTCATTGTATTCAGGCCTTAAGTAGGATTTGCAGAAACAAAGGCTCTTCAATATGCAACATCGTTGAACTTAAGACGAAGTTGAAAAATTGAGAAGAAACAATCAAGTGATTTGCCAACCGTCCAAGACAGGTTCAAGAGACCTTGATGAAAGATCATTTTAGTTTTCTATGTAGCATTCCAATGCTCCATCATTTTCCATCATTACCATTGACAAATTACAACAAGGAGGTTCAAAAACCCTTCAGAGATTCATTGTCGCCAATCTGCCGTCATAAAATCTTTTTTTTTTATTTTTATAAACTGGGGAAATGAAAATTTCCATGTGGAATCCAGATTTTCCGGGCGTATCATAAGATAGGAATGCGTGTTTAGAGGTCTATGGGATCTTGCACGTTCATTAACACAATCTCTGCATTCAATCAATATTCATCAATATTTTCTATCATATAACGGTGGTCGAACATCTATGAAATGCTATCTGCTGCGAGTCATACGGTATTGATAACGTTAGGGCCTACGACGTCGGGCCGTAAGAACTGAGAGAATGTCCTCAAACAGACATGGTTTCGCTAACAGTAAAGACGTTATCTTGGTTGAAGTTTGCCAATCATATGTAAAGACGCTGTTGGAGGTCCCGACTAGAACATGGATCGTTTTAGAGTCTCTACAGCTGTGACGTCAAATCTTGAAGCACTTGGCAATTGCTTTTATTATACCTCCTGAACAGCAGTTGGTCGTGAGGACCACAGAAAAGATCACATCACAGACCCTCTCCCTCTGACCCTATCATACACATATGTTATCCTATAACCCATCAAACCCAGACCCTTGTAAAACAGAAATGCAATGCATATCATTATAGCAGAGCAGACAGTCAATCGTGCCCATTTTAACTATATAGATACCACGATAGATGGTATTCAAGTAAGATATTTGTGGCTGATATGATGATATCGGTCCCACCCCACCAGGCCTCGTTTGTAGAGCGGGCGAGGTGAACTCTACCACACGTCTAAGTTAGTTTGCAGACCCCACATGTGAATATCTTCAGAGATCTATATATGGATCATAATTATTGAGGAGTGGTTAGTATATGGAGCGAGCATATATAATCTAATCAATTCAATCTTGTTGGTAGATGTGCCACGCTCTGTGTGGTTAGTTATGATGGAAGATTTCAAGATTCTTTCCTAGTGGATACAAGGGTCAGCATGTGCTCATATAGAGGTCTGATTGTGGGTCTTCTTTCCGTGGAATTTATTTCTAGGTATGATGGAATAACAGGCTAAAATGGAAAAACTGAACGAGTGGCAAGAGGTCGTTACTCCTTGAAACGTGAGAAAAGCGCTAGAAATATCGGCTCATGTAGGATGGTATCGTTGTATCGTTGTTTTACAACACCATATTTTCAGTAAAATAGCTGAAAGGTTCATTAGATTTTTAATTGAATATAGATGTGGCATAGTTATGATGCCATCCACAAACAACCTGCAGGAACGGTTTCGACCTCGGGTCGCTGTTCTTAATGGAGTAAGAAAGGCTGCTTCCTAAAATCATTCCTGGGTATTCCTTGCCGAAATTGATAGCTAAACCCAACACAAATAGCCGAAGTTGATAGCTAAACCGAACACAAATAGCCGAAATTAATAGCTAAACCCAACACAAATAGTTAAACATTCTTGATCATAATCTAGCACACACTACTATTGAGCTTCTATAGAGTTTTAGGATGACAGAAGATGCCAGTTTCATATATTTAGTGAGGACTATTTTTAAGACAAAGTCCAACAAAACGGGTCCAGATACAGAAATGTAGGCCTATACGGTGATGAGACGCCGAGGAAAACGGGGTGTTAGGCAGGGCGGGGGAACCACTGCGTTTTTAAGGAAGTGGCCATTAGGGAAAACTGGACGCACGAGGAGGGCGGTAATAGGGGAAAATAATGAAACAAGAAATGGAGTCCATTTGGTCGTAGACGCCTACCGCTCAGCGAGAGAACACAATAGGTCCAGCCAAGCAATAAACCAACTCCGCCCCATTCCTGGTTTATGAATAATAACGCTGTATTCTAATTCCTCAGACTAAGGCTTCCTACACGTGACCTTGGCACAATGACACACAACTCATCGATCAAACATTCACCAGCAAACGTCCGAAATGATAGACAATGTTAACCACCACAGTCGTCAACCACACTGGCCGTGCCCCCTACTCCTCCATCCCGGTCAACTCCCATGCCGACATGCACCTGGAATGCATGCAAGAGAATCGGAATGCACTCGCTTACAGCTCTATTTTGTACAGAAGAATGGGAATAATAGGGTCAATAGCTGCCCTTATCACATGAGAGATCCCACGAGTATTTGCAAAACAGCCCGGTCATAATCCAGGAAAAAGAGAACAAAAATGAAAATGAAAAAGGTGGAAGGCAAAAGGGAAGCTCACCCACCGGTAAAAGAGAAGCGAGAAGAAAAGGCGATGTGGTTAATACTTAGACCACAGTACACAAGTTCAAAAATAGTTACTCTATATATACTAAGAGCAAATAGGATGTTCATCATGGATGAATGAGCGTGCAATTATAAGTGAATAACAATTAAAAGGTTTGGGTTGGATTCAGTCTATGGATAGTTTTCTGTAACCCGTAACCCACTTGCACCCAGTCAACGTGCTATTTCTTCATCTGCCTGAGTTTAGGATCAAAACATATCAAGAAGCAGTGGGTCAATGAGGTATTTCTGGTCTCAAGTGATTGGTCATGGTCAGCTAGGTACACCTCTAAGACCCTGAGACACTGGCTCCCTGCTCTGTTCTCACTATCACAGTGAACAGCATGCAGATAGTAGAGGGATAGTTTTCTGGAACCACACTGAAAGTTCAATGTGAATCTAACCCTGACTCTAAGCTCTAGATGATGTATTTACCATGTGCAAGCACGCTCTAATAAAGATACAATACAATTACTAGAATTAGACCACTTCACTCGAAAGTGTCCCATCAAAGCGGGCTCAAACGTGTTTGTACATCCACCCATATCCCTCCTAATGGATACTGGAGAACTCGACCCGTAACGACCTCGACCCGTGAAAAACTCAACCCGTGACGAACTCGACCTGTTTTAAGAACTTGACCCGTAACAAAATCAGCCCATTATAAATCTTTCCAACTCAATTGTCTCATTACAACATTGGGTAAATACTGAATTTATTATAAGTATGTTATCCCTAGAAAATATGCCTATATCCCTTACCCTTTTCCTATCCCTAGCCCTACCCCTAACCCTACCCCTAACCATAACCCTACACCTAAGCATAACAGGTCTTATTGAGCACGGGAAATCGCGCTCATATATGTCATCTAGAGAGGTTAGAATGCTCACACAGGCTTTCAGCTTACTGCAGAGAATCTAACACTTCGCTATCAATGTCCCAACTATAAAGGCCTGGGTAAATGAGCAGGGGTCCAGTATAACAGTCTGACCATATCCATGCCCCACTAATGACTTGGTTCCTAAAAATAGAATTTGTATTTTATAGTCTTAGTGGGGACAAAATATTAACTATATCAATCCTGTCATTAAATAACAGACTCTTAGTTATGGATGCTGTCATCTGCTACTAGAAAAGGAAACTATTAGATGATAATAATGACTAATGACGTATATACATGTTCAAATCTGATGGGACACACCAACCCCCTCCCCTGCCCACTCCCACCCCAGTTATTCACCCTTGTGCTTTTAGTGACTACAGACCAACCCCCTCCCCTGCCCACTCCCACCCCTACCCCCACCGCTACTCACTGACTTCTTCTACTAACAGTCAGAAACTGATGGGACAGATTCCCCTACATGGCACAGTGCCAGCAAACCTGTTTGACCAGTTATTCACCCTTGTGCTTTTAGTGACTACAGACGAACCCCCTCCCCCGGCCCACTCCCACCCACACCCCCACACCTACTCACTGACTTCTACTAACAATCAGAAACTACATCATTTATGTATAATAGAAACAATGTTTGCAAATAGTTGTATTATCAAGGTGGTTATTATGTGAGAGTTTATTGTACTTAAGAAGTATCGCGCTCATCCATTGTAAATGGAAATATCATTAGCTCCTAGTTTTCTATACCCGCTGGTATATTTGTCTAAATTCTAACCAGCTTTGATGGATCGTACCGAGAATAACTTCACTCTGGGCTAGGCCCTTTGTAAACCGACCGGAGTTATGTAATCCCTAGTTTTTAGAGCATGCTTGCACGCACTAAATACATCATCTAGAGCTTAGAGTCAGGGTTAGATTCACATTGAACTTTCAGTGTGCTTCCAGAAAACTATCCCTCTACTATCTGCATGCTGTTCACTGTGATAGTGAGAACAGAGCAGGGAGCCAGTGTCTCAGGGTCTTAGAGTTGTGCCCAGCTGACCATGACCAATCACTAAAGACTGAAATACCTCATTGACCCACTGCTTCTTGATATGTTTTGATCCTAGACTCAGGCAGTTAGAGAAATGACAAGTTGACTGGGTGCAGGTTGGTTACAGAAAACTATCCATAGGCTATATCTAACTCAAACCTATTAATTGTTATTCATTTATAATTGCATGCTCATTCATCTGTGATGAACATACTTTTTGCTCCTAGTTAAATAAAAAGCGATTAAAAGGATATTTAATTCGGTAAGTTCACGTACATATATATATATATATATATATATATATATATATATATATATATATATATATATATATATACAGACGGGTGTAGGCAGACGGGTGCGGGCGTACAGGGGTGGATGGGCCACCGGTGGACGGACAACGGGGGTTGTTGGTGGTAGTGGCAGTGCGGCAGATGCGGCGGCGGCAGTTGCTGCTAATTTGGGTGCAGGGGACCTCTTTTTTATTTTTTAACTATATGTATATATCTGTAAGTAAGGCAAATGTAAGGACCATGTCCGCTATATATGTATTTATACATTTGTTGCAAAAACTTCCCTTCATTACCTGCGTGTTATTCACTGTGTTATTGTGAAAGGAGCAGAGGGCCAGTGTCTCAGGGCCTTAGAGGTGTGCCCAGCTGACCATGACCAATCACTCAAGACTGAAATACCTCATTGAATGACTGGTGCTTGATATATGTTTGGATCCTAGACCCAGGCAGTTGCAGGAATTGTAGCATTTTTTAGGATAACTGAGATTGTTAAAAAATATAAAAAGAAGCGGCCCGAGGATCAATAGATGTATTGGTTTTCTAAGGTTCAAGATATCATAAATCATATTACACAGATCAATTCTTCAATAGCAATATTAAAGTCTCATATCTAGATAAGCAAAATATTAAGAACATTTTGATAAAAGTTACCTTTCTTTATCTTTTAGCCTGCATTTTTGTCCTTGGTGGCTTCCTTGATGCCTGTCCTTTGTCACCCATCCTCATTACGCCAGTGTTAGACTGACTTCAGTCCATGTACTATCCACCTACCCCACCACCCCCTCTCCTCGATACAGGATCAAGACATTTTCTTTTGTGGGAAGAGTAAGAGTTGTTCAATACGGTCAAAATCTTCACAACTATAATTGAAGCTAAAAAATTCCAAAATATTACAGTATCTTTGTTTAAATCGCAATAATATCTCTGCATCATGTAGAGCTGCCGCAAGTTATAACACGTTCTGTTATTCATTATTTATCATACCTATATATCAAGACAGTGTATAGAGACATCTGGTATAGCGCGGGGGTGAGGCATAAATGCAGCTAAGAGATCTAAACACACCTAACAGAGGAAGCACCGTTTCCCTTCCGATAACTTTGCTCTTATCTTCCGTCGGGGTCTCACTCTCTGTCTCTCTATTCCCCAAGCCCTCCCACCACTCCATGCTGTCTTTTTATCAAGGGAACCAGGAGAAAATTGAGCCTTCTACATGCATGAAGGAACGAAAGGGGACGGCACTGATCCATTGTTTCTTCCCCTGCATGTTGTGCTTTTATCACCCCGAGGGAGAGCCTTTCTATGCACTTTGTCTACTTCCTTTTTTTCCTAGATGGAGTCAGTAGTTACTGGTATCGCCCTCATCCTCCAGTTATAAAGGCCTGTAATTAATCTAGTGCGCTTTGTGGCAACGCCGCCGTTTTAATTGTGGCGGCATTTCTTATGGTCATTTATCCGTTTTGTTGCTGTTTTATAGGACTGTAACTAACAACTGGTAACAATTAAAACGCATCCAGCCGACTTCATCTCCGATTAACTCTCCTTATTGATGTGGAGTACTGACGCCATCCGCTATAGCCGGCAACTTACGTTTTTTGTCCATCATTTTCTATTCTCTGAGTAAATGAGGCATAATTTTAGACTTCATTGTCCGTAGATTAAAAAGGGTTAGTATATTGTTATTCATTATGATAAAACTGCCTCCCATCGCGAGATGATAGAGTATTAATGATTGCTTCCTACATGAGATACATTTCAACGCACTGTGTCGCATTCTACTACACTTCTCTTTTTCTTTTGAACTAAATCGATAAGGAAATCACTGTAATCTCATATTGAAGAATACTAGGTACCATAATTTAGGATTGTTCTCTTCCTGAAGTGTCTTTTTATACTGGGTTATATTGTGTTTTATTTTACTAAGATTCACTGCACTACTTTTGGTGTTATGACAGTTATCACCCCGAATACTGGAGAGCTCACCCTGAAACAAAGCCGCCCCAGAATTTACTAGCCCCGAAACGAAGTCGGACTGTTATTGGAACTCGCCCCAAAATAAGGCCTGGCGTCCACCTACTACGATAGAAATTTAGACCTACCGATATGGCACAGACACAAAAAGCAAATATCGGAGACATATCGGGAAGGTGCAAAATCGTAGACGTACGTCTAGAGATACCAATCCAACACACATTGTACCGGTTTTTAGCGGTGTCTAATCCCAGAAACGTGGTCAACTGCCCCTATATTAGGTGACCTTCCGACGCGATTTTGATTATTCATCGGGAGGTGCATCGTAGACCATATCGGAGCGATATCGTAGTAGGTGGACGCCGGCCCTAAATGTCTTCCGACATAGTTATAAAATTTATATAAATACGGATAGATTTGAGTGTGTATGTGTATGTGTATGTGTGTGTGTGTGTGGGGGGGGGGGGGGGGTTAACAGCAATGCTCAAAATTTGGTCTTCTTGGGGAATAAACCACCCTTACCCTAGTCCTATCTCTATGCCTAACCATAACCATAACCCTAAACCTATCTCTAACCCTAACGCTAAGCCTAACTGGACTTATTATCCAAATCCACTGGTTTATTCAGTTCTACTTTACAATTCGCGGGGCATGAATGAATGACGCAGCTGACGTCAGTCAGGAAATAAATTCATTACTATTAGCTTTATCCCTTTAATAATAATTAAAAAAAGAACAAATTAGGATGTATATAACCGAATTATTAAAAAGGAGACAGTCAACATATACAACATACTGAAATGGAATGAATAAAACCTTTATTAAATCATCTTTGATATCGGATCTCGTTTTTATGTTCGTCAATACTTTAAAGAGGAAAAGCAGGTGGATAACATGTTACGCATATCACTGTTTTTCCTGCAAACAGTGCCTCGCAATTCAGTGAAGGTCACCCCCGCTCCCTCCGATGTGGCCTGTTGAATAGACCTTCTTCTGTTCGCCAACGAGACCTAGTGATGATGTGGATAAATTCCTTCAACACGTATGGATGACTTTCCATCGACAATGAGTGTCTGAGGGAACATTAAAGCCAATACACATCTACTGATTCAGGATTGAACGACTAGTTGTCAAATCTCATAGGAGTCGGTGAACTCGTCCCGGGCAAATTACGTAATACCTCAGCCCATGTCGATCACCCAATCAGGGGCCATATACCAACGTTCCGTTGTCGGCGACTAGATTTATCGACGTGTAGATAAACTTTTAGCGACCGATTTAGGTACATCGAGCCACAACTCATCGACAACAAAAGGACATTCACTAATCTATGGCTGACCCTTGCTTAGCTGTCCAACATCGGCCGACTGGGGCCAACTCCGTTAGAATACCTCGCCTGAGACAAATTACCATTCCTTTGTCGCCGACAAAGGTACGTATACATCAGTGTTCCGAAATCGGTAGACGTGTATTGGGCTTTAACAATAACTCTCGTATGAGGTCTCCTAAAGCGGGATTCACACAATGGGATTCATGTACCTCACAGGATGTTTGTCTGAGACAAATCCTGCTGGGATTCTGCACTCAAACACAATTTCTACGTCTTAATTGTTGAGGTCCATTTCCCTGAGAAATGTCTTTTTTCCCATCTACTTTGTTGGCGATATTAACTCCTAAAAAAGAACAGAATCTCACGAGATTTTGAACCATGTGAGGTACATGAATCCTACCGTGTGAATTCCACTTAACAAAGAAAATAATCTCATGAGATTTAAACCCTATGAGGTACATGAATCCCACCGTGTGAATTTAACTTAATACCCTGTTATTCAACAGACCCCCGACTACGCGCATGTCAGGTGGGGTGATGTAGTTGTGGCGTCGGGGTGGTGGTACCTCCTGGCGGCGGACAGGCTAGCATTATGCCACTTGTCGGCCATATTGTTTTAATCACCCGTAGTCAAAGTGGTCGATTTGCCGGCAGCGGGGCAGTCTCTCACGCTGATATGTTGGCTTATCAGGCCTATCGGTGATGTGAGTGAGTGCGTCACCACGCCATCCGCTTACTGCGAAATCTAACCGCCGTCATGCACTGCGCACATTCCTACGCGCCGGCAAGTAGTTCCCTAGCAACGCCGTTTGCAGCGTACAGGGCGCCGCCATATGCAAAACAAACAAACACGAGACAAGTATAGAAATAGAAAAGAAAAGGGTTTAACTGGATGGAGAATAACACAAAAACACAGTACTCCATGAGTTTAGATGGACTGTGATCGTCATCGAGGCGAAGCCGAGTAATAATTACGGCGCATCCAAACGAGTGGAATATTGTGTATTTTATGATTCAAGTGTGGTTCTGGAATCATTATCACACCCCTTTCAATGACATTAGTTAGCATCACAATATCAGAATTATTCAAATTACTTAGGTACATTTAAATCTACATGTTGGATTAGTTTTAGTAGCTAGGTACATTTAAATCTCCATGTTGGTGTCTTGTCTACTCTCTGAAATCAAATGTGATGTCATCTCGCTTCACTCTGCCATGACCATGGCGTAATATTGGCACTTTACCTCTGTGACCTTTGCGTATAATTTTAATGTTATTCCTATGGTTAAGCTTATACCAGTGGTGAGATAAAGAAACCAATTCGCGCGCCAATCTGTCGCATGAATGTGTCTAAATATGCGTGCCTTCTCATATAAGGCATGCACAAATAACCTTGTGAAGCATACGTCAATGATGATGGTATTTATAGTCTATAAAGCAGACAGGCATTTGGGCAACATCCCAAAGGTCGGCACAAGTCCAAACCTATCTCCACTTGTTCACCAATCGCTTTTCCACTTTATAGTATGCAGATCTCCACAATTGAATGAGGGCTTTATCTCAAATACGTCTCGGGTATTCAATTTGAAAATGCGAAATTGTTTGTTGGTTAAGTTTAATCATCATACACCGAGACAGTACAAATGTCAAAAGGTTCTTAGATTTCATCAATAGTGTTAGTTTGGTTATGATAAACATAGATCAGTTTTGATCATGCCTTCAACCCGTCACTGGTAATACAGTAAAATTTCGGAGTTGTGTATCACACACATATCCCTAATTCAAGTTCCTATCAGTTTGCGTGCGACGGGTGAGGTGCCACCTGGTGGTAACCCCCCCCCCCCCCCTGGCAGCACTCTATACATGTTAACTAAACCCTTCTGGCGTCGATTGAGCAGTTAACTGATGCTACACGAACTTATCGATTCTGAACCTAATAGGCGTTTACCATCAAAAGCATGAGCAGGAAAAGATGGGAAAAAGCGATAAGCCGCAAGCAGTTTTCTGGTTTAAGACAACATGCCTTTATAAGGGCATGCATGGTGGAGGTATGCAGACTCCGATCTATCTGCTGGTTTGCCACTAGGCACGAACAGAACTATTTTTTATTGTTTCCAGGCAGTTTGATTTTACGTGATCCTAGTACAACGCCCACGGAACTGGAAAACGAAAGAGGACACTGATCATATTTAAAAGGCATTTATCTGGGCACAAACTAGATCTTAGAGATGGATACAAGGAGAGAGTTGCCCTCATGTATAAACCATTCATTCGCATAGACCTAATATCAAGTCTCATCATTAACGATAACAGATGTTCTCTAACGGATGTTCTCTGTCAAAGGCCTGACCTGCTATCTTTTCTCTGATTACCTCTCCCCATTATTCACCCTCTCCCCATTATTCAACCCCGTAATGAACGAATCTATTCCGACGCATAATCTATGTGAATATACCGCTAACAAATTGTTTTGCTCTTGGGCATGTATTCTCGTTGATTACTTGCGGAAACCTATAGATTCATTGGTGTGTTCAGACGTATGTCACACACAGAGGGCTCTTGTACTGGGAATCATCAGAGCAGGAATCTTGTGGAATATGTCTGTCCTATCATTCCTGAAACATTCATCTCACCATGGATGAAATTTATAGAAACTTCGAAAGGTTATAGACGAGCTTAATGTCCTCGAATTTCAAATTCCATAACTTACATGAAACACTTATTCGTGAAAAAGATACCTATACGTCATACATCATATTTCCGCATTGTGCTAGCGCTGTACCCCTTAGCGGCTAACTAATATATGATAAGTATGATCCCAATAGTATGGTGTAAACGGCTATTAGGAAATAGTGTTACAGTCGTCAATCATTCATTATACAGAGACCTAGACAATCTATTCCTAGAATAGTTGATATTTTTAGTCCGCCAATAACTATATAGCATTATTATAAATACACATCTTTTGTGCTGGGTGAATGTCACTGAAACACACCCAGCCTTAATAGCCTTTATTATGATTAAAAGGGATGCCAGATTACCATTGGTAATATGATGCACTCCCTGACCTTCATAGCGGATGCACAAGGGAAGTACGTATCTTTCTGGTGACAGACATATGTCTTAGCTATGTCTTACATAGTTAGTATTATAAAGCTATGCCACGAAATACTGTAAATACCAACCTATGCTTTGCAAATGGTAGTTGACACGTACCACCATATTTACCTACTATATCTAAAACGGTAGAATTTTGTGATATCCGCTTGGAGTTGCTGCCGTACATAGAGACAAGGTGAACCAGACCTAGGCATGGAGATTGAAGAGCTACGAGAGTGAGATTCTCGTGCAGTTCTAAACTGTAGTCTGCTACTATTTTTTGTGTTTCTCTACACAGCTGTACTTCAATACTTAGGATTTGTTTCTAGCCGAACTGAAAACATAATTCAGAATTGTAGTTTTCTGATCTACCTTTCTCATGAGAAACCAATGAGATCTCAACTTTCGCTGGTATCCTTTTCAAAATTCCGCTGATTCCCCTCCCCCACCCACCACCACCCAGTGACCAACACCAGACTAAGTATTTGGACCTGTCCAATCATCCGACTCTGTGGAGCAGTCATCAGAGCGTCCGTGTGGGAATGCAGATGTCGGGAGTTCGTGCCCCGCTTTTGGCAGTCTGACATCTCATTTAAAAAAATATTTTCAGACTCGGACTCGACGAAGTCGCTAGTATGCAGTTAAAGCGATGCACCACCATACTTTGTATTGATTGGTTGCACTGCACACGGAATTACGCAGATAACTTATAAATAGATACTATGCGATCTAAAAATTCATGCTGACAATTTCGAAATAATATTATGATTTTAAATAACGCAAATAAAATAATTTCAAAAGCGTTTGAAATTTATTTACGAAAATGCGGCTGTAAACATAGTGGCTAGTGACGTTCACGCATGCACATAGTTCATAGCAGGAAATCACTTCCGGCCACCCAGCAGATTCTGAAGATCGGTACGACATCCTTATGTTTTGGTAAATATCTAAATAATCATCGATATTTAGAGGTATATGATATAAGTGAAATTTGCTAATCTTATTGGGACGACATCTCGTACCTTATTTCGGTCAATGTGGATATTGCGCTCGCACTGTGAGCTAGTGCAATATCTTTATCGAAAGAAATGCGGCACGAGAGGTTGTCCCAATAAAGTAAACATGTTTCACTAAAACATTAGATGTTAGAGCGAGGTATGTGTGTAACATTGATATCTTGCGTCTAATTTTACGAATCGTGTAATTTTCATGTTTCATCTGATTGTGCAACTGCACCCATGATATACCTTGTTAGTACCACAGGTTAGAGAGAGACACACACATACACACACAGATACACCTACACACACACATATACATATATATATATATATATATATATATATATATATATATATATATATATATATATATATATATATATACATATATATATATATTTACAAGACTCCCAAGACTATAGATTGCTGACTTTATATACTGAAGACTATAGAGTACTGGCACGTCATAAGGTGCATAAGGTGGTAATAAAACAAGAAAATGCCATTCCTTCCCACTGAAGAGAACTTTGCCCTCAGGTTATAATTCCACTTTACTGCTCAGATTTCTATAAGTGGTACGAACTCAATGATAAAGTAATACGTTTACTGCACCAAAGCCAGTTTTTTTAGCGTGCTTGCACGCACTTTATACGTTGCCTAACCCTGTGTTTACAGTGGATGACTAAAAACGTGACAACTGTAGATCGTCTAGCCAATAGTTGTCAGGGGGTGCTCGATTACGCAATATTCGCGTTATTTATTTATAATTCCACGCTCATTTATCAATGATGAATATACTATTTGCTCCTAGTATTCATTGGCAAACAATGAGCGAATGTCCATCTCTATTCTACTGTCAGTCTATAGGGCGTTTAACTACTCTGGCCTATGACAGTACATTCATACCTGTAGGAGAAGTCCTATCAGGCACAGCGTTTGAATATAAAGAAAATCTTAGTGTGGAACTGTCCTCGCGGACAAAACGCCGCAAATAGTCCAGAAGTGTTTAACAAAAGTGACCTATATCTTTCATACTCTCGTCTACATATAGGAAAGGAGAGTCTCGTACCTGAATCAAACTACTAAGAGCAGTCTTATTCGTCAATTAAATCAGCGAACGTTTGTTTATCATGGTTTTTAAGATAAAATGGCAGTGTGAGAGGGAAAAATCTTAAATATTTAGTTAGATTCAATGATATTTAGATAACATGAAATAAATTACCAAAACCCCCACTGTGTGGCATTACCTGCAGTGATAACAAACTCTCCTCCCAAGGATACCCATATCTGTCTGCCAACCTATTTGTCCTAGCCTAGGATCAAATTCACTTGATGGGGAAATTGTATACTCATGGCCTTTGGTCAGGGGTAGTCATTGCCACCTCTGGTGTCCCCCTCTACCGCGCATCACAAGCGCCCCTCCTGCCCCCTAGCGGCTTTCACACCTACTGCGCAGTCACGAGCGCCACCCCGGTCCGGGTCCCGGTCTCACTTCTTCTCCACCCGTCCTGCAGTACACACGTACTCCAGTACTTTTCTCGTCCCACCCACCCACACCTTCTTTCTTCTTCTACCTACTCACGTAGGGCTATTTCATTATTACATACAATTACCTATGTATTTTTCATACTACTGTATTGTATATCATATTTTATACTATATTAATTGACCGTTTTTCTACATGTCAATTACCATTATGTAATATTACTTACCTCCATTTTCATATTACATATTAATATGATCGTCCAGTAAGGTCGACATAATATTTTAACAATTTTACTACCATACCTGTATGAGGGCATGCTCTACTGGAATAATCTGCCAGTAGAAGTACAAGACATAACCTCGATGTACTCATATAAAAATTTTGCCCGTGCGAAGAGTAAGGACATCTATGAAAAAGAAATGTGATATATCTAACAGACCAAGAGACTTATCTGATTAATTATAGCACACAAATCATCTCATCATTACTACTGTACTTGCCATGTGTAAATCTTGTACATATCTTATAGACCGGAATTGTTATTGCCATCGAAATATGTAACAGCCCCACAGAGGCATACAAAACCTGCAATAGCAGACTGCCTGTACAACTTCTTATTCATCTATTGTGAAATAAAAAACAAAAACAAACAAAAAACACACTTTTGTCACGAAACTAGTGAAACAGGAAAAAAAAAAAAAAAATTTATTCTCCCAGCTACTGCTTCTCTCCTTTTATCCAGGGGTAGGGTAATGATACAAGATTTCTCTACCTACGGACGATAGGTGCTATTAAAGGTGAATGGTCACCTCTCCTCAAACAGCTCTTGGGTTGCTGGCGTGATCCCTGGTGGAATCATCCACCAGGACCAAATATTTTTAAACGCCCCAACGGTTTCTGCGTCTCTCTGTGGTACTTATTTGCTTAGATTTGTATCTCTGTGTTTCACTTTACCTTCTTTCTTTGTGTACCTGTGTCTCTATGAGTCATTGAGCTTCTCTGTGTCCTTATGTACCCATTCGTGCTTCTGTCTCTCTTTGTGAGTCTATGTCTCTCTCTGTTTCTGTGCCTCGAGATGTATGTATCTCTGTATCCATCTTTCTAGTCGCCCCCTCTTTGCGTCTCCCCCCCCCCCTTTTTTTCTCACCTTTATTCCGGGATCATGTACCCAAATAAGGTTAGCAGCACGCTCAGAAATACATTAAATCCTCACCATCTCAAACGGTCACACAAATCCCGAGCTCCAGTCACAGCAAGGAAACTAAACTCTCAGATTATCCATTCCACTAAGTACGTGTCAAGATTGGATTTCAGGTGCAGATTATCTGTAGTAATATGTGGAGACATGGTTAGTGTTTCCGAATGAAATCTATTCAGAGTCACTTTGGAAATATTCACTGAGCCTGAAGAACGAGATGAATATTTCGACCAATACTACCAGGAACAGATGTAATTCAGACACACTCACTATGTCCTCTTATTATTATATAGTTGCGCATGATTTAAAACACTATTTCAAAGCAGGTCACGTTGTTGGGAGGGACGTATGAATATTATTGCGTCACTCAGGGACAAAAGGAATCCGTAATTCGTCAGTAATTATATAGAACATCCTGACATTGCTGTACAGGCTACAAAACGAGATGGCAATTTACGGTTTGTATGGAACGAGGCGTTTACGCCGAGTTCCATAAAGACTGTAAATTGTTATCGAGTTTTGTTTGTGCCTTGTACAAGCATGGTAGGTCGTTCTATATTTACTATATACTCGAAATAGATAAACATTATTAATTTAGTTTAGTTTAACAATTGATATTTTAGTCAACGCGTATGGGGAAGTGTTCCGTATTTGCATGGGTATATAGTAAAGGTGAAATATTTGCACGTAGGTATATAAGAATACAAGAAAATGAATGGTTATCAATGCAACTGTGATACGAATAAATGCTCGCAGCTCTAGACCGGACACTCTCAGCCACCTGGTTTTCAAATATATCACGACATAGCTGTAATAGGAAGAATTGGGGATATCCAGTTGAATTATATTCGTGCTGCATTTAGCCTATCAGGTATTGCGGAACCTCCCAGCTGCAATCCGAAACGGGCTAGTCAAAGTATCGGGGAGAACATGCAATAATTTTCTTTCCTCGACTCAGAGCTCAGTTACCAAGTAGATAAAGCCAGAAATATCGAAGTCTTACTAGTGACACAACCATATCCTAAACGGCTAGTTCGCTTTCCCGGTGGAAAGTTGGAGTACATGGTAAAGACATTTAGCTGATATTTCGATTTTCTAATCGTCTCTCGAAGTGTACTGAGCAGACGAAACACCAATCATTCTCATATAAAAGTGTCCTACTCAATTCGACTATAATTGCCGCAGGGCAAGTATAGTGAAACCGCCACTTTCTAATGCGGGAGGTTTCTTGCTGCTCATGTTGAACATTCAAAGGTACTCAAATATTTTTAGGATATTATTAAATGTTATTGCGCCTCATTAGGAGAGTGCACAGGAACTTAGTTTGATCATCAAGTGCCCATAGAATTCTAAGTGAGACAGAAGTAAGACTTATGGAAGAATGACTTTAGTGAGACGAAAGTCAGAGGTAATATACAGAAACAGCGTTACTGTGGCTGTACGTGATAAATATGCTGTAAAATTGACGATAAAACGAACCTATGTCGAAGGCAGAGGTTTGTTTTATAGTCAATCTTACCAAGTATTTATCATGTACAGACACAGTATTCTGATTTACCCCATAATCGTCTAGTGTATAAGCCGACTCAGAACAGCAGGAAGCGATTTGTTCCCCATCTTAACGAACTTGATGATTATATTGCATGACCTGAGAACTATTGATAAACGATCTACAGTCATCACTTTTTCAGTCGTCTAGTGTAAACGCCGGGTTAAACTGCTCTGAGGTTCGAATTTGATATCTGGTTTTGAATTGTTACTGCAAATTCCTCATAACTCTCTATATAAGGTCCTATCTTGTGGTTAAAAGATCTTATGCTACTCCAGATTCATCATATAAATCTATTGAGGAGGACAGGAATTTGAAAAGTGACTCTTACCCCGGCATATTATCTAATTTTCTCTCATCGCAGACAAAAGCTCTGAGAAAAACATGTATTATGGCAACGGAAAAATTGCTTTTTATCTAAAGAAAAATTACTATTGTTAACCGTGATAAAGGTGCGAAACGTTGGTTCATGTTGAAAAGCCTACAAATTAACTTGACTGCCTCATGGTTCTACTGTCTTCCACATTACGAAAAATGATTATTTCTATCATAAGCCCATTTCTGTGAATAAGTTCAATTCAGATCGGTGATTAAATCTCGGGCACACTTACAATGCAGACCGGTTTCCCGTGATTCGCGATCGTTTATGGCGAAATTGCTTGTTATCGCCCAATCGTAGTTGTTCGAGTGCTCAACAGGGACCGCCGCACATGCGTTCATTGAAAATGAGGTCATAGGGGCATTTGGCAAGTATTTGAAACCACTAGCATTTTAAGGCACCTATTTCAATTCTGATTTGCCCTCGATATTTTTAGGGGCATTTCGTTTAAAACAGAAAACATTGTAACAAATCAAAACATGGTGGCTTTATTCGGGAAAAGGCTGGAATGATAATGATCGACAATATTGGATTTTAATATCCCTCAGCCTTACAACTAAGAGGTTATCAAAATAATTAATGGCTGAATGGTTGCTGCACGTCATACCACATTTTCCCTTGCAGACAATTTATTTACAAATTATAGGTTTGTTATGTAATTCATCTCACTCCTAGTAAAGCTTTAGCCATAGAAACAACAATAAGAATTATAGGCAACGATCGCTCACATATAGTGCCAATACTATTCCAAGGTCATGGCAGAGCAATGTGAGATGATGTCATAATCCACTGTCCAATCAGCAGCCAATATTTGAGAGAGTAGACAATACATCAACATGGAGATTTATAAGTTTCCTAACTGGATTTGCGTAAGTAATTTGAATTATTCTGACATTGGGATACTGTTGAATGTCTGTGAAAGGGATAAGATAAATCCAGAACCGCAATTGAATCATAAAATAAGCAATACTCCACTCATATGGATGCACTGTCATCATCAATCTGCTTTTCCTCGATGATGATGACTGTGCATCCAGACTCGTTATTTATATGAGTCTGTCTTGTATTTTGGCAGTATTATGTGTGTATAATTAGTTCCAACAGAAGCATATAACTAGGAACAAATGTTATATCCATTTATAATGGAAGAGCGTTTTTCATCATTTCATCAAATAAAAGTAAGAAATATTATAGGAAATTATTGATTGGTAAGCCATTTATATCATGGCACATGTGATATTTAAATCAAAGTGGCATCAGGCCTAGAGTGTTATGAATAGGTTTGTGTTTTTTCAGGCTTCTGCTGAACATCATTAAGTCTCTTTTTAAATACATCATGTGAATCTTTTATTTTATAAATACGTTGGCATATTTCTTTTGAGGTGTGTGTCATATGTTGCCTAACGTTTTTTATTTCGACTTATACAGTCAACCAAATCAGTATTCACCATTGGTACTCACACCTGATCGTTCACAGGTCAATGTGTCAGTGTTTTGAGTTTTTTTTCTACTGAAATACTGATCTTTTTTGTACACTTATCAAACTCAAAATACCATAATTGTCCTTTCTCTGTGCTCTTGAACTTTTTATAGAATCCTGGTTTTCATCTTGAGTATTTTATCCCTTGTAGATATGTGATTTCTGTTGATTTGCTGCAGTGCAGTGCACACACCATCACAAGGTCACTCAGCCTTGAAAGTTCTATTAAAAGGAACCAAGTCAGTAGTGGGCAGGGGTTATGGTAAGACTTGATACTGGACTCCTGCTTATTCAACCAGGCCTTTATAGTTGGAACATTGATAGTGAAGTGTTAGATTCTCTGCAGCAAGCTAAAACCCTGTATGAGCATTCTAACATCTAGATGACGTATATAAGCGCGATTTCCCGCGCTCAAAAACGCCCAGCGCAGGTGAATTTCTTCTTTGACATATTTGTTCGTGAATAGGAAAAATATAACCAGGAGGAATTAATATGACCTGCCTCCCGGTCGGGGCACCATTCTATCGCCTGAGGTTAAATTTATATAAGAAATTATGCAAAGCCAAATAGCTTTTGGTGGACTAAGAATAAAGACAAACGGTTCTAAGCTTTATACTCAATTTGATATATGATTCCGGTGTATATGACTCTGATGTTACAATCTGGCTAGACAGACTATGCAAAGAGCCATTAGTCCATAGCTTTGTTACTAACTGATTGTTCGTAAAATGAAACTACGCTCACAACTTCTGAAACTCATGTTTATAAGAGGAAATCAGTAGATATTGATACCAGAGGGATGATGTAAAACACTATTACCATACCCTCAGCGGAGTGCTAAGGCAGGATTCAAACCAGAAAACGAAATAAATCTAAAATCACAATGTAAGATGATGAAGCAGTACCATGCACGTGTTATATAAGCTATGGCACCAGTGACCTTATAAGTAGGCCTACCTTGCAGTAGATGTCCATAAGGGCATTAGTTATCCATATAACTACCCTTTGACCCTTTGGGAAGCTCATATGTATTTAGCCAGAAAGAACGGTTCTTAAGGACTACGGACTTGGGGAAGCCGGCGGCAGTTCTATACCCAGATGAAGAAGGTGCAATATGCAGACAACAATGGAAACCTTATTGACACAATTCCTACACATTCAGTGACAGATACTGAGGAACAAAGGCCAACAAGGACTTTGCAGTCCACCTTAGTCTATACTGAAAGTCACCAGGCTTACAGAAATAATAGGCAGGTGTCAAAGGGGCGCATTACATGTGACATCTATTCACTTATAGGTCCAGACAAGAACGACAAGGGGACCTTATTGCACTTGCACGCGTTGATGTCCCTTAAAAAGAAATTTGACGTGGCATTGTGGGAAACTCACAGGTGTTTATCTAGATATAGACGTCAGCATCTTAACCTAAAGGTGGGGGTACTTGCATAGCTCTCTTTGATAGTTATACTCAAGAATATTCGCATATCCCTTCAATTAGATAATAAATACTTAATGTCATGTTAATGATATTTAAGAGGAACTATTAAATCCATTCTCTGGGTTTATTGAAACGTTCTTGAACTTAATTCTTAATCAAATACAAATCGCTCAAAAAAGACATTTTTGATGATATTCTCCTAATTTTATTTGATGAAGTAACTCAGGTGGACCACGCTCTTCCATTTTCAATGGCAATGACGTTAGATCCTAGCTTATATATCTTCTAATGTCCATCATTTATAAAAAGGCATAAGGTAAGGTTATAAAAGATCTATCACAGTTTGGTGTACAAGAGCATATTATACTAGAAAAGTAACAATGGTTACCCATGTTCTTTGCTATGATAAGAACTTAGTATCAGAATACAGAAGTAGAACAATGGTACAATAAATGTTCATAAGATGTGGACGAATGTCAATAAAATATTTGTTGACCATGCGATTGAGGAAGGTAATTCCCGTTTGCGAAGTCAAATCGCAGTGCACAGCTTTGCGCATTTCTATCTATACTTGCTCTCGAAGTAAATATACCCGTAGGATATTCATCTATAATAGGAATATCCAATAGCAGACCTGCATTTCTACCTATTCAATCTTCTATTCCGGCAATACATAGGCATCTAGAATAGACGAAACTATTTGAAAAGTATCAGAGTCTACCAAAACTAATAAGTATTCTGAGAGGAGCAGAAAATTAATGTTTTTGAAGGTCATGGTTACCTTAGTTAGCTTTGTTGAATAACCGAGAGGCTCTCAGAATCTAAATTCGACAAAAATATCAATAGATAACAGATACAACTGACAAACATTCTGTACCTTATCCATGGAGGAAAGTCTCCTTTAGTCTCGGACCCAACCCACTAGAACATCGGCAGTGAAACAGGTCCATGCTTGCCTTATAGAAACAGAATATGTATAATTGTGAATATTAGTCTTGGTTATTGAATGCATTGCGACGGGAACCAATTTCCAAGTGGTGCAATAATTTCAATCGAGGATTGTCTCCTTTAGTCTCGGACCCAACCCACTAGAACATCGGCAGTGAAGCAGGTCCATGCTTGCCTCATACAAGGAGAATATGTATAATTGTGGATATTAGTTTTGGTTATCGAATGCATTGCAACGGGGAACCAACCTCCAAGTGGTGCAATAATTTCAACTTTGCCCGGTACCTAGGTTTCACTCAGCGCGCATTGTTTTACAAGCGCCACCCCTCAGGCTATCCCAGGTCGGTATTAAAAGACCGGATTCCTGTCCAATGGAGTGCCTTGGTGGGCGGGCGGGATGGAGTGGAGTGCGGGTCGGGGGTTAGTTTCGGTGTGTGGAGAGGTATTAATGGGTCCTAATACATTATTGACCGTGGGATGGGAGTGACCGGGAGGCCCTCTCTGAAGCACCCCCGCTCCTCCCCGCCCCACCGCTCATTCCCGCTCCCCCGCCGGCACATTGTTGACACACCGTTTATTTCTGCATTTCACTAGTCGCCGCTGACGAGAGCCGATCAAACCTGCCCAAGCTTATCCATTTCGCGATCCCTCGGGCAAACAACGGGTCGTAGTAGTATGCCAGCAGTCGCTGTGGGCGGGAAGGGCACGTGGGTCGCTCACGAAACTGTCCAGAATTAAGGCCGGTGGCTGACGTGATGGGACATTGAGAAGCAGTAGGACGGAAAAGGGTAATGTTTTCTCGTGTCTTAAATAGCCATGCTCTATTACAGTCAATACACATGCTATTCAGTAGAATCCCGCTATTAAGACCACCTTTCGTACTGAACAGTGTTGATAGACGAGGCGTATTTTTTACCTTCCCAACCCAGAAGAAACAACTTCAGCGGAACGGAGCAAAAATCTTTTTTTTTTAAACCAAAAAAAAACCACCTTTGGTACTGAGCTGGAATGGTTGTATTAGCGAGGATGCAGTGTAAAAGAACAGCTATTGTTTAACATATGATTACTAAAAAAACATCATTATGAACATAAAACTTTGAATTGCATATCGTACCTAGTGAACGTGTGTTCTTCCATAAAATCCTTCAAACTCGTTGTCTATTACCATCTCCTTTTTCAGTGGTGCTACCCAAATTTTCGGTTCCGGACACATATCCGGTCTCATAAGTGAGAGCGAATTCGACATATTCTATTTGCACGGTGGTCGCAATAGTGAGGTGGTCGTATTACCGAGCGTTTTGAAAACATGAATTAGAGGGGGAAACTTTGTGATTGACTGTGATTGACTCCAAGTGTCTGTAATAACGGGGTTGTCGTATTAGCGAGGTGGTCGTTAGGTAGGAGTCTACTGTATATGTTTGGTGCTCCTCTCTTTAACCAAAGACTAGCTTACAAGCAGACCGCCGTAGAATTCTTATTGAGAACCATGCACGTTCATATGCACTATTAAACTGATATCTACCACCCCACACCTATATTTCCCTATGGGTATCTTGTAGTTACATACTGGACTTCTGGAGATCACTTCCAGTATCTGGTAGTGAGCTCATCTTGGAGTAGGTGGAGAACTGCCTTCATTTATCAATTACAACACATATCTGAACACCAATACTTCCCATGGACCATTCCCGACTCAATCTACATGACCCATTATTAGAAATCACCCCAAACCATTGTCAGTTCCTGCAGGTCGCGGAAGAAATAGATCTGGTGTAGGATGTGTCATGTTACTTGCATTATGAGCCTCATGTAGACCAGTAGCTGTAGTGTACCTGACTTTATCTCACCCCTGGTACAAGTTCAGCCATAGGAATATCATTAAAGAATTTTACTATATACCCATGCTGTATATACTGTAAATATGCACCATTTTGGCTAATGACGTAAAAATACTGTACGGACCACTGGTCCGTGCACTAAAATACGGACCACCTAGCCATACACATTTATCAAAATTTTGGTTGTTAAGAAAAATGAAATTGATTTTTTTTTAAATTTCGGGTATATAGTAAATATAGAACGTCCAACCATGCTTGTACAAGTCACAGAACTCGATGCTAATTTACCGTTTGTACGGAACTCGGCGTAAACGCCTCGGTCCGTACAAACGGTAAATTAGCATCTCGTTCTGTGACTTGTACAGCATGGTCAGGACGTTCTATGTAAATACGCAATGACAACCCACGTAAAGTAATAATAATATGCCATGGTCGTGACCATGGCGTGACAGAGTGATGCGAGATTTGCAGAAGTAATCTGAATTTTTGTTATATTGTGATGCTATACTAATGTCTGTGAAAGGGGTGAGATAAATCCAGAACCCTACTCGAATAGTAGAATTAACAATACTCCATCTGTGTGGATGGCAGTGCATCGAAATTAGTGGAGTGTTGTCTACTTATACGATTATCGATCTAGTTCTAGTATACAAGTGGTCTGTCAAAAATACTGTCCACCCAGCCTTAGGTCTGTGCAGGGAGTCAATGCTGAATATCACAAATCCTTAGCTAATCGGCTGTATTTACTTTTGAATAATCTAACATGCACGGATACAATCATTTAAAAAAATGTATATTGAGAGGGAGCCTAAAGAAGAAACCAACAAGTTTTGGTCAAAGTCGTCGTTCTCCACGAGTTTGATGCGGAGTGATATGAACGAGGCAACAGCCGAGTGAATATCACGTAGCATTCAAACGAGTCAGAGAATGACTTCTTTGACCAAAACAATTTGCTTTTCTGTATTTATCTCAGCCCTGTACACATTAAAAGAATGGAAAACACACATGATATAGACCATGGAGAACGGACTTCAATACTCGTAGGGGCATAGAGAACGAGTTCCCAATGTTAAGCCTATGGACATTTATTCCAGGGGTGAGATAATAAGAAAAGTAAACTTTGAGGTATTTCATACTAGAAGTACGGCAGTCTTGCATTGTCCGTGCGCAATCTACCTACATGTATATATCAGTTTCAAGGGGGCACAAATTCGAGAGAATATTTGATAGGAGTTTCCAATATCCTTATTGTATGAAACGTTATTGAATTCTACTCTATTATATGTGGAAAATCAATACAGGAAGGCTTCAAACTGCCCCTCATCCTCATTGGCCTCTGGTGTGTTAATTGGGAATCCCCTGTCCGGAGCCCCGAAGAAGGGGTGTTCCCAGAGAACCTGTCGCCTGTTTTTAACTCTGAACGCATGTCTTTCCCCGGGGACTGATTTCAGCGACATGGGCACGACTTCATTGATACAACTCAGTCTCCATGACCAATTTATGACATCAAGTTAGTTATCAAAGCCATTTAATCAACCTGCCCCAGAGGGACAATAAAATATAAAATGACATTCATTGAATTCTCTGTCTGGCTCCGTCCAGGTCGGTTATCAATACTCACAGTCGTCCTAACAGCAAAGACTGATATGTTTTCCAGCAGACTGAATTAAAACAAGGAAGTAATTAGATAATTGATGTTTATATTTCTTTGCCTGAAGTGACTATTGGAATGATAATTAATTCATTATTCTTTTACATGAGTGCATGCAAGCGACAATCAGAAAAGCGCTTTTTTTTGGTTACTTTGTAAAACGTCTTTCATTTACACTTAAAATGATCAATTTATCACTTACCAACTTACATGTTAAAGGGTATGTCATTACACCATATACATTATTAGTGTTTAGCATATAATAATGGTCTATACGCAACAGAAAAAGAGAACTCATTTGAATTCATCATGAGCTTGGAATCAATATCTGTTAACGGCAAAATAGTCCCCGATATCTAGTAACCGGACAAATTAAAAATCGTGTTCTTATCTCTATATGACAGAAGAAATACTTCGGCTCGCAAAAATACGGCTTTGGGTATTTCTGTCAGGAATTGCATAATAGAAGACAAATTAAAAATTGTCTTCTTATCTCTATATGACAGAAGAAATACTTCGGCTCGCAAAAATACGGCTTTGGGTATTTCTGTCAGGAATAGCATAATACAAGCGAGATATCGCACTAATACAGTATTGCGTTAGTTTTGTGTAAAGCGTTGACATGTACTAAACAGCCATGGCCACGTGATACATGTAAAGCCGACGGTGGGTTCGGATGTCGCAAAACGAACAATGCAGGGTCATTATTAACCTGTAAGGCGATAGGGGATTAAATCCCGATACTAATTCCTCTCGTGCCATTATCTCCTATCCCCACCTTGTCACAGTATAATGTGTATTGTTAGCATCGATACAAGTGTCCATCACTGATAAGTCTATTAGATAACATACGAGCCGCCCGCCCATCTACGATTAGTTCCTGATGATAAGCTGTATCGTGAGGGGTGTCTGAGACAGTTAGTCATGATTAAATGTCGTAGACAAATAGGTAGCATTGTAGGGGAATAAGCGCGGAAAATCACTCTCACGTGTGATATACTGAATAGAAAATTACGAAATTTCAGAATTATATGATAGACATTATTCATAATCATGCAATATTGCCTGAATCATACCGTATAATATATTTAGAAATAGAAATGCTACCTCAAGGTCTACATTGGTGCGTCGTGAGCTGCGGTTTTGTTGTTGTTTTTTTTATATCTAAAAACCGATTACGATGCACGCCATATGCCTAGTCTACGATATAGAGATGTATACCCGATCGTCTACGGTATATTGGACATTTTGCATCGTAGTGCATCGGGAAGTTTTCCATTTCCATCGTAGTAGGTGGATGCTGGGCCTTAGGCTAGGAACCCACTGAGCTCCCGACACACTACGTCAAGCGTTGTGACACAGTACGACACATACCGGTAATTTTTCAACATTGCGACACAGTGACGATGCAGCAATTTAGTTTCCTACTCCAACATTCTATGAAACCGAACTTTTCTTGAAACGTTCTGAAAAGACTATGATGCCGTAATTTAAATCCATATCAATATCGTTACCATGTTGGAGAAATATCGCAAGCAGTGGGCGGGCGCCTGGTACAAATCCCATTTACTAAAAGGCATATCATTAGTATTTTCATTGCAAAGTGTGTTGTGGGCAACACAAACAGGCTGCAGTATGGGGGCGAAGGACTACAATGATACAGCTATTAGTTGTTCAATAAAATTGGCTTGTTCTGCACTTTATAGATATTTGCTTTGTGTTACGAGCCGTTAAGGTTG
This sequence comes from Alentia gelatinosa, assembly GCA_950022655.1. Classification (NCBI taxonomy): domain Eukaryota; kingdom Metazoa; phylum Annelida; class Polychaeta; order Phyllodocida; family Polynoidae; genus Alentia; species Alentia gelatinosa. Next base: position 17,326,512 of record OX465590.1, read on the forward strand.
GGTTGTTCGCAAGGTTGGGGTATTTGACATGCTAGACTAGAGGAGGGCTGAATGCCATCGTCGCATTTTCCAATGAGTATCAAGATCAGACTCCATTTAGAACTAACATCATTCATATACAGGACATATCATCTCGAAATCGGAATGTGTAGAATCAGAGAAATTGAACCGAAATAAGATGAAGGCGTAGAAGAATTTCCTCTGAGAAGAACGTCGGTCAATCTGACAGGAAACGGATAGCTGCAGATATTTCCCTCGACTCGCCGCCCAACATGTGCCACATTTCACTTAGACTAAGGCCTGGCGTCCACCTACTACGATAGAAATTTAGACCTACCGATGTGGCACCGATACAAAAATTAAATATCGGAGACATATCGGGAAGGTGCAAAATCGTAGACATATGTCTAGACATGCCAATCCACCATGCGTTGTATGTGGCTTTTATCGGTGTCTAATTGCAGAAACGTGGTCACCTGCCCCGATATTAGATGACCTTCCAATGCGATTTTGATTATTTATCAGGAGGTGCATCGTAGACCATATCGGAACCATATCGTAGTAGGTGGACGCCGGGCCTAACAGGTATTTTTTACGACCTCCCTGTAGAGAGCATGTTGGCCAATAGAACCTTTCCAAGTCTGTTGTTCACAAGTGATATATAAATAAACAATAAGGTGTGATTAAGAGTGTTCTTTTGGTCCCAAATAATTTATATTTTCTTACTCCTCACTCCGGGCGTATTAAATAAAAACCCATGAATAATGAAAAGTGTACTTTTGGGTGTCACTAAAGATGTGCGAATATTAATACCGGGTCCATTGATTCTGGAGCTGCAATTCGAAGTTGGATAATGTCCAAAGACCTGGCTACATTCCAACTTACGCTCTAGTCAATAAGCTGACCTTCCTCTTATTCTTGTCATGTGGTAAACTTGTGCACGATCTGTTCCTAGCGGGGCAGGATAGTGAATTATCGATGTGCACAATGCCACCCTTGTATTTATGATCAATAAACGTGTTTAATGTTCAAAGTATGATCTATATACGCTCTTAAGATTCACAGAATAGCGACCAGAGGGCCTAAACGTTGCACAAGAAAGGTGGCGGGTCGCGTCTGACAGCCACGAACCCTTATAACTGTATGCTTGACCAAAATAATAAAGCTCGAACTGTATCGAATACGATGATATGGGCTTTCTCGCCTAAAAACAAATCTATGTATATACAATTCTAATACATGTGCCCGCCTAATTTCGCATTGCAAAAGGATAAATTGCTAGTTCGACTTCGATACCATAGAGGAACTAAGGAGGCCAGCCTCATTTCCACTTCAACGAAAAGACGGTCTATTTAGAGTTCAGTAAGGCCCGGCGTCCACCTACTACGATATGGCTCCAATATGGTCTACGATGCACCTCCCGATAACAAATCAGAATCGCGTTTGAAGGCCACCTCATATCGAGGCAGTTGACCACATTTCTGCGATTAGACACTGATAAAAAACCCATACAATGCATGGTGGATTGGCATGTCTACAATTTTGCACCTTCCTGATATGTCTCCGATAATTGCTTTTTGTATCGGTGCCATATCGGTAGGTCTAAATTTCTATCGTAGTAGGTGGACGCCAGGCAAGGCGTGCACCTTCAGGCCCTGTTTCATATACTCCCATGCTTACCTGGAGTCAGTCCGGCACTTTTCAGCTGTATCCCGGGCCAATTCACCCATTCACACACAACATTGTATGTTGTTTGTTTTCTAAATTAAAAAAAAAAAAAAATAATTGTCGGTAAGTCTCTTCCATTGCGCCTTCATTGGCTATCTTATATCAGATCTGGGTCCCATTTAATGTGGACCTCTTGCTCCATGGCTGTTTAATAGTCCCGAGCACTCTGGTCCGGAAAACACTCCCAAATACCATCTGACTCTCTGTTGGTGCAGAATCAGTGAAGCGTGTTTGAATGTTGAATGTTGTAGACACACTACGGTTGAGCTTTTTATCGGGACCAAATCTGAGACTGCAAGTAGGTCTGCATCATATTATAATCGTAGATGCGTGATCAAATCCGCGATTTTATCCTTCCTATGTTTTTTTTTCAGCTCGATGGGCATCCTTCTTAATCCTCTCTTGTCAAATACGTTTGTCTCTGTGTGCGCATGGACGGTCTATGGCAACAATATCAGAGAGGGGGCAGATTTTTTCCCACTTACTGAGCATTAACATGTCATCCTGCCATTTAACCGCCTAATAATATTAGTAATTAACCATCGGGAGTCCACATTTCAATACGGATAAGAATGTATTTAGTTCAGATGCATAGCCTACTCTAAAGACCGTCGTACAGCCACCCTTTTCAAACAAAGTACCCATTCTGGAAGCTGTCTATTACTCTAACAAGGAAACCCCTGGTTCTATTCTGGTGCATATTTTCCGAAGGTCTAACAGCAAAGTGACACTCCGTCACAAAGGATATTTTCACTCACGTCAGGATGATATAGATGTCACGGCACGGCGCTGATCTATGGCATGTATTAATTAACACCATTAGGATATTGCCTTTAGAATAAAGCCGGCGTAGGAAGCCGTTCACAAAATGAATAACGATTTTATGTCAACTTCAAACCTTGAGGCAAAAGCCTGGGAAATATCTAAAAATAATTCCCAGAGGCATTTGCATGGTTTGCCAATTGATATAGTTTATTGTATTCAAGGTTCGGGTCTGCCTGCTAGCGTTTTGTGGATCTACAGCCTTGGAGCTAATCCAACTCAAAGCGTATGGTACAGGGATGTCCTTGGGACATGAATTTCTCATCACTCAAGTCCTGTGTGGCTCAATGGGGCATGGTTAGCCTTCATTAGTGCAAGGCTGAGTCCAAAGTAACGCCACATCGAAACTCCCAATTCTCTATACTTCTACCATCTATGTCGCTCTGGCATTGTGGAGCATGGAGGCTGAGGTTTTAAGTTTGAGTCATTTGGAGGTAAAAGGCGGCTTGCATACATCACATAATACATTCAATCTGATTTTCTGGCCATGTGTGGTTGTTGGTCATGATGATTTATAGGCATAATGTTCTTCAGAGCATTGGGAGGTTGGGAGGTAATCGTACAGCAGGCCAGCCCCGTGTGTGTTCAGAATTGACGCTGTGGGACCGTACAGGAGGGTCCTTAGTGTTACGCTCTGCAGTGTGCGCACTCCTGGGATAATGAGAGGGTTGCAGCCTCAGTCTTCGTTATGTAAAGGAATGAAAATGAACATTCCCTATTTCATGAACAGTTCTTATCTACATGTAAAATTGACTAGTTATCTAAAGTTCATTTTTTCACCATGTATGTCCTTGCAACCGTTGACCGGTATGTGGAAGAACGCACAAGGGTGAATGTACCTTGTCATTTTCAACTGAATAAAAAAAAAGGCAGTTCCCTTTGATTGACATATCTTTCCAAACCCGCAAGTGATAACCTCAGACCACTCACCTCATTCAAGGCTCCATTTCGTACTGCTAGTTACACCGATTCTCCCCAAATTACAATATACATATAGAATCTGTTCCATCAATACACAAGTCACAGAAACTTGGTCAACTGCCCTGATATTAGGTGACCTTCCGACGCGATTTTGATATGGTATCGAGAGGTCCATCGGAGACATATCATAGTAGGTGGACGCCGGGCCTTAGAGTGGTTGTGTCAATTCCCGCACAGATTATATTATGGTATCTCTTCGAGAAGACCAGAAACTGATTAGATCTATTATAACATTAGTCATTCGATCATTATCTTAGCTACTGTATAGTGAGGATGGACAACACTACTAGTACCCTAATTTCTTGTGATATGAGAACTCGTTAATCTGACGGATGATTGCCTTGATAAATGAACATATAGAAAACACATAGACACGGTCATCTGAATTCGTATTTCACGAAAGATAACTCAGGTTGTCAATGTTCAATATGAGTCAAAGTAATCCTCTTCACTTCACCGGCTGCGTCGTCATACTCGTACGTAATCGGTGGTAATGCAATCTCTTTACGGTATGATTTTCAGCTGCCCATGTATTTTCCCTGTGCATCTGCATGAATTTGTAAAATAATCCAAATGAAATTAGAAAACAAGTTTCCGCGGAAAGCCCTCAAGGTTGAAAATACCCAGCACAAGGTAATATATACCAGGAATGACTTTGTCAGCTGCTAGCTCGCCACGTTTACATATATATATATATACAAGTGTAAAGTCCTGACTGACACGCTCAAGTAGAGTAGGTGACGGGCTGGTCTAGCGAGGTCACTAGTAAGCTAATAGTGATACCGGGTAATTATGGCCATCCTATAATCAACATTCATAAGACCTCAGCAGCAGGCACAGGGTTATGGCTGCTGAATGATCATACGGATCATTGCGCAATTGAGGATAATTGGAAATTGTTAAGTAATTTGAGACTGCACATTTGCCGCCCTTGGCGGCTCCCAGACTATCCATGATATAGAGCCAAGCGTCAGAGAGGGAACCACCAGCTCTGAGGACGCTCCTCGCCATGTTGGATTGCACTCACCCACACTAAGAGACGGACTGTTAACCCTGGAGTCTATATATCATACGGCAGAAACTATGTATGCCTTGTTACTCTGAAATGAAAAGAAATTTAATCAATTTCTTTTTCTCTCCAAGTGTCCATATTTAATTAACCCTTTCCTTACTAATGATGCCACTATGGCATTCCTCAGCCACGGTCGAATGATGCCATATGGCATTACCAATCATGGGCGAATGATAACAAATGATATCATTTGACATTTTACAATTTAGGCTTCGTGAAATACTCAATACTATAACACCATTTCTGTAGAAAATATGTATTTAGATATAATCAATATAATTATTGAAAAATATTTAAAAGGTTGTCATAGTGACACAAATAAAGTTATGTGACATCATTTTTGAAATTTGTTGCTCGCCCTTATTGCCCATACATGTGAGCTGGCATCGCCGCCTACACGATGCAGTACACACATCGTTCGTAAGGATTAGGTTGAATTAATCCTGCTTACCATATGTAACTCTGTATAATGTCGCAACTGAAGCTAGTCCCCGTTACTTGGCAGACACGGACTAATCACACATAATACCAACTCTAGGAATGTCAATACGCAAATCCTTTTTTATACATGCATAGAGGCAATGTAATTCAATTTTATGCAACTTAATTTTGTTGGTTACGATATTAAGATGGACACTGTGGTTTCTCAGGTATTCAAAGATGTATAATGTGACGAGTTTGACAGCTAATCCCTTCCTAGACTGGTTCCAATTAATAATAAGACAGGTATGACACAATTTGAAGGGACCTTAAACCTACGCTGGTTTCCAGGTCAATCGCAGTGGAGGAGTGGACCAGGTTGATTTCACTGGGCCCGCTGGTGCACCCCTCTCATAAGATCACACAAGGTTCTCACTACGCTCTATGGGAGAAGAATTCTTAACGAACTAGGTGGCATCATTGAGATTATAGGAATCTTTGGGTCGCATTGATGTACGTCTTTAGCGCAGGAGGCAGGTCAGTGGATTCTCAGGGCTCTAAGCCTAGTTTATTAAGAATTCATCTCCTATTGAGCGTAGTGAGAGTACAGAATACCACTTAGAGAGTGTGAGATCTTTTGAGAGGGGTGCACCTGTGCCCTGGGGAACCTGGGTAGGAACCGCCGTAATAGGAACCTTTTGTATGGAACATAGAACCAGCTCAGTTACATCCAACGATGAATCAAGAAAATGGCGATGATACCTGGCCTAATATGTGAGTGAGTGCAAAACAATTTTTTTCCAACGTAAACCGGTCACGGTGAACGAAAAAAAAGTATAAACATACATAGGCCAGGTTGCCTAATCCCCTCCCCGACCTACTTACCTACCGATTTATCTGTAGTATACATGTCTACATTATCTCTGTATGATGATGCTCATATTATTTTCTGACAACAATAGGTATACATGCTACTGTGCTGCCAAGTTTCAGTCCCTCGCAGAAATCTGGTCCTTCCAGCGAAGGTATACAGCTGCACAGTGGATCTATCACACTCAGTCTATGCTTGAAGAGTGATGATGAAGGGAACAGTTTTTCGCAGCGTGAAGCAGTAGGAGAAACTCAGTCTGGTTCTGTGTGATGAAGGTGTTTTTCATAAGATTTGCATGGATATTGTTTTTAAAGAGCTTTGTTGCATTTCAACACTATGACATACAATTTTCATAATGTAAATCCATCTGTCTAGCGTTTTCCTGACATTCCTTGAAAGGTGGCATGACTATGATACATCCGGTGGTCTTTTCACTGTTCCCTTATTTCTATTTTCTAAATAAAGAAGAGAAAAATGAGCTAACTATCTGGTATCTTAACTAACTTGTTCTTAATATCAAGAAGTGTTATTTGAAATGCGAAAAACTGGGGCGTGTCGAATCACTATTTAAGCATCGCGTCCATGTGCAGTTTTATACTTCCAAGGGAAATACAAGATATTTGCAAGGAACTGAGATTATGCTGCAGATCGGAACAAGAGGTGATGACGTCATCTTCGTTGTACTGTCTGATGAGCTACGTGTAATATAGATTCAGACAGAACCAGCTGTTCCTAATAGAAATTAATTACCCCTCATTATCGTTCTTGTCTACATTTACAAAGTTCTGAAATTGACACAGCGTCCCATATGCAAATATCATTCTGCTATCTTGGTGATAATCACATTCTCTTTATCAGTTAGAAGTAAAGAAATACTGAATATCCACAGAATCTATTAACTTTCTAATTGATTTACATAGAAGCTATTATCCTACACCTCCTATAAGTCTCCATGGATTTGACATGGTGTGACTGTATACCACGGTTATGCTATGACATATCTATATGCCATGAGTGATATATGAAGGAAAGATCACATGACAGAGTAGGATAAAATCTAAACATCACACACTTTTATACAATTCACGCCATGTAAACAATCACATGAATTTTTAGGACATTTCTTGATGATAACATCTCAAGAGCGAAACAAATTCCGGCATTTTTTATATCAAAAGCATACGAATCTCATTGCCTGGAGTAATCTGGATTAATGACTCAGAACATTGAGGCCTTAATTTAGAGGCAGCAAAAGTAGGCATTTCAAGTTTAACTCAACCTTAAGGCTTCCAACCACAATATAACATACTGGAATCAGACTTCCATTCTTTGCAGGAAATGGCTACCTATTGGAGGGACCTCCTGAGTGACTCAAATTGCATTTTCCTTTTGTGTTGACTGTAACATAGCGTTAATTTTTCATGTCGGTATAGACCGAGCCACTTAGGGCGTCCATTCATTGTTATTGATTCTGATTCCCTTTTAGTGGTAGCTAGTCTACCGGTGTGATAATAACGGCCGCGCTGGTTTCAACAGCCGCTGTATTTTACGACGGATAAATCATCATAGCTCTTGGATTTATTGAGGACATTTTCAAGGCGCAAAGAAAGGCTAATTATCGCCGCCTGGTAAGATATACTGAGCATCCACAGCTGCATACGATATTTCCCAGTTTCTTGGCTCAAGGACACTAAATGCATGGATTTGAATGCTACGAGCACCTATTGTGTTACAAATTTAACGCCGAATTAATAATGTATAATGCATTGAAGTGTGGTTTTCTTCATAGCGCACCTTATACATTAACCGGCATATCAATTCAAAACTAGCTACGATGTGCTAATAGTACTAATTCCAAGAATTTCTAAGGATGGCTCTTCACTATAGTATAGGTATGGGCAGCAGGCCAATAAGGTGCAACGACGTGCTATGGTCTGTTATATAGGCTGATCAAAATGAATGTAGTGATATTCACTCCAGGTAAAGATTAGCCATAGGAAACACACTAAACAATGATATGCAATGATAACCCATGTAAAGTGAAAATACTATGCCATGGTCGTGGCAGAGATTCGAGAAGACGTCAGCGACTGGTCCATCAGCGGCCAGGAGTTAAAAAGGTAGACAAGACATAAACATGGGTAATTTAATATTCCTGATTGGATTTGTTTTTAAGCAACTTGAATTATTCTGATACTGTGGTGCCATTCTGATGTCTGTGAAAGGGGTGAGATGAATCCAGAACCCTACTCGAATAGTAAAATTAACAAAGGTACTATTTCCCATATGTCATGCTTTTGGAGGCCGTATACCACGAATTTTAATCCGAATACCACATGTATGGTATCTGACTAGATTAACTCAAACCTATAGCTAATCATTCTCAAACCCTTAAAGCTAATCGGAAATAACATATGAAATAGACGCTCTAAAATATACCTCATGTGGGGAATAGATATCTCATTCATCTGCTCTCATAGTCAGGATGTTGTTCGGCATGCCTTTGATGTGCGCTCATTTAAAAGCCTATAAACCTACTTCAGTTTTTTTCGTGTTCCGCGTGCCCCTGATAGCTTGGTCCGGTCACAGGAAATAAGGACCTCTATTTAGCAATCATTAATTGAACATTAACAGTGATTGCGCCGGTGATTAGTAATTGATCACTGTTTATGCTAAGAATAGGTGATCGTTTAATCTTCTCGGGTCTCTTTAACGCACAATGCCTGGCTTTCAACTATCAGATTGAACGTTTGGGTAATGAGTGACACAGTAGCTAATCATAATTAATACTTACATTTTTTATGTTGCAGTTGAGTTTAAGAGATATGACAATGCATTTGGGAAAGTAATCTTTGAAATAATAGTCATTTTCCTTTTCAGCTGCTATAGGTTTGAGTAAATATTGTCAACTTACATATGGTCAAAACATGACTTGTAGACTTCCTAAAGTGTGTCGTGGAATAATAAGAACTATCATTGTGAAGCTCCATGGCAATACTGAGGTGTGGATAGCCATGGTGGTACAATCTATGTGTGGTCTATTAGAAAAACAGACTGGGTCTTTGATCTGATAATATCAAGAGACGTCACGAGTTTGAGTCTGAGTTTATTTATGCCACACATTTTGTTGGCTCTGTAATTTCACGAGTCTAAGAGGGGACCCCCACCTACCACGATAGGCCACGACATGCTTCCCGATCGCTACGATTTGAAATGGGGAAATCGTGACCTATCAGGAGGTCCCCGATAGGTCAAACAGTTTGAAATCGTAGAGCGTGGCAACGCCTTGGGAGGACCAATAACATAAACTATGGTCACGATAGTTCCACGACAAAAACCAGCGGCTGCACACATTTCCGGATTGATTTTCAGAGACATGTACACGCGCTGACCACGATATCTTCCCGATAGGCTACGATACCCTACGACAGGCTACGAAATTTCCAACATGTTGGAAATTATTGGGACCTCTACGATTGGCGTTTTCATCGCAGCCCATCGTGAGCTGTCGTAGATGGAATCGCAGAAACCCGCTCCATCTACCACGATTTTGCCAGACCTCACGCTACAATCGGAATGGTGTCGGGAAGGCCGTCGTAAGGCCAATCGGGACCAGAATCGTGGTAGGTGGGAGCAGGCTTTAAGACGAGTGACATTACGAAGCCAACAAAATGAGTGGCATAAATAAACTCAAACAAGTGGCGTCTAGATTTTATCCTACCCCGTTTCCATATTTTTTTAGTATAAGAAAGTAGTGGCATAAACAACACTTTATGTCACACCCGTGACATAAACAAATCCCATGTTAAGCCTATGGCGTTTTTTATTAGGGGTAGGATAATTGTTACGAACTAACGGACCGGCAAATACTTGCCCTGATACCGTTAGGTGGGAGGGCGTTACTATTGTAAGATTGAATGTCAGGCCGGTCTTCCTCTTACCAGACAGTTCAGAAGTTTTCAATTCATAAGAAACTACATTTACCGCCATTCGAAGTCCAATGTGGGCACAGAAACCTAGGCCGTGTAATTCAAGCCTATAATTTAGCGACACGCCGACTCTTCCGTATCACACCTTTCCCTGACAGATCAGTCGGGTAAGTCAGAGTCGGTGAACTTTTTGTCGCTGTATGCACTTCACAGAACTGATTATAATCGGGTCGGGTATTCCTAGCATTGGGGTAATGACCGACTCGACCCGACCTTAAAGGGGGGCGTCCACCAACCACGACAAGGCTACGACAATGGCTTCCCGACAAAGTCCACGATTGGTCTACGATTGGAGGCCTTGTCGTGGTTTGTGGACCCCAGTTCCCCACAAGAGTCTACGACAAGGCCACAACAAGGCCACGATTGGAAGCTTGTCGGGGGCCTTCCAACAAGGCTACGACAATATCGAACATGTTAGATTTTTCTCACGACTGGACCATTGTCGTGGAGTGTCATGGTGTGTCGGGAGTGTGTCGCAGAGGTCTGCGATGGAAATTTTGGTGGAGCGTGCACTTCCCTACACACCCTGACAACGCTGTCGTAAAGCTCCCCTTCTCACGACAAGGCTGTGACAAGGCGCCGATTGGAACTTTCTTGTCTGTGCTTGTCGTAGCCTTGTCGTAGTTGGTGAACGCCACCCTTAAAGCCAACAAAACAGCGACACCTACCGCAGATTCTCACCGATCCTATGGGCGTATGGCTGTCTTATAGGCTTAAGATTGTCGCTGTACACACCTGTACCGATTGTTCCCGATTCTGAGCAGGCCGTTTAGATAGCAATGCAATCCAATTTACAAGTGATATATATTGATGTGTAGGGGAGACAAAGGCGATGATAAATCTGAAATATGTTTCCCCATGTCGGTACCTGTCAAATCATCTGAAGGTAACTTTAAAATGCCATGATGAAAGGAAATAGACAAACGTCGGTTGAAACAATCAGAGCCATTCAGACAGTTCCCTCGTCTACTCAAATTATAATATTACTCGACCTTTATAAACGCACCTCTGCCAAGCAACGTGGACGCAGGTGACATCTCGCTGTCTATTCTCAGTCCTAGTTGATACCTACCACAATGATAACAATGCATAACATATTTTCGCACGAATCATCATAGAACTAAAGCATTTAGGTTGCAGGGTTTTTTATTCGCTCATTTTCTATGATATTCTGAAATGCATCTTATCTTATTTTTTTTCATTACTTTTCTGTCATATATTTGAACTAGTTATATTGTTTCGTGTTATCAAAAACTAGAAATATCATGAATCGCATTTCAAGGTCGATACGTGGATGGTAGTATCACATTAACACATCTGCAGAATTGAAGATTCATGATTAAAGAACAGCGTTTGTTGTTGGTTGACGATATTTCACCGATGAAAGTCCACCCTGTGAAGCACACCGTGGGAAGGGACCTCCCTGCAGGTGCTATAACCCCACAATAAACTCAAGTCCTTCAGTGCTCCAATCCTGGATACAGTTTAGAAACTGCCGCAAAAATCCGGACTTTTTTCCATTTTATAGATAAACACATTAATATGTAACACAACGATTTTGATTTAGGCAATGTCCAAGCGGCAATATGCCCATGTGAATGAGTATCAGAAAAGAGAATGAGAAAACTAATCTATTTTCGGCAGAGGCCATTATTATTGAGATCACCTCCAGCTTTCCTCCTGGCGAGTCTGTGATGGTATTTTGATTGCCTGCTGAGACTAAGACCAGACTATCACCTGCCTTTGTGGGGATTTGATGACCCTCGGATGGCATTACTGATAATAAATGCTACCTGAGCGATATGGAATTAATCAATTCATCATTATAGACAAAAAGGCCAGGAAAACTAGGAGCTAGGACAAAGGTTTAACGAAATGTAGCGGTTGATATCCTCTTTTTTGCACTTACACAGGTTGCTCACATTTGCTACAGACATGGAATAAATAGAAAAATACGGTAGTTTTATTAATAACTACAAAGCACAATGGTCGGTGCTATATGAATGGGGATTCCTTGATGCTGAGGATTATATCAGAAATTCCTTTCAACAGCACAGAACGATACTCGGTGAAATACGCCTGAATAGATATGTGTTTAAAAGTATCGTATAAACCTTTCAATAATTCTACATCGTTCCAGAGCCACATTCAGGGATAATTGGTTCTAAAATACCAAAATATCAATCACGTTTACCTGCCATTCTGGCAATGTACCATTGTCAAATGGTCAAGGATTTAAGATTTTCAAATACTGACTTTTATCAACTCAAACATGTTCCTTTGACCAAAATAATCATACTGTTAGGCCCGGCGTCCACCTACTACGATATGGCTCCGATACGGTCTACGATGCACCTTCCGATAAAAAATTAAAATCGCGTCGGAAAGTCACCTAATATCGGGGCAGTTGACCACATTTCTACGATTATACACCGATAAAAAACCCATACAATGCGTGGTGGATTGGCATGTCTAGACATACGTCTACGATTTTACACCTTCCCGATATGTCTCCGATATTTACTTTTTGTATCGGTGCCATATCGGTAGGTCTAAATTTCTATCGTTGTAGGTGGACGCCAGGCCTAACATATCATCGAGTTTGGCCTAACCCAATGATTAGATTAAGCCAATTTACATGTGACTGACCAATAGAGAAATATACTGGAAATATAGTTTTCTTCGCTTATGACAAAACAAAGATGGTGACGTATGATTATTAACTTAAAACTGTAGTACTGTACATTTATCATATTCTGCCAAGTTTAGTAAAAATGACATGGGTTTTACTATATGAAAAGCAACTTTTTAGAATTTCTATATATTGTATAATAGTATCATCATGATATTGATCTAAATCAGAATCTAGCATGTTCACCCCCATTTTTTCAAAATCAAGTATGTGTTCTACAACACTTGGAGATCATCATATTCCATTCTCAGGAGATTGACATAGGTTTTACCTTTCAAGTTAAATTGTCTAATGGGCCTTCAAAGTATGCTGGTGAGTTTGTGTCACTTGTATCAATAGTTGGATTATCAAAGTGTTGACACTATTACTTTGCTGTGCTGTTGTTCTCGTAGTTCCCACTGTCACGGTCGGGTTATATATCTATTCAAATGTCCATAAGCCATTTTCCACTGGCTGACTACTCGCCACTGATCTGCAGTCGGGAACCAACTATGACAGGTCAATGAATGGAAACACGTAGAAAAATGTTCACTGATATATTGTGCATAGATTATGCAATGAGGCCACCACCGACTGACTTGGTCAACGACTGACAGAATCAAAGGGGTTTGAAATCGTTGGTGATGGTCATTGTGTTGGGAGGACAGTTCTGTCGGTATGGACCTATTAAATGCGGCAGAAACAAGGCATACACAGTACCCTCACCGATATTTAGATACCAACGTGCGGTCATTGGCCACCACCAACCGATTTTCAGGAGAACTCAATCAATCGGTGCTGTTTACATTGGCCAGTGGGAAATGGGGCCTAGTGTTCAATGATTATGAGCCTCTACTCTTTGGTAGAGATTTTCGGAACAGTCAGTAGTCAGTGGTCGTCATGGACCCATTGTTTCGCACTGCTAGACACATCAAATCGTCTTTACAATAACTCATGAAACCTATTTTTCATGGACACTAAAGGACAAGACATTTGTGGGTTAGGTCCGATTTGTTTCGTCACATCCAGTGCGCTATTATACATGGCAGACAACTGGATTGGTAAAGTGAGATCTCTTCTGGAACATCCTTGTAGCAAACTATATGGAGGTGTATATGTATCAGAAAGGGGATGGGGTGATTTTTTAACACATAGAACACGGTGCTTCCGACACAGTCTGGTTCCTACGATAAGTCGATCATGTTCGATTTTGTGTGAATGCCTATGACATGGCCATTCTGTTGGAACCATATCAGAGGGTGTTGGAAACCACGTCGGAATATTGAGTACACTGCTGGGTGAATCCCGTTCATTCCGACACAAATGAAGTTTCAGAAGCAAAAAGGGAACCCCGCTTTAAAGTATTCGTAAGCACAAGTCAGGTCAACAGCGACAAACGGACGGTAATTTGTCTTAGCCAAGGCATCATAAAGGAATTCCTGTAGTCGGTAGATGTAGGACAGCTAGGCAAGGGTGAGCCACCAATTAGTTAACCACCTACTTCAGACATCCTTTTGTCTCCGACAAGTTGTGGTTTCTATGTTCCAAAATCAGTGGCGAAAAGTTTATCAACATGTTGAAAAATCTAGTCGCTGGGGTGCATAATCATATATCTGTCGGTAAGTGTAGACTGATTTGCCCAGGACTAATACCCAACAACCCCTCTTTTCGATGGCCGCCGGTCGAGCGAAGGGTTATGTTATTTGCCTGTGACAAGTTGACCGACTCCCATACGATTTTGGAACTAATCGTTCAACCATTAATCGGTAGATGGGCATAGGGCTTTATACCATCCTAGGTGTCTGGACTTAGATACCACAGCCCCAACATTGTCCACACAAGTCGTCATGTTAACGGCCTGAGTCTCGAGGGTACATCTGCCATTGGTCTCCAATCCCCGCGCGCCAGACATCCCGTGATTATGTTACAATTAAACGGAGGAATGCAATGGGCCAGATGGAGAGAGCAACAATGTTCAATTTAGAAATCCACGACCCATCGATGTTACTTCTTCTTATGCAATAGCATTTTGATTATGTAAGGCATTCGCTGTCTGGTCACTCAGGAAGGGCCCCTGGGACCTCAGCCGCATGAGCTCTTCAAAGGTCGTTCCGAGTCGTAGCTCCATATTGATCACAATTTTGTTACACCTCTGACCGGCTTGACATTAGTGGGCAGGCACATATGAATGGAATTGTATGGGTGCCAGCTAGAGCTGTTAGACTATTACGCATTCCCCAATGGTTATATACTAGATCCTTAATTTGTTATTTTCTTTGTGTTTAAATCAACTTATCAGGAGTTGGTAGTTCTGTTAACGATAGCATTGGCAATAAGGTCATATACACTTCCTAAATATTAGAGTGGTCATATGGACTCTGAACTTGCTGTATAAAACATAACCCTTAACCATCTGCGTGCCAATACTGTGACATTGGGAAAGGAGCAGAGGGTCAGTGTCTCAGCGACTTGGAAGCGCGCCCAACTGATTATAACAAATCACTAGAGATCGAAATACTTCATTGATGCACTGGTGCTTGAAAGGTTCGGATCCGAGAAACGCAGTTGTAGAAACGGCAAGTTCACTGGGTGGAAGTGGGTTACAGAAAATGACCCATAGACTGAATATAACCCAAAACTTGTAATCATTATTTTCATAATCATATACACTTGTATTAACAGGTATGCAGGATCTTAGACAGAATTATTCACACATGGTTTCAGACACCAGCTTATCGAATTCAAATGAACAAAATACATAGTTTCAGCAGATAATTGAACTGTGAATATTTCTTGATAAATATTTCGGCTCTCAGGACCACCAAACGAAAAGAAAATCTTGGTCACAGAGTGAGAATATATGGACACAGCCTGGGTTGAACCATGCTAATAGACCAGAGTGGAGACAGGTGGTGGCCAATCTAGCCAAATATGCAAGTTTACGATGGTTCCCAGCCACCCGCTAGGGCCAAGGTGGGGTATACAGTTTTCTACACTGGCCACCAGAGCAAGCGCTTGCCGCGTTAGTATATCGACGAGGTCGCTAGTGGTCCTTCAATTTACGCCAAAGTTCTCAGCTGCACGCTTCGATCATGTTACAAGACGTGCTTTTGGTAGGCTTCTTTGCACCTATTGTCAACAGTACCTCATACTATAACACTTGGGAAATAAGGTTTAGATGATAAGCTCACAGTACATTACAAGCTTCTGATTATGCGATGAGATGAGATGGTATTAGTGATACTATGGCTAATATTATTAATAATGGACCTCTGTACTACTATGGCGAAGTGGTACACGTCTGATGGCATATGCTGTACTATTAGAGCAGTGTTACACAATTACAAACGGTCAGAGCACAGTCAGTGGAAATCTAAAGACTTAATTGCATTCTTGATTGAAGAACGTTTTACTCGTTAACTGTCTCCCCTCTTCAGATGATTGTTCCACTTTGTTTACCGCCTATATTTTGGAGATTTCGTGTAAACTCACTGATGCATTGTTTACTGGTAATCTGATTGATTGATTAAAGACGGACTAACTGCAATGGAGATTCACCTTGGGCAATTTAAAGGAAACTAACCTTAGCCGCTATCTGCCTAAATTTCAAAAGTCAAGTTGTGACAGTGAAACTGAAGACAAGCTATCCTCTCAGAAAGAAATGACTACGGTACTAAAAAGGGAGAAAACATTTTATTACAAGAATAAAAACCGCTCCACAGGAGTATCACATACCCAGCACGATCAATAAAAATGATCATTTGAATATTTATGCCAAGCCCTCCTTACAATCATCCCAGCTTCAAATTCAAATAGGCTTCGAATATGACAACAGTCGTTGAAGGTGAATGATAATCCGGAAAATTATATTGATTTGCGGAAAATAAAGCATGGCGTTAGAGCCGCTAAGGGAAATGTGACGCTCCCATAATGAAGTGTTGGAAAAGCAACATGAGAGCATGAATAAACATTGCATCCACGTTCTTTGAATGCCGACAGCCTAGTTAAATTTGGTATTTGGGCTCCACGAAGGCGAACTTTTTCAATTGCGACTCTTCTTTTTTGCTGCCAACATTTGCATTTTCAAACTGACAATGCTCTCGATGAACTCCTTCACAAAGAGACTGAGACGCGATGAAGAATCAGAAAAGAATAAATACAAATAGGCAATCATCGTACATTCCTCACAAAGCAATGGATAAAGATGTAAATGGAAATTTTGTTTCGAACATAAATGGTCCTATTTGACTGCTCCATTAGAGATTTGGTCCAAATGCGCAAATAAACAATTGAGTTGGTGCGACGTGGGGCAGTGCTAAAGTGCAGTACTCTGAATGCCGCTGGGCGTGTTCGGCTACCCACTCAAAACTATGTTTGTGAACGAACTTCATGGTCAACGCTGAAGAAGTCCGAATTCCACCCGACAAAAGTTTTATCCTACTATTTCGGGAATATGACAAAGGCTACTTTACGCCGAAACGTTGTACCCTAACTGTTTTAATAAAGCCTACCATCAAATCAAATGGTAAGCAATTGAGTTGTACTTGACGACCAATTCATCTATTCAATATTTGTAATATTTCGCCAAATTCCGTACCTCCTCTCCCTGAAATATCGGGCGAGTATGAACACTTCAACCAAGTTGGTCGATCCGATGAAATTTAAAAAAAAATCATTATGTTGAATCCTATCAAAGCATATCCATTGTCAGTTTTGGGGAGTCCCTGGCTCCACATTCAAAGCGAGGCTGATCGTGTGATGTCATTCACAGGCCTACCTCGTAGAGATTTTCCCTGTTCCCAGAACTGTGTTATTTGAACTTGTGCTGTGAGAATAATAACAGAGTACAGAGCTATAGTCCGGTAAATAGGGCGGGAAAGTTTTTACCGGAAAACTTCATAGAATTTTGGTAACACCCAACCCACCTGGAATATCACGCATGGATCTGCCAGATATATCAAAAATCGATTTGAAAGAGTTTCGGGAAATTTTATATTTATTTTCGGGGCGGTGGAACAAGTATTTTCAGTCATACGAAACTTGCCGAAACCTCCCGAAAGTTTCCAACAACTAGAACGGGCTTGCTCAAAGATTGTGTGAGCGCCAGGACCTCGCCACAATTTGTAGGTGGCGCAAAACTACGCTCGGTACACCCCTCTTACAAGATCTCACACTCCCCAAGTGGTATTCTGTACAAGGTTCTCACTACGCTCTATGGGAGAAGAATTCTCAATAGACTAGGCTTAGAGCCTTGAGAATTCACTGGCACAGAGAAGTCCCGCTAGGTGGCATCATTGAGATTTGGGTTGAATTGATGTACGTCCTTAGCACGGGAGGCAGGCTGTAAGCAGTTCCACCACACCCGTTGAGTCCCAGTAAACATGCATTAGGTTTAGACAAAGAGTAACGGCCAAAGTCGTACAGGCGCATGAGTCGGCCTGGTGGAATAACTGCTTTATGTAGTAAAGTGCCCAACTCTCTGGCCCTTTTTACTGTATTTGTGTAGCACATAAAACTATGGCTAACTAGCGTTAAAATCTCCCTCTTGTAGCCTGTTTGGCATCTTTTCTCGCTGGAATAAAAACGCATGTATTGGAATTTGCATATATATAGAGCATTGTGTTTTTATGGTACCTCAAATTGTGACTATTATAGTGGGTGTTTGAAGACCTAACCTTGGGAGTGTTTGTACACGGGACAATGAGTGCCGCGTTGGCACAGATGGGAGGTTAATGGTTGTTGGGGGCCGGTTCATGTTGTTAACCCTTTAAGGACGGGTGCCTGCGGCCGAGCCACCCCCTTAAGGCCGGGTGCTGGTGGAACTTTAAACCGCTGGGGGACGGGCACTTAGTCGTCAAAACCCATAATTTGAGTCTTAAATCACGTGATATGAAACATAATCCCAAATATTTTATTTTTTCTGAATAGAGATATTAAGTGTGGTGTTAGACCTACATTTTGTGAATATTTAATTAATATTGCACCACTATTTCATTGTTAAAATGAATTTGTATATTTTTAAGAAATAATGCCTCAAGGCATCATTCACCCTTGGCTGGTTGATGCCTCAAGGCATCATTCGGCCTTAAAGTGTTAAACGACATGAGCCAGAATGTCCTGTCAAATTTAGAGAGGACCCAGAACCATCCGCTATGTGTTATTCAAGGGTAAAATACTCTAGGTGAGACCATTGCCGCTATCGAACAATGACTGGTACTGGAATTCCATGATGCTATGTGTGAGGCTTAGTTCTTCAGTCTAAAATATTCAGTAGGTATGAGGTAAATACAATGGGACTACATCCATGGAATTCCAATTTTGCAAGGGAATAAAATTTGGAACCCTATGAATATATTTGCGCAAGGGACTGAGGTCAAGAAATATTTCTAGAACTTGTGAACACTCATCCTTGTTGAACACAATTTGATTATAGGCTTCATTATATATATCCATACTCCGACTTACTTCTAGGGCATGTAGTATAAACTTTGTACTACACCCGTGTGCAGTAATCATAGTGTACTGCAAAGCTTGGCTGCCTTAGGCTCTCCCACGATTAGAATAATTGTATACATGTATTCCATATCGGTGATTATATGAGCCGAATGCTGCATAGCGAAACGGCCTGTGTGCATTACATGTATAACATATCTCCTTCCTGTTACGTGAGCCTTATATTTATTTGTACACACCTTTCTTTACATACATAGTCTAATAGTGGCAATCTGTAATCCAGGTATGTTAATGAAAATAAACTCAAATTGGGCAGGAGAGTCATCGATAGATAAGGACACATTAGGTTTAGATTGCGGTTTAACCCTTTAGCGGCCGCACACCTCACCCAGGCGGGAAGACGTTACATAATGAACGCGTGAACGGCAGGCGTGTTTCGCCGTGATCCGGCTCCAATCTTGTTTTGAACGTTGAGTTGTTAGAAATTCGCCATTGTCACTGTAAATATATGTTTTCTGAATAATCGATGGTCATTAGCATATATAAGACATCTATAGGTTTAAGTACATATGTCATTTGTGAATAAAACAACGGTTAAATACGTGAAAACATGAACTGAAATTTAACTCAAATACACGACCATGTCGGAATAACCATTTTCAGCGTCTGCTGCCTTGGTCCCTACAACCACTATGAAACAATCTGGCTTTTGTTAGAGCGTGCTTGCATGCGCAAAATACATCATCTAAAGGTTATAGGGGTCCATATAGACTTTCAGGGTACTTTATACAAACTATCCCTTTACTAGCTGTGTGCTATTCACTTTGATATTGAGAACAGAGCAGGGAGCCAGTGTCTGAGGGTCTTACAGGCATGCCCAGCTGACCATGACCAATCACTCAAGACCAAAATACCCCTTTGAATTGTTATTCATTTTGACTGCACGCTCATTCATAAATGATGAACATACTATTAGCTCCTAGTTATTATATATAGACGTCTAAGTAAATAAAACACACATCCATATATAAATATGATCAATACCTACACGTTTCTAAAGTATTATGGAGTAAAACAATTCCTAAGGTTATCTAAGCTATATCACATGTTCAAACTCACGGCAGGGAAAACGGTTGGCGGGGGCTGCACTACAGTTTCAATATGGATAGCTGAGCAGACTCTACGCAATGGACGCGGCAAGAAAACCCTTCACATAGGCAAATAGCGGATTAACAAAGGAAATGGAGACCAGCACGTTTTATATAAGGCTTGTGCCTACAAGAGGATATAAATACTATGGCGGAATATTCGTCAAAAGTGTGGTTATTACGGTGATAACATTGGATCTGGAAGGATGGGTGTAAGGGCCAGTGACAGCGAGTTGTCTGCTAGACCTTCTGCTACAAGTTACTTCGACAACCAACAGAATTGCCATTTATATCATCCTATGGAGTTTACAGTGTAAAATGAAACCATTATCGTACTCCTCTGATCAGCAGCTATATGATGATATAAGACTTGACACTGTGGAATCATCCTAATGTTTTGTAAATATTATCGGAGAATGCTCTCTACTATATAGACTAAGGTAGATTCTATGGGAAGCCATGTCACTGCTCGTAATATATTGGGTTCTGACAGGTTTGAGATCATTTCGCCCAGGGTTTAAACCTATGATATATACAGTACGAATTAGATATATATAGAAATCTACATTTTCTGAGCTTTCATTCTATGTAAATATTGTCCAGATTGAACGAGTTGAGAATGGGCTAAAAAGTTGCAAATATATGCACATAAATATGAGGCGGAGTCTAAAAGAACAACAGTGGATCACAATGTGTTAGGAAATCATATCGTTCAGGGTTTTAACATTAGAATTAGATATATGAACTTTAAATATATGATCAGAAACATAGATGTAATATTCTACACTCTTTGAGGTTTAAATCTGGAAGAAGCAGAGGCCAAAAAATTAATATGTTAAGATGCGCATTACACAAGTTTAATTCTGGCCTAGTGCGATCAGCCATTTTTTATACTATGGAGCCCTCATTAGAAATCAGCTCAAACCGGGTTTAAACATTAAAATAATGAATTATAAGATATATATCCACAATCTACAGAGTATAAAGTTTGTTTCCATGTAAATATTGTCTAGATTAGACGAGTTTAGAATTAATAATCCATCGATAACCTTGGGCATTACGCAGTCGACCTGTTGGGTTAGTGGAATTTTAGAGCAGGTTTTCTAAATCTTCACTGGTAGGGTTTAAACATTAGAAATAACAGCGGGAAAATATATGTGGGCTTTCTATGGACTCTAAGGTATGTTCCCGTATGTATTATCTAAAATATTGATGAGTAGAGACCAAGAAATTAATATATTAATTTGCGCATGACGCACGTTTAATTCTGGCCTAGCAAGATCCACCATTTTGGCTACTGTGGAGTTAAGATTGTCAAGCTGTCATTAGAAATCAGTTCGCACCAGGTTTAAACTTTAAATTAATGATTTATAAACTATATTTTCATATTCTACAGACTCTACGGTTTGTTTATATGTAAATATTGTCCAGGTTAGATGAGTTAAGAATTGATAATCCATAGATAACCTTGGGTATTACGCAGTCGACCTGTTGGCTTAGTCAAATTTTAGACCAGATTTTCTAAATCTTCACTGAAAGGGTTTAAACACTAGAAATTGATAAAACAGAAATAATAACGGGAAAGTATATGTGGGCATTCTATGGACTCCAAGGTTTGTTCCAGTATGTACTTTTTAAAATAGGCACATATAGAGATCAAGAAACTAATATATCAAGATGCGCATTACGCACCTTGAATTCTGGCCTAGCATGATCCGCCATTTTGGCTACTGTGGAGTAAAGGGTGGTCGAGCTGTCATTAGAAATCAGCTCGCAGAGGGTGTAAACTTTAAATTAATGATTCATCAATTATATTTTCATATTTTAGAGACTCTAAGGTTTGTTTGTATGTAAATATTGTCCAGATTAGACAAGTTTCAAATCTAAAATCCATAATTAACCTTGGGTATTACGCAGTCGGCCTGTTGGCTTAGTTGGATTTGCAGGTTAGGTGTACTAAATCATATCAGATAGGGTTTAAACGTTAGAAATAACAACGGGATAGTATATTTGGGCATTCTATGGACTTTAGGGTTCATTCTAGTATGTATTTTTGTTATTTTTTGACACTGGAGAATTAGAAATTGATCACATAGTCTGGTGAGTGCATAGACTGAATCAGAACGGCTTCCCATAGCTTACTGTGATGAGGGGGCTGCCGAGTAGGCACAGATTTAATAATAAATCATTTCGCCCAGGGTTTACCATTGAAATTAATGAATATCTATATATATATATATATATATTCACCTACACACCCCTAGTTACAATCCTATGTAATAACTGTCCAGTTTAGACCAGGTTAGAATAATCGAACAAAGCAAATTAGGCATTACGCATTTTTGTGTTTCAGCTAACTAAATCAGCTTTTTCAGGGTTTGAATCTTAGATAAATAGATTTTCATATATTCTAACGTAAAGTACACACTCTCAGCTTCATCCTGCTATAACATTGTCCATTTTGGCCGAGAAAAGACCAAGAAATCAAAATATTAAGATGCGTCATACGCACCCTCTATAGTTTACTATAGGTTCGGTAGGGGAGTGTGGCTATGGGCCGGACACGATTCAGAAAATCATTTATTACAAAGATTTAACGTAGAATCTACGTCTGGAGACATTAATATCCATAAACTACAGTTCCCTAGCTTTCTTCTGATATATAAATTGTGTATTTAGGACTAGTTTGGACTTAGATATCGAATTAAAAAAAATAAAAATCATCAGTGAATAAATTGGCTTATTTTGCCATAGCTTGGTTAGGTCTTTTAAAAAATGATTTATTTGAGGCTGTTATCATTATATGAATGGACGGGTACTTAAATAGGATCAGACTATACACTCTCTGGTTTGTTTATACGAAATATCATTCACTTTGAACCAGTGGGGAATTTAGAAATTGATTAACAAAAATGGTCATCTAGCTGAGGCATTACTATGGGTGCGGTAGGGGAGTGGTCCGCTGGGCAAGATACGATTTAGGAAATCATTTATGTTGAGGATTTAACTTGGAATCTACCTCTGGAGACGTTTATATTCGTAAACTACAGATTCTCAGCTTTCGTCTGATATATGATATATTGTGCATTTCAAACAAAGTGGGATATCGAATTTAGAAAATTAAAAGTACTCAGCGAATAAAATGGCTTATCTCGCCATAGTTAGGTTCAAAAACATCTTTTTCAAATTTTTTTCTTCTAGGCTTTTAACCTTGAATCAATGGACGGGAACTTAGATTGGGGCAATCTACGCACTCTAGGGTTTCTTCCCATGTAAATATTATTCACTTTGAACCAGCGGAGAATTTAGAATTTAATTAGGAAAAATGGTCCCCTAGCTGTAGACTCATTATAGGATCGGTATGGGAAAGGGGCTCTGGGCAAGACACGATTTAGAAAATCTTTTTTTGAAAGGTATTAACTTGAAATATATGATTGGAGACATTAATATTCGTAGATTAGAGATTCTGAGCTTTGATTTGATATATATTTCGACCATTTTGACGAGTTGGGACTTGGATATTGATTTTAGAAATTATATTCGAGCAGTGATTAGTGCTTATTTCACCATTGTTTCTACTAAAGGCAATTGACCACAGAAATACAGTGGTGTCTTCAAATCAATTCGCATAAGGATTTTAATGGAGTTTGATCATTAAAAGGCCACATGTGGTTATCTCCCAGATTCTAAGGATCATCTGCATATACTTAATTCCCAGTTTGGATGAGTGAAGACTGATATATTGAATTTAGAAAAGTGATCATCGATTGTGCCTATTCACCATTGACATCTCCAGGAGGTGTTACCTGTAAAATCGATTGCTGGACAATGATTGACTATTTCTACATACAAATACTTCTGGATGGCAGAAAAGAAGACAAGGTAGGTGAATTAAGGTTTAAATTATCTTGAGACTGATTCCATGTGCTAGATATTGAATATAAATAGGGAGGAATATTTTGTTTCAGATTGAAATATCATACAAGGCTTATGTTGATAAGCAAACTTTCAGCCAATGAGAACGCTTTTAACTGAACGTCACTCTCCACTGCAGGTTTAGTCATTTTAAACTCTATGTATAGGATGCGAAACTAGCGTTAACTTTACATAAGCAAGCCGCGTCCTCAATCTCCAACCACTATATAGCATTCACCGCTCTTACGTAATATCTTTTTGGAGATCGATTACATTTTAATTTATGCGGCGACCCGAGAAGAAACCCGCTGATCTCCTTACGCCGCCGACCGGGAAAGTGAACGGACCACTCGATCTACGTCATATTTTATACGAATCTAAGGTAAGATTAATTAGCCATCCACCCGTATTTTTACTATATTTCGGTTCTCTATGATCTGTAGATCACTATTATCAACTTTATTAGTCAAGACAACACAGTAATTAACAATAATTCGAAGATTTATTTTGGACATTTTCGAATTCAACATATGTACAGCGGCGGGAGTGTACCCGTGTCAGCCATTCAATCTTCATCGTGGCAAAGCAAAACAACATGGAGTTACATCTTAATGTTAATGACTATACTGCATCCAGATGTGATATTTGCTCCAGCAAGAATCCCTCGTACTAACTGGGAGGCATCTTCTTTTTTGTCACGAATTTCAACTTCCTTAATCTCTGATACTACAACGGGTGCAGGTACTTCAGCCATCTCCATCTCGTTATCGAGCTCGTCGTGAAAAGCCTGCGTCAACTCCATTCCCTGCAAATATAAATATTAAATCCATTTAATACTTTGAATATGATGTTTATTGTTTCTTTTTATAGCTCGTATTTATTCTTTTTCTGTACTTACACTTTCATGTTCCAGCTGAGGATCTTCTACCGCCATTAAAATAAATGGCTGTAGCCTCACAGTGTGCACGGATTAAGTTGATGATCTGCGTTGGATATAGACTACTACACTCACCTCTCTTCCGGAATTCACTGCAGGTAGGTTGAAGATTCGCTGACCCTCGTTTAGAATGCTATACATGTTTCTCTGTTGATTTAACGACGCGGTCGCATACGATGATAGCGACTGTACATTTTTGTGGCCACTAAGCTGGGCCACCAGTGTAGGGGGAACACCCGCATGTATCAAGTTAGTACAAGTACTCTTTCGTACACTGTGATTTGTTAATTTTCTCCCAACAATTCCGGCGATTTTAGCGGAATCCTTCAATATTTTTGCGAGTTCGTTCTGGCCCATAGGCATTCTGCTATACCAGCATTTAGATCCAGGTCCACGTTTATGATTTACACATAGGTAAAATGGTGCCTCCTCATGCAAGGTATCTATAGGTCTGTGTGATTCGTATTCTTTTAAACGCCGGATCGGACATCTCTCCGGAATTCGGTCGTTTCTCCACATTTTAGGAAGGAATGCCCTAGATCCATTACTATCTCCCGGACAAGTTTTCGTCATACGTTCAAAGAAAGTCAATGTTTCTATCCCATCCTCGTCCATGTTTAGTTTTACATCTCCCCAGGCCAACTGCCTGGCCTCCTGACGGCCTCTCAGGCCAAAGCATTTGGTGGTTAAAAACCATAGTGAGTTTCTGAGGCCTCTAGGATCGTCTATGGGGAAGGCACCAGACTGCCATATTTTCTCTTCATCTTCTTGAGTGAGAGGTTCGCACTGTAAATACACAAGTTAATTTTTGTTTTTTAATAATTTAAAAATTATTTTTTAAACAAAATTTTGAAGTGCATCTTATTTGTTTCAATTACATTTACTATGAAATAACACACAAAAATGATAAAAACTATGAATTTTTCTCATATTTAGTTATACAAGCATGTTAAACCTTATAATTTTTTTAATTTTTTTATAAAGTATTTATTTACTTGTTTTTTTTTTATAGAAATAATATCTTACCTTGTTTGGTTTATTACCCATACCCTGGGATTTAAGATTTTTTTTTCTACTTGATAGCACTTGTCTTGTGGTTTTGAATTCCGGAGCAGTCGTGATGTTATAGGCGTAGTTTCGCATGTCCAGATACCTTTTTACACTTGCAAAAATGCCGGATAGTGAATCCGGCTCGTAATTTGTCCCGTCTTTACGTGTAACTTTTATCAAATAATTGCCGAGATGGAGATTCAATAATTCCGGAGACATCGTATGTATCAAACGGTAATCACCTTCTTTGATTAACCACTCTTGGAAATTCTTTACATCTCTAGCGGGTTTTTTTTCGTTTCCTCGCTTTTCTTAGATTCGATATATTCCTGTAATTCGTTCAAGTCGTTGTCTCCATTAATAGTATGTTCTTCATCTTCATATGTCGCTAATTCCAGTTCTTTTGCCACAAAACTCGCTTCCATTTCGAAATCTATCACAGCTTCCGCCATGGTAGCAGATCACTGTATCCAAACGCTGCGAGTTCGTTCTATTTGTTGTCATTGTTACGCGGTAGTTTAGTATTCGCTATGATATTATTTTTAGAATTCGCTATACCAAATAATATTGATGTAATAATTACGAAATATTATTTTATTAATTTCATTTTCATTTTGGATGTATTTCGTCATTGTTTTACATTTCTAATGCATTGTTTACATTTTGCAGACTCACTTCCGGTTTCGATGTCAAGTCTGCGATCTTCGAGTCTCCACATAAACAAACTCGAAAAGGTTAGTGAAAAGTTTATTTACGGTATACTCGTTACTCTTCTATGTATTTTCGTATTATAGTAGGAATTTATATGGTTAGATATGTGTATATGTTGTGTTTCTCCGTATATCGCGACGCGAACTCGCGAGTCGACGTATCGCCTACATCCGGCCGCCATTATCCATCCGTTAAGACCTTAGGCGTAACGTCCGTTACTTCTCGGAAGTGCGGAAACCATAGTTACAGCATATATAGCAACGTGTGGTATTTACGTTAGTTACTGCAGTAGGTATATAGTAATATACAAGGTATACATTGATCAGTGTCTGTCTGGCACTCAACGTGGTCGGACATGGGGGCTTTGTCTCCTATCTATTATCTCACCCCAGATATTTTTTCTCCATAGACTTAACATTGGGAACTCGTATCTAACGCCCATTAGATATTTAGGAAAAATATCCAATTGGGGATAATGTCACAAATGTTAGCTCATTAGTCAATGTTAAGGGTGAGATAAATTCAGAAACCCATTCAAGTTTTTGGTCAGAGCTCGATCCCATCTCATTTGAATCACATAGTAATTCACGCGGCTTCGCCTTGTGAATTACTACGTGATTCAAACTCGATGGGATACGGGCTCAGACCCTAAACTTTCATGGGTTTCCTCTATAATAATCCATTTAACCACTTCTAATCGATATATTTTCACAAAATATAAATGTGGAGAATCTTGATGGTCTATAGATTGTCCAGGTTTACTTCATTTCAGATTGATACCGTAGATTAGCTACAATAAACAATTATAGATCGGGTCCATACGGTTCTGTTGTGAATCAGAGACTAGTTGCACTATGTGATAGATATGAATTTACACAGGCAGGAGTGATTTGATTCAGGTTGAAATACTGGACAAGGTATACAATGATTCATTGTCTGTCTGGCACTCAAAATGATCAGACGTGGGGGCTTTGTCGCCGATATAATAATCAATTCTGATCCATATATTTTCACAAAATAAACATGTTGAGAACCGTGAAAGTCTATAGAATGTTATGTTTCAGGTTGAAATATATGACAAGGTAAATATATTGATCAACACTAGCGAAAATAGGCCTGGAGAATTCTGTGTTTGTCATAGAAACGTGTATTTGGTATCTATTTCTAGGAAAAGGATTAATCTTTATTATCATATAAGTTTTATAATTCTAAAATTCTTAAATATATTTTGCGCATTTTATATAGAAACTGTGCCAAATGGTCCAACCTATGCCAAATGGCTCTTTTCTATGCCATATCGTCCAGGGTTGTGCCATAGCGCTCCTGTGCCATATCGTCTATAAACCGGTCGGAAAAGGTGGGGGGGGGGGGGGGGGGATGCGAAAATCTAATCTAGTATTTATTCCAACCCCTTCTGCTCGATGTAACTTCACAAAATATATATGTGAAAATCACTCGTAGTCTTTAGATCACCCAGGATTGATTTGTTTCAGGTTGAAATACATGATAAGCATCTCTACACAGTCTGGCAGTCTCTGTCTGGCAGTCGACGAAGTCGGGTGTGGGTCGGGATCTAATGTTCAATTTAACCACTTCTCGTCGATATATTTATACAAAGCTACATATGTGAATAACAGTGATAGTCTATAGATTGCCCAGGATAACTTTATTGCAGGTTTATAAAGTAGATTAGTTTTAAAACACAATTTGGTTTTGTTTTTCGGGATAGGTGCCTGAAAGTAAACCGGAAGTGGCAGCTCTGTCAACGGTGTCTCCTGATTGGTCGGAATTCGTCCGTCCACAAAAGTGCAGATAACTGCGAAAAAAATGAATCTTTATTAAACTTTCAACATATTTAGATAAGGCCTTTCTTTAAATACTGACAAAATTTCATAACAATACATGGATTATTATTCATGAAATCAGTGGTCGTCTCTACCCCTTCAGGCTCTTGCCCTCCGACATGGATCTCACACGTTTAGCTATCAGAAATATATGAAATGTGTCCTCTTCATTAGTGGTCTAGGTTCGGTTTCAAAATGAAATAGTGGGAATCCATCGCATATGTATTTAAAAAAAAAGGTTTGGAAAAAAAAACAACGTAAAAGATGCCTTAAGGCATCTTCCTGCCGTACAGCGGTAATGCCTTAAGGCATCATCCTGCCGTACAGCGGTAATGACTTAACCCTTTCCTTATTGCACCTGGTCACAGGTACATGTCTTTAAATGTAGCATACCTTACACCGAACCACCTCTGTAGGTCGGGCCTATGTTACAATTGTTGAGAAAATTGGTTCTTTTTCACAACATTTAAAGTTGTCTGTCTATGTTCCCATTATGGTAACTGTCAAATTATTTATTAATTATCATTATGAAGGCGTTTTACATAATCTTTGAAAAAATTATAAAGCTCTAATTTGAATTAGCTGAGATAAATGACATTTTAACAAAAAATGGAAAATGATGCCTTGAGGCATCATTTGCTCTAGCCACGGGAGTGCCCTGAGGCATCCTTTGCTCTAGCCACGGGAGTGCCTTGAGGCATCATTTGCTCTAGCCACGGGAGTGCCCTGAGGCATCATTTGCTCTAGCCACGGGAGTGCCTTGAGGCATCATTGGTAAGGAAAGAGTTAAGGCATCCTCCTGCCGTTAAAGGTTTAATCACCGCGGTATTCAGATGTAAAACAGTGCTGTCGTTAGCAGCATTGTGCAGAGGCCTGTCCTCATGGGACAGTCATCTTCCACGTCTGTGGTGGAGGCCCAGTGTTAGCAGACTTCTCCAGACGTAATCAATGTCGCCAGAGGCAGATCTACGACTGTGATTACCGTGCAGAGCAACTCTTAATACTGAATGTCAAAGTGTGGTGAAGTGTCTCATTATGAATCAGATACCACTGCAGGTGCCTCTGCAAAATTAACGTAATCTTTAGACTTTAAAGTGGTTGAAAATATAAGGCAAAATGACTCAAGTGTCTGTGGATGCGACTTTGTAATATTTATGGTAGATACGTGTGAGGCCACTTGAAGTATTGGGTGCGTTCAAACAGAACCTCTAAGTGCTTATATACATGCTGCTCTTTACATATAAGAAGTGTCACTAAGCTCGTTGTGTTAGCAGAGAAGGAACGACCTACGTGTACCCAGTCTAAGAACCACTTGAGGATATGGTGTCCCAAATGGTTCTCAGCACAGTGAGAAAACTTTCTCAGCCCAGTGAGAAAACTGAGAAAAGATCGGGAAAAGGCTCCTCTTGGCGTTGGCGATAATTGACACTATCATTTGAGCAGAGCTAAAAAAGATACGGACTAAAGAGCTGTACTGGGATTCTAAAGAATCTCATCTTGTTTTCCACCATTTCTCTCGGGATTGAAAAATATTTCCCACTTATAAAATAATATGATACCGAGTTACAATTCCATAGATGGAGTCAGGTTTTCCCTCCTGAATCCCTTATATATATATATATATATATATATATATATATATATATATATATATATATATATATATATATATATATATAGATATACACATATGGTCTGTAGGGGAGACGTCTATGGCGATAGCCCTAAAGGAATTAGGTTCAGATCTGGAGATAAGCCTTAGGGAGAGATAAATGCAGGATACATCTGGGGCAGAGGTTTAAGGGAGATAAGCAGGCTAGAACTGTCCTGACGGTTTATCAATATGTGTATTATCTTGGCATCAACTTTATAAAAGGGAAAGGTTTGACTCCCTCATAGTTTTTCTAATCGAGCAGGCATTCCTGAATACACATTAGGTTTAGTCTCAATACCTTAAGCAATCTTTTAAGGATGCCATTTTAACACAAAATACATACTTTGGTAAATATTTGGTAAATTATCTACATATTTCAACATATCCTACTTTGTAGAGCTTTCTCATAATCGGGTCACTCAAGATCCCCGATTTTATGTTTCATGTTATTCATACTGACGTCATATTATTACAAAAGAATTATAAACGTGTAATAAATTCGGTTGTTCTCCACTTTAGTGTTTCCTTAACATTTATCACACTTAATCATTTTTATTTCCCTTTTATCAGTCTCCAGATAAAGGTAGTGCCTTAGGCTCTAGAACTCGATGCTTTGTAGGAAGTAACAACTCAAACAACTTTATTAGAGTTACTTAGAACTGGAGACATCATTTCCTAACTTAAACTAAGTGTAAGTATTTTTTCCCCTTTTTCTAAACTGGATCTTGCCAAGTACAAAGTAACTTTGTTAAAAAAACAATCTATGTTTTGTACTCCTCTCCTAACGTAGCTTTATAGAAACCAGGCGCCAGAAAGCCATTCTCGTCCAGCATATGGCAGACACTGCAGCTTAACACTGCATATCGAATATTGGTTAATGATTTACCCCGAAGCCCAGACCTGCGTCCAGTTTGGCGTGTATGAATGAGTCTCAGGCGTGGAGGGGGACTTAGGGCGATCATAACTGGCGGAGCGCTCTATTAGTGTTAACAATGTGTAATCAATGTGGAGTAGACCCCAGGCCGGGCCGGCACGCTCCTCGGGGGAGTTACTCGCTGCAAGGAGTTGCTCTGAGCAGATCCCAGAAGCTCACAGTCACGGCACGCCTCGTGTTGTACAACGCCCGCCCACTAGGTGGCGGGGCATCCCGGAGGTGCCTACTTCTGGGCCGGGCACTGTTACTAATGGGGGGTGTCCGGGGACCCGTCAACTGGCGTGTTGTGGAGCTACTGACGGGGAACCAGTATGCTCCGTCGATTGTGGCCGCTAGGGTATGAAAACACGGAAATCACAGGCACCGAAGCCTGTCAGGGTAAATAAAGGAAATTCACTGGAAAAGAGCTGAAGTAGTAGAAACAAACGAAGCCGGGAATAGGCCATTGATCAAACGCGTCAATAGTGTAAAATCTGATTCCTCTTAAATTATCTCATTTCTTGTCATGCGATCGTAGTGTGTGTGAGTGTGTGGGAAAGCACAGAGTGAAGAGATAACGTTTTTTGTTCATGATATAAATCCAGTGGAGCATATCATCCACGGATTAACAACGTTTACAGGTGCCTCTAACTGTGACAAATCGTCGGACTATAGAACATCGATAGATTGATATTGAGAATGGCTGATTCAGTGCCCATTTGAAAATCGGGGATACTAGTATTCCAAGATATATGTATGTATAGACAATGATCGATGCTTTTGTGTACATGCGACCGTAAACCACGGGTGATTGACGCGTAGTAAAACACGGGCGTCAGCGAGATGTAGGTCTGTGTATACTTACCAACAAATAGACTAGGTATCTGATTTAAGAGTGTATTTTACATACAATGGTTTTGAATTGGTACTGCTTTTCTTAGTCACTTTCTATACGATATTGGATAATAAATTCTTGGATTTCGCAGGTAGTGGGTCGAACTTGTACTTGGACAGACACTAGCAGACATCTTCATCACGCATGCTTCGAGTCCTTTATGAAACTGCTCTGAATTGCCCCCGTCTAGGGTTTCACCTGCGCGCCTCTAGCGGCCATACAATCGCGTGCTTTCAGATGCCTGACCATGCAAGTGTACCAAGACATGTATTCCGTCATTGCAATTGGTGCATACTATTGTTGAATGCTGCTTCTTCGGCCGATAATCAGACCACTGGATAAAGACATGGACAATGTTTTTTACGTGGTTGCACTGTGGGAAAAATGCCCATTGCTCACGTGCCAGTGGTACTTCGAAAATAAAAGAAATAAATAAAGGAGACCTGAAGGACTGAACATGTAGTATATACAAAGTATTGAATGAACGGATGATTTTATCCTAGTTTATGGTTGAATTAGGCCCCAGAGAGGAGGCATTGGAATGTGTATTGAGAGATAAAGACGGGGAGCAATTGAACCCATTGGGAGCACTCAGTACAACTCTAGGCCCGTTTCCATTGGCCGATTTCTCGTCAGCGATCTACAGTCAGGAACCACCGACGGACTTTTGGTACTGCTGACCCAAAATCGGTCAATGGAAACGACCCAGCTCGTGAAATGACCCGGGATCGTTTCTGCTTAGATAATGCAATGTGGCACCACCCACCACTGAGTGAAAGCTTGGTGACTGAGTGAAATCTACTACCCTCACCGATTTTTAATATGGATGCACAGTTGGTGGCACCACCGACAGACTTTCTGGGTAACTTATAAAATCTACACCCTTTTCATCGGCCAATGGAAACAGGCCTATACAGACTCTTATCCGGCATTTACGCTAGGCAATTCTGGGTGACGATTCTTGAATTTAGCACCACTTGACGACTATCAGCAGCATTGTAAAATCCCCTGGTGTAGACATATTGTCTAATAACGTTAGATTATGCAATTTGGCACCACCTGGCTATTATGCAGACAGTTTAATGTGACGACCTTTTCAATGTGGTACATTTCTATATAAAGTCTTATAGTGTAGATACTTGAGGAAAGTCTTGGGTCGACGAAAATTGCGGCTGATATTGAGTAATCGAGCACAACCTGACGACTATTGGTAGGACGAGTTACTGTCGTCAGATTTTTAGAGTAAATGCCGGGTTTGTCAAATGGATCATATGTTACCTGATTATCTGCAATGCGGAAACGGGGAAGCTGAAACTTTGTTGTAATTATCAGTATTTCTTTGGAGGACTGTAGACCGACAAAAAATATTTGATGAAAATGAATATACCACAGCTAACGTATTGGCAGAACCTAGCTTTACTGATTTGCGCCAATCCTTCTCAGGATTCTATGTAACACACATGTATGTGAGCGGGACGAGTTCAGTTTGGATAGAAACACGTATTCTCTATCATAGGAGTACGATATGGCGTGGCCAAACGCAACTGAATTGAAATTCCATGTACAAGACATTGCGAGGTAAAAGGCTTGATGAAGCCTAACAATACCACGACCCGGCCACATTCAATCACATCACCAATAAAACCTCAGTCAACGGACCAAAACTGGTTGATGCATTATACGAATATGTTTTACATCATAAAAATGTTCATATTGTATGATTCATGAGAGTACCGAAGAACACAATTCACTTAACCTACTTCAGTAAGTTGTAAATTTGCTGACGAGTACACCTTTCTATTTTGAGATAATCATATGTGGGCTCTTTCTAAGTGATGCTCCACAGTGTCATCCTTTTATGGGGTGAAGCTAATGCCTGGCTAGCCTACCCGAGTGTCCTAACCTTGCATTGGTGTTGAACTAAAATTGTAGCTGTAACACCAATGCTGCCTTAGTTGGGGGCGTGGGGAGTTCTCCTGGGCTGATGACTGTTTCTGATCAGAATAATGATTACGGAGGCTGAGCATTTGGTTGGCACTTGGAGCGCCCCGACCTTGGCATAGTAGGGAATGTAACAGCAACGTAACTGCGACGTAGCCAATTACGTAGACAATAACGTCGGAGACACCAATTTACGACAGGAAACCAGGTCATCTGTCCGTGTCCACTATAGATTGTTGCCTACTCATATTGAACTATATGATGATGGTAGGTGTGATTCCCCATTTCAGTGTGTAAGGTGATAAAATATCGGCATCTGCGTTGATTAACCCTTTAAGCTGGGCTGCCAGTGCACCTTTGACACACAACAAGAGTTCCAACATGCTTCCGACATAGAATCACCTTTTCTGTCGGAATGAATAGGTTTCTCATAGCAGTGAACCCTCTGTTCCAATGTGATATTTGACAACTCTGACACGGTTCCTACAGAATGGCTGTGTCGAAGGCCTTCTGACAAAATCGATCACGATCGATTTATCATAGGGATTAGAATGTATCGGAGTGTGTTGGAAGCATTCTCTACTATGTGTAGGGTATGCACGTCCCTCCCAAAACACATACACCTTCATATTATTTGCGTTGGTGCACCCGTTCTGACACACTGCGACAGAACCCTTTTGACAGGGCTACCATTTGAAAATGTATATCCTAGCCTTATTATAACCGTGTTGGTGTTTGTCGGAAGCAGAGGGAACCAATGGTGCCTCCGAGCATCAAGCTGCACTAAGGACGCATGATGCATCAAGACATTTTTATTTCAATTTAACTATGGTCAGTAGTCATCGGAATCTAATCAAATGTGGACAGCTTAGAAATACGATATAATGGATGTATACATGAAAATAACCACATGCTTGACCATAAGGTCCGTCTCCATTGGCCGACAAAAAACGTCGGCGAATGGAAACGGGCCTATCCAAGCGTGTATATGATATTTCAGGGCGATGTCGGTATATACTCATTATAAGTGTGGCACACTATAGGCCCGTTTCCATTGGAAGATGAAAACGGTGTAGATTTTTGAGTTCTCCTAATAGCCTATTTACAATTTGCGTCACTAGTGCTAAAGGTCCGTCGGTGGTTCTTGACTGTATATCGGTGATGGTCAATGGCAATTGGGCTACTAGGAGAATTAAAGAAATACAAACTGTTTTTGTCGGCCAATGGAAACAGACCGTACTGCATTACCTCAGTCAAGGCTATACGATCCATAGTGTGTCTGAATAACGTGTTTATGGCGCGATAGAAATTGGAAGAACTGAAATTGTGCATAGCCAGGAATGGTCTTTGTCAAAATGAATTTCCTATTGCATCTAAATCACCTACATTTGAGAAAAAGATAGATCCAGTGTAACGTCAATCACCATACCTGTAGGTTAGCTGTCGTGCAGCCACATTCTCGTCTCTCTGCAAAGAAACAATTGAATGAAAATTAGCCGAGAATAGATGATCACAAAAATAGTGATGTATTCTAAACTTTCAGTGTCAGGAGTAGGTAACTGAATTTAAATTGAATAAGTGCCTATCCACTTCACACCCGATATATAAGAAATATAATACATGATCCAAATATTTCTGAACGTATTTCAACATTGAATTTTCCATTTGAACACGATGTAATAGTAGAATATGCATACAAAAACTCATGCCATTCTGGTTTGCATGTATACGTTTCCGCTTTCTTTATCAGTAGTTAGATAAAGGCTAATATACCATATATCAACCTGTACGACAGATAGCTATATCTACCACCTACTAAATATACTCATACAGATGCATGCACAAAGCAGAAACCAATATTCTACAAACATGGCTCAGTGCAACCCATAAAGGGATTTTGCCCGCTGCTTCTCTTGCACTGGTTAAAAGGGCCAAATAGCTTATACAGCCATAACCTGCCGGCCTTGCATTTCTCCTGAATAGTAAAAACGTCTCATAGCTTCATAACAACATTTTGTACTGGATCCACCTGAATACCACCCTGCCTGGAGGAAGGACCCTGGACTCCTAGCCTGTACGAACGACCACAAAGCCATAAAAAATAACCTGGTATTTCTAAACGGTTACCAGGGGAAATCAAAACAGTCCGCACTGACCGACCTCGAGCCCTGAGATTACACCGAGGCTCCGTCCGTTTTAGTTTGAAGAAGACCGCATGCTAAAGTTTTCCCTGCGGAGGTCTGTACTCCGGCTCAGCTAGTCTCTCTCTATGAATGGAACGTGTAGGTATTTTGTTCTAGGCTTTGAGGTTAGTACTAACACACGCATACTAAGGCCTGGCGTCCACCTACTATGATAGAAATTTAGACCTACCGATATGGCACCGATACAAAATGCAAACATCGGAGACATATAGGGAAAGTGCAAAATCGTAAACATATGTCTAGACATGCCAATCCACCACGCATTGTATGGGGATTTTTCGGTGTCTAATCGCAGAAACCTGGTCAACTTCCCCGATATTAGGTGACCTTCCGACGCGATTTAGATTTTTTATCGGGAGGTGCATCGTAGACCATACCGGAGCCATATCGTAGTAGGTGGGCGCCGGACCTAATTTAATCAATATTAGCTGCATGGAGTTGTCCCCCTGCATTAACTGCCATATAACGAATCGAGTAGACCCAGTAGCCAATGACTGCATTCGGAGCAAACCACGACCTTCACCCTGACCTCTTTACATGTTATTGATAGCGCTTTGGGACGGTTCTACAGACTATAGTTGACCTAAAAGCCAGTGGGCCACAACCACCCTCTTAAACTGATGCCTGTCGCTGTGTTCGCGGTGTGCGTATGTTAATTATATGATTAGAAGTATTGCTAAGGATAGGAAAATAAATAGAAAGGTAAGCGAAAATAAAGACTTATTGTTAAAATTGAATGCAGATACCAAAGGAATAATACGTAGCTTTTATCCGAAATTAACAGAGAGCCCCTTCAACAGAAAATGGCGTGGCCATGCATGTATTAAGGGGTGGTGAATGCCGAATTCGGTATTTAGGCCAATCTTCTATAAGTCCATCTCTTAGTCCACCTTCTATAATCGACATTTAAAATCTCTTGATGAACTACGATGCATAATGTCGCAAAACAAATTGCGAACTCTTTATCTCAGACAATCGACTAAAGTATGAATATTTGCGTATATCATATACGGTTTTAGGAATATCGTAAGGTCCATCGTAGACGATTTTGTGCTCTGTGGACGCCGGACCTTTCTCCCCATTACAGTGAATTCCTTGTTGATTCTAGTGTACATTTCGGTAAATGACAATTGCCTCCACGACAGGGCCGACATCAAATAATGAAACATTTGGATTCCTGCCTCGTAAAATCCTTACATTTCGTATAATTTCTACTTAGATTTATTTGAAACAGATTCCATATTGCTGTATTTCTATGGATAGCGCCTGATCATGTTCCTGTATCAGGTTTTATGTACATGGTCATCCGGAGGGTGGGTGTGAAAGTGCGTGCACTGGAAATGTCACTTTTTCATGAAGGCCTCCATGCGCAGGGCGGTCACTACTGTCAGGAGGTTGGTGTTAAATCTGAGAGGCAGATATCTCTCCTTCACCCTACACGACCGCGCTCACCTCAGCTCAAAAACACATGCAGCAAAAAACACTGACCCCTGCACCCCCGGCCCCAAAGAACCTTCACACACGCAAGGCTCTGAGACAGACTGGCTGCTTTGAAGAGGTAAGGTCCATTGATGATGTTAGTAAGGTGACATGGGTAAAAGATCTCGTCTATCTATATCTGGTCCAAGGCTCTTTTTTATGTGGGTGTGATTATAATTAAACCCCACCGCCAAATACATGGATTGTGATGATTGACAATGACCACTTTACCACTAAGTTTAACCACTACGGTTAGCACTTCTCTGTGTCAAATATGTAAATGAATGAAGCTATCATACTAACAACAATTGTTAGGGTTACGTGTATACTGATCTCAAATAAAAACCTATCATACTCATCAAGAGCACTTTGGAAAAAATATGAATTCCTATATTAGAATTCCTGCAGCTTATTATTGGAGTGCTATTAAGCCTTCTCCATTAACCAATGGGAATCCGCAAACCAGGTTAGGGTTCCTATGTTTGTTGATAATTAACATATCAATCTGCTTATAACCCTAGGATGAACTACAAGAATATCTCCGAACAACTTTTACTGCGCCTTTACGGCGCTGTGTTTTTGATAAAGCCATATTCCATGGGACGATTACTCGCCACCGGTCTGCATGCAGTTGAGAACCACTGATCGATTTATGTGTACACCTACTCGAGATCAGTGAATGGAAACAACCTGCATTTAAAATGGTCACTGATTTATTTGGTCAGGGTTATGCGATAAAGCCATTACCAACAGACTTGGTCAACGACTGACAGAATCAAACGCTGTGATTTCTTCGGTAAGGCTCACGGTTTCAGCATGAACATGAAATCGATAGGCACTAGTAGAATACCTAGGAAACAAGGTATCCACTCCACCCTTACCTACTATTTGATACCGATGTGCACATAGTCGGCGGCATCACCGTTAAGCCCGGCGTCCACCTACTACGATATGGCTCCGATATGGTCTACGATGGGCCTCCCGATACAAAACCAAAATCGCGTCGGAAGGTAACGTAATATCGGGGCAGTTGACCGCGTCTCTGAAATTAGGCACCGATGAAAAATAGTCTATCCCTTACAATGCTGGTGAATTGGCATGTCTAAACATATGTCTACGATTTTTCACCTTCCCGATATGTCTCCGATATTTGGCTTTTGTATCGGTATCGTATTGGTAGGTCTAAATTTCTATCTTAGTAGGTGGACGCTGGGGCTTTGATGTTTTAGGAGAACTCAAATAATCGGTGCCGTTTTCGTTGGCCAATAGAAAATGGCTTATATTAGGTCTAGCCGTGAGAAAAGCGGGGTCTGTGCTCATGTTTCTGTGTGTGTCAGTCGCCGTGTCCTTGCCTTGACGGATCTAGATGGACTTTCCTTCAGTGTGTGCCTTCTCACATTCCCAACTTGTGACTTAACTTTGCTTTTAGATCAGATTTCCCCATGTTTATGTTGTATGATCAATGAGTGCTTGGCTGGGGCTGGACGTCAGTGGGTTGTAGTTTAGATAGAACTACACATATACTACCGTATAGCAGTAGCATGGATTAACTCGACCCATAGAGTATCTATAAACACCCATGGTCGCGCCTTCTGAGAAAGCTGTCTCCATATTTTACCAATTAATATTTGAGTTATATAAGAGAAGAGTTATGTTAGCGTGAACGCCGTTCTTTCTTTAATAAATGCTCACATTAAATGTATTACCATGGTAAGAATAAAAGAATCATATATAGAAATTATCAACCTACTTTTAACAAGAAATAATGGGGCAATTCAATAACATGTGTTCCTCCCTGTTATTCCCAGAGCCGAAGATCCGAACGTTGATATAATATAGACGTTTAAGGTTAACTGATCTATTTATGGTCATGGAGTAAGCAACAAGAAAATCAGAATATTCAGAAATCAGGAAAGTTTTTTTCGTGGATTTGTTGAACCTTGCAGTAATTTAAACTACTTTGCCCCATTGTTTCTCCATCAGAAAAATATTTTAGTATGAGGCCCTCACCTCCCTTTGCATTGGCTGCCACCTATTAATCAACAGGTGTAGCTATCGGTTTGCGCTCTTCATGTCAAATAAAATCATAAAGTAGGATCAGCATCTTTTTTTAGAGGTAAGAAAACACTGATGTTTTAATCATAAGACATTCATTACTTTCTATTTTAATTTAGGGACCTCTTGATCTCGTGACATTAAGCAAATGGAAAACCTAAAACTCGGTAGGTGATTTAGATGCAATAGGAAACCTTTCCTTCTCATGTTGTGAGGGAAAAGACGATAATCATAGTGAGTGGTGTTTAACTCGACGGAACAATTTCGAAACACAATCCTCTGACAGCAAAGGTCTGACCAGTAATATAACAAGACTGCTTCAGGATATTTATTGTGATAACAGAACGAAATCCCTGACGGTCATCATGATGAACATGCTTAAGCTGTCTTGTCTTTATCATACACTCTAGAATATAAATATTCTACCCTTAATAGACGTTAAAGGTCATCGAAGCGCTAGCGTTTCCTTTCTAGGACTTGATGTACACTGTCACAACTTGTTGATATCCAGGATGAGGTCATGTATTAAGTCTCCCTGTGGATGTTCTGTCTAATGTCACCTTAAAGTATACGAGTTTTGAACCCAGCCTGTGCTGGAAGAGTGATCAGTTACCCATTTCCGGACTCCAAGCACATACTTTGTGATGTTATTTCTTTGGATGGCTGATTGGAAGTTGGAGGCAATGGTGGTACCTCTACAGGCAAATTATGAACTAAAAGCTGATTGTGTCAGACTTTGTTTTACAATCAAAAGAGCTAGGGGAAGCAACACATATTCTGGATTATTCAATTTAAACCATCAGGCTAATCTGCTAACCTTTCTCTGAATGGGAGGAGACAAACACACCTTATTATGGTTATTACCTTGACGCTGCCAGCGATATTAAGCTTGATACATCCGGGAAGAGAAATAATGACGTCAAAACTCGAGATCGGCCCGCGTGAAGTTAAATCAGACAATAGTCTCTCACAGAATCTCGATGACTGAAGTATTGGCACGGCCTTATGTTTGGATTTATATATAAGAAATCACCACGCAAAATCTGATACACTGATCCGTGTGAACTTTCCAGATTATTGATATCTACCACCTCGTCAAACTCCTATACCATGCTTACTGTGGACTCGGATCTCGTCAAATTGTGTCATCTAGATCTAGCTTGCTTTAGCAATCTAGATCTAGATCTGGACAGGCCAATATCAACATGGCGAAAAGGATAATTATATCTGGATATCCGTGAGAACCCACACATTTTTTGTAATTTAACTGTTTTTAATATAATGAGGTTAGAACGGGTATCATTGACAGGCTGATTTAAAATTATAATCGTTCTGCGATGCCTTACGCAGTATGTCAAGTTGTCTCACCCGGCGTTTACATTAGACGACTAAATACATGGCGACTGTAGATCGTCAAGCCGATGGTGGCAATGTCCACTGCAAAAATCGTCAGGCCCAAAATGTACCTGAGAGTTTACACTGACGACACATAGTCGCCACCCGTCCAGACGACTAATTCAAGGCGGCTTGAAATAGTCGCTGACGTCAGAGCATGACTGATAGTCGTGAGGTGGTGCCAAATTGTGTAATCTGACATAATCAGACGATCTGCAGTCGCCACACGCTTGGTGTTTACATTAGACGATTTCTAGCTTTTTCCTACTGAAAGTCGTCAGGAGGTGCAAAATGCCAGAATCGCCAGCCAGAATCGTCTAGTGTAAAAGCCGGGTTAGTCTGACAATGGCAACATAGATGTTACCACCGAGTAAGCTTTGACTATCGGCGAGTGTGAACAAAATGTCAAAATAGTGTTGAGGTGGGTGTCGCAGCTACTTTTTCTTAATTCATTGAATACTTTAATGAGCTACCATGTTTTATTTATGCATTTGCCTTATATACATATGGAGAATTGATAACGTATATTAGGATGTCTGTATTGTTGCGTTACACTTCAATTTATAGTCGCATATACAGGGGTGTGTGTGTGTCGCATTTCATTGTCCTATCAGAATGGGTTTCATATTTTCTGCACAGGGCGTGGAGTACACTATACTCTTTGCACACGGTTGCAGTACAGAATTTATACTGTATGCCCGAGAACATGAAATAACTTGTAGAAGCACGGATGTATAATAATATATGTGGTAGAATATAGAATTCTGTTTTAATTCCTTTTCATCAAAAGGTTATCTACTGCAGATTTGTATCCCTGATTGGCTAATATTGCTCTATTTCTACAGATTCCTTGCTATCAATTTACTGATGCGAAGTAATAGGCAGATCATTCGGACTTGTGTGCGTTTACACTTTACCGCGAATGGCTACATGACCATGTGCAGGTGTTGTGTCGCTAACTTTATCCCGGTTAGGAAGTATCTTTGGCTCAGATTATGGCAAGATTTTGATTCTGATCTGAAATGAGGGAAGGCAGTGAATCCCATGAAACAATGCTCATTTGCGATACGTTGTAAATTAGTGTAGCGGATAACCGAAAAATCGTGCAATCAATAAATATGTTAATCCGATCCTGGGAATCGCAATTCGCACGCTGAGTATATACCGTGATTAATAACGGGAGAACTAAATGAATTGCGGAACTGATAGTATAGTTGATCAACTAGCAATATTGAGAAAATATAACTATTGATATTAAGTATGAAATAGAAATGTTTAGAAGTGTATTATTTATTGTAAACAGCCATTTGGGAGCTATCTTTGCTTTCTAAACGGACGTGAGAAAATCCGCAGACCGATTTGGCAAGGCTATGACGTAATTACCTGAAGATCATGGAGAACGTTTGAAGCACATTAAACCCAATACCCCAAGCTGGTTTGCTATCCTCATCGATTAAAACACATTATTCAGTGAAATCTTCTGCACCAAACAAACGAAGGTTTATCAATTAACTTGCTGGTGGTGAATGTCATACCGCGAAAATACGTGAATAACGTTGTGAACAAAATATTACTAGGGATTAGACGTGCCTGGTGATTTGAATGTTTTTGTTAGACACGGAACCTGCTTCAAAAGCTGCACCTCTAAAAGACTGTCATGCAGAAGCATACATAGTGCGGCTAATTCCACCATAAAGAAACAGAAAATCTAACCTTGCCAGTTCATACAGTAAGGGCTTTCCTCAGAAAAGCAGGTATGTCGGCCATTCCGGCTCGACTTTTCAGAAAAGGAAGAAGCGTAGCACAAATTCATATAAATATGAATTTATACATTCTGTTTTACGACATTTCCTCCATGGACCGTAGGATAAGACCCGACGTCC
The DNA here is from genome assembly GCA_950022655.1 of Alentia gelatinosa. Taxonomy (NCBI): domain Eukaryota; kingdom Metazoa; phylum Annelida; class Polychaeta; order Phyllodocida; family Polynoidae; genus Alentia; species Alentia gelatinosa. Next base: position 17,369,543 of record OX465590.1, read on the forward strand.
ACTAAACTCCCGATACACTACTATAACCTTTGTGATTCATCTCTAGACATAAAGTCAGCTTTAATTTCTTAGCCGATACACCCAAGGATGCAATACGAAGTATCATTGGCTCAGTGGACATCAGACCTACACCCGGGCTCCCACCACCTCTGACACACTCTGACATGGCTCCAGTAAGGCAATGATATAGATTTTCAAATCGTAGCCCTGTATAGGAAGGGCTCTGTCGCAATGTGTCCGAATCGGTTTCGCGGAAATAAAAAGTTGGCCACAGTACTAACACATGGCACTGGATTAAAAGTGCACCAATGTGAATGATATGAAGGTATAGGCATGTTGGGTGAGGGGCGCATAGCTTACACATAGTAGAGAATGCTTCCAACACACTCCGACACAGGCTAGCCCCTATCATAAATCGATCATGACCGATTTTGTCAGGCCTGCAACACAACCATTCTGTTGGAACCATGTCGGAGTGTGTTGGGATGTATCAGAAACCATGTCAGAATGCAGGGTCCACTGCTAAAAGAAACCCGTTCATTACAACAGAAAAGGTGATTCTGTATGTCATAACTGTGTCGGAATCACAGTGGGAGCCTGGCTATATGCTGTTATATTGTCAATTATCTTTCTTGTATTGTTGGTGATTGAAATTAATGAGTCTAGTAGTCAAGGGTTAAAGTATATGTACACTGATTGCAGGCAAGTTACTTCAGGCAATAGAGTGAGACTGGGCTGCAAAGCAGGCCATCTGAAGCCAACATAACAGAAAAACACTATACTAAAAGTCTTGTTTAACTCAACACCACAGTTAATAGTGTGCTATATGCCCTCATACTCCAGTGCAGAACTTATCACTCATTGTACAACACCAAAATAGAACCCTGGAATTAATTCATCTTTAATCGATACTCATTCAGTTTGATTTCTTTTTCATCACAGGTTTCTGAATTAATTCTGTCCGGGTTCAAGTCATTCCTAAATATCTTGTACATCAGACCCATCAGGTGTTCACTCTCTTTTCTGCATTTCCTGAATAATGCATCTACTGTTCTTAATTGTGGCTATCAAAAGAATTGTATCTCTGTCATTTTTCATGAATGAATTAAAGTACTTTTATATCTGAATCTCTTATGACACCCCTTCATCAACTAGGATTTCATATATCCGAATCAATAATTCACTTTCAAAAAAGAAAAGACAGACATATGAGACCTCAATGATATTCTTTGATGGAACCTAGGACAGATTAATGTACTACAGCTGTGTATGTATAAATAGAAAGATATGATACCTGGCGATAGAGGTGACCCTACCCAAGCTTTCTTAGGGGAGCCGTTGCATTGTTGTAATGACTTATCCTCGCCGCCACTGGATGATACAGTGATCCTCTCTTAAAAACCAGCTCGGGTAACGCTGACATGACCTTTGATCGGCGCTCTTGTGATGATAGTTCTTCCATAAAACAGGATACTATGCGTCATTGCAAGGCAATCAGAACGCCTTGAATCCTATATAGAGTCCTTATAGATTCTGGCAAATAGTAGTCACGCATGTATATATATATTATCCGGTATTGTTGTGCTCTTAACCACAACTGGATGGAGGATAGTGAAAGAGCGTGGGTCAGTTAGTGTCAGATTACACTTGACAGATGGTGTACACACATATAGAAAGTAGTTAGACTATTTTATGAATATAAGCTGAAAACACATGGTTAGCATGTATTGAATATAAAGAGTAACGAGAGTTACGTTGTCAAAGGACATCGAACATTGGATAATTTAACATAGAGGAGTTCTATCTTTCTTGTAGAGCTCAGACCTTGGAACAAAGACAGATATTTAATGATAGTTAGAACATCGAGCATAGTTCAGAAAATAATGTATCCCTGAACACAAGGGGATAATAGCCACGAGATCAAACTAAAACGACCTAGATCAAATGTTTATAAACGAAGTCCACTGAATATGAGAATGCGGACTTTATGGAACGCACTGGCCAAGAAAACCCAAGATAATGATATCTGTGTTTTCAATAAAACAATAAAAAGTAAAATTTATATCTGATTGGCATGGGTAGGAGGTTACATGTAGTATGCAAGTCGTGATCCAGAATCTGGAATTACGTATATGTTTTATTACTGCTTTCATCCTGTTCATATATTTTACCTTTAAAAAGAGTAGCTGACTTATCTAAAATTGGCAAAAACACTTGTATGTTGGTTTCAACCGAATTGGAAATTTTGGCACTAGTGTTTCCCTGTTAAAACATTACCTGACTTTAGATTTAAATATAATTGATGGATAGTCATGTTGAATAGGCACATTGTATTTCAGCTGTTATTTGAGTAAGTAAAGAGCTAAGAGCTTCTGAGGTAAGGACCCATTTACAACTTAAGTCCTTTCATCTTCATCTTCAGTTCTATTGATCAGGAAGAACGCCTGTCTATATCATACCGCACTCCGTTCACCCTCAATTCATTCACGATATTGACAGCACAAAAAAGGTATAAAGCCTGCTAAAAACATCCTCAATTTCCCACTCGGGAAAGAGATACAACGGTAAAAAAAAAATCGCAGAAGTTTGGTTTAAAAGTTGCCGTGGATACTTTACAGGCGCCGCTCTTTTTGTTGACGATTCATCTTGGATTGTGTCGCGCGCAGACAGCGTAGTGCGCCTGCGCGCTGGCGGGTTTCGTGGCCTTAGGCGTCGACGCAGAGAAGCCACTTCAACAACTTATCGATCTGAATTCCCCAGGGGGTCTCAGTCATAGGTTGTTCTAACCTAATCCACGCTCTATTGATATCACCCTCAGGGATAGGCAAGTCTGTCTGTGCGTCCTTCCGGTCACATGACCTCCTCGGCGCGCGTGAGCAAGATTTATTTCCGGTGACCAGCGGTTAAGTAGGAAATTTAGTTTTTTTCTTCTTCATCGGATGATAAAAAATGCGAAATAGGAAGAGAGGGAGAAACGGGGGCAGGAGGAAAGGAGTAGAAGAAAAGTAAAAGGATGAGAAAACATTGGACAGCCAAGTGTTTGAGTCCTGGCGTGTCGAGCGACACATTTCCATCTCACATGAAAGATTTCCCTGTGTCTTTTTCACGGGGTTAAAATCGTTATCAATTTTGATAACACGAAGAATAGAATTAGGTTTCACTCCTTTGCTCGTAAAACATTTCCAGGCAATCGTTAACTTGCATGAACGAGCAAATCAAAGATTCTGTCACTAAGCGGTGTTTCCTGCATTTAGATCGCAAATGAAGTTTACAGGTGATATGGTTTATTCATGTCTCATGCATCTCATTCCCTTTGTAATCATTTCACCAGGATTTTCTCATCTCATATATCGATTGCACATAGAAAAATAATGGCCAGCAAAATAATGATCCATGAGTAGTTTAATCTAACTACACCGAAACATTTGATAAAAAGGAAGTGTTTGAAATCGGACAATACTGGAATTCAGAAACTCAGAAATGAAGTCATTTCCACAACTTGGTGAACATCACACAGATTTTGCCAATAATCAATTTTTATCTGGGATGGCAGCTGCTGGCATGTTGGGTTCTCACGGGCATCAAAATGTTAATCTACGGCATCTGCCGCAAGAAATCCTGAATGACAATCAGGGTGATTACCATCTACTCCGGCCAGTGAATATCAACCACTTCAATGGTTAGAAAATATAGTTTGAATGAAGCAGCCCATGCATGAAGATATCTATTCTGTTTCTAGAGTTAAAGGGAGTAAAAATCTAATTCTAAATATTCAACCAGCTCTCCCTAACATGCCTGCTTATTGAATAGGTAAATTTGACTTTTGAAATTGTACTATCCGGTGTCTAAAGTGATCAATCGGTCCCCAAACAGACCTTATCTCCAAAGTGTTTCAGGTTCTTGTGTTTGTAAATGAACATCAACTGAATAGGCATTTTATATGAAACTTTGAATCTGTAATCAAAACTACGGATGGATGTAGCCAGTGAAGCGTTGGAAGGGGCCTTATAGCCTACCACTGCAAGATACAATCTCTGAGAATGACAGACAAGCAATGATTCAGCCAACACTCTAACCTTCAAATCTGCGATCTGACGCAGAGAAACTGCATTTTGTGTAATGTTGGAGTGAAACATTGTTGACTCTTTTTGTTTCCATCTAACGATTTTTGCACAAAAAGTATCACATAGTCGGTCGGTGGTGCCTTCTGAAAATAGGATCCTCTCAATAATCCTAGTATACAAACCCCCAGAATCAACAACTGAAAAGTAAATAAAAAACAAAAGAAACCATAAGCGTCGGATATGCAGGCGGCTTCTGTCATGTAAGTGAAATGCACTGGTCATAGGTGAAATACCGATTCTAGACATGAGCATTAATGAATGAATTTCTATTTCTGTTTCTATGGACCTCTTATTTTGCAATCCATTCTGGATTAGATACATTGAGAAGACCCATTAACTTGATGTCCAAGAATGGAAATAAAAAGTATAGTCGTCTCATAAACGATGAAAATAAAAAAAGTAAACATTCGCCTATACTGGATTCAAAATCTAAAAGGGCTTGAAATCCTCATCATGCGACATGTGAAAGTGAGATTCGCGAATACTTCTTAACGTGGGAAACATCAGACATTTGATCTTATTTCACACTCGCTGCCGTCAGACCACAACAATAAGCCAATAGAACAAACAAAAACCACATCTCTCACACCGAGTGTGTCTCTATTCTAAATGCTGCTTGCTACAGAATGGTGGAGGTAGTCACGGAAGTCGGGCGACAAGATAGCGGACCCATCAATATGCCCCTCCCAGTAACTCAGTAAAAGGCAAGCAATTGATTCTAACTTTTTACGTATTTCCCGAGGTTTGTTACCCTCTCTATTGAAATTAAATTGACACAGCAGATTTTCCATTGTGTGAGATCAATTTTCATTTTCGGGGATCAAACAAGGTTGTGTAAAAAATCATCATTTTGGTCAATTGCCCCACCCCTCCCACATTTCACATTTCATTGTTTGAAGAAAGCTCATATATTCTGAGGTCAGAATAAAAGTTATTTTGCCGATGTTCAGGGCTTGCATTCCTTTTTCTTATCAAAAGCAAACCATTTCTTTATAGCATTATAAGGTACTGAAATACCTTCGATTGTTCACACCATATGCTGCCAACGTTTGACGTACCTGAATGGTATAGGATATATTTTTTCAAGTTAAGAGAACCAAGTATTTCACATACCTCCCTACGATCATATTCTATGTGAGGGGAAACATCGAATGTAAAAGAAATAGAAAAAGAATGGCTACTTGTTTTCATGCAGGATGTTTCTTGTCACGAATAAAGTTGCCGCGTATATGACACCATCAAAGATGGGGCTTCCCATCCATCAACCAATGACAGGCACCATTCTTGTCCCCAAGAAACAAGGAAATGTAATCCTTATGTACCGGGAACAACACGAACGTGCCGCTGTATCTAACAACTGCGGAGCCGTGATGTCGCAACTGAAGCTGGAGACACACCAAGCGAGTAATGAAGCGATTTCCGGAATCGCCAACACAAAATGGACTATATAATTATATGTGAGTTATTATTTCATATTTCACCTGGTTATTGCTTCTGAGACACTAAATTAGCAGTGGGAGATAAAGCCGGAGACACACCAAGCGAGAAACGCAGCGAGTTCCGTAATCGGCAACACAAAGTGGCCTATATGTGAGCTATTATTTCATATTTCACCTGATTGTTGTGTAGATTAACGAGGCTTTGGTTCTACTACGTCTCACTTTTGTTGCTTCCAAGTTGCTAAATCATAGGCAGGAGATATTTCTATGAAATAATATCTCACATTCACGCCAATTTGTGTTGGCGATTCCAGAGATCGTTGCCTTCACTCCCTCGGTGTGTCCCCGGTATTATACTTTGAAATGATATCTCACATAAATGCTATTTTGTGTTGGCGATTCCAGAGATCGCTGTCTTCACTCGCTTGCTGTGTCCCCGGCATTATGTCGGAGACACACCAAGCGAGAAACGTAGCGATTTCCGGAATCGCCAACACAAAATGGCGAATATGTTTGCTATGATTCTATATTCCACATTATTTTTGCTTCCGAGACACTAACTTATGGGTGGGAGATATTACTGTAAAATAATTTTTCACTTACATGCTATTTTGTGTTGGCGATTACAAAGATCGCTGCCTTGACTCGCTTGGTGTGTCCCCGGCTTTAGCGCTGAAGCCGGGGCACACCGCGAGTCAAGGTAGCGATCTCCGGAATCGCTAACACAAAACGGCACATAAGTTAAATATCATTTCATAGCAAAATCTGATTTAGCGTATCAGAAGCAATAATCAGATCAAATATGAAATAATAGCTCACATACACGTCAATTTATGTTCGAGATTCTGGAAATCGCTGCATTTCTCGTATGGTGTATCTCCCGCTTTTCTCCGACCGTTTAGGATTTCGCGCGTTTGAACAAGCTCTACCTTTGCCTGCAATTATACTAGCTCGTACTAGAGGGTTGTCCAGCAGAACATCTGGTTAACACAAAGGAACTAAATACTCACACACTTGGGGAATGTAAGAGGGGGAACCCACCGGGCTCCCAAAACATACACAATATTGACTGGTTTCAGATACAAGCGGCCGTATGCTCTGAGGAGTTGACGCGTAGTAATATCCGAGCGTATGCGAGGAAATTGCACAGAGTCAACTCCGAAGAGCATACGGCCGCATTTATCTGAAACCAGTCTATATTGTATTTATCATCCACCTTTTCTGGACAAGTGGCATGTCGATATCAGTTCGTTTTAGTTATGCACTATTTTTCCATACGCACTATTTTTCCGTATGCGCCACTCGGAGCATACAACATATCTGTATGCACCGGGTATGTCCATACAAACACCCTATGTGTTTTCTATGGACACTTTGTATTAGGTGGATAATAAACACCGATACACTACGCTTTTGACCTCCCGATACAAAATCAAAATTGTATCGAAATCGTAGCAGATATCGGGGCAGTTAATGAGGTTTCTACGATGGTCCTACTGATACTATCAAGAGACGTCACGAATTTGAGTATGAGCTGATTTATGTCACACATTTTGTTGGCTCCATAATATCACGGGTCGAAGACGAGTGAGATTACGCAGCCAACATAATGAATGACATAAATAATCTCAAACTCAAACGAGTGGTGTCTAGATTTTATCCTACCCCGTTTCCACGATCTTTGAGTATTATAAAGTAGTGACATAAACAACACTTTATGTCACACCCGTGTTAAGCCTATAGCCTTTTATATTAGGGGTAGGATACACACAGATATACGCTGATATGCGAGTGCCCCAGTCCTGATAAAAACCCATATCGTATGGTTTCTACTACAATCAAACATATTCGACTTTATTGTACTGGTATGTATCGGTGTGCATTGGTGACGCATTTGGCCTGGAAGACGTGTAAAATAATCAGTGGAAAAATTATGAGATTTACACATTACTTAGGCTACATATAGGTAATTCTGGCCTGCAATTATTCTGGAATTTCGCTATAAAGATAAAGGTTTCAAATCAATCATTTTATAGTTTAACTTTCTAATATCTGAAAGATTATATGATATCGTTTTCTATCTACTGGTAAACAAACAATTATACATATTAATGCACTGGCTGCATCGTGAGGTGCATCAGGACCATGATCACATTTTTTGTACCCTCCCAACACGTTACAACGCACACCGATACACATCGATATCGGCGTGTACCGTGAGGTCGTTTGGCTTGTATCGGCGTTGGTGGGTGCGGGGTCTTATTCTAAAATAATTGTGTATTCAAAACAGAAGAAACATGAACTATTCTTTGATGAAATATTCATGGTGACATAGCGACATGGTGATCCTAGTCTCTACATTACGAGTACCTCACTGTATCCCTTCCATTAGTTTATTGGATCTATTGATCAGTGATAGGATATTCATCTGCAAGGAGAGCCACTTGACATTACAGATGAGCCTTGCTATATCCACTCCATTCACAATAACTAATGGTAACCATATACACAAATGCATCACAAAGCTATTGGAACCTGAAAAGGGTACTCCTTCTTTGTAGTCATAGGAAACACCTTTTCAATAAATATCGATCAACTATAGAAATCTGACTCGCATTGAGTCCTTTACTGCCAAGGTCTAATATAACAAAGCAGTGTGACAATCGACAGCTGAAAAACCATGAGCCAGGTGTGCATGACTATGCGAGCATCACAATAAAGAATTATTCGCGCCAGTACATGATAGTCGACAAAGACAATGAACATAAGTATTGCTATTTTCAAACGGCAGAAAGAACAGAAGACTGCTGACACAGACACAGTAGCAAGTACGACGGGCCTACCAGAAGGCATTTGTCACGACAGGAAATTTGTATAAAGGTAGAAATTGGCAATATAGGTGTGGACCTAGTTCTAACTTTTTGTTTATGTGTCTTCCCCATGTGTTTTCTATGGATCAGAGGAATGCGTTTCGGAGATTGTCAATAGATTCCAAAGCGTCTCGTGTAAGATTAATGTTCTACCACTTCCTGGGATAACCATAGAGAGCTAATGATCTAATTTGAAATGATTGATTGCGTGTAATGATTCTACAGTCGTCTTTAGAACTCTGAAGGTGAACATCTGGCCCGATTCCTAGGGGGAAATAACAATTTGACAGCTTCAATCTTATTTTAAACATGTCGAACCCTATTTCAGGGTTATTTCCTACGTTATGATATATCATACATTATCTCGTGACAATTATGTAATTGGAAATTAAGTAACCTTTCAGTATAAATCGAATTCGCAATGGATATACAAAGGGTGCGATGGCAGAGTATAAACTATAGGTATGAAGTAGTATAGTAATAGTGCTTTGCGCCAGGCTGCTGCACGCTGTAGTAGTGCATGAAACTGGGATGTTGATCCAGTATCATATCACAGAAGACGATTTCCCCCCACAATTCTTAGATTTCGCACCACTCCAGGCTTATAAGCCGTTCTCGTCAGCTGTGAGAGGGTGGTTGTGGCCCCTAAGATTCGAGGTCAACTCTCGACTGTATAGCCCTCCCAATTGAGGCGCTAGAAAATATCATGTAAGGAGGTCAGGGTGAAGGTCGGGGTTTGCTGCGAATGCAGTCATTGGCTACTCGGTCTACTCTATTCCTTATATGGACTTAAGGTAACGGGACAACTCCATGCTGGGTAACAGCAAATTCCCTTACTTTGTCAATGACCCATCTCGTCGATATTACATGGAGAATGGTTAGTGTGCCTGAATGAAATCTGTTCCGAGCTGTTTTGGTCGGAAATTCTGCACATTCCCGAACAAAAACAACATAGAATAGATGTAATTCAGAGACACTCACTATGTCTTCTAATAATTATATACCCGGAACTCATTAAGAACACCATCTTTGAACAAATCACGTTGTGCGAAGGGATGTATGGTTACCATTTCGTCACTCAATGATGAATGGGTTCTGTACTCCTGGTCAGTAAATGTGAAACATTATTTGAGATCATAATTTGTGAAATCCTTATCGTGAAGTACCTGTACTTTGCATCAAAATGTCGGGGCCAATGTCCGCCACAGGTGACCTCGAACTAAGAGATAGTTCGACCACAGTAAGGCCATTTTCTCTTATTATGTACACCTGTGTGCAAATGACAGGGGAATACTACACTTGAACATGGCTGAAACCAACGCATTGCGACTTGGGAGACGTGAAGTGCGTAATGACCAAATATCGAGGTATCTAACGGGAGTCATTCACCAGATACGGTTTAAAGAACTCAGATATGTTAATTAACTTCACAATCCTAATCGTAGTTACTTACCGTATTCTACAGCATATAGGTAGCCCAAAAGTCTCTAATCCTTTAGGAACTGTGGTGTGATCTGCTGATTAGTATATTCCTGTGGTCAGTGGCGCCCTTGGCGTGATGGTTATTCTCTATATTTGGTATCAGGTCCGAGGTATATATTAACAGCGATTGAAGAAGCACAGCAGTAGACTAAGGAAGCTAGGGACCTCCTCCTCAGTCACCCCGTCTCCTGCCCCCTTTATTAGACGTAGACCCAGTGGAATAAGCTTACAGGACAGTGGTTGTATGCACGTGATGTCATATTACATAATTAAGGATGTGAACATCTTATCAGGCATCTCCCGGCTGCCCAAGCCTCGTGGCAGGAGTCTCTGAAGGTCAACCAATGTTTCTCTCCGGAGGTTCGTCACCCATCCACGACCACTCTGGAGTTGTTGGTAGGTTGGATTAACCTGCTTTCATTACCAGTCTATGGTAAAATGTTACCTAATTGGAGTATTTGATAGATTTAATAGAACAATTCCCATCTCGCTTTGTAGCCTGTACAGCACGGTCAGGTCGTTATATTTAATTAGTAGGGAAAGTAAACAGTCCAATTATTTTCTAACCTTATAAGTCCAATTGATGTCTTGAGGGACTCCTTGCATTCTCAAAAAGAATTGTTACAAATTAAACAAAAATGTCTGATATATATTCCGAAAATAATGATCATATCAGCATCTAGAGATGATTAGGATTTGCCCGTTTGTATAGCAATAGGGTGAAGTCGTTTTAGATGCTTAATTGCCAGATAAAGATATAGTCCAAACGTGCTTGGACTGTGCTTTTTGGAAGCAAACTTTGTTTGGAGCGTTTGTATATCGTAACGATTTTGGGTGAAATGGTTCATTTTTGTTTTTCATCTGCCGAGTAAAGATACCTAACAGGAAAGCCCATCGTCATCTGTATGGATATGACAATAACACCGTTTCCAGTCAGAGCTGGGTCTAGTCTTAGGAGAGTTAGTCTCTGCTCTGATCTTAAGTTTCCTGCATACTCATTATTGTATCCTGTGTTCATAACCATATGAGTTCATACTTGTCGACGCTGTGTCTCAACTGTGACCGTCCATTGGATTCCCTACACTGATTGTATCACAGGGAAAGACATGTGCAAACTGTCAATCTTTACGAAAATTCAGGAAGGCCTGACAATTAAAACCAGCCGCGCTAAATAGTGGCTGATGTCACCGGCCTCTTTATTGGCAATCTTATCTGAAACATCTCATATTCGAATGTAACACTTATGTGGACGTCAATAAAGAAATGATAAAAAAAAAGAAAAAAAAAAAGGTCTGAGACTAAGTGGAGTATTTCTCTAATTTAGGGAACAGGTCCCAGGTGTCTGGTCGGTACCGTTTAGCGCAGAGATTAAAGACATGCACGCGAATGATTGTACTACAAAGCCAAACTGCTTTCTTGTCTTTTTGCCTCTACAATGTAGAATACCTTGATGGCCCTCTGTAAGAGAGCATAAAAGACTCTCCAAAAACATCGCTGGATTTCTTTTAAAAACGACTATGAAATTCCAATGGATTCATGTCTTGATTTGATGTAATTAAAATGTCAAAAGAAATGCTATTTTCGGACATGAGTGGGCAGGAAAAGGTGGGTTTAGTTAGTATTTGCCCACAACTATCATTTCTAGTGTAAGTCTTCCTCACTCTTAATTCTTAGATGTAAAACCAGGCCTTTCAGGAAACACCTTTTTCTCAAACGGGCCACAATCATTGTTTTCGAAAGCCATTCAGATCCCTGTAAAACCACCTAATTACCCACAACTGTTTCCTGACCACTGTTCTCTTATTGAATAAAGTCTTCCCCCAATAAAGCCTTTCAAGGCTTCCTGGCTCTCTTTTCTTCTCCCAGGGGGGTTGAACACAGCAGGCTCCCAAGACCAGACGAGATCAAGAATAACCATTCGAGATACACGATCAAATAAGACCATCCAGTCCGTGGGAAAGGACAATATTTACTATATACCCATGCCGTATTTACTGTAAATACGTACCGTTTTGACATATAACGTAAAAATGCTGTACGGACCGCTGGTCCGTACACTAAAATACGGACCACCTTGCCAAACACATTTATTAACATATCGGTTGTTAAAAATTCAATTAATGATTTTTTAATTTGTTTTGGGTATATAGTAAATATGTAACGTCCAACCATGCTTGTACAAGTCACAGAACTCGATGGTAATTTACAGTTTGTATGGAACTCGGCATAAATGCCTCGTTCCGTACAAACAGTAAATTACCATCTCGTTCTGTGACTTGTACAGCATGGTCAGGACGTTCTATATAATTACTGCCAACTTGTAATTGGACATTGGTTAGTGGATAGACATGTTTTAATATTATAATGCCATTCGAGATGAGGTAAGATAAAACCTAGCTATAGAAGGCATTCTTCTAAAGTCAAATTTTATTTACACCATGCAATATGTTTCGTTCCGCATCTCACTTTACTTCGCCTACGATTATACACCAAACATAATGCATGGCGTTAATAAAGTTAACTTCAAATTGTAGCACCAAAGAAATGATAACATGGAGACATTGTTAGTGTACCTGAATTCCATCTGTTTTACAACTCACTAGTTCGGGAATGCCAATGGTCATGAGGTATGGGAGGGACGTATGGGTACACTCTCGTCTGTACTTCTGACCAGTAAAAGTGAGGCAATCGCATATAGGTATATGATGGTAACTAGGAAAATAAGACTTATACTTGCCATCAACTATTTCCTGTGAAGTACCTTTTTAAATGTATGGCTCAGGTACCATGTAGATCATCATACCATCAGCGTAAAGTCAAGGTAGAACCGCCTTAACTATTTGAATAAATATATGTATATGAAAACAGAGTGGCGGTGTAGGGGTACATTAGAAATACTTGGTAATTTTATTGGTCAGATATACCTCTGCTTCGGCATCAGGATATATGAGAAACAAAATAACTGTGATTCCATATGATACCCCTTTGGTAGTGAGGAAACACCCGATCCCATTTCTTTAAGTAGTTCTCATGTAGTAATTGATATATAAACCAGGGAGTAACCAAGCGAGAAATACACCTATCTCTGGAATCGCCAAAAAAGGCGAGTATGTGAGATCTCATTTCATAATAGTATCTCCCATCCATGATTTAGCGTCTCGGAAACAATAAATAAATGAAATATGCAAGTGAAAATCGGTGATTTTTGTGGACGGGACCAGAAATTGCTTCCGTCACTCGCTTGATGTGTTTTCACCTCTATTCTCATACCAAAGAAAATATCTACATCTTGTAACTCTAACTTTTTTTGGTAATACATGAAAAGAACGTCTAGATGCGTCCCAGTTCATGTTGCACTTCTGAAACCCGCTCTGGGCCTTGATATTAATGCCCATTGTTCTTTGAAACTATAATCAAATTGTCAAAACAACGAAAATGTTGATATTTGATTGAAAGCATATCGGACAATATGGTTTGAAAATGAAAACTTCACAACCTGGGCAAAGGGGCTAAAATGGAAAATGTCGAAAATGCTAGTCCAAGATGATGTCCTGATGAATGATCAAAGAAGAAGATATCGATTCCCCCTGGGCAGGAGGCTCTAGCAAGGCCTGGCCACCCTGGGAAACAAGAGGTTAGCTGAAATCCTAAAGGAAAGGAACACCGCCTCAGAGAACGTAGATTCTGACAAGTTGACAACAACGACACGGCATTACTTGATGCGACTGCCGGCTGGGAAAAGATAATCGAGCAGCTATAGGCTGACAAATATGACACCGGGACAGTCAGACCCTAACTTTACGAGCTGAACAATCAGTAAGCTACGGACATGGTGTTTAGAGTAGCAACAACTGGTCTCCGATTAGTGGATTGACTGAGGTAGTTAAGGAAGATAAAATGATAATCAATATACTACAAAGAGGAGGAAGCAACTCATTGAAATGACAATGGGATAGGATTCTGTTATACTTTGTGGAGAAATCGCCTTTATTCTGATCTTATACGCTTACATATATAAATATGGATGTATGACTTGCTGTTTATCAGCATTGAATGAATTAACATTGTTTCTCAAGTATCTTTTTCAAAATTAGGAGTTAGTTTCTAGGGTCATCCGAGTTGTCTTGAACTTAAAGGCAATCAGGGAAATTAAGCGCCAGTTATTCTTGGTCAGTTCCAAGATGTAAAAACAGAAATGCCGGTAACAGGCCCGAGGTTGAGGATAAAAAAGAAGAAATAAAGGACATCCCCCGAAGAATGTTTTGATTCCTGCCATTTTCGGCGATGGCCAATTTATTGGACATTCCAATTTGGACATGATACGACTAAAAAGAGACGACTGTAGATTGTCCATCCACTAGTCGTCAGGCGGTGCTCTATTACGCAACATTGGCCGCAAAAATCATCGGCCGTAGAATGTCCTCCAGAATTTACAATAGGGGACTTTATATAAACATTACCGCTATTCAATAGGGTCCTGATATATAGCATATTGGTCCCTTCACCATAACATGTTCAACAGAAACAGACGATTTGTATGGATATGGTAAAAAGGAATTTCGATATCATTCTCATAGCTTACACTGCACAAAACTAACCACTTTACATATATGTATACCCTCGGTTTGTTTTTACGTATAAAAGGTCGCCCTATTCCCCGTGAGGTTATGCTTTATCTACTGGCATATATACGTGTCCATGGGGCGGTCATATCTGTACATCATATATACGCCTGATTCTGTTGTATTTACACCACTTTCCAATAGTTCTGATCTCTGCCACTTGGAGACACCACTGGTAGCATATTTCTTTTTCCATTAACTATCCAAGTCTGCATTATATGAAAAATGCAATCTTACATTTCCAATTTATTTCATAAAACCTTTATAAAACCTGATTGAGTATAAATCTATTAATTACACATAATAAACCCTGCATTATGTTGTTTTTTTAACCGTTTTTCTAATAGATTTTACTTTAAAACATCATTTCTATATTTGGTCAGTCTAGGTCCGGTATATAATGGCCCTGTTCAAGCTTATAGTTGACTCCTAAAATCATCTTACCCCAGCCTAACCCCAGTCGACCCCGGCCGCAGCCCGGCCGACCTGCCCCTGCCTAACGCCTCAGCCTAGCCCCCGCCACCGCGATTCCGCAAGTCCGGGCCCTGCTCCCTGTTGGTAGAGGTATATGATGGTCTCAGTGGGAAGCCCTCTCCAAAGACGCGTTCATATACAAAATTGAAACAGTCTTGTATAAGCCTCATACGCTGGTGTGAAATATGGGCGTATACATATGAAAACAAGTCAATATTCAGCCGGTATGTGCGCTGCCGCTATGGCGCATGTATGAATAAAGTCGTTAGTTTCGTGCAGTATTATAGTTTTAAATAATCATGTTTACCATTTATCGTACATATGCATATATGAAATTATCATAGCCTAATATTATCTATATAAACCAAGCTAACCTGTATATTGCACATGTGTTTTGTTTTCGTTCTTGTATACCAAAGTACAACAACTAAACTTAGGATAGAAACGCTGTATAATCTTCTTGATGTACTTTACAAACATAGACAATGGAAAACAACAATAGTAATGTGAATTGTTCCAATAAGTAAAAACAAAAGTTTTGTGTACTGTACTCGTGAATTTCAGTTCATCCTTATTTGAAATCTAACCTCCTTGTTTAGTCATCTAAAATGTCATTGTAAATACCAACGTTCCTGTACCATACTGACGGTTCTATTTTAGGTGTATTAAAAATATGTTAAAAGTAAGTTTAAAGATGAATATCAAGAACGAAAGCGGACAGTAATGGCTAAGAAGTTGGAAACAAAGACTAATCTGAGGCTGACGCTGTATTGGAAAGGTCAGTCATCTAGACAAAAAAGGTTCTGTCGAATAGATCCCTACAGATGAAGCCCCTTGCTACAATACTAGGAAATTATTCTTGGCTCTTCGTAGAATGAAATGTACCCCAGCGAAATGACAGATCTGTCGTCGTTTCAGGCTTTGTGACCTAGAATCATTATCATAAAGGTTGACAATTTCGAAAGGGAACATCTGAAGAAGGGTTGGAAAAACTTAAGCGAGAGAAGGCAACAACAAGTCTTACGAGGACAGTGGTTCATTACCACGAATTGTACTCGTCGGTGATGGATAGTGAGGTTTGCCCTAACTGATATTGACCATGTATTTTCACAGCTATATCAACAGACCTGTTGGGAAAATCATAGTTTATGTGTAATAACTATGAAAATAATTGATCAATGGTGATGAATTTTTCACAGAATTTTGTTATAATATTATACTTATGATTCTGAAATACTCATAAAATAGTATTAAAGATCACATGTTTTATCACGTGATCAAACAGTAAAATTATTAAAATTGGCTTGAAATGACCCGTCCCCTGGCGGTATGTACTAACATCCTACCCGGCCTTACAGACATTGCCTCCCCAGAGGTGCCCGGCATTAAAGGTTTAACAATTATTATTGGGGAAATACAATGTGTAAAATCAGCGAGTTCGGCGATACAGTCAGTCTTCCACTCTGGCCCCTTGCTCCTCTTCTCCCCATGCTAATGGCGAATGTTAAGCCAAATGAGCAGTGGGTACCATTTTTGCGGAACTGGGGCGATTGGGGGTGACCCGATCAGGATTTGAACCCCCTACCTACCTTGCTCGAGGCGAACACCCCTGCCACTTAGCCACTGAGCTAATTTAGTATGTCTCTATAGTACCGGACCAATGGGAGGGGAGGACAAACGTCCTTTCACGTCACCGCCCACTATATTGTGACCTGCCTGCCTCCTCTAGTTCTGAGAAACGGAGTGGCTGTAGGACAGGTGTATATTCTAGAAGAATTGGCTGGAATAGGATTATCATACCAGATACTATTAATCAGGGCAACTTGACAGGTCCGGTGTGAAAAGAAACTGAGGATTTTCAATTATGTTTTACATTCATTAAGAGCATACGACGCTCCTTATAACATACCAATGATGAACTAACAACGGCGAGCGCGTACGTGAATGGGATTTACACGTAGAGACTTATGTACCTAGGACGGGTGTACTTCACACCTTCCCCCTAGTCTCAGACAATCCTCCTTTGGTACAAAATTCTGATGGCAAGAAAGTGTTACCAGTCTCAAGGAAAACTGATGGTTTTGATTCACATGGAAAGCACATCTGGTTCATTGTCTCAGACATAGTTCCAGTGAACAGTCACCCTGGGACTCAAGTCCCCTCGAGTTTGGGGGTGTGAACAAAATGTGATCCTTCTTGTTGGCTTTCTATTGGCTAGGTTTGGTATATATATAGTCAGTGACTCATCATTGGGTCCATCAGTCTCACCAAAGTTCCCATATTTATAAGTTTTTATAGGTTTTTAAAGCGGGATTCACATGGTGAGATTCCACCGTGTGAATCCCACTTTAAAATTTATTGGGGCATTTTCGGGAGGCAAATGGACCCACTGCTGAGTTGCCGCCTAAGAACCTAGCCTAGCCAACAGGAGACCAGCAAACTGGATCACATTTTTTTCACACCCTCACCTCAAGGGTACTTGGGTCTCGGGGTTAGTATTCACAGTAACTATGTCTGAGACTGTGTGCCAAGTGTACAAAGCACCTTGCCATGGGATTGTTGTACCAGAAGAGAATAGCCTAAAATTAGGGGAAAGATGCAAAGTACACCTGTTTCAGGTACATTAGTCACTTCGTGTGAATCCCGCTTCAGGGAAATGGACCCCTATAATCTAGATAAAGAAATTGTGTTCAAATACAGAATCTCAGCAGGATTTGTCTCCGACAAACACCCTGTGAGGTACATGAATCCCACTTAATGGTCAACTAAACTATCATTGATGCTTGCAAAAATAGAGCTTTTGTTATTATCAATCAGTTATGCAACAGTAAGCGAAAGACAGATTAATAGAAACAGGACACATAGAATAACTGGCTACAGATATGGTAATCCAAGTAATTGATCGATCAGTAATCCAAACGACCCACGAATCTTTCTGAAGCAGACCTGCTTCCACCCTATCTTATGCTTCATCTGAATCCTGCTGCTCTCCTGGACCAGCCAGGGTAGGACTAATCTGAATCTATAATGTAGATCTCACTGAATACCTCAGGTGATTTAATGGTCATTTATCAGATTCGTTGATTAACAATGCCTCATCATTTTTGATGATTACATCTTTATTTCAACTTGAGAGAACACATAGTGAGCCCTCATCGTGGAAGGATCGGCTGGTGTCGAAATTAGGCTGTTGGATAAAATCTATGATGGCGGTCTGCAGATATAACAATGTAGGATTTCACTCGTTATTCAATCAAAAGGTATGCAGATGAAGAATGATTTTGTCACCATGTTTTTGGACAATGCTGCTAATTTGTTGCATATGCCTATTCGCTATTCCAACAATGACACGTATCGATTCCTTTCGTGTAACCTATCACGGTAATAATGGGATTCGTCACCAAGGAATGATACCTGTTCTTTGCATGATTCTATGGAAGTGGTAGTGAGTTTGGTACCTGGTGAACAGATATCAATACAAATCTTTACAGTTATCGAGCGTGACTTGACACCAAACCCAAGCCAATGATTTCACCAAAGCGTCCAAATTAACCTGTGACACCCGTGTGTCAACAAGCAGGTAGGCCCCCCACAGCGTGGGTGTGGGGAGTATAAGCTGGTGTGGGTTGATTACCTGTACACAATATGGCCAATTGCTCACTATTAACAATACACCGCGTAGATTAGCATAGAGGGCTGATGCATACCCATTGCAACATGAGATACTCTGATACCCAATTGTATATCACCTCCAACCCATTGTGCGGGCCTGCCCGACCCGAGGCTTTCACGGTCGGAGGCAATAGTAAGGCTACTTTGGAAGTGGTAGAAGACAGAGTAGCGTCCTTCTTCATCGTTGTTATCAAACAAATAAATATCTATTCAATTTCCTATCATGAAGAAAGGTTGTGCTTGGCTATCTATGTCTGCTCTGCATGAGACCTATAAAAGGTCAAATAAAAGCACCCATGATATTCAGTTAAAAGGAGTTGAATGTGCTATGTATCGAATCGTAAGGATCTGATTTCTACATCCCTATGTGACCAACTATATTGGTTTCCTGTGCAAAGAGATAAATCATCTAAATTGTCCGTATTTATCAGTATAGAAATATTGAACTGAGGCAGTGGCCATCTTGTAGTTCGAAATTTCCTTTACCTCATTATTGCTAGATCTAATTCCTAGTCTGTCCATAAGTTGGTAACAAAGAGACCTTTTACAACAGTCACAGCAGATGTATATTGCTATTGTGGATGTATGTAAGCAGTAACAGAAGATTCCATAAGTGATGTTATCCTAAATATAAAGCCTTCAAAGCAGACAGACATTCAGTATATACAAATATAGAAGGAATGGTACAACATATAGGTAGGTATTCATGTATATACCGTTTGATATAAGTTCAGAAAGGTTGTGATATTTGGCGTGGCCGGACCTCAGTCATCTGTTATCTAGTCCTCACCGTCAATAGATTGATGCACAGTGATATAACGTTTCTTTAGACTTATATTCTCTCATTAGGATCAAGGATTCAATGATAGTGCTTATGAGAACCCTCCCAAAAATGTTCCTGTCAGATCCTATGGTATCAGTCGTGTTGGGTTGGGTGTGGTAGCAACAGATCTAGATAGCCTCGAGTAAAACTATGAAAATGCTTTGAGTTCAAAGGGGCAACTTAGATGGAAACTTTGCTGTTTGTGCACAATGAGAAAATAGAAAATACTTCAGCCTCAGTTCTGCGTCTTTGTGTTGCGTGTCACGCAGGTGGGAATGGCAATACTAAAAGTCAGTCTTTATAGTGCCCTTAGGGCATGGGACATTTGCAAATGCTCTAGAGATGAAGCCTTAGTAGATTTGGATCCAACTTTAGATTTATAGTTCTCTCAAGGATAACTCAGATTTCCTTTTCCTGATTCTACACCTGCTGTTATGTACAGGTGGCTGCAGTGCTTAGAGTTTCTTCAATGTTCTAAGTTTAGCCATAGGAAGTTCTATTTCCTGCACGTGTTTAAAGTTGGATTCAAGTAATAAATTAGAAAAACGCAAAATAAATCTAGTCTATTTAAAATTTGGGCTGTCTTGGGAGATTTATCTAGAGATCATGGAACATGAGTGATTTAGATAACTTTGACTGAACAAAAAGTCAAAAGGCCTCTCAGGATCAATTCATATACCTAGTTATCTTGACAAATTGCCGTGTCCAATTAAATATAAACGCAGCAATTAGAACATTAATCCTTACAAGGATAAACATTTCAACCACGCACAAGTGATCATGTAAATATTAAAACAGCCCATTTCAGAGACCGATGGATCTATAGATCGCTTGTACTCTGCGACAGGAACCACATCAATAAGTTATTCAGTATGATTGACGGTATTTTAGAGATAAGGAGGAGCTGACTACTCCATTGGAACCAACTAATGTTTCAAAACAACAACTTCTAATTTTCAGAGGGAAGGAAATCTGTTGGAATTATAATACTAGTCATATCATTGAATTGCCTCGTCGGTTAAAGAGTATAAAATGTATGTGAAACGAAAATGTTTTGTATAGAATAATTTTATATTGACTCTACACTATTGTCATCACCATTGTCATCACTTGCATCCCAATGTACAGATTTTGTAATTAATTGTGATTGAAACTTGTTTAGTAACGTCAACCTTTTAACTGTTCTTAGAGACGGCCATAATAACTGCTATGCAGAGGCCTGACTATGTATGTACACTTTTTTGGTACAATTGATCTCTTACGTATACAAAGACCATAAGAAAGACACATCATGTAAGGGAAGTCTTAAGGATCGCCCTCGTTCAATGATGTGGCCTTACCATGTATATATATATATACCACGAGATTTGCACATCTTTCTGCATCTTACTCCCGTTTCCTGACCTCAGTCTCGTGTTTCTAGATATATATATATGGGCGTACTTCTAGGATGAAAACCTAATTCCGTGGAGGGATTTTATCTGGCCACCTATCGAATTCCGGGCATCCTCATATATTGAGATATCAAGTTATCTATGTAATATGAGATCAATTGAGAGTCTAACCCGATTGATTTTCCAGCTTGCTGCGTCCAGAAACATGATCTAGGCTCTAAATAAAGCGTTACTCCTTTCCAATACAGCCAAGCACATTTAAATAATTTTACAAGAATCTCATATTTCTTTTATGAATGCTCTATATGTGTTTTTATAATACTAAATATCATGTCAAAAGACATAATTCAGACAAAGGTACGGACAAATCCTACAAAAATAACAGTCAGGTCTTCATAGAGATGAATTGCCTTACCATATAGTTAACGTGCTATATATTTTTGTTTAATGTTACACATTGAGGCTAATTGGAAATTGGTAGTAATTCTACGGGAGGAATGAGTGGCGCCACCTAGCGCTTACGCGATCGCGTCGCAGATGCGCACAGTACTCCACAGAGGGCGCCTCCAGCGATCTTCAAGCCAGCGTTTGCTTCGGAAGCTGATTTAGGTGCTCACTCAAATCACTCGCAAAGATGGGTAAAAACACTCCAAAGCGAAGAACGAAGGACCAGACGAAGGTAGTTGAGGACCAGGAAAACGACGATGTCGTTTTTAGCGACAAGTTCGCGAGCTTCGACAAAAGGTTTAGCGTTTTGGAAACGGCCCTCGCGGAGATAGCGGCAAAGCTGAACGGCAATGGCGCCTGTACAGATCCAGGCACCTCAGCAAAAAGACCACATCGCCTCCCTCGATGCAAGCGCCAACGGCCGAGACACTCCAGTCTCGAGTTCTCCAGGGCATCACAGACGGTATGGAGAATGCTTTCATCGAGAAAGTGGTGGCATCGGCCCCCGCTCAACAAGGAGGAGTCCCAGCTGCGTTGGCATCCTACGCGGGAACGTCGGCCGCTACGCTGGGCACCATGGCACCCGACAACACGGCGGCAGTGCTCGCACGGCCGGCATCCCAGGGCACCACATTCCAAGCCGCGCTCTTGGAGCAGAGGCGGGCGGCAGCCTTGGTGCCGCCTATGACCGTTAGGCCGGCTAGGCCCGACGACGAGGTGGAGGACCAGGTTTGCAAGATACTGGAGACCACGGCCTCGAGGGTCAATGAAGCGGGTAAATATAAATTTCTCCCCCATTTGTATGTCCATCGAGGCCCGGAGAGAGCGAAGACAGGCCTGAACGAACTCAAATTGGCAGAATATGCATGGGCATTATTACGAATTATAAATGACGATGATTTTCCCCCCCAATACGTGGCACCTCTGGTGGCACACCTGGAGGATGTCCTCGAGGACGCCTGGGAGTTCGACTTCGCACAGGTCCGGAGGTGGTCCGAGCGGGTATTTGCGATGGTCAGCGAGGGCCGCCTACGCTTAGGCTGGCTCGAGGACAATCGTATTCAGCTGCTCAGGGTGGCGATCTCACAGGTCTATGCAGGCCGCATAACTTATGCAGTCGATAATGCCAAGGGTAAAAAGGCTAGGGACGACACAGCAAGGCCGTGCCAGCCGTTCAACAAATCGGGGGGGTGTGATAAGCCCCCCCGGGCACATGGAATCGGGCATTCGCATGAACCACATCTGCGCTTACTGCGCGGTCTATACGGGGGCCTCCAACGGCCACTCGGAGATAGCATGCAGAGTAAAGCAGAGGAATCTAAGCGCGGCAAGTCCCGCAAGCGCTTCACGCATCTCAGATCAAGTCTCCACCCCCCCCCCAGGTTTTTCGTCGGTAGGCGAGGCGCCTCCTCAGCCGTCCCACCTCGCTTCAGCTGACAATGTACAAGAGTTATTCGTTTGTTTACCGGCGCCTACGGCCTACACTTTGCCTACGGCCGATGAATGTGTTACGGGGGGTCGTGGCCGTCGCTGTCCCGGCGCGCCCCCCCTCACTGATTACTATGTTGAAAATACCCTCCATCTCCACGACGGAGGCGCGTCCAGCACCTCAGCAGATGAACCGCTAGAGGGCGCCACAGGCGCGTCGCCAGATACGGCAGGTGGCGCCGCAGGCGACAGTGAGGACGCGGCAGGTACCCCCCCGGTTCCTCGGGTTGCGCCCCTACGGTGTGGGCCTGCCGCTTACGCTACGGTTGTGAAATCCATCTGGCCTCGCCCTTCTCCTGGAGTGTGGGGGGGGCACGAGGCAATTGAGAGGGCCTACAGTGAGGTCCTGGTCTCGGGCCTCCCGAATTACCTCGGGGCTCGGATACCCGTTCCCTCGGGCATGCGGATCGATGCATGGAGGGCGGCGCTAGTCGACTACCACGATAATCAGGTCGTCGAATTTCTGGAGTACGGCTGGCCTCCACGCTGACCTCCACGCATCGCAACCACGCCTCCGCGAAGAATTACCCCCGCCACGTCGCGGCCTACCTGGAGAAGGAACTCGGGGAGGGGGCGTTGGTAGGCCCGTTCCGGGACCTGCCCTTCAGCCCGTGGTCGGCCGTATCTCCCCTCATGACTCGTCCAAAGAGGGGCTCCTCCAGCAGGAGGGTAATAGTCGATATGTCCTTCCCCCCGAGGGCGGGGTCAACGCGGGCGTGGAAATGGGCCCCCATCTGCCGTACGCCCAGACATGCACCCTCCCTACGGTCGCCGACCTAACGGAGAGAGTTCGGGCACTGGGGAAAGGGGCGTGGCTTTGGAAAGCCGACATGGCCCGGGCTTACCGCCAGCTACGGGTGGACCCTGGGGACCTCCCCCTCCAGGTCATCGCGGCCGAGGGGAGGTACTACATCGACCCGTGCTGCCCGTTCGGCGCCCGCCTCTCGGCCTCGGCCTGTCAGAGGGTCACATGTGCAGTCACCTACCTCCTGGGCCGTGGGGGCCACCACGCGTTGTCGTACATCGACGACTTCGCAGGCGCCGAGGCCACGCGTCAGGAAGCGATGGATGCCTACACCGCCTTCGAGGGCCTCGCGGCGCGCTTGGGCCTCGTCCTCGCCCCAGATAAGTGTAGCCCTCCGGCCCAACGAATGGAGTGGCTAGGTATTGACATAGATACGGTCGCGATGACCCTGCGCATCCCGGAGGACTGGCTGGCCGACGTAGTGAGGGAGTGCAAGGCGTGGATCTCCCGTAAAGCCATCACCCGGGCCCGCCTCCGGTCCATCGTCGGCCGCCTCATATACGTCGCCCGTTGCGTATCACAAGCCCGCAAGTTCGTCGCCCGTGCTCTCACCTTCCTACCTCGAGTCCCGGGAGTGGGAGTGGCGACCATCCCAGCTGCGGTAAAAGAGGACTTTCGGTGGTTTACACACTATGCAACGGCCGCCAACGGCGTGGTCCTGGTTTCTCCACACAGAGAACCGTTTAGTATCTTTGTGTCTAGCAGGGACGCGGTCATCGTCGCTGAGACGGCCACCGCGAGCTTGCGACAGGAAGCGCCCGGCACCGCGGCCGCCCTCGGCCCCGGGTTCCGGTTCCACGCGGTAGCCATTCTCCAGGGCATTGCTACGCTCGGCGCGGGGGTGCCACCCGGGGCGGCCGTCGTCATCTACACGGACGACATGGCTCCAGTTGAGGCCATCGCCACGGGCCGAACTAACGACCCGGTCGTCTCGGCCGTAGCCCGTGAGATCTGGCTGGCGGCAGCTTTGTGGGATGTCGATGTCAGTTTTGTCTATGCGGCCGTTGCGGAAGCCATTGCTCCTGGCGGCCGTTCCTCTGTAAATATCAACCCCGTATTTGATATAGATGTTTTTGCTTCTATCCTATCTAGGCACCGGCACCCCCCTGCATGCCCAGATGATGGCATCCCTGGCATCGGCTGAGGCCCCCACGACGCGCCAGAACCACCTCATTCAGGCTCAGGCCTACGTGCGTTTTGCCGTCTCATCAGGATTCGATCCTCGCTGGCTGACCGTTGCCTACGGGGCCCTCTACACCCAGGCCCTAGCCAATTCATTTCGGGCCCCGGCAATGGCCGCCAACTATTTATCAGGAGCTCGGACCTGGATACGCCGCCATGGCGGGGACCCGGCACCGCTGTTTGCGGACGAGGTCCTCGCGGTTCAGCGCGGTACCAGACGCCTCTCCGCCCACATTCCGGCACCGGCCCCTGCAGTTCGCCGTCAAGAACTCCGGCACGTGCTTCTCTACTTATCCAGGGCCGGGCCCTCGGCCCTCGTCCTCCGGGCGGCTCTACTTATAGCTTACTTCACGTTTCTACGGGCCTCGAACCTCGTATCTCTGTCATTGAGCTCGTGGGGCGGCCCCCACACCCTTCAGCGTGCGGACCTACAGGCCCAGCATGGACTCCTCAGGATCCACGTGAGATTGACCAAGACACGGTCACGTGCGGCCCCCCCTCACGTGGTCGATCTCCCGCGCTTGGCGGATCCGCTGATCTGCCCGGTAGACGCCTATAGGAACTACGTCGCGGCCGTTCCGGCCCCTCCACGGGCGCCAGCGTTCATCCTCTCATCATCAATGCCGCTTACCTCTCGGCCGTTGTGCGCCGTGATGCGTGCTGCCTTGGCAGCCGTGGGATTCCCGGCGGCCGAGAGAGTAACACTCCACTCCTTGAGGAGGGGGGCAGTCCACGATGCTGTGGCTGCGGGGGTTCCCCAGAGTGTTATCTCCCATCATGGCACCTGGAACAGTGCCTCGGGCATTAGGCCTTACTTACCCCCGTCGGGAAGGACGTCGACCCCTTCCCGACTGTAATAATAAGTTTGGCATTTATGCCTATGCCCTTTGGCATAATTTCTCACGTTTGAGAACATTTTTATATTTCAGGGTTATTTACTACGGACACTAAATATTCATGTCTTATCTAAGATTACGATGTTCACCTTCCATGTAATCTCCAGTTGTAATAATACATGAACTTGTCTCACTGAAATAAATCCCCTGTAATTCCAATTCCGCCTCCGTTATAATTATCTTATCCTAGAACAAACGTTCATAGCCTTAACATTAGGAACTCGTACTCAAC
Organism: Alentia gelatinosa; assembly: GCA_950022655.1. Classification (NCBI taxonomy): domain Eukaryota; kingdom Metazoa; phylum Annelida; class Polychaeta; order Phyllodocida; family Polynoidae; genus Alentia; species Alentia gelatinosa. Next base: position 17,395,493 of record OX465590.1, read on the forward strand.
AAGCTTACGAGTACAGTAGCTCATACTCAATGGGCGGTAAACAGATAAATATTTCCAGGCTAAGATAAAATCAGAAACATATTCGTTTTGGTCTACGTCTCTGTTCGCCATCTCATTTGGAGCGCTTTGTGATATTCACTGGGCTGTTGCCTCGTTCATATTACTGTGCGCTCCAAACTCGATGGGTAATGGGGACACAGACCAAACACTCATCACTTTCTTTCTTGCTATATATGACATTCAAGATTAACTCACGATATTAGTATTCAAACAAAAGCTACAATTACAATTTATTGCTACAAGAATTGTTGGCGAGCTATGCTGTCAGGCATTCCATAGACTTCGGGAGATTTACCGACGTTCTGCGTAGTTTATCTTATGTCTACGAAGCAATACATGAAGCGAATTAAACCCGGTACGCGGATATGAAGGGGGTGTCGAAAAGATCATCAGAAGCCATGGAAGGTAATAAACAAAGTTGAGATTATCTGAACTCAGACATAACCTAAGGTCCGGCGTCCACCTACTACGATATGGCTCCGATATGGTCTACGATGCATCTCCAGATGAAAAATCTAAATCGCGTCGGAAGGTCCCCTATAGTATCAGGGCAGTTGACCACGTTTCTGCGATTAGACACCGATAAAAAAACCCATACAATGCGTGGGGGACTGGCATGTCTAGACATATGTCTACGATTTTGCACCTTCCCGAAATGTCTCCGATATTGACTTTTTGTATCGGAGCCATATCGGGAGGTCTAAATGTCTATCGTAGTAGGTGGACCCCGCGCCTGACTGAAGTGGCAATCCTTGCCGAAACGCTGGTAATTTGACTCTATAACTTAGGTCAATTCAAAGAGCCAAGTCTAAAAGAATGCAGATTACTCGTTGTTGCTTTGTGTCAAATCCCATAGACCACATCAGATATATGTTTGTGAGACTTTATGGAAAACTGACTGATGAGAGTGGAGTAGAATAGTTAGATAGATGGTAGAGAAGTGGCTATGGCAGGACAACGAATGAGCTAGTCATTGTGGAAGTGTGGAGCTTATTAATAACCAGGAGAGACGGAACAAAGACTTCTAAAGGGTGGCGTCCACCAAGCACGACAAGCGCCGACAAGAAAGTTCCAATCGGCGCTTGCTTGTCGCAGCCTTGACGTAAGAAGGGGGTTTTACGACAGCGTTGTTGGGGCACGTCGGAAAGTGCACGCTCCACCAAAATTTCCGATCGTAGACCTCTGCGACACGTTCCCTACATGTCATGACACTCCATGACAAGGGTCTAGTCATGGGGAAAATCGAACATGCTCGATGTTGTCGTAGCCTTGTCGGAAGGCTCCCGACAAGCTTCCCATCGTGGCCTAATTCATTTAGAATTCTTCTCCCATAGAGCGTAGTGAGAACCTTGTACAGAATACCACTTAGAGAGTGTGAGATCTTATGAGAGGGGTACATCCAGGCCTATCGTTGACGGATTTACCTTTTGCTCAGTGGACGCTTGACCTTAGTGAGTTTTTCTCACTTCAGTTTACAGTTCTCCCAATGAACATTCGATATAGCAATTATAAAGTTTGCGCAATGATAAAACCAAGACAATGTATAAACTAACTCTTTCCGTACTGCATCAAAATTCTATTGATTACATTATAATCTATCATTGGTATCACTGTAAAAAGTGTGTTTGGTTATACACACCAGACTCTCTAAACACCGTTGAATTCCCGCACGCGTACAATATCTACACACATACATCTAAACACCACTCGATTTCAAACACTTGTTCTTCTACTTAAACGCTTATTTTTTACACACCTAAACACTTTGCTCCTAAATGTTTAGCCGTTTAGCGTTTACACACTAAGTGTTTAGTTTTACACATATCAGTGTGTATCCCTCCCGGCCTCATTTTTATGGCAGCACACATATTCCCAGCGAGGTGGCCACAACGACTTCCGCATTCCCCAACACAAAATGGCAAGTATCAGAGCTATTATTTATTATTTCACCTGATTATTGCTTCCAAGATGCTAAATTATTGGTGGGAAATATGCAATGAGAAAATATCTGACATACATGTATATACTTCACATATACACATACAAGGTAAGAAAGTAGCATATTATGTAGGTCAAGCAAAAGTCGCATTCACATACACGGCCGGACCTACAGCTATCAGATGGAAATGTTTTGACAGCTACTGACCCCAGTCAGCGCATTGTTTCCGCTTTCACACCTATGTGGGGTTACCACATATTCCAGAATCTCAGTCTTATTTGCTAAGATTTGCCATGGGTTGAGAGTGAACACATCTTGTACAATTTATCTAATAATGTATTGTGTTTGCAGGTGCACAAGACTGCCAAACCAGTACATACACTGCAGTGCCACAGAGAGTGAGATTGACCGGAGTCCCGGGCCAGTTGGTCCCGGGACCCAACTAGGTGTTAGTCCCAGCAACGAGTATATATACACGTTGTTCCCGGCGAGGGACAGTGGTATGGCCGGGCCTCCAAGACAGGGTCAAGGCGCTAACACGTAGGGTGTATCTATCCACTTTACCTGACTTCCCATCTTCTACCCATCTACCTGCCTACTCATCTACCTGCCTACCCATCTACCTACCCACCCATCTACCCGCCTAAACATCTACCTGCCTACCCATCTACCTGCCTACCCATCTACCTGCCTACACATCTGCCTGTCTACCCATCTATCCATCTACCCATTTACCCGTCTACCTATCAAATAGCCTACCCATCTACCCATCTACCTGCCTATCCATCTACCTGCCTGCCCATCTACCCATCTACCTGATTACACATCCCCCTGCCTACCCATCTACCTGCCTACCCATTAACCTGCCTACCCATTAACCTGCCTACCCATCTACCTGCCTACCCATCTACCTGCCTACCCATTAACCTGCCTACCCATTAACCATCCCACCCATCTACCTGCCCAGCCATCTACCTGCCTACCCATCAACCTGCCTACCCATCTACCTGCCTACTAATCTACCTGTCTACACACCTACCTGCCTACCCATCTACCTGTCTACCGGTCTACCTGCCCACCCATTTACCTGCCTACCCATCTACATGCCTACCCATCTGACTGCCTACCAATCTACCTGCCTACCAATCTACCTGCCCACCCATCTACCTGCCCACCCATCTGCCTGCCTACCCATCTACCATCCTACTCATCAACCTGCCCACCCATCTACCTGCATACCCATCTACCTGCCTACCTATCAACCTGCCTACCCATCTACCTGCCTACCCATCTACCTGCCTACCCATCTACCTGTCTAAACACCTACTTGCCTACCCATCTACCTGTCTACCCATCTACCGGTCCACCCATCTACCTGCCTACCCATCAACCTGCCTACCCATCTACCTGCCTACCCATCTACCTGACCACCCATCTACCTGCCCACCCATCTACCTGCCTATCCATCTACCTGCCAACCCATCAACCTGTCCAACCATCTACCTGCCCACCCATCTACCTGCCCACCCATCTACCTGCCTACCCATCAACCTGCCTACCCATCTACCTGCCTACCAATCTACCTGCCCATCCATCTACCTGCCCACCCATCTGCCTGCCTACCCATCAACCTGCCTACCCATCTACCTGCCTACACATCTACTTGCCTACACATCTACATGCCTACCTTATCTGCCTGCCCACCCACCCATCTACCTGCCTACCCATCTACATGCCTACCTTATCTGCCTGCCTACCCATCTACCTGCCCACCCATCTGCCTGCCTATCAATCTACCTGTTCACCCATCTATAATCATAAATGACATTAAAAAAGTCCACAGGAGACTTGCAGGGGATTCACCCACCGGAGTTATTTATATATCACATATTAGCTGAATAACAGAGCTTCACCCCATCCCCCTGCCACAAGCACCACAGCCATAGTGATGTTGGTTTGGGGGGAAACAGAGCATGGATTTGATGTGCTGCACCCAATGAATTTGCTGTAAGACTAATTTAATTCACTAATTGTGACAGCATAATTCCTTCGTTGTAATCAACTTTGCCAAATTAGAGTTGCATATGCTGTCATATCAATTACTGTGATAAAATGTTGACATTTATGAGGAAAAGACAGAGTGGGGGACTTTTCCCTACACTGCATAAACATCATTATTTTACATATGGATGCGCCAGGCATATATAAGTAGTTATTTTTCGTATACAAGGTCGTCCAATTCCCCGTGTGTATACACCTCATATGTAGGCATATACAAGCATCCAGTGAAGAGGGAGGTGGTGGGGGGAGAGGATATTTCCTCTCATATATATCACTGTAAAAAGTGTGTTTGGTTATACACACTAGATTCCCTAAACACCCTTTAATTCCTGCACACTTACAACATTTACACACATGTGTCTAAACGCCATTTGATTCTAAACACTTGTTCTGCTACTTAAACACTTATTTTTTACACACCTAAGCACTTTGCTCCTAAGTGTTTAGCCGTTTAGCATTTACACACTAGGCGTTTAGTTTTACACATATCTGTGTGTATCTCCCCCGGCCTCGTTTTGATGACAGCACATTCATTCACATCGATGTGGCCACACACTTTTACAAGCAAGTGGAGAGAAGTGGTTGAAAGTAAGTACCAAACTTTTTGTACCACCTGGAATTTTTTCTTATAAAGATTATCTTGTACCTAATTAAATAATACCATTATTATCATAGCATGTTATCATTCAATGTATCCTATACTGCAATATGTAAACCTGGTTTTATTCTATATAAAGCTGGAGACATACCAAGCAAGAAATACAGCGATTTCCCGAATCACCAACACAAAATTGCAAGTATGTGTGCTATTATTCAATATTTCACCTGATGATTTCTTCTATTAGAGGTGGTAAATTATCGGTGGGAGATGGTTCCTATAAAAATATCTCACATATTTACTTGAGAAACGCGTACACATATATCATATAGGTCAAGCAAAAGTCGCATTCACATAAATTGTACAATGTCTCTGATAATGTATTATGTTTGCAGGTTAACGAGACTGTGGAGCCAGTACATACAACTCAGTGCCTCAGAGAGTGTGAATGGCTGGGTCCTGGGCCAGTTGGTCCCGGGACCCATTTAGGTGTTATTCCCGGCGAGAGTCAGCAGTGCGGCTGGAATCCAAGACAGGGCCGGGCACCTACCTACCTAGGCACCACCTTGCCTACCTACCTACCAACCTATTACCCATCAACCTGCCTAGCCATCAACCTGCCTACCCATCAACCTGCCTACCCATCTACCTGCCTACCCATCAACTGCCTGCCCATCTACCTGCCTACCCATCATCCTGCCCACCCATCTACCTGCCCATCCATCTACCTGCCAACCCATCAACCTGTCCACCCATCTACCTGCCCACCCATCTACCTGCCTACCCATCTACCTGCCTACCCATCAACCTGCCTACCCATCTACCTGCCTACCCATCTACCTGACCACCCATCTACCTGCCCACCCATCTACCTGCCCATCCATCTACCTGCCAACCCATCAACCTGTCCACCCATCTACCTGCCCACCCATCTACCTGCCCACCCATCTACCTGCCTACCCATCAACCTGCCTACCAATCTACCTGCCTACCCATCTACCTGACCACCCATCTACCTGCCCACCCATCTACCTGCCCACCCATCTACCTGCCTATCCATCTACCTGCCTACCCATCTCCTTGGGGGGGGCTAATTTTAATACAATTTTTCCATGTTGGGAAATAAAATTCATAGGGGGTACTTTTTTTTCCTTTTTGATATTTCCGGTGGGTGTTGGGTTGAAGAAAAGATGTCAGGGGAGGTGGGCCAATGTATTCCTGTGCCCTTTGTGGAAGTGGGGAGGGGGGGGGGGCTCATTCTCTGAGAGAGGCTAATATAGATTTTCCATGGGGGGATTTAGAACATAAACATCATGGGGGGATTATTGTTAATTTGTTTTCAGTTTCCATCCAAGTGCCTACCCATCAACATATGAGTGTTACTAGCAATCACTGTCCTTTGTATTGCCATTTGTATTGATTGTATTGTATTAGTTGTTTTGATCTTGATATATGGCAATAAAATCTACATGTATATAAAACAAAGTACTTTTGTCACAGTTTTCTATACAATATCTATGGTATAACTGTAATTATTATATACAAGAAGATGATAATAAAATCTTCTAGAGAGTTCCTTAGGTTGAACACTTTGTGTGTAAACAATTCTTAATGATAAACACTTCATAAGGTTAAACGCTTTGTAATAAAACACTCCCTAAAGCTAAACGATTTGTAATTAAACACTTCCTAAAGCTAAACACTTGTTATATAAACGCTTCCTAATGTTAAACACTATGTATGTAAACACTTCCAAATCCCGAACACTATGAATATAAACACTTCCCAAACTTAAACACTATAAAACTAAACGCTTTGCAATTTAAGCACTTATCAAAATTAAACACTTTTTACCTAAACATGTTTAAAGTTAAACGTGTTTACCCCAAAAAAGCGTTTAGAAAAGTGGGACAAGAAGGTGTTTAAATAAGTGTTTAACTTCTAAAAACTGGCGTGTGGATAGCAAACACCGTTTTTACAGTGATATATATGATCAACTTTCGGGCAAAACTTATGAATATATCTTAATCTACCAGGGAGGCAAAACTCCTATCGCTGTATAATATGGTATATCGATGTAAAATAAAACTCATTAAAACACAAGGATCATTAGGATAGATATGTGGAAAATTAATTAAACCTCGTAATCATTGTGATATAGATACATGAGCCAGGTTGTTGGGCCCGTTTGGCTGATGTAAAGGTCTCAAGTAGTATCTCTCACGCTGGTATTATCCGTGTATTCAGTGTGGGCGGGTGAGGATAATCTGTGAACGTATAGCTCTAAATCAGACCATGTTGTGAGGTACTCAGCAGTAGCTAGCTGCTCGGATTAACTCGCCAATATCAATACACTAATGTACTAGATGTACTACTCTATTCTCAAATATATCAAATATAGACATTCTCAAAAGAAATCTAGCTTAGACCGCTCTGTATAAGACTTATTATCTCACCCCTGGTACAAGTTTAGCCATAGGAATAACATTAGAAAAAAATACTCAACGATCACCCCCGTAAAGTGACAACACTACGCCACGGCCGTGGCGTAGTGGATTTGCTAAGTATATTCTGATCATTCTGAAGTTCTGATGTTATTTAAACAATAGAAAGGGGTAAGATAAATCTAGAACCGCACTCGAATCATAAAATAGACAATACTCCACTCGTTTGGCTGGGCCTTAATCGTCACTCGGCTTCGCCTCGATGACGATTGCGGCCCAGCCAAACTCGTGGAGTATTGTCTATCTATACGATTCTCGATGCAGTTCTATATAAGTATCTTTTCTTTTCCATAAATCATATCTTTCCGAAGGAACCGCCTGGTCCTACGCAAAAACGTATAAACGTTTACTGCCTTTATTGTTAACCCTACCTACGAAACACTGCCATATTTTGTATTTCAAAAGGATACCTCGTCGTACTAAATGATTTCATTAAAGCTGCATTGATGATTTATTTTAAAAAGCAAACGTGGGGGTGATTAGAGTAGTTTTTTTTAATGCTATTATCTATACTGGAGGGTGAATTAGGGTCGCACCCTGTTTTCAGTAAGCTTCTTTAGCCATTTCAAGTAGCTAATAATACTCAATAGTAAATACGAAAGCTGTTGTTTTAACATTACTATATTATGATGTATTATATTCCTCTGCTGGTAAGTCATACCGATACCAGCCTCTGCTAGGGTATCAGTATTATTGCCATACCACACAGTATGCTGGTATAGAAATAGATACACAGATAGTCTGAATACGCAATCGACACAGGCGAGTATAGCACTGTATGCAGCGGCAATTATTTACGGAAAAATAGTCGCTCTGTGTTATAGAGCAAAAATATAATTCCTATTGACATATTATTTGCTGAGGCAATTCCTGGGTTTAATATATTGGGGAAGATGGAGGATGAATACAACAAACGATCCTTTTGTGGGCAGGTGGCTCTGTGAACCACTCGAGGTTGATGTCGTTATACTGTTACTACGACTCAACAACCCGTGGTTTACGACTGCCTGTGCACAAAAATATCCATTATTGTCAATGGCATGGGCCATCTTCATGCAGTGAGGGTATAGGTACAATGTGACATCGGACACTGCTTCTAAGACATGGTTTTCTGTCTTCTCTGAATGAACGATTCCTCTATAAACGGTGTATGATCTGTGTAGTCACAATTATACCAAAGCTACCCCTTCCCCATAAACAGAAAAACCAAAGGAAATCATAGTCATATTGGGTAAGGCGCCTCACGCCCTTACCCTTACCCTAACCCTAACCCTAACCATATCCCTTACCCTAACCCTAACCCTATGCCCAACCCTAACCCTAACCCTAAACCTAGCTCGACTTGTTTTCTATATGCACTGGTTTATTTGTCTAAAAACTAACTAGTCAGCCCTTTACTTGAATATGAAAATGTCATATTCATAAGTACCTGGAAAGGGTCGAGTTCTCCAATCGATTTCTCCAAAACGGGTCGGGTTCTCCTGACAACTACGGGTCGAGTTCGTTTCGGGTCGAGTTCTCCAGTAACAGGTTCATCTACAGTTCACATTTGGAACACACACAACATTTTCAACACTGAGTTGAATCGTCAATGAGTGGACTGTCTGGAAGACAGGAAGACCCCATAACTAGAGGCTCAGTGCCAAATGCGTAGATTTAGATGCCGGGCATTGTTCGTAGAAGGCCCATTGTAACATTGATTAAGTATGAAGGAACCACGTTTTGTCTATCCTATGTTGGAATGTCAACAGGACCCAACATTGATCTGTGTTCTACGGGGAGGCATGCTGATTCTTAGAAAATTGAATTAATGTGAATATACAGAAAGAAATAGGGAAGTGACCATCTCTGCCATGTTTTTACCCATCACAGGTTAGGTATGTTAACCCTCTATGGATGAATGATTCCTTGAGGCATCAACGTGCCGGGCCAAATGATGCCTCAGGGCATCAACTTTAAAGAAAAATACAAAGTTATTTTTAACAAAGAAATAATGGATTGATGAACATAAAATGTTCCAAGAATATAGTCATAACATGGGGTTTAATATTTCCGAGCGAAATAAAATTATATTGAGGACAGTGTATCATAACACGTGACAAAGCAGTCAGATTGTGAACACAAGCAACACTCTGCCTGTCCCGTAGCGGTGCATACCGACACCAGTGTCGATCTACTATGGATGGTGTCCAGCCACAACCGGTCATTCATAGAGCGTTAATAAAATTGTGCAGTCGCACTAGAACTCGATCTAGACGCCTCGTCACCGTTCCCTCATGTAACTCAACACGTAAACAATCCAACTACCCTGTAATAAACAAAGTTTAGAGAGTATGTCACTCAATTTAGATTCAAACCTATGGGATTAGATCATAAGGTCGCGGTATATTTTTCACAAAACTTACAGTCGGGTGCAGCCAACTAATTTAAAAGTTGGATTCTCGTTCTAGAATACAACGAAATGTATCTTAGCCTGTAGTTGGGGATCGCTCATGCATTCTAGCTGCCTATCCACCCATCTATTCAAAGTTATCAAAGTTCTAAAGAACTCATAGTCTCTCATGCTAAGCAAAATACCTGTAGCCTGTAGACAACGATGAAAAATACAATCGTTGACTCCCATATGTTATTCCAGTGACAAATGTGGGTGCTTATTATGACATGGGCGTATAATACGATAATATGAAATAAGTATGCGGAGTTTGAGCAATTGATGCGGGGGGAGGGGGGCGTTTAAAAATATTTGGTCCACCAGGGACTACGACAGAAATCCAAGAACTATTTGAAGAGAGGAGACCATGCACGTTTGATAACACCTTTGGTTCATAAACCTTGTATGGATAGTCTCCTACAAGTAGATTTGATCCTGGCCTAGGACAAATAGACAGGAGTGGGTCTCGCAATTACTGCAGGTAGTGCCACATAGTGGGGTCTCGCTAACTAATTTCATGTTTCACAATTACTAATGAAACTAACTAAGTACCTTTTTCACGAGCAAAGACTTTTATTTGTCGTTTCTATACATGTACATCTCATACTTTTCCTTTCCAGATTAACACCAGCTAATCCTCACAGTTCCATTTAACTCATATACCATGGTCAATTTCATCTCGCTCCTCCTTTTCTTATAGATTTTCTTGAAGCTATTAATCAATCAATTGCTAATCTAAGCTAGTCTAACTAAAACCTTACTACTCTTTCTTGGGTTTTTTTTTATATTGATTGCCACCCTTTTTTCATTTACTCCTATTTTATTTCCTTGATATGCTTCTTCGTCATTTGATTCATCAGACAACTAGCTATTTTATCTGCTCTTTTGATTTCATAGTTCACTCTTATTAAGTATTTAGGATATTCTCTACTAACACTGCCGTTTTTTCTGGTTTTTTTTCTATTATCATAAAACAGTTCTAACACAAAGGTTAGATCTTACACTGCAATGGGTTACACAATCAATCTTTACAAAGTTGCCAACCTGTTATTACACCAATATATAACATGTTTAAAAAGATAAACAAAGTCAATATGACGGGAATAATGAGATGGGATTTAGGTTTCTCTCAGGAACACTGATCATAATCTGAATATATCATCTTGATTTCCTTTTTAAACTCCTTATACGTTTAGCTCTTTTAAATCTGGGAGGCTAACAGATCCAAAAGAATTCGTCCCCTATATTACACACTATGTTGATAATTGCTGCAATTTATACACATAGCCTTAAATCTGACCCTAGTGTCATTTTGGAGACCATAAAGAACAAATCTCTGCTGATTCAATTGATGAATAAGGCTGCTATTATTAGTTTGATTCTATCAACGAGACCCTTTCCTATATGTAGACGAGAGTATGGAAGATATGGGTCACTTTTGACAAACACTTATGGACTATTTGCGGTGCCTCGGCCACATGGACTGTCTCCCATGAGGATTATCTTTATCCTTAAACGCTGTGCCTCATAGGACCTCTCCTATAGATATGTACTCTCGTGGGCCCGCGACGTTAAACACCCCCTGATTTCTTAATCGACAATATCAAATTCAAATAGGAATAGTTATAAAACACCAAGTTATTTATACGTGAAGTCCATCCAACTGAAATGGTCGAGAAGAACTGAAAAATAACGGATTTAACTGTGAAACAGATAAACAAAAGGTAAACCAAAACTGCAATAAAGGAAGTTGTGATTCTAAAAACAACAACAACTGCTCAATGTAAAATGTAATGATTATTAAATAATAGCTGTTCGCAATCAGAAGTCACGTCAACTCAGTACTGTGTCACCTGTCCATATCACCCCGCCTACAAGATCTATGAACCAACCCAGATGGACAACAGAACCTATAACCTTCTCTCCATGCCATCAAGGCTGATACTTCAATGAAAGATAAGATGTAGTTTTATGAAATAAATACTTCGCATGAAAATTGCAACTCGATCCTTGTCTGGATGATATAATTAATAATTCTTGTCGATATGATTTGATAAGTATTCCTTGCACTAGATTATCACGAATGTGTTCTCACTAGAGTATCCTTTATTCAATATTTACGATCACTTGTAGCTGACACTTTTAGATATCCTATTGACAAGAGAGTCCCTTGAAACTTTCCCGAACTTCTGCATAGCCGACACAACCGTGGTATGCGATAACAACTTGACTTTCTAATGTGACCCAACTAAACGTTCCGGGGAAAGTCTGTTCAATAGTTGTAAATATGTTTTTTGACTATTGACAAGAAATGGCAAAGAATGGCAAAATAGGATTCCTTTCGGTGTTTTTTCACATATCTAAGCAAGAAAAGAAAAATATAAGGCATTTGAAAACATTGCTAGAAAGCTGTTATGAACAGACTATTATATGTATTTATAATCTACCTCTGCTACTCGGTATTTGATGAAATCATATATGTATGACTTTGGCATTGACATTGAAGTAAAAGTATGATCGCAATGGAAGGAGTCGCCTGTTTGTTGGAAACTACCGACACAGATTTTATATTTGACGATAAAACAGATCTGCAGGTTTTATCGTAATGCCAAAAAATAGATGTCGATGTAGAGTCCGGACATCACTTCTAAAAGCGGACAACCGACCTGCTTTTCATGCGTCTCCAACTAGAAGGAAGAAACTCCGACAGGATACGAACTTAAATAACACTCAAAAAAGAAAACAGACCACCCATCTGAACAGCATCGAGGAATAACATGTTTTTCTCATTAATTACTCTGTCACTACCCTAACGGAGGATCTGCAAAAAAATGTACTTCTATCTGAAACAGGGCAAAAATGAATCAGAAACACCTGAGAAAGTCTGCGGGGAATGAAAGGCATTGCACTCACCAGCAGATGATTTGTGAAGATGAAAGGAAGAGTCCAGCTACGAAACGATACCTCTCCGATCCGGGTCTGTAAACACGTGGAGACCAATGGTGTGGCCTGGTAGAGAAGCTCGGAGAAACTTTCCTTTTGGTGTTCCCGCCACAAATGTCTAAAGTGTCGTCTGCGTTTGAGTTTGCGAGTTTTCGGCGTCCGGCGCGCGTCCTGAGACGCGGCTGATGACCGGGGAGAGATGTGGTGTTAGTGGTGGCCTTCTTAGTGGTGCAGGCAGTGGTGGGGATGTATATAAGACACGTGCGTTTGTTAGGACGCGCAAGATGCCTCTACGACAACGGAGGTAATTGTTCTAACAGTGCGATGGGACCCTGACTGCTGGACGCTCGGACGCGCACTGCCGGCATGCGGTCACTCCTCCTAGCGGGCGCGCGCAGAACCAACAAGCAGGGTCTGCGGCGATGGGAGTAGCGGGGTGTGGTGGGGTGGGGATGACGGGGGGTGGGGGTGGGGAGGCTACCTGCATGCCGACGTCGCGCCGACGATCACTTGCGTTCCGCGCACATGGGCTCCACCGCCCACCCGCCCAGGTCGCGCGCACGGCGCCTGCGCGTTGCCGGCGCTGACGATGATGACGGAACGAGACGGTAGGGGGCGCGTGGGCGGGAGACGCGCGGAGTCGTCTGCCGCGCATGCGTGAGGAAGGAGAGGAGATGGTTGGGGGAAGGGAGGGGGTCCAGGGGTGGGTCGGAGGGTGGGAGGGAGGGAGGGAGGCCCGTGGGGGGAACGCGTAGGGATAAGGAGAAGGTGCGTGTCTCCGCGGCGTGACTGCGACGCGCATGCGTGGTCGGCAGCTAGATCGATAGCTCCCTATCAGGCGGTGGAACTCCATAGGCGGCAGTTTCCACGTACACGAAGCGACCGCTCTGCCGAGAGAAGAGTTGGTTGGGCAGCGCTACTCCATCTCAAACTCCCTGTACTCTCCATCCCCACTCCATACTTCCACCACACGTACATACCCAGAAACACCCTTTGACACAGGTTTTCCGAACACCCCCGTGCGTCCACCCACCTACGTGCGATAAGTTCACCAAGGGATTGAGTTGAGGGACTTGTTCGCGTTCCCTCCTGACAACAAAGTTTCTCCAGATATTCACGAGGGGAATAGAGGAGAGGGGGAATAGGACGTTTAACGAGAACACACACCACGTGTAAGCAGGACTTCTGGACCAGGTATCTATAGAAACCGATACCAAAAGCACTCTTCTTCTTCTTCTTCTTCTTCTTCTTCTTCTTCTTCTTCTTCTTCTCTTCCTCCTCCTCATTTTTGGTGGAGGGAGAGGGGGAGGTACAAACATCCCAGTTTCGCCCATGCATTGACATAATGTTATTCATCACACAACTATCGACATACCGGTCTGACGTATTACCTTATAAACAACAGTAACACTATACACCGCAGCAAAACTATACAGAAAGCCAAACACTGTTGGGTGATTTCTATGTGAACAAAAGTGACTCATGTAGCTAGACCAAATCATATTCTTTTTACGTTTTGCTCTAACAATGATTCTTAAGTATTATCAATGTAGGCTCATTCTTTTGTATAAGATTCATACAACCCCCTGTCCGAATTGTTGCATGAATAAAGTTCGTTTAAAGTTGAATATCCAATAACGCGTTGTTTTTACTATCCCAACTTATATGAGGCCAACATTTTCATTTTTATGGATATAAATCTCTGTACAGTAATCTCTGTTGACTTGATAGTCCAAACAAAAAAAGGAGAAAAATAGAAGAATTTGAATAAATAATATGTTTAAACACATATTTATGAGAAAAGTGGTAATAAGATGAGCTGAGGTGGAATTGAGATGAGATGTTGGGATAGACATACAATTTGAGACAAGCGACAAGATTTGTCGTCGTATATGATACACTTTCAGGCGGTCACAGACTTAAACATTAATTAACATCCAATACAAGGAGGATGGCAATGAGAAGAGAACGTGGTATCATGGTAAAACTGGCTCAGGTTTAAATCATTACACCGTGTAACAATTCAGTTCATTCACTTTTATCCACTCTTGCTGTTATCATATACCTAAAAAATATACAGCATATATGGAATTTCTCACTATGACTACATTGATGAAATTAGAAGTCTGGCTCGGCGAATAAACAAGAGGGCGTAAAGCTGGAGACACACCAAGCGAGAAACGCAGCAATTTCAAGGAATCGCTAACACAAAATGGCCTATATGTGACCTATTATTTCATATTTCACCTGATTATTGCTTCTGAGATGCTAAATTATGGGTAGGAGATATTCCTATGAAATAATATCTTATATATATGCTGTTTTGTGTTGGCGATTCCAAAGATCGCTGGCTTGACTCGCTTGGTGTGTCCTCGGTATAACGTAGCGTCAGTAGTACCGGGGACACACCAAGCGAGTGAAGGCAGCGATCTCTGATCCACTAGGGTGACCCATACGTCTGCGATACATGCGATGATATTCAATATATTGAATATTGTCGCAAGGCAGTCGCATGTCCAAGCGAACGTCTGCGAACGTCTGCGAACCAAAATTCGCATGGAAAATCGCCTTAGTGGATCTAGCACTTTATAAGTATGTACCCCAGGGTTTACACTGATGACTATGAGTTTTCACAGAATCACCACCTATCTAGACGACTAATTCAATAGTTGTAGGCGTCAGAGCATGGCCAATAATTATCAGTTGGTGCCCAATCGAGTAACCTGATGAGATCAGACGCTAAATGTCGCTACATGCTTGGCATTTACATTAGACGATTTCTATCGTTTTACTTCTGAAAGTCGTCAGGAGCTGCAAATTGCCAGAATCGCGAGCCAGATGTAGATTTTATTGCCATATATCAAGATCAAAACAACTAATACAATACAATCAATACAAATGGCAATACAAAGGACAGTGATTGCTAGTAACACTCATATGTTGATGGGTAGGCACTTGGGCGGAGACTGAAAACAAATTAACAATAATCCCCCCATGATGTTTATGTTCTAAATCCCCCCATGGAAAATCTATATTAGCCTCTCTCAGAGAATGAGCCCCCCCCTCCCCACTTCCACAAAGGGCACAGGAATACATTGGCCCACCTCCCCTGACATCTTTTCTTCAACCCAACACCCACCGGAAATATCAAAAAGGAAGAAAAAAATACCCCCTATGAATTTTATTTCCCAACATGGAAAAATTGTATTAAAATTAGCCCCCCACAAGGAGATGGGTAGGCAGGTAGATGGATAGGCAGGTAGATGGATGGGCAGGTAGATGGGTAGGCAGGTTGATGGGTAGGCAGGTAGATGGGTGGGCAGGTAGATGGGTGGACAGGTTGATGGGTTGGCAGGTAGATGGATGGGCAGGTAGATGGGTGGGCAGGTAGATGGGTAGGCAGGTAGATGGGCAGGCAGTTGATGGGTAGGCAGGTAGATGGGTGGGCAGGTAGATGGGTGGGCAGGTAGATGGGTGGACAGGTTGATGGGTTGGCAGGTAGATGGATGGGCAGGTAGATGAGTGGCCAGGTAGATGGGTAGGCAGGTAGATGGGCAGGCAGTTGATGGGTAGGCAGGTAGGTGGGTAGGCAGGTAGATGGGTAGGCAGGTTGATGGGTAGGCAGGTTGATGGCTAGGCAGGTTGATGGGTAATAGGTTGGTAGGTAGGTAGGCAAGGTGGTGCCTAGGTAGGTAGGTGCCCGGCCCTGTCTTGGATTCCAGCCGCACTGCTGACTCTCGCCGGGAATAACACCTAAACGGGTCCCGGGACCAACTGGCCCAGGACCCAGCCATTCGCTGAGCACTGAGTTGTATGTACTGGCTCCACAGTCTCGTTAACCTGCAAACATAATACATTATCAGAGACATTGTACAATTTGTGTTCACTCTCAACCTATGGCTCTCTTGGCGGCACCTGAAAGCAATACATAATTATCATAAGATATATGAAATAGAATATTCTATTAACTTATAATACACCCAAAGATACACATCACTAGATCTTTCTCTAGATATCTCTAAATATTTCTCTGAATGAAGGGAACAAAATCAGTCACATTCAAATTAGACCAAGAGTGTAGACTATGTCATAACAAATATAGGTGCGAAAGCGGAGACAATGCACTGACTGCGGTCGGTACCCTGGTCGGTAGCTGTCTAACCAATGCCAACTGATAAATGTAAGTCCAGCCGTGTATGTGAATGCGACTTTTGCTTGACCTATATGATATATGTGTACGCGTTTGTCAAGTATATATGTGAGATATTTTTATAGGAACCATCTCCCACCGATAATTTACCATCTCTAATAGAAGAAATCATCAGGTGAAATATTGAATAATAGCTCACATACTTGCAATTTTTTGTTGGTGATTCGGGAAATCGCTGTATTTCTTGCTTGGTATGTCTCCAGCTTTCTATAGAGTAAAACCACGTTTACATATTGCAGTATAGGATACATTGAATGATAACATGCTATGATAATAATGATATTATTTAATTAGGTACAAGATAATCTTTATAAGAAAAAATTCCAGGTGGTACAAAAAGTTTGGTACTTACTTTCAACCACTTCTCTCCACTTGCTTGTAAAAGTGTGTGGCCACATCGATGTGAATGAATGTGCCGCCATCAAAACGAGGCCGGGGGAGATACACACAGATATGTGTAAAACTAAACGCCTAGTGTGTAAATGCTAAACGGCTACACACTTAGGAGCAAAGTGTTTAGGTGTGTAAAAAATAAGCGTTTAAGTAGCAGAACAAGTGTTTAGAATCAAATGGCGTTTAGACACATGTGTGTAAATGTTGTAAGTGTGCAGGAATTAAAGGGTGTTTAGGGAATCTAGTGTGTATAACCAAACACACTTTTTACAGTGTATATGAGAGGAAATATCCTCTCCCCCCACCACCTCCCTCTTCACTGGATGCTTGTATATGCCTACATATGAGGTGTATACACACGGGGAATTGGACGACCTTGTAAACGAAAAAAAACTACTTATATATGCCTGGCGCATCCATATTGAAAATAATGATGTTTATGCAGTGTAGGGGAAAGTCCCCCTGTTTGTCTTTTCCTCATAAATGTCAATGTTTTATCACAGTAATTGATATGACAGCATGTGCAACTCTAATTTGGCAAAGTTGATTACAACGAAGGAATTATGCTGTCACAATTAGTGAATTAAATTAGTCTTACAGCAAATGCATGCCCTGTTTCCCCCCAAACCAACATCACTATGGCTGTGGTGCTTGTGGCAGGGGGGTGCGGTGAAGCTGTGTTATTCAGCTAATATGTGGACTTTTTTAATGTCATTTATGATTATAGATAAGATAAGTCATTGACTGCCTGTTTATAATCTGAATACAGCACCATAGTACTTACAAGGGAAATGGTACTATGTACATTATTATATACCTGTGGGCGAACGTCTATGAAATACTGCCCGCTGCTAGGGGTTCAGTATACATAATGTTCGCTGCTGCCGTGACAGCGGGCCTAGGATTGTACAGTTAATAAACAGGCGTTTTAATCGAGTAGGAGGTATATAGTAATATGGCCCTCCAGCCTGCGCCGTCGGGCCATATTTTTTCATCAAATGACCTTGAACAGCCACCCGTACGGGCTCAGTAACCACGTTTTCTCATAATCATAACTGACTAGGTAACAAGAATCAA
Source organism: Alentia gelatinosa (assembly GCA_950022655.1). NCBI lineage: Eukaryota > Metazoa > Annelida > Polychaeta > Phyllodocida > Polynoidae > Alentia > Alentia gelatinosa. Next base: position 17,413,709 of record OX465590.1, read on the forward strand.
GTTAGAAGTTATGAACAATTATGTAACATGCATTGACCAGATTCATTCTGAAATACAGTAAAACCCCACTTAAGGGGGCAACATCTGTTCTGAGCAAGATGTACCTTTAAGCAACGTGTCCCCTAGAACAGGGTTTTCAGTCTGTTGATGGCTAGGCGATGTAGTACATAATGTGTATGATAACTGTATACTGGAGCCTAGGATTGTACAGTTAATAAACAGGCGTTTTAATCGAGTAGGAGGTATATAGTAATATGGCCCTCCAGCCTGCGCCGTCGGGCCATATTTTTTCATCAAATGACCTTGAACAGCCACCCGTACGGGCTCAGTAACCACGTTTTCTCATAATCATAACTGACTAGGTAACAAGAATCAAGTTAGAAGTTATGAACAATTATGTAACATGCATTGACCAGATTCATTCTGAAATACAGTAAAACCCCACTTAAGGGGGCAACATCTGTTCTGAGCAAGATGTACCTTTAAGCAACGTGTCCCCTAGAACAGGGTTTTCAGTCTGTTGATGGCTAGGCGATGTAGTACATAATGTGTATGATAACTGTATACTGGAGCCTATGCAGGCCATTGCTTGGTGTCTAATTGTCTAGACGCCAGTCTACATGCCTCACACAGACACCATAAAAAAAGCAATCAAGATGATCTGGAGTATTGTCCTCACACTGTTCCATCACATCTGATAAGGTGCCCCTCCAAGGTGACCCCTTAAGCAGGGTTAAGAAGCATTCTGTATACTTACTGAAATCAGTTTATAAAAAACTCTTTTTCAGAAATCGGTGTCCCGATTTCATCCAAATTTTTTTTTTGCGTGCCCAATGGTATGAAAGCGCCATCGAAGAGGGTCATACCAAACCATGGGCTGTAGGAGTAACAGAGCCTCTTCAGTATATTGCGAACACGACCGTGATGGATGAGGTGGGGTCGATTCGTCGTAATGCAGCCAATGATATTATGGCAGCAACGATGAACCACTTCTATCACGCCCACCATGCCCAGCTCAAGGCCAGTAACGCCTACTACCATACAGTGCAGCAACTAGTGGAGGACCAGAACACTGCACAAGAGTCTCAAACTATTATGGGTAAAATATGTGCCCATAATTAGAAGGCTCATCGCCATGAAAAAAGATCAGCTGCCGCAGCGCATGCCGGGTGCGCACGAATTCCAGAGATCCTGCAACCGCAGCCCGAAACAGCAGAGGGCCAGCAAGCCATCGAGTGCAGCCGCGGGGAAACCAGGTTTTCCTGTAGATCCTCCAGCCCAACCACGGGGTGGCGGGGGGAGACACGGAGGGACAACCCGCCAAACCCCCTACGAAAAGCCAAACCGCGGCCCCTACAAGAGAGGGGGGAGAGGCAGAGGCAAGGGGAGGGGAGGGGACGTGGAGAGCAACCACCCCCCAACCCAGAGTGAGAGACTGTGACAATACTCCGGAAATATGTGGTGCCAAACCTAACACTCCCGTTGGAGTAGCTCCAGTTGGAGCCAACGACACCACCTTCGGTACTGTTGTAACTGTTGTTGACACATGTAAACAGTCTAATAAAGCCAGTCAGTGTTCATACACAGGTGTTCCAGTTGATCATTGCAAAAAGACGGTAGTATTTCAAGTAAGGATAAACATACCAACAGCACCCATAATATTAAATCCAAAAATCCTATTTGGTAAATCTGTCAAAAAGAATCCTCAGTAAAGATGAAGTATCAATCTTAGAAAAGGGTTTAAACTTCTGTCCAGTACAGCAAAGCTCTAATGAAGGAGATCTAAAAGTAGAACTAGACGAATTCCATCTAAAATTAAGAACCAAACAATTCTTCTGCAAAGATAGACCCAGTACAGGGCCTGATTCAGAGAATACACAGGGCACAAATCTATCATATGAGAACAAGAAAGTAATCCGTAGTCTTAAGGAAAAATCGGGTTGGAAACCATCGTTGGGTTCCCAGAACTTGGAAAGTTTTATCTCGATAAACGAGATAAACCTCGCCAAACCCGAAAAAAAGACCAAACGCCCTAAACAAAACGTCAAGCCAGGCGAAAGAGAAGCTCTCAAACGCCTTAAAAAAGATGACAGTATAGTCATGAAACCGGCAGACAAAGGTGGAGCTACTGTAATACAAGACACCACACAATATATTGCGGAAGCGGACAGACAATTGGGAGATCCACTAACGTACGAAAAGTTAGATACCGATCCCACGATTTCCCTATACAGTGAGGTAGAGAAAAAGATAGATGAAATGAAAGACAGAGGTGAAATAGGAAATAGAATGGTGGGGGCACTAAAGACCAAGAAGGTCAGGGCACCGTATATCTATTTCCTACCCAAGATACACAAAAAAGAATGACCACCACCGGGCAGACCGGTGGTGTCAGCAAATGGTTGCGCAACGGAAAAAATATCAGCGTTTGTTGATAATTTCCTAAAACCACTGGTGCCCAACATAAACTCATACGTGAAGGACACCAATGATTTTGTTAACAAAATCAAGAAAGTGGGTAAAATCAATGACAACACCATTATAGGGACTCTAGATGTGAGCTCCCTATACACCAACATTCCAAATACAGAGGGTATACAGGTTATAGCCGAAAAGCTGAGACTACACAGACCAGCCATGGCAAAACCTACGAATGCCTCACTAGTAGATCTCCTGGAGATGGTACTAACGAAAAACAACATGGTTTTCAATGGCACACATTACCTCCAAAAGAGAGGAACAGCCATGGGGATGAGATTGGCCCCATCATACGCTAACCTGTATATGGAATTCATAGAGGACACCATCTTGTCGTCTTACCATCTCATGCCAAGAGTCTGGTGGGACCACGGAGAGAGCAAACTCAAACAATGGGTCCACCATATGAACACGGCACATCACTCGATAAAATTCACCAATGAATATTCGGCGGAAGAGATATCCTTCCTCGACACAAAGGTGAAAGTAGACCAAGGAAAGCTGTACACAGATCTGTTCAGCAAACCTACAGATGCAAACACATACCTGAGGTACGACTCCGCGCATCCACCCTCTACAAAACGTAGTCTCCCATACTCACAACTCCTCAGAATAAAGAGAATCTGCGGAAAAAGTGAAGACTACGAGAAACATGTGGAAACCAAACTGTCCGAATTTCAGGACAAAGGATATCCACACAAAATACTCCTGGAGAGTAAACAAAAGGTCGACAACACGCCCAGGGAAGATCTGCTCGCTTGCAAGAAAACAAGACAAGCAGATGGCTGTGAAGATCTAAGCTACCTGATATCAACCTACCGCCCGGGGAATAACAAACTGGGGGAAGTGGTATAAAAAAATTGGGATCTCCTGGGGAGATCTATGACCACAAAAAAGATCTACAATAGTAGACTAATCAAGGGGTACCGGAGACCAAAAAATCTCAAGGACCACCTAGTCACAGCAAAACTGGACTATCACCCGGAGAAGGGGGATAAAAACCAAGACAAGAATATTGTCACGAATATGAATACTTGCAATAGGAAAAACTGTAGGTACTGCCCAATTATCAAAAAAGTGTTCACAAAGTGTTTAGGTGTGTAAGTTATAAGTGTTTAAAGTATCTGTATGAGTGTTTAATTCTAATGGTGTTTGGATGTGTGTGTTTAAATATTGTAAGTGTGCGAGAATTAAACAGTGTTTACACAATCTAGCGTGTGTAACCAAACACACTTTTTACAGTGTACCCGGCGTATATTCGAAACCCTATAGTGTTTAACTTTTAAGTGTTTAGTATTAGGAAGTGTTTTAATACAAAGTGTTTCACCTAATGAACTCATTAGATCTTATTATCATATGCCTATAAATTATAATTACAGTTATATTGAAGTTGAATAGAAAACTGTGACAAAGTACTTTGTTTTGAATACACATAGAGTTTATTGTCATATATCAAGATCACAACAACCAACCACAAACAAGGCAATACAAAGGACACTCATTGTTGGTGACACTCATATGTTGATGGGTGGGATATTGGATGGAGGCAGATTAATTGTTGAGCAGGTTGATTTGTAGTTGAGTTGTTGGCAGGTGGGCAGGTCAATGGATGGGCAGGTTTTATGTGAGTAGGTTCAACAGTGGACAGGTTGATGGGTGAGTAAAGTGATGGATAGGTGGGTTGATGGGAAAGTTTACTAATATCTAAGAGACAAAATTAGTACCCCTATGAATTTTGTTTACAAAAGCCCCCCCCCCCCCCCGGGAAAAACTGAAATAAAATGAGTCGCTGTTCCATGCAAGTAACCAAAATAAGTGCACTGCCCCCATGAAAATACAAAAAATTACCAACCAACCTCAAAAGAGGCACCTGAAAAAACTTGCTCTTCCCCAATTTTTTCAAAAGACCGCCCCCCTTCAAGAAATATCTGAAAAAATAGCTTACACCAATCCAATGATTCTTTTTACAAAGGGCCCCAATAGAAAAAAAAAAGAAGCTAAAATAAGTCCTTCCCCGACAGAGTAAGCAATATAAATCCCCCCCCCCCCCATGAAAATTTAAAAAAAAACTTTTTATAAGAAGCCCCCCCCCCCCCACCCCAGGAAATATCAAAGAGAGCAAGGATCTATATCCCATAAGTATTTTTGAATTCCCCCTGGAAAAGTGAAAATAAATTCAGGCTGCCCCCCTCCAAGTTATCAAAATAAGTCCAGTGCCACCATGAAAACACAAACACATCACTAGATGGGTAGGCAGGTAGATAGGTAGGCCGGTAGATGGGTAGGCAGGTAGATGGGTAGGCAGGTCGTTGGGTAGGCAGGTAGATGGGTAGGGAGGTAGGTGTGTAGGCAGGTAGATGGGTAGGCAGGTAGGTGTGTAGGCAGGTAGATGGGTAGGCAGGTTGATGGGTAGGCAGGTAGATGGGTAGGCAGGTAGATAGGTAGGCGGGTAGATTGGTAGGCGAGTAGATGGGTAGGCAGGTAGATGGGTTGGCAGGTAGATGGGTAGGCAGGTAGATGGGTAGGCAGGTAGGTGTGTAGGCAGGTAGATGGGTAGGCAGGTAGGTGTGTAGGCAGGTAGATGGGTAGGCAGGTTGATGGGTAGGCAGGCAGATGGGTGGGCAGGTAGATGGGTGGGCAGGTAGATGGGTAGACAGGTTGATGGGTAGGCAGGTAGATGGGTTGGCAGGTAGGTGTGTAGCCAGGTAGATGGGTAGGCAGGTTGATGGGTAGGCAGGCAGATGGGTCGGCAGGTAGATGGGTGGGCAGGTTGATGGGTAGGCTGGTAGATGGGTAGGCAGGCAGATGGGTAGGCAGGTAGGTATGTAGGCAGGTAGATGGGTAGGTAGGTAGATTGGTAGGCAGACAGATGGGTTGGCATGTAGATGGGTAGGCAGGTAGATGGGTGGGCAGGTAGATGGGTAGACAGGTAGATGGGTAGGCAGGTAGGTGTTTAGACAGGTAGATGGGTAAGCAGGTAGATGGGTAGGCAGGTAGATGGGTAGGCAGGTTGATGGGAAGGCAGGTAGATGGGTGTGCAAGTAGATGGGTGTGCAGGTTGATGAGTAGGATGGTAGATTGGTAGGCAGGCAGATGGGTGGGCAGGTAGATGGGTGGGCAGGTAGATGGGTAGGCAGGTAGATTGGTAGGCAGTCAGATGGGTAGGCATGTAGATGGGTAGGCAGGTAGATGGGTGGGCAGGTAGATTGGTAGACAGGTAGATGGGTAGGCAGGTAGGTGTGTAGACAGGTAGATGGGTAGGCATATAGATGGGTAGGCAGGTTGATGGGTAGGCAGGTAGATGGGTTGGCAGGTAGATGGGTGGGAAGGTTAATGGGTAGGCAGGTTAATGTATAGTCAGGTAGATGGGTAGATGGGCAGGCAGGTAGATGGATAGGCGGGTAGATGGGTAGATGGGTAGGCCATTTGATAGGTAGACGGGTAAATGGGTAGATGGGTAGACAGGTAGATGGGTAGGCAGGTAGGTGTTTAGACAGGTAGATGGGTAAGCAGGTAGATGGGTAGGCAGGTAGATGGGTAGGCAGGTTGATGGGTAGGCAGGTAGATGGGTGTGCAGGTAGATGGGTGTGCAGGTTGATGGGTAGGATGGTAGATGGGTAGGCAGGCAGATGGGTCGGCAGGTAGATGGGTCGGCAGGTAGATGGGTAGGCAGGTAGATTGGTAGGAAATCAGATGGGTAGGCATGTAGATGGGTAGGCAGGTAGATGGTTGGGCAGGTAGATTAGTAGACAGATAGATGGGTAGGCAGGTAGGTGTGTAGACAGGTAGATGGGTAGGCAGGTAGATGGGTAGGCAGGTTGACGGGTAGGCAGGTAGATGGGTTGGCAGGTAGATGGGTGGGAATGTTAATGGGTAGGCAGGTTAATGGGTAGGCAGGTAGATGGGTAGGCAGGGGGATGTGTAGTCAGGTAGATGGGTAGATGGGCAGGCAGGTAGATGGATAGGCGGGTAGATGGGTAGATGGGTAGGCCATTTGATAGGTAGACGGGTAAATGGGTAGATGGATAGATGGGTAGACAGGCAGATGTGTAGGCAGGTGGATGGGTAGGCAGGTAGATGGGTAGGCAGGTAGATGGGTAGGCGGGTAGATGGGTGGGTAGGTAGATGGGTAGGCAGGTAGATGAGTAGGCAGGTAGATGGGTAGAAGATGGGAAGTCAGGTAAAGTGTATAGATACACCCTACGTGTTAGCGCCTTGACCCTGTCTTGGAGGCCCGGCCATACCACTGTCCCTCGCCGGGAACAACGTGTATATATACTCGTTGCTGGGACTAACACCTAGTTGGGTCCCGGGACCAACTGACCCGGGACTACGGTCAATCTCACTCTCTGTGGCACTGCGGTGTATGTACTGGTTTGGCAGTCTTGTGCACCTGCAAACACAATACATTATTAGATAAATTGCACAAGATGTGTTCACTCTCATCCCATGGCAAATCTTAGCAAATAAGACTGAGATTCTGGAATATGTGGTAACCCCATAGCATCTTGGAAGCAATAATCAGGTGAAATAATAAATAATAGCTCTGATACTTGCCATTTTGTGTTGGGGAATGCGGAAGTCGTTGTGGCCACCTCGCTGAGAATAAGTGTGCTGCCATCAAAACGAGGCCGGGAGGGATACACACTGATATGTGTAAAACTAAACACTTAGTGTGTAAACGCTAAACGGCTAAACATTTAGGAGCAAAGTGTTTAGCTGTGTAAAAAATAAGCGTTTAAGTAGAAGAACAAGTGTTTGAAATCGAGTGGTGTTTAGATACATGTGTGTAGATATTGTAAGCGTGCGGGAATTAAACGGTGTTTAGAGAGTCTGGTGTATATAACCAAACACACTTTTTACAGTGTAGGTCGTCGGGATATTCATTGAACTTCCAACAGTCACAGGCAGAGAATACATTGAATAAGTTACATGCTAACCACCGGAGAAGGTGGACAACTGTAAATGGTTGTGAACAGGAAAGTTTGATGAATATTTTCTTATTCTTTTTTTATGAAACCTATTCACTTCTGTTTTAAAATGGTGAATTATGGGAAAGAACACGAGTTCTTTATATCATATATATATAGATAGGCAACATATGTCATCGAGAACTGCCGTAATTCGGCGCTAGTCGACTTATGTCAACGGGAAACTTCCGTAACCCGTCGGGCTCACATCGTAAGTCGTCGTGGCCGTACTTTGTTCACGGCAAAGATCACATCGACGTACGTCGAAATTAACTCAACTTAAGTTGACTTAAGTCGACGGGATGAAAGGGGCCGAGCGGGCAAAAACCATAAAAATACCATTAAAATACCATAACAACACCAAGTGGACTTACGATCGGGCAAAATCCATTGCCGGGAGGGTCGGGGAGATGGTGTAAACCTACCATTACTCTTTCTTTCAATATTCTTTTGAAATTAGGATATGCATCAGTCATATTGTCTATATATCTGCATGTTAACCACTTCTTTGTTACTACATATTTAACTTTTAACATAAACTTTCCCATACAGGCTTCCTACTTTCATTTTAAGTCATTCCATTCCCTTCAGTCATCTGACTTCCTTAGTACTTTTATGATATGTCCTGCAGATCGTTCCCGTTGTAGTTACATCCAGTTTCGGTGATACATATTAGACAGACATATACCACAAGAAAATTCATTGTACAACAAAACAAAGGTGCAAACATGAAGCACAGTTCGCAATAATGGAACTGTATTATGTCCAACGTGTGACACGCACAGAGGGAGGAAAGGCTATATTGACTGACTATTGTGACGAGGTTACGTAAGTCTCCTGTTATATACAATCTTTTAATATTACTCTCTTTATGCAGAGTGATACACTGAATGCTTGGTAAGTCATGGCGTCAGACCATGCAGGGTTGCTAAGCGCGAACTAACAGGGAATCGAATTCGTTCGTCATTTTTTCTATTCGCTTGTAAAAGGTAATCAATGGGGCACGATGCCTTGGGGCGGTGGCCTTGTCACATTATCAAACCACCAGGGGGCAGGCCAGTCATGCTACCTTTCATGGCTTATCAAGGGAAATCTTAAAATGGTTCAGTTTATCGCTGAAACAGTGCCCGCAATTATAGGACATTAAATCCATGCAAATCTATTTAATGGTTAAGAATTGTTCATATTACGATGTGTTTCTGCTTATCTAAATAAGAAGCCTTACTGCCTAATTATAATTCTAACTACATGTATTTTTTATTTGTAATGAATACGTTCCTCAATCTGCTGACTTGTGGAGAGTTAACGAATCTTCAATTCATACAACGAGATGGTGAACCATGTTGATATAAACCGGAGAGCAGATCAATACAGAAAAGCGTTTTGCGTCTTTTCCACCTGACGATTAAATTTCCACCGATTGTATAGGCCCGTTTCCATTGGCCGACGAAGTGGGTGTAGATTTTTTTAGTTGCCCAGATTGTCTGTCGGTGGTGCCACTAACTATGTCTATATAGAAGGGTAGTGGATTTCACTCAGTGACAAAGCTTTCACTCAGTGGTAGTTGGTGCCACATTGCATAATCTAAGCAGAAAAAGTCTTGGATCATTTCACGAGCTGTATCGTTTCCATTGACCGATTTTGGGTCAGCACTGCCAAAAGTCCGTCGGTGGTTCCTGACTGTAGATCGGTGACGGGAAATCGGCCAGTGGAAACGGGCCTTATGGTCACTGTAAAATCAGTTGTCGGGTCGTTGCTCTTCTGAATTTATCTTTGTACATAAACATGAACCTCCAAAGGACATGCGACATTTCCACCTGTATTTATCTGCAGCCTCCCAGTTTTACAGCCGACTATGTATATTTCAATCACACACATTGTATATCAGAGACGTTTGATATACAAATCGTCGTAGGAAAGGAAGAGGGCCTGTTTTGTGGTATAAAAAGGTAGAGCGCGACGTCTGAGATACAACAGGAATCGTCGGCCTGCCATAATTTACATGTACCCAGTTTCACGTTAATGTTAAGGCAAATAGGGGGGTGCCAAATTGCGTAACGTGGGGATAAGTAATACTCCAGTCACACTGGCGTAATTTTTGGCGTTTTTTTTGCGTATTTGAAAGGATGTGAGTTCCGCGTATTTACTACGCAAATACAACGCTTTTTTATTTTGGTACGCAATCCAGTCACACTGGCGTGAATTCTGGCGTTTTCACTACGCATTTCAGACTGTAAGCACCACATATAGGCTACGGATTGAGAACGTATCTGTTTGCTTTGCTTAACGTTTTAGCACGTTTCTCAACGTTCATCAACCCTTATCTACGCCTCTACGCGTTTTACCGCGTTCATTTACGCATTCAAAATGTATGCGTAGAGATAAGTTAAAAAATTTTAAGTCATTTTTATGTTCCGAAATCGGTGGCCAAAAGTTGATCAACATGTTGATAAATCTAGTTGATGACAACAGAACGTTGGTAAATAGCGCTAGAATGGGTGGCGGACACAGGCCGAAGTACTATGTTATTTGCCTGGGAAAAGTTCACTATACGATTTGGAACCTAATTGTTCAATCCTGAAAGGCTAGATGTGTATTAGCCTTAAGGTGGCAGAGTAGAATCTTTGATCTGATGATCATTACACTAAATATCGCACATAATCGGTCGGCGGTGCGAAATGCCATAATCGGTGGTTATATACGGTAGATGGAAATGCCACATAATCTCCTGAATCTTACAAACTATTTAGAGATTCCTTACTGTCATAATTATGGAATTAAAAGTAAAATCACTGGTTTGAGCTGACTTTAGTCTTCATAGGAACACATTATGGGCAACAGGGGAATTATTGGTTTTCTAAATAACGATTTCAAAAGAGTGTTATTCAACGTATGCAGCATGTCTTTTCCCGATCACCAGTGCTATAAAGGTAAAAGCATGTTTCTACTGTGGTATCTTCACTTGCTATCAGTTCCAAAGGCAATAAAGAAAGTATTTTTCTAATGAAATTAAGTATTATGATTGAGCTTCAGGTAAACCTAACCCCGCGTTCACACTAGACGACTAAAGGTGACGACTGTAGATCGTCTATTGTCAATTGTCGTCAGGAGTTGGTCGATTACACAATAACGGCCGCAATATTAAACAACCCGAGAATTTCCTCAAGCGTTTACACTTTATTATATAGGTTCCGATGGCCCGCCATTTACAGCTGAAAGTCGTCAGGTGGTGCAAAATTCAAGAATCGCCGCCTATAATCATCTAGTGTAAACGCCGGGTACGTTGAGCTGAAGTTTAAACAAATATTTAGTCTAGGCCAGGATGATTTGATTCCATGCCAGCGAAAGTAAAATGATACAATTGAATTACCTATGGTAGCTAGTAAATAAGATATGATTGCTTTTGACATTCAAAAAGCACTATTATACGTAGATAATAGACAATAAATCAATTCAAAAGTGAACTCAGCTTCTTTTCATATGTATATTAAATAATGTACCGAAAACAAATGGAAGCTAGTGGAGTGGATAGGTTTACCATACAAAAGAGCCTTCCGCAGGAAACTCGAATACCTTGACTGAAACTGCGACGGAAGTAAAAAAAAGAGGATACAGGAAAGGTCTTCATCGAGGAACGAAACTACCTGAGGCAGCTGGGCGGCAAGAAAGTACTATGGGGGAAATGAAAATGCTTTTCAACATAAATAAGCAGAGGTGGTAAGGTTGAAAAAGTATTTCACCAGGGAAACGGGAAGGTGAGCTGTGCAAACAGGCAAATAATCAAGAAAGTGCTACGAACAAAACATCACCAGAAAACTTGAACACAAGGAGGACACTTTCCTTGAGTGACCTATTCATCACTCCAAACAATCGCGTTCATAACACCAGAGGTCACCCACATCGCCACACCCTCCATGTGCGAGCGTTTCCATCTGCCAACAAAAAACCCACTGATCATTTCACGCTATAGAAAAGTTGGTCAGCGAATCTCCTTGTGGAAGGTCGGTCGTACATAATCGGTGACCTGCACAGCAAAAGCAAGGGACGCTGACCGACCTTTGCTTGTAGAATGCAGACTGTCACCAATTGATTCAATGCACTTTGATTTTGTCATTTTGCATAACGTGGGAGAGAAAATTGTTCTCCATTTATTATTGCAATAAATGTGTCACTTAATCGGTCGGCAGTGTGAAATGCCATCTATTCGGTAGGTGGAGCCGCCACAATCAAGTGGGCTAGCATATTTATTCACATGTACCACCTTCATTTCAAGGTTTTGCATCAAATTTCTCATTTTGAAAATTCATACTGTATGAATTTGGATTGGATTTTATACAACGCAAAGATATTCCTTAAAGATATAAACGTGAGACATAAAATACTATGAAACATATAGTTAGTTCTCATATTCTAGTCAAAGATGAATTTGTTCACTCACCCCCCATAACTTCAAGCAGGATAGAATCATTATTTTCCTTTAGCAATTTTTATCAAGGGAGTATTGTATTACACAATCCCTGAATTCGGCTATACAGCCGTTCTTACACTCTGGCCCTAGTTCCCTTCTCAGGACTCCTCCTAATGGCTAGTGTTATGCCCAATGAGCAGTGGGTACCATTTTTGTGTAAGTCTTTGGTATGACCCGACCGGGGTTTGAACCCACGAACACCCCTACCACTTGGTAGCTTGGTAAATTACATGATTATAATTTCTAGACACATCAAAAACGTTCTCAACAGGCCCTACAATCTTTAGTCCATCATTGCCTATTGTATACAAATGTATGTGAGGCAGATGCTTGAGGTTGGCAAATAGGCACTTGTATAGAATTTGAGGGAAAGAATTCATCTGCAACCAGATTGCCTGCAGGAATTTCGGTTGCAGATAAATTTTTGTTCCCTTCATCTCTTTCATTGTAGTAATGAGACAGATTTGTGAGGCAATAAGGCAAATCTCGAACAAGAAAACTGATTATCGATATGATAAAGGTTTGGCATTAAAGTATACCATGATTTTGTCAAAGAGCATGGTAATTAGATGCGGCAATACTTGTTGAAGTGCATATTTATTGTTTGCTTATGAATAAAGAATGATAACTTTCATGGGAGGCCCAAGGTGTAACTGTCTCAGTAGGGATATGTTTCTGAATGATTTCCCTACACAGCAAAATATATATATATAGAATATAGTTATATCATATTTATATCATGTGTAGGAGCCAATGCTCTGCTTTTGTTTTGTTCAATTGATTTACATATTTTTCGTGGTAGAAATCGTCACAATGAAATAACGCCCGCCTTCGTTACTATTACGCATCGTTTATTCATTTACTATAGTGAAGGTGTCAATGACTTGATGTTTATATGATCTACATGGTCATTCGAAGTCTTAGACTTTCGATGTGCTAAGCATTAACGGCCATTGGGCAAACGAAAAGGGTGTAGATTTTGTGAGTTACACAGAAAGTCTGTCGGTGGTGCCCCTTAAGGCTCGTTTCCATTGGTCTATTTCCCGTCACTGATCTACAGTCAGGAACCACCGACGGACTTTTGGCACTGTGGACCCAGTATCAGTCAATGGCAACGACCAAGGTCGTGAAATGCCCCACAACTTTTTCTGCTTAGGTTGTACAATGTGGCACCACCCACCACTAAGTGAAAGCTAGGTTACTGAGTGAAATCTACTGCCCTCTGCGATTTTTCTATATGATGCACAGTCAGTGGCACCACGGACAGACTTTCTGTGTAACTCAAAAAGTCTAAGCAATCTTTAATGGAAATTGGCCTTTAGTGTGCGTCATATAGAAGGGTAAGTAGATTTCACTCAGTGACCAAGCTTTCACACAGTGGTCAGTGGTGCTACATTGCATAATCTAAGCAGAAAAAGCCGTGGATCATTTCACGAGCTGGGTCGTTTCCACTGACCGATTTTGGGTCAGCAGTGCCTAAAGTCTGTCGGTGGTTCCTGACTGAAGATCGGTGATGGGAGATCGGCCAATGGAAACAAGCCTTATATATGCGAATTCCACCATGACGCAGGATCTAAGCCGAGCTGTTGACTGGTTAGGCCAGGATCAATCTTGTGAACCAGCCTGGCGGGATAGCAACGGTGAAAGAGCTCCCCATGAGCGATAACAGGGGATCCACACACAGGTGTAATGATCTTACAAGAACTAGTATGATTCACCAAGATCTAGCAAGGTACTGCAGTACCCTGCCAGGCAAAAAGAATTGTGCTGGTGGAATCACCACATTTGTATCATTATGGATAAAGTCAATATATATATATATATACATATACGTTTATAAGGATATATATATATCCTTATATGTATGTATATATATATATGTATATATATTCATGATATAGGCTTGCTCCTCTGTGTAGGAAATAACCCTATCCTTCGCAATGCCCAGCAAACAACCGGCCCTTTTGATTCCGCTTCTATCCTGTGTTGCTACAATGCACAGCTCGGAATTCCTTTATGCACATGCTCCACTGTCAGCTATCTCGTATTGTGCAGAAAGTATGGAAATAACATACCCAGTCAAAGACAGGGCCCCGCACACCAAAAACCAGACAGCATAAAAGAGGTACTACCAGTTAAAAGTGTCGAGCCACGGAAGCAGTATTTATTACAAGACTATAGATATTCTGAGAGGCAGCCATGTCCTTTCATCAACACACATGGTTCCATAATGGTACCGTTATATAGAAATATACCATAGCTTAGTTCTTACCTGTTTGCAAGTTGAATGACGTGGTGGATATGGTGCCTGGAAGATACAAGTCCGTTATACTCCAGGCTTGGTTATACACTGAGGATTTCATTTACAAATACTATCATATACGCCCACCTCAAATGATAAATATTCATTCCCCAGTCAACCTAGTCTCTAGTTGCTTATTGAAAACCCATTCTAAAACTGTTCAAACTTTCAACGCGAGCTCTCGATGGTACAGGCCCGATGATGGCCCCGAACATGCTCCAGTGAGCATGTATATATTTTTCAGTGAGTTGCAATAGCAATTGTTACTCCCGAATAGTCAAATTGAAATCCTACGAGGATCATACATGTATTTATTAATCGCAGTGCATTTTAGTGTTTGGATGGTCATGCCTCAATGATTGGTCACGTACCGGCAGGCTCTTTCATCTTTGTTATTGTTTTGTCGTGTGCTCTCATGTACACGTCTCTGCTACTAAAAATTCATTAATACTTTTGTTCTAGGTAAACGCTTATTGATTTATCTCTGTCGGTTGTTGCCTGCCTTTAGATACCATGGAAGTTTCATGTTTTCTTAGTTTACGTATAATTGTGTTGGAATAGCAGCCAGGTGCCAGGATGTATCATTGCGCTGTTCCCACTCCATCTGTTGTTCTCTCACAGTACTAACCACGACTACACTATACGGGCGACACCTGTACACACATACACCTACAACATACTCCCATCAACCCCCACATTTCCTTCTTCTTCCTACCCGCCATCACTATTCCAATCCGTAATTCAAACAATTTCTACCCACCCACCTAACACCAAAATCTTATGTCACTTGTAGCTCCTTCACCCATTTATCTGTTTTCATTCCCTCTAAATTTGCACAATCACACATCACCACATCATATTTTTAATCCTTATATTCTATCAATTTTAATATTCAATCTTTAAATTATTTCCTAGAATTTATAAATTTTATTCACGTTACTCTTGTCTCTTCTCTCTTCATTTCAGGCAGGGTAGGAGTAACACCTCATGATTTTTATACCTGGTAGATGGACTTAAGTCCTTTGTAGTCCCTGTTGATAGTCGTAAACATATATACATAATTAATTATTCATGTTTGAATAATTAATTGACAAAAATGCACCATTCTCTCGTTGATAACTCCCCTGAGCCAGTGGAGAACGAATGTCAATTCTTTGGAATGATAATTCATAGGAGAGCTTTGACTGTACTTCGTTGACCTCTATTCGTGTGTATATATGAGTGGCAGCCCTACAGCATATTCATGAAGTTTCGTTCCATATATGTTTATTTACAAATTTTATTCTAATGAGATATCACTAAAGTTCTAAATTGATACTCATTACTATTCATTGTGTCGTGTAGCACATTTGAAATATTTACAAGAAAAACGAGACTCCACAATTCTGGTTCATTTGATTATTCTATACTCATAGTCAGTATTTCTAACTGGTCGTTTCTCTAGACATATTATATCGGGAGCTATGTTTCAGACCATCATATGTTATTTTTCTTGAAATGCTCTATTATCATTTCATGTTACAATTATAAATGGGTTAGGACTGTCGCTAGAATATACAAATATCTGATAAAAAAAGCCTTAAGACCTAAATATTATGATTTCCACAAGGTAAAGCGTGCTTGCACACCTATATACGCTGCCTTGTTGTTAGATGTTAAATGGGCTTCCAGATTGCTAGAAAAAAACCACTATCCCAGGTATCCTAGTCTTAGATTTGTGCCAAGCTTACCAGGACCAACCACTAGACACTGAACTACCTCATTGACCCTCTGGTCCTTGATATGTTTGGATCATAGACTTAGGTAGTTGCAGAAATAGCAAGTTGACTGGGTGCAAGTGGGTTACAGAAAATGATTTATAGACTGAATACATCCAAAACCTTTAAATTGTTATTTACTCCTAGTTCTGGAGATCTTGAAAATCCTAGAATTGCACCAGCTGCCCTTCCTTCCAGTAGTCAGTCTGGCTCCAAACTCTTCCCCATCCGCTCTCAACCAGCAGATATCTCTGGAATAGACAATGCCGTATTGCTTCAAGAAATAGCCTGTCAATACTGTATCCTTCTTGTCTGACCTGCCTCCTACTATAAACATGGGTTTGCAAGTGTAACTATAGAATATAATCCCACCTATCTTTTACCTTTGCTGTAGGGTAATCCCTTTGGCTGTTTTCCAAGAAACCCATGATTCATATATTTTATAAAATACCTTATCAATGTAAATTATACATAATAGCGAAGCTATCCAATGGGGCTGTACAAAGGATGCTCATGCCGCAATCCCAATACACATCGAAAACGTGTATCAGCTCATTATTATCTGTAGCTGTAGGGATTATTTTCCCCTTCTAAACTTGTATTAATTCTGCCGAGGGCAGGTCTCCAACAAATAGTATGCATCTATTATAAAGCTTTGTACATCGCAATAAATGCAGAGTGAAGATGAGCGAAGATGAGCAAATTACAGCTACAGTAGTCCTTGCTTAACTTAACGTTATCGTGAGTCTATATAGTTCCTTAGCAATCATCTCCAATGCAGCCTTTGAAGCACCCCTCTCATAAGATCTCACAGTCTCTAAGTGGTATTCTGTATTCCAGTCCAAATAAAGCCACTAGGGCGCCAAGTACATAGTATTCCCGCTATTTGGCATCATTGAGGTTATGGGAATCTTTGGGTTGCATTGATGTATGTGTTTAGGACAGGAGACAGGCCAGTGGATTCTCAAGGCTCTAAGCCTAGTTCGTTAAGAATTCTTCTCCCATGGAACGCAGTGAGAACCTTGTACAGAATACCACTTAGAGATTGTGAGATCTTATTAGAGGGGTGCACCGTAGAGGCTCTCTGGGCTTCTGCACTTAGTTGGTGCCCAGCATTTCACAGCTATAACTGGGGCTCTTTTTCAATCTGTTATTCTTAAATCAAAAAGGTTCAAACCTAGTCATAGAATATGTGCGTGTGCCGCGATTCATTGTTTCTAGTTTATTCTAATCATTCGATCTCTTATAACTAATGCTAAACAATTGCCTCAGTCTTCAAAACTTTAGCTTGTCTATGATTCACCATGCAGGCGATCCACAACCAGGTCCCCGAAATATCTGAAGTATCTGGGGAAATAATCTATTCTCCAATATATATATATATATATATATATATATATATATATATATATATATCCGGGATATTTTGATTACATGGAGCTTCCAGGATATTGACAATATCATTTTGTAATGATTATCACTATAAGGAAACAAGAGGAGAGCAGATATGGTGCACAAACGTCGAGTCAGGTTTTGTTAAATCCAATTCAGCCACAGGTTATTATCTCCAGAGTGTTCCGCCTATCTAAAGCGTAAATCTTCAAGTCCAATAGTTTGGTAGTGAGATATCATCTATGCGTCCTCGCTGCTGGAGCTTGATCACCAGAAGGTGTGCAATGCTCCGCTTTTATAGATGCTTGATGACGACATCCAGAGGCAGTCTCGCGGACTTTCGAGGGAAAGAGTTCACTGCCTCCGGAGGAACCCCATCAGTCGTATCCGGAGGGACCCTTTGTTAAGATACCCATACTCACCATACATGAGTCCTTACATATTTAAATCAGTTTATGATCATTGGTAGCCTTAAGTTCTTCACATTGACAGGGAAACAACGTTGATGCACCACTGATGAATAATAGACCTTTTTCCGTTAGGTCTGAGGTGAGCGTAGCTTCATAGATACGTTGCAGAGTTGGCTAACCATTTACCTAGCAACATTCAGAGAAGGTTTATTCCATTCGAGTCTACTAAGGTGTTATTCTCGTGTAAATGCCGGGTACATTTTTTTCTCTTATTTCTTTAATCATGTATACGCCCGGCGTATATATATCGCGCATTTCCTCTCGTATATGCCTGGCGGGAAATACAGCCAAGACGCGTCCGTATACAAGAGGAAACAGTCTTGTATACGCCTCATACGCTGGCGCCAAATATAGACGTATATATATATATATATATATATATATATATATATGAAAACAAGTCGATTTTGCAGCCGCTACATGCACTTCCGCGATGGCGTATATAGGAATAAAGTGGTAGTTTTCGCGCAGTGCAGGTTTCCATGTTACATACCTTTACCTGGCTGATGGCAGGGGAATGCATTCTGAATACTGATGTCCCGCAATGTTCGCCTCAACACATGTCCTCCTGTAACTTGCATTTAGACAATAGAAACAACAAACCACCAAGGCAATTTCCCCTGAACCTGCGGACTAACGTGACAGGGAATTGCGATATGAAACAGTCTTAATTGCTGTATATAATTCATATCGGCCTGGAGGGCTCTGCCATGGACAATGCTACGCTTTGTGGAGTGAAGGACGGATACTGCCGATCGTCGGTGGTGGAGGCATTGTTATGATAGTGCAGTCAGCGCTAATAGTCGGGGAGGCTGTTTGTAAAATCTGCTGTTTCCCTTGTTCAGAAAATCCCACTTATTTCAGTGTTCTCTTTACAAGCAGGATGATTCATAGATCCACCTATCTAGTCCCGCAATGGTTTTGGAGTATAACTGAATAATAATGTAAATTAGATGATTGTGTACTATCGATGAATTTCAGAGGACCTTTAACATTGAATACGTTTGCACATCTGCATACATAATTCATATAGCTTAAATTCAATTAATTTGAAATCTACTCTGTTTGGATAATAGTATTAACCAAGCTTTTAGATTTGCTGTATGGTCTCTGCACCTGTTCCATATTAACCCAGAAAATGGCATATAAAACTGAGTTGCACCACAAATGTTAATTTGAATAATCATCGAACAGGTTCATGTCTCTCAGCGTAGAGTGAATGTAATGTTAATTGCATTTCCAAGCTATCAAATGAGTTCATAACGAAATGCGCCTGAGAGGTGTAAAGTCAATATTGACGCAACTATTAAAGGTACAAACTGACATATTGTTAGTGTATGTGTAAATAATGTTCTTTACTTTTATTTCTATGATTCCTATCTATCTACTGATTTCCTCGGGTGAGTTGTACTATCTAGGCTGATACATGAAGAACCTTTCTATACGAAACTAGACACAGGGAGGATTTGGCCCAACTTTATACAAAACTTAAAGACTACCTTCTATATAGGCTAGGCCTATCTTAGGGAATCAGTTTGAATGTTATAAAACGATAACCCTTTTATGAGGTCTGCTAATGCCCTGTACATTCGCAGGCATAAGGAAACCAATCATACCAAATATAAACAAATAAGTAAACCAAGAATAGAAGGATGTCTTTCAAAGCAGCTATACTCTGGTGTCCTCATGTTGGCAAACAAAAACAAAACACCGTGAATAGAAAATGATTAGGAAGGTAACTCTTCGAGGACTTACCAGATTACCTCGAAAGCCTTTATCATGAGAAGATGGTCATAAAATACGAACTGCAATCTATTAAAAAAATCTCGAGATTTGTAGTGATAGGCGTTATAGACCCGGAGAACATGTAAACGGGCATTAGTTAATCTGTCAATTAAGAACTGCACCGTTACTGACACCCCAAAAATTAACCAATAACCTGCGTAACCTGCGCCCAATTTAATGAAATTTATACGTCTCTCCATCGAATAAAAATATCGCAGATTGACCTAATAAAATTGATATGCTTCCGGAACAACAATATTGTAAATAAAAGCTATTTTATGGATAACGATCATTTGTAAAAGCACACGTCTACCATATTATCAACTGTGTTATACCCGGTTGAATCTCTACAGACTGGTGAATAGTTTTTTTGTTGTTTTTTTCATTGCAGCAAGAAAGAAGCTAAACCATTGTCTGAATGGTAGGTTTTCATCAGGCATTCTTCAAACAGTTTATATATTGTTTCACGACAGAATCGTGTGCCGATCGTAGGTGAATTATACAATATGGAGCCGACGATGAAGGATGAGATGAAAAAAAATCATCTAAAGAAGAAATTGATAAGATTCTCTACTGAAACTGCAGCAACAACTAATTACCGCTTTAGTCTGAGGTCTCCGGGTTCACATTAGACCCGTCCATACATAACCAGTGTATATTATAGCTAACCATTAACCGTACAAAAAGATACCAAGAATAACTTCGGCATATGACTTAACAGTTTTTATATGATTTTTGTATACGTTTCTGTTCAAAATGGCATTACCATTTTCATAAAACAAAGCTAGGAATACGGATAGAGTTCAAAACAGAAGTGATAATGACAGCATTTCAAAGCGTCACTTTTCAGTGTCACACCTCTCTCTCTGCGATTGCAGTTTACCTTTTGAGTACCTACTGTATGTATATTTGAATGTTACCAAGCAATGGTGTATAACTGAGTGCTATGCTTTTCGATTTATTCAAGATCTAGAAAATCAGCTTCAACTGGTACACGCACCTGGTGCCCGTAACTTGAATTTCAGCACATATGGTCGAAAATCACGAAATAGCAGCAACTACCCCAAAAATCAAATCTGAGAGGATCATTAATTCCTTTTGCAAATATCATCTCTATATATTAGAGGACTCATGTGCAAAATTGGGAACACTAACTAGCATAATTAGCTTTAGCACAGGGCTAATATGAAAATAAAAACGTCACGTTACGACCCCCCCCCCCACCCCCCACCCCCAAACTGGCTCATATTTATAAGCTGTGTCCACACCCCCACCAGGGAATGGGCTGACACTGGGGAAATTGATTTGATCCATAGAAAATGTATTTCTATCATCATTTTGCTCTCCCTGGCCTTATACCCACTGGGGGGTCGTAACGTGACGGGGTTCGTAACGTGACGGGGTTCGTAACGTGACGGGGGTCGTAACGTGATGCAAAAATATTTAGAGCCTCATAACTTTTTTTCTAATAAACATAAAGATTTAATTTTTTTGCCATTCTATACCTATATATGTACCCAACACAGGACAACTGTTTCTGCCTTTTTCCTGACCCTACGTGACCCACTGCGGGTGATAACGTGATGGGGTCGTAAAGTGACGGGGGTCGTAACGTGACGGGGGTCGTAACGTGACGGGGGTCGTAACGTGACGAAAAAATACGTTTGGGCTGATAACTTTTTTTCTAATATAGATAGAGACTTCATTCTTTCGCCAATGTGTAGGTATATATCGACCCTTTGATATCACAAAAGAACTATTACAAATATCATAGGGAACCGGAACTATTAATAGTTTAGTGGGTGTCGTAACGTGACTGCCTAAACTACACCAAAATAGCACAAAGTCAGTTCAGTATGAAGGAAGCCATATAGACCTACCCTTTTATGGTGGGAAGATGCATATAAGTGAATCATTAAAAACAGTGAAACTCATTGTATTCTGCCACTTTTTTATTTTATTTTATGCATGATTTTATGCTGGTGTCGTGACTTGACACAGTCAGGTTTTTTGCAATATTTTAATAAATATTGGAGTTAGGTCTGGTTTTAAGGTTCTGGACTGTGCCATACAATTCCCTAGATGTGTGAAAACTATTGAAACTGATTTCCAAGAAGGATTTTTTAAGATATTCAAAATATAGCCCATTTGCTGCCATTTCGTGATTTTCGACCATATAGTCATCTGCTATCATAACACGACTGTAAAGTAGAGTGGCTTCAGGCCCAGAGTGTTATAAATGTGTGGATGGGAGTAAAATCGGTTTGTCAGGCCTGGGCCAAGTGGGTTTGCATGCCAAGTCTGTCCCATCAGATTTGACAGTCTGAATACAGTACAGCTAGGACTGTCCTATGAGATTTGAAAATGTCAATACTATATTTAGTCATTATTATCATCCATTATTTTCCTTTTCTAGCAGCAGATTATGGTATCCATAACTAAGTAATTATCATTTAATGATAGGATTGGCATAGCATAGTGAATCCATTTTCTTCAAAGAAGACTGTAAACATAAATTTCTATTTACTGGAACCAAGTCAGTAATGGGGCATGGGATATGGTAATTCTGGATACCAGACACCTGATCATTTTACCAGGCCTTCGTAGTTGGCACATGGATAGTGAAGGGTTAGCTTTTATGCAGAAAGCTAGTATTGTATTTGAGACCATTCTATCTTCTAGGTGACCTATATGAGCGCGTTTTCCCGCACTAAATAACCATACACACAAGTCTGACAGTAGCCATTTACATATGCTGGTTCCCATTGCTATCTTAGTGCCTACAATTAGTGCAGGTATGACACTCTGGGAGTTTTGAGTGACTTCGAGGGATGCTGTCAAAGGAAGAATGCATAATTTCTTCGGTGTTCCTCATTTTGGGCGTTTGGTTTCTTTACATCCTTATCATTGCTATGATGCAATGTAATACATCTATAGACGGGGCCCGTTGAATAATCTAGGCTTGTACATGAAGACCATTTTATTTGCTCAGAACGGACATTTCTCACCCTATTAAATTTATTTTAACCCTGCTTAAGGGGTCACTCTCCTTAAGGGGACACACCCTTTAAGGGGACAGTTATTTCGGCACGGAATACTTTCCAGGCGAGCAGGTTTGTGGGCACCGGTAGCTTTTCTTGTATTTTTATTGTGGGGACAACACTCCAGATTTTCCTGACCGCTTGTTCATAGTGTGTTTATATAATACATAGCCTAACAACAATCGACAGAATGAAAACCCTGTTTAGGGGACATCCTTCTTACGGAACACCTTAGGGGACACCCTGCTTAAGGGAACACTTTGCTTTCCCCTCTAGCGGGGTTATACTGTCTATACAAATCATGTGACTGATTGCTTGGCAGGCTCTATACGTTAAACATCATAGTTTCCTTCTTTCAGATAGGAGAATGGGGACTGTAGTCTTGTATGGAACTATAGTTAAATTATCTATACAATCAACTATTTACAAATCATTTTCCTATATATGACGTCGCGTAATACTTTCCACGTCATTACATCTATTTAAAATATTAATACAACTCATCAGCATAGCCGTGTATGGGACTTAGTTGTTCTATTTCTCTTTGCAGTTCAGACTTTGTTCGTTCCTTTAATATCCAAAGAATATACAAAGTCCCCATTGAAAATGTATTGGGATATACTAAACAGATACCCATTATATAAAAACCGTCAGATACCGTAACCATGTTATACGGATTCCAAGCCATGGTATACGGCCTCGAAGCCATTGTATACGGGGAAATAGTCCTTCTTTGTGCTAAAGAGCAAAACATTTTTCTTTTTCAATACAGTCTTCAGTATTTCATCCCACAGCTATCTACCCTGAATAAATGATTTCTTTTCAAATGCTGCTTTTCCTTTTATCAATAATGATAAACAAAAAGGACACGCACCGCACCCAAAAAGATGGATCTCGAGTACAAGTACACAAATTCCCTTCCAAAATCTGTGAGGCATCGGGTTGGCACCCTGACTAGATATTGGTCATTTGAGGGCTGTATAAGGACAAAACGCTGAAAGAGTAATTAATTCCCCATTGAGGTTGTATGCCTTTCGGATTATTGCCTTACATCAAAAGCTTTTGTGCACCAGTGACAGAGGCATGTGTGGAAGGCATCATTGATTGTGGGGTCGGTGGGCAAGGCCCAGGATTCCGGGTCACCAAGGTGAGACAGAAGCACCAGGAGTTAAGTGCAATTCACACTATCCGATATCGTCTGTTCCGATTAGTTCCCAAATCGTAAACCTTTTGCGAATTCCACATTTGAGCTCCTCTATAACGTTATCTTTAATTTTTTTGATTGTTCGTTTGGTTTCATTGAATACCTTACCCTCGAACCTTCTTATTCGGTTATCCCGCTTGCTATGAATAAGTCGTCATGGTTGTGCATACATTAGATTAAGCAAGTGGCCATGAGCCTCTCCTTTCACGTTGAGATTTGATACTTTTGCCATCTCATGTAGCCTTATGATAAGAATTTTTAGCCAGGTAAACAGCGGTATAAGGAATTACTACGATACAAGTATAATTTTATAAAAAATATTTTACTTGTTTCTCTGGGGGTTTAAACTTCGTTCTTACGAACTCGGTTTAAACCTTCGGCGAAACAAGTTCGGAAACCAGAAACTTACTCCACAGGAATCCTGTTTCTATATAATATCGGGATCCCCACACGTGTCATAGGACGTTTACAGCTCGATATAAACACCTCGCTGTAAACGTCCAGGACACGTGTTCGGACCTGGATAATTTGAGAATACTGGCTAAGGCTACGTGGAGGTTGTATAGTACGTGGAAGTGTGTAGCTTGTTCACGACTGTATATTACACATATAAACCAGCGAAAAAAGCCTGAAGGCGATGCATAAGTATATCGACCATAAATATACACAACTAAAACCCATAAAAGTGATACATAGATATATTAATGAATACAAAACATCTAGGTGCAAGGTTAAAAATACAAATGAAATTGGCATGCCATAGCAAAGAACTTGACCATTGCCATAGAGCCATACACTGCCGACAGTCAGTTTGCAAAATGTAGCCAAACGATAACGTCACAGCGTTGTCAGGGTGAGTGATAGCGGAGGGTTGAAGCAGAGATTAGTAAGTGCAAGCACTACAAAAGATCTGCTGGGAGAGTGAGCGGTAGCTATGACGTCACACAGGATCCAGCCTAGTTATCATCTCTAGAGTAATTTTATCGTGAAAGCCACGGCACGAGTACACGCTGCTGTGCCTGGCGACTTTGACAATTTCATGAGTCGAAGACGAGTGACATTACGGAGCCAACAAAATGAGTGGCATAAATAAGCTCAAACTCAAACGAGTGGCGTCTAGATTTTATCCTACCCCATTTTCATATTTTTTCAGTATCAGAAAGTAGTGGCATAAACAACACTTTATGTCACATCCGTGAAATAAACAAATCCCATGTTCAGCCTATGGCGTTTTTTATTAGGGGTAGGATAATACATGGTCGTAGGTTATATTCTGATGTTATTCCTATGGCTAAAGTTATACCAGGGGTGGGATAAACACTGTCCCACAACTTGTCTTAGGGCCTGCTTGGTCCTCACCAACGATCTGTGTCAATCGAACGAGACTAATTGCATAGGACCTTTCTGCATGGGGATCACCCGATTTATCAAATGGCATCAATATTGTCGTGCCCCATCCATGTGTCTGGTGCTTCTCTCATCTATATAGTCGTGCCCTGACGTTATGATCACTAATATCCTTGTCTATATTGTCGTGCCTCATCTGTTTAATCGCTGTTACTCTCGTCGGCAACAACCAATAGTCTTTAAATACACCTTTTCAATTAATGTTCTTTCTCTTAATTTTTTCAGAAGACGTAAATGTCCGGAATTTTGGAACAGTCTTTGCCTGTGTATATATATATATTTTAGCAAAAAAAACCATAATATAATAAACTTACTTCATTGTCCAATTTTGTGTAGAAACGGCAATGCCAAATAGAATCTCTGTTTTAAGCCACCTCTTTGGCAAGTGTTTTTCTAATTAAAACTTTGAGGACAAATTGCAGAGAAATGTGTTTATCAAAATTTATCTCATAGACACACGGGTATGAGAGTATGAAAAATTACGGAAGGGCACAATAAGAAAGCCCTACGAAGTAGGGAAAAATTGTTTATGGTGTGGGTTGGTTGGTTAATGTTTTGAAGGAGCGTCCACAAAACTGCTGAAGCGCCCTCTCGTAGTGGGGATGAAGCTGGAGCGGCGCCCGCTTGAGTGTTTCAATTATAGATAATTTTCAATTATCCTCAATGAAACTTTTTTTAAAGCTGCACTTTTTTTCTTATTCATACAGCGGAAGTCAGGTATCTTATGTACTTACATGGCAGTGAGAGATGGTAGGATCCCAGTCTGTTACAGGGAAATCAAAATGCAGCAGTGATTGGATAGAATCCACCAGGGAGAGCGTCAGTGATCATTGATTCACTCTCCAAGCACAGACGGTCAGCTGTGATATCTTTGTTGAGGCTCGGTGTACTTCCTCTGAAACTATTGCATTGGCGCTCAGCTCAATACTGCAGAGCATTCATGAATAAAAGTCAAATGGGTTTCCCCTGGGGAAAAATAAGATGGGGCTTCTCGTTCAAGGAAACTACTAGATCTATTATGAAAATACTGTTAGATTTGGTATACAAAACCATGATATATAGAGACTTGTTTAATGTGGTTGAACAGAATCTGTTCAGGGAAATTTTAGTCTGAAATACTCACAAGGTTTGAAACACGAGGCGAGTATTTCCGACCAAAATATCGAGGATTATTTTTAGGGTGATAATGTCCTTATTAGGTAGGTATTTACGATGCTTCCTATTTGTTTATTTTACATCGATTTCGGGCGCGTGTGTATTGCTGGGCGATCGCATTTTATAAGAATAACTCTGAATCAGGGAAAAGCCCATCATTTTATTTGTTTACTCTATACCACGCGACTTATTGTAAATGGTTTTCCGGATATATGATAATAAGGAGACATTATGAATGTATCTGAATAACATCTGTTGCTTGTTGTTTTGGCCATAAATATTCTCGACCCAAACAACTCGGAGCAGATTTCAATCAGACACACTGACCATGTCTCTTTATATTGCCGATTTTTTCCTTTTACATGGGACATATAACAGGAGATCGAGTGGTTGAATTGTAAAAACTACGGGAGTGAACGCGTGCAGTGGCAATATTCAGACATTTTTTTCCTTTTTAAGAGGTCGCATCTATGAAGCACAATATGCAATTCCTGACGATAATTTTCTTTTCTTGTGGAGGGGAGGAAAGTGTAATTGGAATGGTATTGTCTTGTGATTTTTAAATATAATTTCTTTAAGCCCATTTTCCGCCATAAGAACGGTATATCTCTAACATAACATCAATGATAATTCATATCAGAACTGATGCATTGCTGGGATATTGAGAGACTAGCTCAGATGGATAGAACCGGTCTCCTCCTGCATCATGTTTTGTATCTGCCTTTGATGTGCACGTTACCTAAGTCGTGCCTATAGAGTAATATGATGCCGCGGCTGGTCGAAGTAAGTACATCTGCCTACTTTTGTTGTGTCTTAACCATTGATAAATACTGCGAGCTTCCTATCTGTATATTCTTATTCATAGTGTAGACATTTTTGTTAGTTGTTTTCTTTTCCATGTAGCCCAACCGATACCTCAGATGCGGCAATGGATAAGAGCAGTACAAAGACACCGAAGGCTTAGTATCAGAGCAGGTCTGTGTTGCTCGATAATACATTGTACTTTTTACTTTCTTTTATTGTTTATACTGCCTCCGATCAGCTCGAGAAGCTAATACATTTTGGTCTCCCTAATTGACTAAAATAGCCAACCAATAGAGTTGGTATAAGACTAGTAATCCCATCACTACTCATACAATAGTGATATACAGTAAACACAAATCCAAATTCATCATATTCGAGAGATAACGCCTTTGCATCGCTATCGTAGCAATCTAAACTTGATAATAGCCATGAATCGCCATTAACTAGCCCAACAACTCCTATCTACAGCGTTCACCTGAAGAAATCCAACATTAGTCTCGATTATTGCGCCTTTGGCAAACTTGCTTTTACCTAGTAGTTAGGTAAGTAAACACAAATCTACATTTATCAACCTAAGTAGTAATGATCCTAGGTAGTTAGGTAGATAAATGTTATGCTTGTACTTCGATATAATTTACATAATAACAATAAACTCGGAGCAGATTGGCATTTATATATTACCCTATTCTACCACTGGTTACCCCCGGACTGTTTGGTACGGGTATTGGTGCTATGCTTCAAGAAACATTTTATGTTGTAATTTCTTTCCTTCGTTTGACAGCTGCAGCAAGTTAGGGGTCCATACTAATTGCCCTTTGTCAGTACATGGAAAATAGATATTAATCCTGGTTTTTTTCTAAAACCCGATTTGGTATTACTTGATTAATCACAAATGATAAATCCATCTTTTTCTAAAAGCATTTTTATAGATTTTACTTTCAAAACACCATTGTTCTGTAGGTTTCAGCCTAGCCTTGTTTATAAAGCACGAGGGAGGCTTATGGAAGGACAGGTGAGTAGACCGACAGGCAGACAGGAAGGAAGGCGGGCGGGTGGGTGGCTAGTTGGTAGAGGTAGAGCGGCGCAAAAAGAGACGATGCCATATCAGTGTTAGAATAAGGAGTCTGTTTTCTGATGATGTGTGTAGGGGTAAAACTTTTTATCATCTATCTATTATATCTTCCCAATGTCTACACCGACGTATACATCACATTGGTGTATTGTTTACGCTTGACGCCTGACACAGCCCCAACACACGCGTAGATACACAACAAACATGTTGTTTTCGCCGGCGCCCAATACGGGCGTATATGTATATATAAAAGGAAATATATATATATATATATTGAAACATCACTCGACACTGCATTTACTAGTATCTACTCCATAGCGTAAATGTTAATAAATCCATACGTTCATCCTGGTATATAAAAATGCTACTTCCCTACCTAATCATCTCGTTTGAATCGCTATTATATATAATTCATGCGGATTTGACTTGTGAATTACTATGCTACTCAAACTCGATGGTATACGAGCTCTGACTGTAGTGATTGTTACAGAGAGAAATGTCAGTAATCGGTAGTCAATGAAAGAAAACAAAAGCATGAAGAGACGAATGTCGATAATACCTGATGAGTAATAATTTCTTGGTATTCATCGAATATGCCTGGAGATTCCACTTGGTACATTGCCTAATTCGTCTTTAGCTCTTGTGAATCACTCTCATTTAACACCCACGTGGTCTTATTAAAACCTTAGTTCCAAAATCTATCCCTGGCTGCCTTTTGAGCATCCGAGAATACCACCCCGACATCTGATACGGCCACACGGCGGCGCCACTTGTAGCCCGCACATCCGGGTATTGTGCTTATGTAAATGAGTATGCAGATTAAGGCTTCCGCTGAGAGGCTTACAACCTGTGGCGACGTCTGCCGGCTGTCGTACGCAAGCCACTAATCCGCTTTATTCCTTCGATAATCCAGTGGGTATGAATTTTAATAGGAGGAACAGATCGGGGCGGCGTCTCGGAGGGGGGCGCCACTGGCAGAGACAAAGCCCAACGGAGGAGGCGGTCAGTATGCACACTAGGAGCACCTGGAGGACATGATTGAGTAGCAAGGTAACAGCTACCCCTTCTACTAAGAATATCCCCCCACCCGCCCTCCTGAGGGGTAAATAATCTCAGGGAGTAATATGATGATCACGGAGCTCGATTAATTATAGATATGTTTATGTACATAATTGTGCGGCAAATGTTTGGTGCAAATCTGATTTAGTTAAAGGGAGTAAAACAATCAGCATCCTGAATCAAAAGGAGATGGTGACTATTCGGAGATAAAGTTAGGTTTTTCCCCATGCAATCCTCTGCAATTGCTGCGCTCTTTCAGGGAAATGTTGGAATTAGGGAATATAACCATTTATATTGGCGTGAAGAGAATTATCTGCAGATGGAGAAATATTCATTCTCGGTTGAAGAGGTGAAATAATGAAGCGCTCGCACTGGGTGAGATGCTCATAGAACGTGTGTGTGGAGCAGATGCGGAATACTATTCTGAGTAAACAGAGGCAGGTGAAACCAAAGCACCACCACTGTTAATCCAAGCAGCAGTGTTTCTTTATAGTGGGGTTCTTGTAGTCTATACTTGGGGCTCTGTGTAAACGGGCTGTGTTTTTTTTGTATTGACGAATGAAGATTTTTTATATTTTTTTATTATTAGCACATAAATTCATCACATGGATAGTCTTCCATTTATGGCATATCAGCCGCTACATCTAGCTAACGTTTTGTATGATATATCACCAGAGGTGACTCATAAGTAAGCAGTATATATAGAATAATAATACATTGCATAACATATGATATTAAACCTCCACCCAATACTTGTTGGAGAATTTATGAGAAATAATATGACATGGTTTGTGACACATAGTCTGACTTTGGTATAAGATAACATGAATAGGATTAGGTACCTATGCAATCCATTATCTCATTTTATAATAAGTTCAGGGTATGACTTGTGATTAATTTAGCCTTATATTAAAGCAATTTTTCGAAGGGTCTGTCTTTATTTCCCGATTCACATACAAGTACATAGTTTTCAAACCACGTCGTCAAACAAACAAAACTGAACTAATATTATGACGTAGTTCCAACAACAGGTATTACATCTAACACAAAAATTTCCCATTTATGGATGCTTAAATATAACTGTTCATGCCTCTATCAATCTCAATTTACTGAAATGTTGTATGAACTTGATCGATATGCAAGGATGTAAAATCACCCCACTATTGGATGAATGTCTTTCTATTTCTGAATAAAAGAGAAGGGGAAAAGGAAACTAAGTCAGCGGAGTAGCATCAACCAGCGGTAAACCCTGAATTCGAGTCGGGAAAACGGTTAGTTGTAGCCTGGCTCGAATAACAACCCTGTGTATGATCCGCAATGCAATCTGCATGTGTCGTATATCATTCCTTATCTCACCCCTGGTATATTTTACCCATAAACTTAACATTGGGAACTCGTACTTAATTCCCATGAATTATTAAGAAAAGAATGATCAATGGGAAATTATGTTACAAAGTTTAGCCAATTAGTCGATGTGAGGGGTGAGATACGTTTAGAAAACTATTCAAGTTTACATATCTCGTTTCAATCGCTATGTAATCAATGCGGCTTTGCCTTGTGAATTACTATACTACTCAAACTCAATGGTATACGAGGTCTGACCGTAAGCATTCATAGGTTTTCTCTAAATTTCCTGTTTTCATGCAGGGACTTAAAACTGTTTGTATAACGATCATGCAAGAGTTCAGGGGCCCGTTTATTAATCTAGGATCGTACATGAAGACCCTTTTCTGAAACTCGTACAAGGGCTATTGTTTAATACTATTCAGGTCTGTTGACTAAGACAAAATTAGCCGTCCATGAGGTCGTCCATAAGTGTTGAATAAAGCTGAACCGCATCGCCATTGGGTCTCTATGGTATATAAAAAAGGGTCTGCATGTACGATCCCAGATTATTAAACGTGCCCCTGGCTTAGTAAGTCAATATCGCTCCAGATTTCAATGGCATTTGCATTTAAAAAGATATTTAGTATGAGGCCTTGACATTTTTACTTGGAAATTCATCTGCTGTACAAGTAGGTTTTAATAAAGAGGAAGTGAGTTTTCCCTCGGTGACCATGCCTTAATAAATGGTTTGTTTCTTGATAGCCTGCACATATTAAACGCAGAAATAACTTCGGGAATGAGAGCCAGAATTAATTTGAAAATAGTTTCCCATACGTTGCAGAGTCACCAGTTCATATGTATCCGTCTTGGTCTTAAATTCCACCCCAAATTATATACCTATTCTAACATATTTCTATGAATTTGCATACCATCCTATCTGCGCGAACATATGGCGGCCTGTGTATTGGGCGGGAAACGTATTGTACAATTATCGTCTTGATAAACTTCTGAGTTTCCCTCACCTTTAATAGGAGCCTCCATATTAAATAAATCATTAACATTAAGCTATAATCACTTCGCCAACACTAACTAGTCTTCATGTGAAAGTGATAATATGGTACAGCCAGTCCGACTATAACACCCAGTTCTGAACCAAAGAGATTTTTACAATATAACATTTACACGACTGTAATATCATGACACTGCAATTATATCTCAGAGTGATTGCCGAATTGGGAATCTACCTCAGATCTCTCAAAGCATAACGATTTTATAAAAAATTCTCTGGGTCTCTGGGTTATTTCCCGTGCGGCAAATCCGCCTCCGAGACACGATAGTAGTATATGGAATCTGGAATGTAAAGCTGGGAACCCAATGAGCTTTTGACATACATGTACCATAAGGCCCGGCGTCCACCTACTACGATATGGCTCCGATATGGTCTACGATGCACCTCCCGATAAAAAATTTAAATCTCGTCGGAAGGTCACCTAATATCGGGGCAGTTGACCACGTCTCTGCGATTAGACACCGATAAAAACCCCATACAATGCGTGGTGGATTGGCATGTTTAGACATATGTCTACGATTTTGCACCTTCCCGATATGGCACCGATTTTGACATTTTATATCGGTGCCATATCGGGAGGTCTACGATTCTATCGTAGTCGGGTGGACGCCGGGCCTTACAAGCCTTCCGACATGCCTCCGACACAGAATCATGTTTTCTATCGGAAACCCTAGGCCAGGTTTATCGCAGAAGTAGCCTCGGTGCTCCATCATGGCTCCCGACACACTCCAACATGATTCTCACAAAAACACCATATCGCAAGCCGCCGGCCAAGGTCTACCATGTCTCACACTCTCTAAGTGGTATTCTGTCTCTCACTATGCTCTATAAGAGAAAAATTCTTAGAGCCTTGAGAATCCACTGGCACACAGTTTTCCCGCTAGGTGACATCATTGAGATTAGAGGAATCTTTGGGTTGCATTGATGTATGTGTTTAGCACGGGAGGCAGGCCATTGGATTTTCAAGGCTCTAAGCCTAGTTCGTAAATTTTGAACCATGCTCTTGCCTGTCATCATTTGTTATATGTTGTATATAAGTTTGTTACGGAACTTCGGATCCTTGATGTATTGCATTTCTTGTTCGGAAGAACAGATCATGTATCTGATTTCAAGAAATAAAAACCTTTAAAAAAAAAAGTGTGAGAGGGGTGCGACGGGAGCCCCCCCCTGCCCCCAACAAACATGTACACCTGCACAACACTCTCTTCATGGTTTGATAGCACCCAGCGGTAGTCTTACAAGTCACAAATATCCGGCAAAATATATCAAGAAGCATTACTCTAACATGTTTGTAGGTAGGCAATTAGGAAGGCCTACATTTGTTATATCTCTAATGACATTCGGCAGCATTGTGTACATGCTAGGATCCTTATAAAGGTTATTTTAAGATGGTGAGGGTATAGACCATCCAGAGGTTACTAAACTCCCTAATATCGCCCTGGGTAAGTTCAGGATCCGCTGCCGACTGACTGGCCGCACCTCGGCCCCATGTCTTCTGATGAACAATCATTTTCTGATTTATAACCGGAGAAACCGAATATAATTTAAAATGTATTTATAGAAATAACTGAAATTTCCATTTCCGACATCGGATTTCCAATTTGAAGATCTATAAAAACCGTTAAACTGCAACAAATGCGGGTTATGGGTCAAGGGTATATCACAATACAACAACGACAACCAGCGAACACCGGATACTGTAAACAGACTGAATTATGGGATACCTCAATAGGGTCTATAGCATTGTTGTTGCTATGCCACCTCATTGTTCCCCTCTAGCGGCCAAACACTACACTTCACCTACACCACCCCGCATACCGTTCATTACACATGCATATCACCAACAATCCCCCTTCAACTTCCTTCTTCTCCAAGCATTCCTATCTATGACACCATTACATGTCGTCGCTAATTTATCTTTCAACAAATTAAATCGATACATATCTTAATATCTGAATTAATTAAAATCATTTTTAATCAATTGAAACAATTAAATTCAAAATAAGAATTGAGTTATTTATACATTTGTATTTCTCCCAATTCACCTGCATCTTGTTTTTTCCGGTTGGGGGAAGGGGCATAGTAATTTCTGTGCATAACATGGAGGGGACTTTTAACTATATGAACTCTACAACCTAGCCACTACCCATTTCCTCTCGAAATTATATTAATTTTGAAGTTCCTCCCTCTTCCTGTTTGCTCATCCTTACACCGAAGTAATAAACAGTTTATTGCTTTCACATCTCTAAGTGCCAATTTATCATGACAGCATGTAAAAACGCCCTACTTGGGAGAATGCCTGCCTTGAAACTGAATTTTAAAAAAAAGAAGCCTACAACCCTCACAATTCCAAACCTATAGTACAATTCCCTTTACCCGTTTTCTTGGCTAGATATCAAATACGATTCAATTCAATCGACCGAGTTCCTAATCTTGTACAACCGGATTTCAAGCACCCATGTGAAATGATAGGCAGGGATAGACATTCTTTATTTAACCAAGATAATCCGGGCTCAGTTTGCGCCACGCAGAGAGATTATTTTCGATTAAACCTGAATTATCACCAAACACAGATAAAATGAAAAGGGTAAAAGAAAGAACAAAATAATCTTCATGCAACATTTACAGCCTGAAAGGCCCTCTGAAATGACAAGTGAGCATGATTCTTTACAGGTATAATTCCGTGTTCTCTCTTTATGACCAAGTGGAAATTGGCGTATAATGTAACTATCCCAGGCCCTTTTTATATGCTTTGATTCGCCTTTGACTGTGCGTACATTACCATCTTTCAGGTTTTGAAACAGAAAAACGTATCCAAAGTTTTCTTTTAAATAAATACATAAAAATCCCACAAATCACGTCAATTCACCCGTGCTCGTTCCCGCCTTTGACCACCAATCATGTGTGACACACAAAGGTTTTATTCATGGCGTGATCGCGATGGTGCGTTTTTAAACCTGTTTCACATGAGCTGATTTGTCTACCTGGAATTCCTTGATCAGGCTAAAAATCCTGTGGCAAGAAATTTCCCAAAAGAAATAACACAAAACAACACGCATTAACTAAGGGCATCTTGGTTATGTGTGAAATTAGGCGACACCCATTGGCTTTGATATGAACTTGGTGGGTGTTAAGAGCTCAGTCATAATTATTTATTTTTCTTTCCTTTTTTTATTTCTATTCTTTTTCTTTATACGAGCTTTGCTCTTCTTTATTAATCATCAATTTGGATACATTTTACTGGTGAATAATCCAACAATGAATAATTGAGTATCTGCATTTGGCTACTTTTTTGTAATTACACTTATAATGTCTCCTATATATATATTTTAACTTTTTGGTGGTACGCCTCATCATTCTATTGCCTCCTTTTCCTATGTTGTAACTTTTTGATTAGCCTACCGAGGTAGTAATCTGTTTTGCAAGGTCTGTTATTGTATGCCCGTGTGCGAAAGCTACTAATTCAAGTAATGGAAGTGTCAGAAACGATATGTATGTGCCAGAATTCAGTGTACGCGCGCAGGTAGACTGGTCCCAGTCCATGCATCCCCTCACCTACCCTTCCCCTCCTCTCCTCAATACGGGTTTGATTCCTATACCAGTTACACTGCAACATACTTTATCTTAATTTGGCTTAATCATTAATGTTCATAATCAAAGACTTGAGCAAGTATAGCGCAGAGGGTGCGCCAAACGACCATAGATAGCTGGTTTCCGACCGTATAACCCGTATGCACCGCACATAACCGCGCAAGCCTCGTATTCATTTCAAAACAAATGTGATTACATTAACCTGGGGTTCGGGTACATGTAGCGTTGCCTGGCGGGGTTGACAATGCTATTTCGGTCAATGTTTAACGATTTCAAGCCTTTTGAGGTATATTAAAATAATACAATTCAGGCTTCGTGGAAAGTTGAATGGTACTTGGTTCTTGTCTTGCTTGTACGTCCCGACGCCATACGTACGACTGGAGCAAGAACAGCGTACCATTCAACTTTCTCGAAGCCTAAGACAGTATTCTCCTTATACAAGACAATACCTTTTTTCCGGGCGTGTTTGCACGCTGTACTTGCTGTTTCAATTCTGCTCTGTTACAGTGTGGGTTAACTTCTGAGATTTAATCCCATGATACGCGATCAGCAGCTATAACCCGACCCGACATGATTACTGCTGATTAATCCATCCCATCCTGTCCGGAGAAGTCCCCTTGCATGATGTGAAGATATCAGGCGTTCTGAGAGTGTCGAGAGGGTCGAGTATTCAATACATTATTACATTTCTCATTTGCAATTCGGCGAATATCCCATACCGATGGGCATCATAATTACAAGCGCCTGATATGTCGGCTCGTACTGTGTC
This sequence comes from Alentia gelatinosa, assembly GCA_950022655.1. Lineage (NCBI taxonomy): Eukaryota > Metazoa > Annelida > Polychaeta > Phyllodocida > Polynoidae > Alentia > Alentia gelatinosa. The sequence continues at coordinate 17,449,828 of OX465590.1, forward strand.
CATATAACATGGAAATTAAATTATCTTAGTCACTCAGGTTAAATACAAATTTAGAAGAAAAAGGATCAACATTTTATCGGTAGATGATGGTAATTATAGGTAACTTGTGACTTTACCCTTTGTGTTGGTAGAAGTCCAGGTGTCCTCAGTAGGAAACCCTCCCCCCCCCCCCTCCCCCACCTCCCCCCGCCCGCTCTCAGTGAAGCCCTATTCACTGGATGCTTATATACACGCCTACAGATGAGGTGTATATACACGGGGTATAAGACGACCTTGTATACGCAAAATACCTACTTATATACGCCGGGCGCATTCACATATAAAATGGTGGTTTTCGTGCAGTGGCAGACATGTCACATGCTCGTCGACTTGGGGAACCGGCACACTTTGAATAACTCTTTCCCTCCTTGGACTCCAACGACCACGGACGCCTATACAGAATTTTCTTTTACTTGGAGTATTAATTCCCACGAATGAATATAGATATATCAATATAAAAATCTAGTTTAGGCTTTTATGATATTAAAATGATAAATGGGGGGCCAGGACCCTAAAGTGTGTGTGTGTGTGTGTGTGGGGGGGGGGGGGGAGTTGGCTTATAACCAGGGTTTTCCTTAAGTTTAAATGCTCCCATAATAAGCTTATAGCATTTTGCTCACGTGGGGGGTCGGGTAACAAGCTGGGTTTTATGGTATGGATTTTATAATAATTGATCAATAATGATGAAGCAGTCACAGAATGTTGCTATAACACAATGATAGCGATTTCATAATATACATTAAATGATATCAAAGATCATGTGATCAAACAATGAAAGTATCACAATTGGCCTGAAAAGACCTGTCCCCTGGCAGCATATATACAGACACTACTACCCGGACCTATGGACATACGCAATATTGACTGGCACAGAAACAAGTGGCCGTATGCTCTGAGGAGTTGACGCGTAGTAATATCCGAGCTTATGCTTATGCATAAAGTCATCTCCGAGGAGCATACAACCGCTTATATATGAAACCAGTCTTAATTGTATTTATTATCCACCTTTTTTGGACAAGGGGTATGTCGATGTCCGTTTCCTTTAGTTATACACTGTTTTTCCATATGCACTATTTTTCCGTGTGCACCACCCGGAGCATACAACATATCCGTATTCCCCGGGTATAACAATCTATAAACGATCTGTCTCTTTTCTCTCTCTCTCTCTCTCTCTCTCTCTCTCTCTCTCTCTCTCTCTCTCTCTCTCTCTCTCTCTCTATATATATATATATATAAATATATATATATATATATATATATATATATATATATATATATATATATATATATATATCATATCTACAATGCTTCTGAACCCTATTGTCATTCTATCTTTGATCTGGTATTATACATACTGGTATAATCGTGGTGGTGTATTTACCGAGACAGATCCTATTGTCTAAACTAATGGCTCTTTCTGCTTTATACCTTACTGACTGAATGCTTCCATACTTTTTATGTGATGCGTGTCAATAGGAAGACTAAATTGCATGGCATTGCTGAGTGCATTCTCTTGTTTACGCCTCTCCTATTGTCGAGCAAATCTTATACTCTCTGACAGCTAGTATATATATTTCCTCTATATTAAATGATAGAGTTTTCAAGGTTAATAAGGATATCTTCACTCACCTGCGCTCAAGAAGCAGATTGTGGTATTGTACAGGATGTGTACACCAACGAGATTTAACAGCAACTTTGCAATACTTAACAAAGATTGTATTAGATCAATATTTCGCTATTGACAATATACCAACTACTGATAGTATGAGTATCCAGGAAATACTGTGAGAGTAACTCATACTGGCTATATTGCTGAATACCTTGTCAGTCTAAATAAAGAAATAATAATTACAAAAAGAATCAACGGAATAAAGGCATGCCCAATTAAACTAAGACTGATACCTACGTATCTCACAGTCTCCGAAAGGTCGGGTCGTTCGTATTAAACACTTATAAAAAGGTAAAGTTTTTGTCATTGCATCGTGATAATGGACCGATGATGACGATATACATAGCCGCAGTCTATTCTCACGGTTTGACTTCACGTCACTTCAACACATGTCTTCATTGTTCAAAGGTTTTGGGTTGACCCTAGTGTATCAGCAGGGGAACTTTTTCTTTTCTACACTAGGGTTCAATATATTATGGGGAAGGGCAGTTGCAGCCGACAATCCACTTTTAGATCCATTTGGGTTTTACTAGCAGGTGTATGAAAATAAAGAGAATAGCCTGATTCACCAATTTAAACCAGTGGAATTATGTTTGTTATGGACTTGAATATAAATTCACAGAGTTAAGTAGAGAATGTCTGAAATGTTTGATAAGATCTATTTGTAATAATAAATGGAGAACATATCATCTATCATAATATCATACCGTGTGTCGAATGACAACAACACCGAAAATTGAAGTGCCCAAGTGCTAAACAGGTTATATTTTAACAATAAACATGTAAAATAAATAGCCATCAACAGTCGACAATCCTAAATATCTATATTACAGTACAAAAGGGTGTGCTGAGCCCCAGGCGGTGACATCACTTAGCGAGCTGGTGTACCTTACTGTCCTGACTGAGTCGCACTCGCTGCATTTATAGCTCTGAGCTATGACGTCATGTGACGTAAGATCATGTCATGGCTCACGAAATCTATCCTCCAAAGGAACTCCCTGTACTCCAGAGAGACCCTCCCTACTCCAGAGGTTGGTCTCCATAGACCCTCCAGAGGTTACTAAACTCCCTATTATCACCCTGGGTAAGTAAAGGTTCCAGTCCCGACTGGCTGGCCACACCACGACGGCATGAACCACAGTTTTCCGATTTAGAGTTGGAGAAACTGAATATAATTTCGGATTTACATGTAGAAATAGCTGAAATTTCCATTACTGGCATCGGATTTCCAATTTGAAGATTTATGAAAACCGTTTATCTGCAGTAATTGTTGTTTACGGGTCAAGGGTCCATCACCATACAACGTCAGCAACCAGCGAACACCGGATCCTGTAAATAGACTGAATTATGGGATATCTCAATAGGGTCTATAGAGGCCGTGGGTTGAGGTCTCAACACAGGATGGTATCCGTGTCCACTACAACATCATCCATGAGATACAAAATGAATATATATATACATGGGGACCCTGTAAATCACGACCCATTATATGAAACATGTCGGATCCCATGATTATGGTTTACCGATTCAAATCTGTTGTATATGGCCTTCAGCACCATGGTATATAGGAAAATAATCCTTTGTGCTTTAGAGCAAATAAAAAGTAGTCCTTTTGTTATACCCTTTGATATGGCAACTTTTGGGTTCAATTTAGTCGAAAGGATGGATAACAAATGCAACAAACGATGGTTTTGTAGACAGGCGGCTCTGTAAACCACTGAGGGTTGACGTCGTAATACACTCGCAAGCACTCTTGTATTACTATGTGGGTCTTTTGGTCTTAATACTCTGATTTTCAACTGTTGTATACATAGCAAATATTGCCGATATACTAAACTGTTTAGTTGTAATACATCTTATCGTATGTATGATAGCCACCTGTATTGGTAAAACATACTATTGATCTTTATAAAAAACTGGAACTATACTGTGTGTATATAAGAATGACCTGAAAGCAGATATGTACAATTTTGATCTAAGACGCTTCATTGGCAATGGCTTGAATATCAATCCAGCTGGATTGAAGCCAAAATGCCACTTAGTCGCTCTATTTGTAAAATGCTTAAAGTTGTTATTCTTTTTTTCTTTTATATATATATATATATATGAGCTACGCTCTCTTTATTGACCACAAAGTGGAAAACAGTTTCAATGAACTGATGGTATGAATCTTAAATATTTTATTTTAGACATGTGAACACTTCAACGTAGCATAATGATGTATCCCTTAGGCAACATGTGTACTCTCCATCGTTGCACACTGAGATAGGATAAACAAAGTTGTAAACTGGCGATAAACACAAGGATATGATTGTAAAAAAAAAAACTTGGGCAATAAAGAAACTTTACACACAAAAGAAAAAAAGGGCTCTCGTGGTTTACGACCGCCTGTCAACGACATCATCTATTATTGTCAATATTTATACGATGTTGGATGTTGCCCGCCTTGTAAGATACAGAACTACGGTTCACATGGCCCTTATGCGGGTCCCCCTCATTTATACATTTATCCAAGCTATTGATGGTAAGGGCTGGCGTCCACATACTACGATAGAAATTTAGACCTACCGATATGGCACCGATACAAAAAGCAAATATCGGAGACATATCGGGAAGGTGCAAAATCGAAGACATATGTCTAGACATGCCAATCCACCACGCATTGTATGGGTTTCAATCGGTGTCTAATCGCTGAAACGTGGTCAACTGCCCCTATATTGGGTGACCTTCCGACGCGATTTTGATTTGTATCGGGAGGTGCATCGTAGAGCATATCAGAGCCATATCGTAGTAGGTGGACGCCGGGCCTAAAGGCGTGAAATCCAGCTGAGGCAGGTTAGAAGAACGGCAATAACAAGGCTGGGTGTTGCAGTGGGGAAAGAAATTAGTTTTATATTTTACATTATATATTTCACATCATATTGCTTGTCTGATCCCAATTGTCTCTGGGAAACACTGGACAGACTATTCTATCCCTCCTTATCAGAAGTAAAAATGAAAGTACTGAATCTTCAGTGTAACAACAGCATAGTTTCAATTCTCTAACTTGCCTCCATAACTCATAAAATAAATCGCACTACCAGAGCACCGTAAAAACTGTGAATAGGAGGTTGCTCATGGAGTTATTATAACTGAATAGGACATGGAACAGGTGGACTAACTACAAAAAGGATCACCAGCACTCATCAGGGCTCCGTGAAAACAACATGTATCAGTTATTTCATAAGGGGTATATTTTTTCTCATCCCAATCATTCCTTAACGAGGGAAAGCGAAGACAATGACGTCCAAATCAATGCGCTCCAAGGGATCATCTTTCCCGCGATTCTTTTCTTTTTGCACAATAACTTTTCATAATTGCACGCAAACAACCAGCATTGTTACAGTCATCTGATTCTTTAAAGCCGTATCGCAGCAAACACAGAATGTACCATAGGTAAAAAACAAGCACTTCTAATCGAAAGCTGTCTGAAAACATCCGTTTGGCTTTCAGGATTGGTGTTCATAATGATCAATATCACCGACAGGGATTTAAACTGTGAAATATACTTTTGGAGTGTCAGAATCTAGATTGATATATGGCAAACATCTTTTTGGTCCAGAGTATATATTTGAAATTATTGCTCATGTGTTGTTTTCGAGGGATGAGCTTTATGGAAATTCCAAGCAAATTTACCATAGTCTGCTCTCCAAAGACCTAACAAAAACCTGCTAAGCAGACATGGGTATATTTGCTTATTAATTGTTGCAATAAGATTTTTTCCCCTTGATTCCTATCCATAGCACAAGAAATGATTAATCAACGGTCTGAAAAAGTTTGACTGTTAGCAACATCCAATAGCAATGAAATTGCAAATTTCAAGTTGAATATGGTGATTAGCTGCAAATGCCGTCATTGGTACCTATATCGCCACAAAAGGAATTGACATGTCAATTCCAAACGTCGCAAGTGACTTTCTTAAACGTAGCTTGCACACCTTACATTGCGTGGCTATGTTGCGATGTTCCCCCTGGGGGTCGTTGCTCCAAGAAATGTGGGAAAAGCGTTGCTCCAGTGATATCAGATCGTATCGTGTAGTATCGTTATTTTCATATTGTATTGCTACCTTTGACAACACCGCATTTTCAGCGTCATAGTTGAAAGGTTCATTAGATTTTCAACTGGATATAGATTGCGACATAATTATGATGTGATCCCCAAAAAAAATCTGGAGCAACGCTTTCAACCTTGGATAGCTATTCTGTGATCCGCAAAACTTGCAGCTACTACACCTAGTCGTATGTACTACACTGCGCCAGCCAATGGGATGTCCCCAATACAGACACCTACACCAACCAACACCACAACTCACCCACCCATCCACCGGCTTATTCTACAAATAGATCATATTGGAGACGAAAAGAAGGGTAAATCAACTTGTGTGAGATTGTGCATTGGAAGACCTATCAAATATTGAGCTGTTTAGACAGTGTCGCACGTAAGGCAAAAGCGCAGAGGTTTTAAAAGTTATATATGTTAACTTATTTTACCCGTTTTATGTCAACACAGAACACACCCGGTGGTGTCCCAGGAATATTCCGTTCCAACGTAAATGACCTTAGGGCAGCACAGGGCGGCTCGTCTGGCAGAGTTAGTTCGGCAAGTTGGCACAAGGGCCGTTGCCTGTTTCCTGTTCCCATGGTTACCCGCCCATCAGCGGTGGACGAGTATTATTTCATTTCAGGTTAGTTTCATTGGTTTCTTTTAGTCATTAGAGGTCTGTCAGGTAAGTTTAGCTATGGAACCAGACGACATTTTGCACGTCCTTACATCCACTCCTTTAGAAGATGGGTCGTGGACTGCACACGCAATGTTGTTACGCGTTCAGTGCACTCAGTCTTTGTGCTGATAGCTTTTAGCAGGGACTTATCTTCTCGTCCGTTTACAAAAGAAAAGAAAAGAAAAGAATGAGCTGGGTCACTACATCATATCACCTGCATGAGAGGGATGCCTTAAGACTTGGCAAGTTATAATTATGACTGTGGTTCTACAGTTACAAGAAGTGGCAGGTCGATTGATTGGGAAATATTTTGGTCATAAACATTTTGTATTGATTAGTTTCTTGTGGTCGGCCGTTAAATTTAGGTAGTTTCCATAGACCGATTAAGGAGCCTCCGAAGAAGACGCATTTGGTGTGTGTAATTTGCAAGTAGAAGAGTACGTAAAACTCCTACTTGTAAAAGGAGGAATTTATGAAAATAAGGGTCCTCAAAACGTCATCGGAACTTTAGCAAGTGAAACGCGAACTAATTAATGGACGCAACCTATCGCGATATCTGCAAAAATTGTGATAGAACACATTGAATTGGCGCTAGAGTCCAATGCACATCTACCGATTTCGGAACATCGATGTACCTTTGTCGGCGGCAAAGGAATGGATTCATTGTCTTAGATGAGGCATTCTAACGGAGTCGGCCCTAGTCGGTAGCTGTGGGGTAGCTAGGCATGGGTTTAAGTACCGTTCAAAATCGGTAGATGTGCATAGGACTTAAGCGATATCACCGAGGAGATTCTCCTGACGATATCATTAGGTGCTATTGTTGAGGAAGAAATATTAATCGGTGAGCAAGAGAAAATGGACAACGGCATAACATCAGAGTTTATGACAGATACTCTCAATGTTGATATCCAGAGCGTCACGTTCGTTATATTTATCAGAATTTATACTGCCCAGTGTTGAAATGAATTATCTTACATTTTATCTCCAAACCGTGTTTGGTTTTAAATTAGAATATGTTTCTTTGAGGACACATTAATGACCATTTATTCACCATAAATGAGCAAACAACAGTTCTACTAAAGACGCTGTATACCAGTGCGTTCTCGAGAGTTCATACAAGGTCGGCAGTAGAATAATAACGAATATAGATTTCTCTTTCTATGGCAATGCAAACGTCTGCCAGAAAATATATTGAAATACCAGAGAGCACTAATCTCTATCAATATTCAGGTGTGAGCCCCGTTAGAATTGTATCACAGAAATAATCCGGTACGGGTCTCTTACAAAACTATATTTAACATGTTTATTACAGACCCATGACAACAAGGGTGAATCGCTTTGCCAATTGTTGTGTATTTCCATTTGCGATAAGTGGTATCTTCAGCACCGTATCGACCACTCCTTCTTGTGATATATACTTCACTAACACAGGAGGCCTCTGCATCTACCTGTGTCTATAATGGAGAACATTTATCTCTTATTCGATGAATTGTAGCAGAAATGTCATCTAGACATCATCCAACAACCTGGTAAGAGAATATTCTTTACATACCAACGGTCTTTAGTCAGACTGATTACCTATTATTCCTATATACCCATTGACGAACACCTTATAGTTACATACTGCCGCGAAGGCAGCAGTAATTATGAGCTATGTACCAAGGCTGACGTTTCCGTCCCAGGCTGACGTTATCTTAAGCCAGGCGTCCACCTACTACGATAGAAATTCAGTCCTCCCAGTAAAAAGTAAAAATCAAAGACTGACTGGTAAGGTACATATCATAGACAAATATAATAGACATACTGCCTGAAGCAGTCCTATGAAAAAGGACCAAACGTTGCAACCAAGACCGACAATTTGCCCCGCCCTCCATTCCGATGTAACACAACCCCCAATCAATCATCTAATTGAATTAAAATCAAATGCTCTGGCTTTTTGTGGATTTATCTTCAACTTGAAAAAGTAAAAATCAAAGACTGACAGGGAAGGTACATATAGTAGACAAATGTCTAGATAAGCCACTTTGCCATGCATCTTAATGGGTTCAGTAAAAAAGAGGAGGTCATTGAACAATATTATATATGTATCTTTTTAGACACTAAAAGTTCATTTCAAGGCAAACTCAGAAAATATCGATTTAAGATACTTAAACCTAATAAACATTAGACAATCGCACACAAACTTAAAGAGAGAACATGGCAAGAAAATGGGAGACGAGGTACTCGAGGTAGGGCATGCACCCTACTCTTACACTTCACCTCCCTCCCTGCTGCAAAACTCTCCTTTTGGAAGAACTTACCTCCCCTCTTGGAGCGCGCCTCAGCTATTTCACAACCAGCTTGGACTGACATACCTTTTGACAGTCTTATAACTGGTTGTTTATCCTATGTTTGTCTCCCGCTAGTTGTATATCCTTATCATCTTGTTTATATCAGCATTAATCTTATAACTAATTATTACCTTTATCTTAATTAGGTTAATGTCAACCTTATCTCAACTTTGTATGAACTGATACCTGCACTGTGAGCGACCTACTAGTTTAAAAAAAAACCTTGTTTATATCGAACTACTATCTCCTTATTGAAGCCACTGACATTTAATCATGATCATATAATCATGATTAAATGTCGTAGACACCGTACGATACAATTTGTACATCACTTTTACTCAGCAGAAAATTACGAGATTTTGGAATTAGAGAGCTGATACATTTACATATATAATTTCGTATGCACTGCAAATATTGCAGTTTCCGATTCAGGTCAATACTGTCTTAGTTTGACTTTAAAACGAGATTTTAATGTCAAAAATATATAGAATGCTGTACTGTGTAAAATTTATTCATACCCCTGTAGTTTATCCTGAATTAAAGTGCATCATATAATTAAAAATATAATTACTAGTTCCCAACATGAATTAGTGGTTGCATGGTGAGATGTGTCGGGAGACAGACAATTATGAAATTCAAATATTATGTAAAATATCTAGACAAATCGACACTGTAAATAAGTTTTCATGTATATATTTATGTCTCATGGTCTGAATCAATAGTTTTAGGCCCGGCGTCCACCTACTACGATATGGCTCCGATATGCTCTACGATGCACCTCCCGATAAAAAATCGCGTCGGAAGGTCACCTAATATCGGAGCAGTTGACCATGTTTCTATGATTAGACATTGGTAAAACCCCATACAATGCGTGGTGGATTGGCATGTCTAGACATATGTCTACGATTTCGCACCTTCCCGATTTGTCTCCGATATTGACTTTTTGTATCGGTGCCATATCGGGAGGTCTAAATTTCTATCGTAGTAGGTGGACGCCAGGCCTTAGATCAGAATTATGATGCTACCACATTTAAATGTTTAAATTCGATTAGTGTCTAAAAAGTAATATGATATCATCTTGTATTTGCTGTTAAAATCTTAATCATAATCATGCATTATGTCTAGGATCCTAGTGTATTTAGGATGTGTTTTAAATTCTAAATGCTGCTTGAAAATCGTGAAAATCACGTTTCTTGTACCTAAATATCAATTAGAAAGCACCCGGATGTACATAGTCTAGACGTAGGTCTACGATGCCTGGGGTCCATTTGATAATCTAGGCTCGTACATGCAGACCCGTCTCTGCACCTCGTGCAAAGGTTACCGTTTGATAGTATCGAAATTCGTTCGCTTAACCGGTCTAAGACACCAATAAGGGTTAAATAGCTTTGGCTCACATCGTTACTGGGTCTCCTTGGCTTACAGAAAAGGGTCTTCATGTGCGAGCCTAGATTATTAAATGGACCCCAGGCATTTCCGATACATATAAAATGTTGGACTTTCTGCATTATAAGGTATACTTTTCTATAAGCCCGGCCTTACACTGAAGCTATTCCCTTGGTAGAACAATGATCCCATACCCATCTGTCCCTGCTGCTGTAACCAAGTACATTTATTATTAAGAGGTGAGGACTGAAAGGTCAGTGATCCTTCACCTATTCCCCATGCAGTTTCTCCAGATATTTGGACCAATCCTCGTCTATCGTGAGACGGATAACACTGATACCAACCCTATACTGCAAAACTAATTTTTGCAGCATCTCAAGCTCTGCTGAAAAGTACTTAACGTATTATTATTTCGGTTTGACCTATAGGTCAAGACCGAAATATATTAGGGAAGACGGGGAACAGTTTTTGCGGCTTACATTATAATACATTAAAGTAATGTATTCTGAATAATTAGAGTCTCGATACCGTCGATACCGGTCCGCACCTGGCGACATAGTGTATTTTTATATATTGTTTAGGCACCTGTTGCAGTTCAGTGTATTTATATATATTGCAACAGGCTTCCACCTCCCTCCCTCCCTCCCTCCCTCAATCTGAAAGCTCTAGACACCGGGTGCGGGCGCCGATATCAGGGGCCCGTTTCATACAGGGTTCGTACAGAGCCTGGAAAACCTGGAAAAGCCTGGAATAATGCTTTTGGGTTTTCCAGGCCTGGAAAAGCCTGGAATTCTTACAGAGAGCCTGGAAAAGCCTGGAAGAGCCTGGAAATTTTAGTTTTGCATCAAAACATTTTTGTTTAGTCTGAAATTCTGGACATTATTAGCCTTCCTTAACTACGGTACCTGACTGCCTATGAAATTTAGAAACGGGCCCCAGATGCGTTGGGTTGAATCAGGTCAAATAGGTCACCAGCGCACCCATTGCGGTTCAATGAATACCTACAAGCGGGTGGGGCCCGCTCTGGTCAGATGTGGTCTGCACCCGGCGACAGTAGTCCCCGTTGCGGTTCAATGAATACCTACTAGCGGGTGGGTCTCGCTCTGGTCAGATGTGGTCCGCATGAATACCTACTAGCGGGTGGAGCCCAACAGGTCAGATGTGGTCCGAACCCGGCGACAGTAGTCTATTTTTATATATTGCGCACCCGTTCAGTGAGGTAGGCAGGCTGTGGAATACACAGGCGCCTTCTGGTGTAGACCTGGATACAAATATACCGCAGTAACTCCCTCTGGTGGGTTACAGTACCCGTACAAACATTACTTGTTGAAACCGAAATCATGGCAATGCCATGCCTACTATTAATCCTTGTGATGTTACCTGACACAGAGTTTCATAGACTAATTCAAGAACTTGAGGAAGATACTGCAAGTTGTGCTTTTTAAAATGATTTTATGTATTTCGTTCTTTTGTTAAAGAACATCCACTCCCAATAATTTGGGATATACATGTACAGCATCGTAGCAACAAACCGATTGGCTTGCACGTTCTGGACTTACTCTACAATATCTATTTTACCTCATCACTTCAAATAAGCTTAAGATGTTATCTTTTTTTAGATACTTTTCAATGGTACAAAGAACACATACAAGACGGTCAGAATATAATAAAGAGCCCTGATTATCTCTAGCAGTAATAGGAAAGGGCGCGAATATCATGGTTTATCAAAACAGGTGAAGGATTTCTCTTTCTTAAGACATTGAGATACATGGGGAATCACATTTTCTAGCTTGTAGACACACTGAAACAGAAACAAGCCTCGCGCAACACTGCCGTTGATAATTGCCATTAAGAGACTGCTAGTAATGAGTGTTATAATGTCCTACATTCCATTCAAATAAAACAGAATAATTACCCAAGAGTATGTTCGGTACCACATAGCTTGTACGTAGAAATTTGATAATAGGGGCCATCCATAAAGTACGTACGCAGATTTTCCTGGAAAATTGCCCCCCCCCCACCCCCCCTGTTGCACAGCATACGCTTCTCATGGACCCCCCCCCCCTTATTGCGTATGTACCTTTTCTGGACCCCCCCCCCCCCTTGCAACACCTGAAGCAGGATTCATATGTAGGCATAATATACCGAGACAGGTGTACTTCACACCTTTTCCTCAGTCCAAACAAGTTTCTCCCAGTAATAGGGTGTACATTTTGGCTTTTCCCCGAAACTTTGGGTTTATTGAAAAATGACAGATTGGATTCTCATGGAATGGGTACATCTGTCCCACCAAAATGCCCCTCACCCGTATTTTCCCTCAACTACACTTTTACCACTCAACCGCACTGCCCCTTAACAATACTGGCCCACACCAAAATTGCTCCTGAATCATATTGCTCCTGCACCATATTGCCCCTCAACCATACTGGGCCTCAACCATACTGCCCCTCCACATACTGCAACTCTGCCATTCTGCCCCGCTACTATACTGTCCCTCCATCTCACTACTACTCCACCATACTGCCCCTCCACCATACTGCCCCTCCACCATGCTGCCCCTCTACAATACTGTCCCTCCACCATACTGGCCCTAAACCATACTGCCCCTCCACATACTGCCACTCTACCATTTTGCCCCTCTACTATACTGTCCCTCCACCCTACTGCCCTTCCACGACACTGCCCCTCCACCATACTGCCCCTCAACCATACAACTCCTCCACCATACTGCCCCTCCACCATACTGCCCCTCTACTCCACCATACTACCCCTCTATCATACTGTCCCTCCACCATACTGCCCCTCCACCACACTGCCCCTCTACCATACTGCCCCTCCACCATACTGCCCCTCCACCATACTGCCCCTCCACCATACTGCCCCTCCACCATACTGCCCCTCCACCATACTGCCCCTCCACATACTGTCCCTCCACCATACTACCCCAACCATTCTGCCCCTCCACCATGCTGCCCCTCCACCATACTGCCCCTCTACTCAACCATACTGCCCCTCCACCATGCTGCCCCTCTATCATACTGTCCCTCCACCATACTGCCACTCTCTACCATACTGCCCCTCCACATACTGCCCCTTAATGGCTGCTCCTCAACCGTGCTGCTACTCACCCATACTTTCCCTCAACCACCATACTGACCCTTAGCAATACTGCCTCTCAATCATACTGCCCCTAATCCTATCGTAAAACTGGATGAGTTTTAGTCTTGGCCACCGTATGCCATGAGTGGAGTTTGGCATAGTGACTTCATGAGGCGAAGCCGAGTGAAGTCTGTAGCCAAAACTGGTGGTGGCCAAGATTAAAACGAATCAGGTTTTGATTTTATCCTATCCCGTGTCCTCGATTTTGGAATATTACATGATAACAATTCTGTATGCCACTAGGGGCATATAAAACTCCGTATGCCAGTCAGCGTGGCATACGGAAACTCAATGTTAAGCCTATGGGATTTTATATTAGGGGTAGGATAAATACTGCTTCTCTACCATACTGCCTCTCAACTATACTGCCCTTAATCCATACCGCCCTTCAACCATACTGCCCCTCAACCTCACTGCCCTGAACCATACTGGCCCTAAACCATACTTGCATCACGTTACCGCCCCTAAACTATACTGACCCAAATCAAACTACCCCTCATAGGGGTATTATGGTGAGGGACAGTGTGATTTAGGGGCAGTATGGTTGAGGGGCAGTATTGTTAAGGGGCAGTATGGTTAAGGGGCAGTATTGTTAAGGGACAGTATCATTTAGGGGCAGTAGGCTGAGGGGGACTATCATTTAGGGGCAGTATGGTGGAGGGGCAACATGTTAGAGGGGCAATATTGTGGAGGGGCAATATGAATCAGGAGCATTTTTGGTGAGGGGCAGTATGGTTCAGGGACAGTATGGTGAGGAGCAGCATGGTCGAGGGGTGGTATGGGTGAGAGGCAGTATAGTTAGGAGCAGTATGGTTGAATGACAGTATGTTTGAGGGGCAGTATGGTTATGGGGCAGTATGGTTCAGAGGCAGTATAGCTCCGGGACAGTATAGTGATAGGCATTATGATTTGATGCAATTTTATTCAAGGGCAGTATTGTGGAGGAGCAGTAAGGTTGAGGGACAGTTTCTTTAAGGTACAATAAGATGAGAGCCAATATGGCGAGAGGCAGTATGGTGAGGGGTAATATGATTCAATATGCGTATCCACGAACCTACTTAGCGACCTGACCCCCCCCCCCTCACAAAATCAACCTCCCCATCTCGCTGGCTACCCTCCAAACAACACTCCTTGTATATATAGACAATAATCGATGGTTTTGTGGACAGGCGGCCGTAAACCACGAGAGGTTGACGCGTAGTAATACACGAGCGCTAGCGAGTGTATTACGACGTCAACCTCGAGTGGTTTACAGAGCCGCCTGTCCACATAACCATCGTTTGTTGTATTTATTATCCATCTTTTCGTATGAATTAAACCCATTAATTACCATATAAACGGGTATAACAACAGGGACTATTTCTTTGCTCTACAGCACAAAGGGGCTATTTTCCCCGTATACCATGGTTTTGAGGCCGTATACCACAGGTTGAATCCGTATACCACAGTTATGGTATCTGACAGTTATGGTATCTTCAATGGAGTCTTTGTATACGATGGATAATAAATAACACACATACACCCCTAAACACACACCTACACACATATACAAGACATTTTCATTGAAACTGCGTATGCATGCGTATGGAAAATTCTGCCTTCGACCCCCCCCTTCCCCCCTTGTACGCTTTTGTATGCATTTAGTCTAACCCCCCCCCCCCCCCACCCCCCCTTGCTGCGTACGTACTTTATGGATGGCCCCTAAAGAAATAGGAGTATTGAGCGAATATTGGGTTTAGACAGAATAGCTGTAACCAGTAGATTGATAATCGTATTACAATGTACCTTTATGTTACGGTGTTACCATGTATGTTAATAACTGTGCAAGATGTATATGATCGGTAGCTAATGGCGTATGGTCAGGAGTGGTCATTGCCCCCTGGTATCTCCGTTCTCCACCAGGCACCATGTGTGCGCTCCCTCTCGTCCCTCTAGCGTCTCCCTCACACACTAACTACACCACGTGCGCTTCCAGTTCATCCATCTTTCCTTCACACTTCCTTTATCCCTCATACTGTACACACGTACCTGTTATTTACCCACCCACCCACACCTCTTTCTACTACTTCGCCTACACACGTACCTCTTATTTACCCACCCACCCACGCCTCTTTCTACTACATCGCCTACACTCGTAGGCCTATCATTTTATAGTCATTATGTATTCTTCTATATATTAGTTGACCTACTAACTCCATTTGTCAATTATTCTATATAATTATTAATCATCTCATATTGATAATGACTTATCAGTTACTCATATTAATAAGAACGTCGTGATTTTATCCATACGATTGGATAGAATTGTATCCACCCAACTACGACCTTCTCTCAGTTATCCAGGGATAAGGGGTAACAAAGAAGAGGTGTGTGGAACACCAGTGGTTAGCCTCATTGTTACAGACAAACAGGAATTCGCTCCTATTACGTGGAGGAAGTGTGACCTAATGAGGGCGTTTGGACAGGAACGGTTTTTTTTATTATTCAAATTTTATTTAATGACGTTACAATCGTTCATCTGTTTCCAGACGATCTTCTATGCTGGCGTCAACACAGAAACTACAAAGTATATAAGAGACAGGACTATACGGGACAACACAACCATTCACTAACTCTTTTATCAGGTATTTGATACTTGATACATCGAAAATCATTAATTATACATGTTCTGCAATAAAGATTAGGGATTTGTCATACATTCACCTTATATAGTTTCATTATCATCAACCCAATACATATTATCCATAGGAAACACATGGGAAGCGTGTATCTACATACCCGGAGCATACGCATATGTTGTATGCTCCGGGTTGCAAAAGCCAGCGTATACAGAAAAATAGTGTATGAAAATAGAGGGCGTACCTAAATGAACTAATTTCAATACCCCACTTGTCAAGAAAAGGTGGAAAAATATAATATAGACTGGTTTAAGATCGCAGCGGTAGTATGCTCATCGGAGTTCCCTCTAAACAATATCCCCGCATGCGCTCATTTATTACTATGCGTCAACTCCTCGTAGCATACAAACGCTTGTATCTGAAACCTGTCAGTATTATGTATGGATGCTTTGTATATATGAAAAAAAGGAAAATGAAGAGTTAGTATATATCTGATCAGCGAGGTGTCCGTGTCGGTTTTTATATGTGGACTGAGTCTACAAGCTGCATTATTCTTAGCTGTCCTCCTTTATGCATGCATGATACTTATACCATATGCTAAGCGAGTCCCACTTTCAGCAGAGGCCGACACTGGGGAGGGTAGGCTGCAGTCAGCGGGTATTTATCTCAATCTCACCGTCCTCTGCCATCTGATTCCCCTCCCGGCGGGCCCGATGAGAAGGGAGGGCTGGGTCTCTGAAGGGTGGTGGAGGGCCAAGGAGACAGGACCTGGATGGTAACACAATGTGACGTCCGGGAGGAAGGTCTCTTTAACTCGGTGTGCCATATTAAGTGAAGCTACATTTTTCATGGGCCTTCGTGTACACAGCGGTAGTTTGCAATATCTGTGTGAAAGTTGGTGCAATAAATGATTCCTTATTCGAATTGTGTCAGTTTCCTTCTCGGTCAGTGACCGCTGTGGTTATTTCAGATGAGAGATGTATAGAAATGTTAATATTTGAAATAGGAGATGCAGAATTATTCTTACCTTACTGTAGTTTGTTTCATGACATTCAAATTGCAAGTCCATTTCATATTGTTTACACTTCATTTCTCTTTCATGAATATAGAATTATTCGTACCTTACTGGCATTTGTTCCATGATATTAGAATAGCTATCCCATTTCATATTGTTCACTTTTCACTTGTCTTTGGGATTCAAAGTTGTTTGTTACTCTACTCCAGAATAATGTTGTAATCAGTCTGACAGATCTGCCATGTTATCACGAGTCAATAACGTGATCTGACCTGTGATATCATCTCACAAAACTTTTCAATCTCAAATCACTTGGCACTTCAATATAATCCTATGAATCCTAAGAAATTCAATTCCCACTTCCGAAAAGTTGTGGGGTGTATTAGGCTTCTTTGTCCAATAGCATTTCATAGATTTTAGCCGTCTTTTTAGTTCTCTGGACCTCTACAGGGTCCTTCCCTTGTGTCTTAAACAGAATATAGCTTATCTCAACCACTGCTATCATAATATATATCTTATCGTTGGACGAGGTCAAAACCCTTCTATGGTAAGCCAGAAAAATATTTCCAATGAAATCCATTGATAACTGGACCTGCCACCTAGTATTTTGTATAGCGTCAGGGGGCAAGATGGCCGTCTCCATAACAAAAGTCATGTGCCCTATAGATCATGTACATCTTATTAGCTCCACTCAGAGATAAAGCTCCTGAAACACACTAAATATCGGTGAGCTGTAACGAGACTCCTTTGCTTTTGTGTTGTTTTACATAGTCTTTTTGATAATGAAGGATGGTACGACAATTATTTGTGTTGATTAGAAGAATGTACAGGTAACCTAGCACGACATACATGGATTTAATCTGTGCAATGGGAAGTTATTAGACATATTTGCCAGGTGTGCGGAATATCGATACAAAGACGAATATTGCGTCGGCAGAATCAGATCCGTTATATCTAATAGATTCTAAGTAATAACACTGAGTGACATTAGCAGACAAAGCGATACTGTATTTCATATTTACCTGTAATTAGTTGCTTCAGGTGACTCAGACAGCGAAGTGAAACTTTAATCATCTGGTTCATCTCATATCATGGGAATACTTGCTTATTATTTCGGTAGGTCAAGACCGAAATATATTAGGGGAGACGGGGAACGGTTTTTGCGGCTTACATTATAATACAACAGTAATATATTCAGAATAATTAGACCCTCGATCCCCTCGATACCGGGTCCGCACCCGGTGACAGTAGTGTATTTCTAAATATTGTGTAGGCACCCGTTGTGGTTCAATGAATACCTACTAGCGGTCGGGGCCCCACATGTCAGATGTGGTCTGCACCCGGCGACAGTAGTGTATTTATATATATTGCAACAGGCTTCCACCTCCTGCCCTCCCTCCCTCCCTCCCTCCCTCCCTCCCTCCCTCCCTCCCTCCCTCCCTCTCTCCCTCCCTCCCTCCCTCACTCGTAGGTGCGTTCGATCCTTATATTTATGTTACGTTGAGCCTCTGACTATGTCTTGTTTGCTGGTGACCTATTTGACCTGATTCCCTCGAACACGTCTGGTATCGGCACCCGTTGCGGTTCAATGAATACCTACTAGCAGGTGGGACTTGCTCTGGTCAGATGTGGTCTGCACCCGGCGACAGTAGTGTATTTTTATATAATGCAACAGGCTTCCACCTCTCTCCCATACTCCCTCCCTCCCTCCCTCCCTCCCTCCCTCCCTCCCTAGCGGCTGGGTTCCGCGGGTGCCGATACCAGACGCGTTGGATGGAATCAGGGGCCTGTTTAATAATCTTTTTTATTTCTTATATTACTGTGCGAATAGCACTAAGTATGATATATAAACAATAGTATAATAGGTTAATTATAACACAACAGAGTATTACTTGGCGGATTACTCGTGGCTAATTGAGTTAACACACGGATTTATTTCACATAACAATAACAATAAAAAAATTTCACAAAGCTCAACACTCCGTCTTGGTTCGGCAGTGCTGGATCTATGGAGGCGCGGTAACACCCAGCGCCACCTAGCGTTAGAATACGGGTGATGAACAGTGTTGCCCTCTGGTGTATTCGGTGAGGAAATATATAACCTTATTATCGTATATATTAAGGTAGACATATTACTGTGCGAATAGCACTAAGTATGATATATAAACAATAGTATAATAGGTTAATTATAACACAACAGAGTATTACTTGGCGGATTACTCGTGGCTAATTGAGTTAACACACGGCAAGCCCATTAACTATACTTTGATAACTCTTTAGCAATCGAATAATCCCTGATCAACTTGTGATCCATAGTGTCTTTGAGGTACAATAATACACTCCATGAGCGCCAATCGCCCATGTCTTTAATTTCGTGGAGTGGTATCCCCATGGATGAAAGAAAAGTAGCTCCACTTCTCCTTAGACTATGAGGGGTAAACTTGCCTCTCAGTCCTATTCGGTTACATTCTAGTTTGAAACGCTTGTAGAAAACCTTGTAATCATAAGCGCAGAAATTGGGTGGAGAAAAACCATTAGGAATCAGAGGATCCGAGTTTGAGGGAAAATATCGTTTCGAGATGATTTCCCATATAAATACTGGACATAAACAGGAGTTCGAACGAACTACCGGGATATACAAGACCCGGTCTTTATATTGTATGGTCTTTGAAGACCTAATTGATAACTCAAAACCATAATCTGTTAATTTCAGATCAGAAAATAATAAAGTATGAACAGAGGCTGTAACGTGCGATTTCCTTAGTAGACATCTGAATGATAAGCACACTGCAAACCAGAAAATCAAGTCCTGGTCAATTTTAAGGCATAAATTGTGATAAATCAATGACAATTGAGACGGAAGAATAACCTCAGACCTCTTGGGGTTATTGCCCAATTTTCGTTTTAGACCTCTCATGGTCATTTTCATTTGATAAGACGATTTTGGGGGGTGAGGTACATCAAAAAACTCGTGAAAAGACCATATCGCACTTATATAATTGGTGATAGAAGAGTACGATAGAAAATCTGACAGATAAGCGATATATAAGCACACTGTATCGGTAGTAGCCGGTAACGGCGATAGTTCATAGTCCTCGCAAAAGTTCAGAAATCGATTCCATTGCGATTTCTTTGTGATCCAGGTGGAATCTGCCCATCCTGCCATTTTTAGATCCATGGATTTTTTCTCAAGGTAGAGCTGTCGTTCTGAAAAAGCAACATGGTATTGTGGAATCATTTATACATTTCCTAGCGATATCAGCGTGGGAATTAGAGTTTAATCGAGACAATGCATCTGCGAAAATGTTATCTGTGGTATGGATGTAATGAGATACGATACGGAAATTGTATAAGGCTGACATCCAATACAATTCTCTCAGCCATTTCATAGCTGAAACGTTAGCGCTTTTTCCAGAGCGCAACATCGATTTTACTTGGGTATTGTCTGTATAGACGTGTATCACTTTGTTTGAAAATCGATTCAACCACCTGGAAAAAGATTTGACAATTGGCCAAAGTTCAAGAACTGTTATTATATTGTCAAAATTGTCCATGGTTGGGCAACTTTCAGTGTGTCTACATGTGGGAGTGCTATTATCCCATGATCCAAACATAAAATCGTTATCAACAAAGGCGCCGAATCCATACATTGAGGAGTCAGTAACCAGAAAGTCTGTTTCTTTTTGTTTTACAATCATAGTTTTACCGTTGAATATTCCGATAAATGACTTCCACCAATTTAAGTCAGCGATAACTTCATCTGTGAGCATGAAACGTCTATGATTTTTGTGGTTTTTCAAAAATTCATAACTGGCTTGCATATATGTGCGTCCGCCATAGATAATGGTTGCGCAATGTGCTAGGTAGCCTACTGTTCGTTCAAAACTCTTGTAAGATATCCATTTTTTCGTTAAGCAGTCGCTAACTTCCTTTTTGGCTCTATCTACTTTTTCTTTTGGAAGAGAAAATTCCATCTTGGTAGTGTCTATATCAATGCCCAGGAAAGTCACCTTTTGGGCCGGTTTTACCAGTTTCTTTTGATTGATTTCGAAGCCCAACAGGTTTAAAGTGTTATTTAGAACCGTCTGAGTATCTGTGGTACTTTTGTGGTCGGGACCAGTAACGAAGAAATCGTCTAGATAATTTATACAACATGTATAACCTTGTCCAACCATACATTCTACCACGAAGTCCGATATCGAGTTAAAAATAAAAGGACTGCTTTTTGATCCAAAACATAAACGATTATCAGAAAAAATAATTCGTTCACCCTCTGGGAAACGCCAAGAAAAACCCTGATATTTTCGATGCGAGGGGGAAATATGGACCGCTCGGTAAGCATCCTTTATATCCGATATACCACAGAAACCATTAGGAGTTATCAACTCCCCTGCCATATCTATGTTTTTGAATCTAAAACGTGATACTGTTGAGTCCATATTAGCATTGATACTTAGTCCTTCCGGGCGTTTACAATCTGTTATGGGTCTGAGCGAGCCATCCTTTTTTGATACTGCTCCTAACGAATGCACACATTCTGGAACTGAATTCGCTATTGATACCTTTCCTTCTGCGAGTTCTCTTTTGATCTTGTCACACATTTCTCCGTAAAACGGTTCCGATTCAATAGAATCATAGTTTTCACGGTAGTATCTGGTTTGGTTACTTGGGTCTAAGATATCAAAACCTCTACAAATTCCTGAGAAAACAAACCAGGCATTATCGGAGGGATCTTCCAACGATAATATAGCTGAGGCAAACCTGCATGGTAGTAATTGTATTTGTTCACCGTTAAAAGTATAAGAACAAGTACAACTGCCCTCTGTACATAAATAGAAAACGGGGTAATGAAAACCATAACCTGCGTCAATGCAAAGACGATAACTTTCGGTTTGTGATACACTTTTACAAGTATCGGTTGTACAACCATGACAAATAGTCACATTTCCATGCTCTTTATCGCAAGATTCACACTCACAGAAATGAACGATATTTTTTGAGCCAACACCGTGATCAGATGCTGATACATCGTGACTAAAGCATAATTTTCCTATACTACTATCCTGTTTACTACTGTCGGGTTCCTTACTCCGATAATCTTTATCAATTTCAACAAAACCATCCATTATCTGGTCCTGACGATAAAGATTTGGTAAACTTACGTTTGGATATTCAACCTTACAACTCGTTTCACATTGGTATATACTTTCGTTTTCTAGACAATCGTTTTCTGATACATCGTCTTTTGATACCTGTATAACCTCATTTCATTTAGAACTTTTCAGTCTTTTGAAGGCATCGCATTCACATTTGGGATGTTCGGCATCACATGCCGCGCATCTATGGTCATAACGACAGTTCTTGAAGGTACAGGTCCCTTCCTGATAACTTATACATAATAACGGTTTACCGTCCTTTCCTTTGATCTTTGTTGGGCCTTTTTTGATCGTTGATGGGGCCTTTTTCCTTGCTACATCTCGAGTTGCTTCCATTCCTAGGAAACGTGTAGAAAGTTCCTGGTCGCCCGCTGTGAAGGCTGATAGGCCCTCTTTTACTGCCTTTCTCCTTACTTCTATGTCGTATTTTACCAAGGCAGCTGTCGTGTACGTGCGGGTGTCTGCCTTTTCCGTCAGAAAGGCTATATGCCGCAGAAGTCCCTTGATATCTTTACCATCCTCCATGAGTTCCATTGATAGTTGGGTAAGCAAATTGATCAATAACTCAAATGTCATTTGCTTTGATCGCTCCTCTTTGGGTAAAAAGCGTTTTATGTCGTATTTGCGCTCTTTTCTTTTCCTACGGCGTTTGGCATCTCGCGATGCCCCGTATCCGTGTTTCGATTTACGTCGATGTCGTTTATCCTCCTCTGAACTCGTCTCCGTAGTAGACCCGGTTGAGTCCGTCTCGGATGACCACTCCCTTCTGCTCCTGGATATAGATCGCACGTGGCGACTAGATCGTCTCACTTTTCTTGTCGCTTTAGCACCATCCTCCTCAGCTGAGGACTCTTCTGAAGCGACAACTTTTGTGATACTTTTGCGTCTACTGGACACCGTAGACGTCTTTGGGTCAACCTTGTTGTCCTGTCCTGAGGTAATATCGTGGTCACTCACCCGCGACCGCTGTTGATCGGTTTTCACCGCGCTTGGCTGCCCGTCTCTGGATGTACTTGCTTTTTCGTCGACCTTTGTAGACCTTTTTCCTGTGCCTTTTTTCTTTGGGATTCAGGGAGTTGGCGATAGCTTGTATAGACTCTTCTAGACTGCTCATTCGACTGGACATGTTGGTGTAGACGCCTAACATTTCGGTCCTTAGCGATAGTCCATCATGGCGACCGCTCTGTCGTGTGTCTGGGGTAGCTGCTTCACTATCGTCATCCTTCCATAATGTAGGACATTTGGCTCCCGTTGGTTTATAGTGTCGTGTTTTACACGTAGCACAGTATCTCTGTCGCGATGCCATTGGAAATACAATCGGATGGCACCGCTAATTGCAGATTTACACCGATAAAAAAATTTCACAAAGCTCAACACTCCGTCTTGGTTCGGCAGTGCTGGATCTATGGAGGCGCGGTAACACCCAGCGCCACCTAGCGTTAGAATACGGGTGATGAACAGTGTTGCCCTCTGGTGTATTCGGTGAGGAAATATATAACCTTATTATCGTATATATTAAGGTAGACAAAACATGTATACATTACTTGTTAAAACCGAAATCATGGCAATGCCATGCCAACTTATAATCCTTGTATCATTTTAACTCGAGAGAATATCAGAAATTTTAATAGGTAGCAGTGCCTATCGTCCACAATACCTTTTTCCAAGGGCCGACTATTCGCCACCGATCTGCAGCCAGGAACCAACGCTTGATTTTTAGGGTATGCCGATGCCAGATCGGTGAATGGAATCAGACATACAGGGAAGAGCTCACCGATCAATTGTGTATAGATCATGCAATAAGGCCACGATCAAACGACTTTGTCAGCGACCGAAAGAATCAAAGGGGTTTGAAATCATTGGTGATGGTCATTGTGTTCGGAGGTCAGGTCTGTTGGTATGCACCTGTCAAATGCATCAGGAACAAGGCATACACAGTACCCTCACCGATATTTAGATCGCTGGCCACCAGCGACCGACTTTAAAGATACCTCATTTTTGCCATCGGCCAGTGGAAAATGGCTTATACAAGGACTTGCTATAGTGGTCTTTTCGTTTCCCCCTCCATTTTTTTTTATTATAAGCTACTAAATGGTGAAATCCTCATATCTAACTGCATCAATATGGAGAGTGGTTGCCTCCCGAATTTTGTGTTCATTTGACTGTGGTTCTTAGTTCAGTTTTCTTAATTTCCCGAATGTTTTTTTAAGATACATTTAGATTATAATCTTTTGTGGCGCGTTAACCCCCGACGAAAAGGCCATCGATCATATTCACCCGGTACAGAAGTTCAGTCAGTGGTTCTCATTGACAATATGTCTGTGATAATGATCGTTGACCCCAAAGTATGCACTCTATTTCCTCCTGACGACGGTTTTTTAAAACTTTTTTTTCTAACTTTTATTTATAATGGGAAAAGATGCTCAGCCTTGCGGCTGGTTTCAATGCACCCCCAGGTTATGTGTTCCATGTGCATCAATCGTTCAATATGTACAGACATAACAGCGGGCTTTATGTGCATGTAGGGGACAGAGCCATTGTTAGTTCATGAAGCAGTCACTAGGTGGCCAGAAGTATGGTCGGCCCCTTGGATGACAGAACCTGCATTCGGCTCTTTGTTCTAATATAATTCAACTGCCTTTCAATATTTTACTGTGATTCCCTTGACTGTCTACACCCATCCCAGAGCAAGATGACATAATGATTAAACCAAGGACATTATGTTTTTCACATGGAACACTTTAAAAACCTTTGTCAGGAAGGCTTGAGTTGTGACATTTCCCAATTATCACTCACTTCTTTTACACCTCCATTAGTGAAGAACACCTGCTTTTTCACCTCCATCAGTGAAGAACACCTACTTGGGGGGCGTCATGGCAGCATCCATGGATCATAGGCTATATGCCGTATACGGTTTACACATATAGAAGTCGGTGGCAGTGAGAATAACCGCTGTTTTTTTTTCTAATGAAAATGGATTATGTCAACCTGATTTGATTTCGTCGGTGGTCTAAAAAGTCCGTCGGTGGTGCTATATTACATAATGTTGGAGAGAAAATCATTGACCTTCTTTGTTTCCACCTGACGATTGTTGTAACAAAAGTATCACATAATCAGTCGTCGGTGATAAACACCATAATCAGTAGTCATAGTCGGTAGGTGGTAACGTCACCTCAGAGTTCCTTAATGTTCCTTCCGACCAATTAATGATTCTATACTGAACTGATTGGATCTCGGGTTCTCTTTGTACAGTGTCTTTCCCTGTTATCTTGAACAGAATATCTCTTCTATCATAGTCTATATCATTTACCTCCACCATCATATTTTTGTTGTTGTTTTTTTTTTTTTTTTTTTTTTTTTTGTAAATGAGCTTATGTCCTTTGTATTCAGAATGTAGACACCATATTTTGTTCGATCACATTACAGTACATACTCATCCGTATCAAGTACTATATGACTGGTTCGAAAAAATCCCATTAACGTTATGAACAAAACATTAATCTCCAATAAAATCATATTCACCTTCCTTGCTGATACAATTCAAATTTCACCCGTCATTGTCAACAGCATACCTCTTCCATCGTTAACCTTGGTATGGCCGATCTTAGGTCATATATTTATCAGTTATTCGAAAATTGTGTCTTGTGAAAGAAAAATATTCTACAATAGGAAGTATGCTTGAAACAAAAACTTGTATGACTCCATGTTTTGTCAAAATACTATTGATTTTCCAAGTTGAAATAATTTGTAGCTGACATTTTGTATCATTCCTTTTGGTTGCGGTTCTCAGTCGAGGCATCAATCTAAATCAATAAATAAGTAGCAATAATGTTCACAGTTTGCTATCGTTCGGTAGTTAATTTGCAGTGATAAAGTTGGACAGGTTTTCAATTTAATATTGGAAGCAAAAATCGCGCATTTAGTTATTTTGATATAAATAATTGATTTTTGATTATGATACATGCGTAGGTCGCACAACATTAAAAAGTGAAAGTTAAAATTTACATGAGAATACTTTTCACTCCTTTTCTGGTAGTCATGTACATGAATTCATGTTATTTATTAAACTAAAATTGATCTGTGGTTCATCCCAATGTAGTACGGAAGATCATATCAGTAGATATGAGTACTCATACTTTTGGATTTGTTAATAAACACTTCTTGATAAAAAAACCCAAATCCCAATCGATTTGTATCGTATCTTGTCCGTCACCTTTTGAAGGCAATTCGTAGCAAAAGATAGCTGTAAGGACCCTTCCCCATAGCTACACATTGAGTTGTCCATACGAGTATCTGACATTTAGAGCTTAAGCCAATATCTTGTGATATGCTGACCGATAAGGTTTTACAGTTTCCAGGTAATAAAGGTCTCCGCTCGGTGATCTCCACCACTCCTAGTGACATCTTCAGGGCTGCGCTCGCACTAATCTCGGTTTCTTCACTACACGCTAGGGTGCAGGTCAGAGTCTATCGACAAGAGGTATTCGCGATGGGAGTTCGTGGGGAGTTTTAGCTGTCTTGTGTATTTCCGTCCGTATGTTAGAGTCAACTATCTCTAAAAGGGCAGGGTTATGGCAAATATGTGTCACGCACATTACAAAATATATTTTATTAGAATAAACACCATCGACAACTGAAATGAAAATCTTCCACCTAATCTTTAAGTTCTTCTTATCCTGGGCTATTGACAATACAATTTGCATTAATCATAGCAATGACAGTAATGATATAGCCCTGCCGTAGCAGCATGGAACTTCTCTTTATTAGTTCTGCAATTGAAAAAGCTACAAAATTAGATAACGCTTGGTCTAATCAAGATGGTAAATATCTTCTCGCCTTTCTGACCTCTTTCAATCTGTAGCCAATTGTGCAATGATCAGCTCTATTCACAATTGGTTTTCGTGTACCGCCAATGCCAAATGCCACTGAGCCATTTACTAGCGTGAATGTTTAGTATAGTGCAAATCAAGCTTACATGGTGCTACACCTTGGTAATAAAGTCTTTTTTCCAAGACACATATTACCTTGCTGTGATGAATTCATCAACGGTAATTCTTGCCGAACAACACGTAGGACCAATATCTACAAGGAGGCCACCTGTCTGTCTGTGTGTCGGATCAGTGACGTCACAATGACGTCACGCCAGAAGCGACAGACGTCAGAGGTGTCTGACAGTAAGTCAGGAGATGACTGACAGCCGACCGACTCCGCCGCAAACTTGTGCAACGAGTCCGGCCGCAAAATGGCCGCCGCTTTTAAATTTAAGAGCGGCCTGCAGTCGTCGAAGCGAAACGCCATTCACCGTACCCAAGACAACAAAGGTGTGGGAGGAGGCAAAGCGTGGGCAAGCACCCGATCCGCCCTTGAGGCGACGATAGGTGGACGACGTCTCGCGTTTGTGACGTAACACATTGCGTGACGTCTCGTCATCGCGAGAGTCGAAACGAGACTTTGAAGTGGTGGCTGACGGGGTGGCTGAAAGGTAAGAAGCGTGTCTGGATGATACCTGGGAAATCGTCTTCAACGAAAGTCTACATTCCACAAGAGTCTCGGTTTCAAGAAATAATTAACACAATCTGATTGAGCACCTACACAATATGCAAATCCTGGTGATGAAAATCTCGATTGGGAACAATGGGTCTAAATATGTTTGCAAACACAATTATTGTAACATAAACTTTAAGTAACTTAAGATGAATTAGATGAAAAGCCATTGGACTATACATTTATTTGTGGAAATGAATGCTCTAATGAGCTGGCACAGTCTTGCATTAGTGTGAGAAGGGTGAATCTTATATCGAGGATATTTCGCCCCACTATAAGGCTCAGAACTTGTTGCGTTGCAACGGGTGCATCCCAATATCTTTTTCGATTTTCAAACTTTAAAATTACATCACATGTGGATATGATGCGAATGATAGACTAGCTTTACCTACAGAGAAATAGCCAGAGTAATGTACTAAGCCTAATGCACATCTACTAATTGAGGACTGGACGAGTATTTCCCAAATCGTAATATTGTCGTAGAGCTTTAGTCTCAGGCAAAATACGCTTATAGTCGACCGACACGTGGCCATCACAGCGGGATATGGACGATGGCATCTTCAATATCCCATCAAGATGGTATGAATTCTTGCAATTGCATGTCATATCGAGTATATAAAGTCATTGGAATTGATCAGTATTGCATCGCCTGATCAACGAGTATAGAGATGGTCTAATTCAAAGCACATGGTGTTCCGATTGCGTGGATCTCATTAGAAAATCTCGATCAAAATATAAGAAAAGACGTACTCTTGCACGAATGATGCGATGCTTTCCAAATCTTTACCCACAATTGAGCATGAGACAATAGATGGGATGTTCCTCAGTATGACAGAAGGGGTAAATAGCACGTTTTATCAAGAGTTCATTTCTCATATAGATCTGTTGCTCTAAAGTTGCTGATAGGGAAACAGTTGTCACTATATATTACGAGTTGCAAAGGTTGCAAAACAATAAAGTGAACGTACATTACAGACAGACCTGAAAACCGAAACCCTCCACTTCCCTACTCCAAACCTAGTCTTCAACTAGTTCTAGGTCTCATATTATTGAAATATGTCGTAATGCATCACAAGATGATCAACATCCATCATACTTTTCCCCCCTATTTTCTTCTTTTTTATCAGGTCAGTTCGCATACTTGCATAGTCGTGGTCTGACATCTTCCAACATTAAGGAAACATTATTTAACAAAAAGATAACATGAAATAATGATATACTATATACAATATAAGGGCGTGATATACACTACACATTATGATAGATGGAGAGATGCTCAGACAATATTATCACCCTGACTAGATGATTTTCTATGACATCTACATCCAAAAACAGTCAGGAAACTTCACATGAAATATCAACAATACACTTCTTCGCATATCATAAATCCCACATCTTACGGTTCATCAAAGATACATTTAACAGCAATAGCAATAGCAAGCACCACGGTCCGACGCGGAGCTAAGCGTGACGGGTACCGTTCCCGGCATGCAGCGGCCTTTAATCACGTGACACAGGTACCAGCGCAACCTCTGCGTCTCCCAGGTATAATACAGTGAGGTGATGAGTTTCTGTATTGCCACTTAGGGGGTGCTCAAGGACTGCGCCTATATGGGCCTGCCTATACCCTCCAGGTAAGGTTGTGCAATATGGACCCTCCCAGGTCACCGTCCCCTGAGATAAGATGACATAAGACTCCTCGGTTGCGCCACCTGGTGGGACTGAGGTTGAGTGGGCTGGGCTTTGATCTGTGGATGGAGGTATTCATTGCCCTTGCCGGTGTGGTGGACTTGGGGGATGTGGGGTGAATGCGCGTGTGTACTGGAAGGATTGGAAGTATAATCCTGTCGTTACTGGGCTACACCTCTCAACCATTCCAACCTCCAAGCTGAATTCCCGGTCCTTCTGGTACCTAAATGTATGATTTTTACGAAGAATGGAAAGGTGAGCATCGATTTAGGAATTGGATCATGTTTGATCCCCTCACTAACACACAAAGGATCCAGGAATACGGGTTGTTCACAAGGGGATTTTGGAGGGTAACTGATGAGAAAAGAAAACCCTATTACCTTGGAAATCAGCGTTCTCCTAAAATAGAACAATGGTGGGCAGAAATGGTTTTTCCTTTTGGATTGTAGGGTTGTGGCGTCCTTCAGAGCTTACGGTCTATAGCAGATCCATGTGCGTAAGGATGGGTACAGTGGTGTCAGTGCATAAAGCTAGGAGACGGGTTGATTGACGTACGAACCAAATTTTATTAGTTTGATCAGATGATGTGATGCGCCATCCTTTATGTTATATTTTGTTTTGTCTTCTATGTCTTCTGTAGAGTTTGGAGTTGGTTAAAGATTTGTGTGAATTGGCAAAAATAATATTCCCTTATTTAAGCAGTGGTAGTAGTATGTCATGCATTTCAAATTTTTTAGTACCAGATCCTTTGTTAAAAATTCTCTAATTTCTTTTTAGAAAAGGAATCTTATGAAAAATTATTTTAATGTTCATGTTTCCATCTAAAAATCATCCCTAAATATTTGTAAGATTGTGCCATTAATCAATAAGCAGCGTCTGCAGTTGTTTCCTTGATGAACCAAATAAAACAACTTTAGTTATTTTTCACATTTCAAGTTAAATAATTACAATTATACCAGGCAACCTAGTCATCTAAATCATTTAGGAGTATATTTTAAACGCCATCTAGCGATGGCAAATAGGTGGTGAACCATTTAGACAGACTTCCTCATAGCCCCATTGAGTTAATTCTTTTCATAAGAATCTTATGATTTATCATATAAAAGATTTGCAGAAGTCTATGTATGCACACAAAGTAAATTTCTTGTCATTAATCGCATCGGATGTGCCACCCACCAGTTTAGCAACAGTTCCTATGGTTGAACGTTCCGGTCGGAACCCGTTTTGTTTTCACTGATAACTTTGTGTTCTTCCATAAATGCATACACCTGACGATATACAATATTTACAGTATCTTTCCTGATAGCAGGAGGAGGGGCACCGGTCTCATTTTTTGTATCAACTGAATTGTTCCTTTCCTTTCTCAGTGGAATCAGTAGCGCCTCCTTCCATGTCCCAGGAAAGACCCGAGCCACAAGTGAGACATTCAAGAGAAAAGTAAAATGATGAACTAGGGGTGATAGCTGGCATAACGCGTTGCCCCCTACCTCACGGTCAGGGCGCAAAACAGGCTACGTACGATACAGTAAAACCCCGCCTAACGGACAGCCCGCGTAAGCTGACACTTTGGCCCTGAACGGAGGGTGTTCTCATTTTCTGATCGCTTTTATACATAAACTTTGATAATTGCCTGTCTGCAAAGTTTTAATGGTTCTATGTCATTCCTCAAACTCAGTATTATGAAAAAGCAACATTGCCTCAAGAAAAATGATTTTGCAAATGCGCTAATACTTACTAAGATAAAGTTGGATACTCTGATACTGCTAAGATGAAGCAGACTATGTATAAAAGTTCAAGGCTGCAAGTCAAACAAATACAAGCCTTTCTCAAGTACCAAGTCAAACGTCTTTATCAGAAGCATCCCTCATCCCTGAATCAGAGAGTCCTTATGCCGAGTGTTCAAGACATGTGTACACAAAGACTAGCCCCACTTCAATATACCCAAAGCAGAGAACTTCATACAAAGATGTACATTAAATTAGTCGGCTACAAACCGCATACCGTTTTCCTCCTTCTTGCCTATTATCACCTTTTGGTGAGTCTTTATTTCCGAGTAAAAACCAACAAGAACGTGCATTGTCATCTGGTACACCGACATCCGACCACCCACCAGTGTCTACACTGCCCTGCCGGCCACGTTTAATGTGCCTGGGACCAGCTCCTAAAATCATACTCAAGAAATCCTGATCTACTCTGAAATGTAGATCTACATCGGCCAATGCATACCAATAATGTCAGATCTCATTTTGGCATTTCAAAAGGAAATAATCTGCAGCAAAAAATTAAGTTCAGAACCACCATTTGGGACTGACGACAAGTTCGCGTTGAGAAAAATGCCCAAGATTTATATTAGGATCAGGACCCAGGTAACAGGTTTACCTGGCAACCCCACATACCAGAGTTAAACCACGCACACGCCAAGCCCACCTTTGATCTCCTTATTTCGGACGCCTTTCCCGTCGGCCACCTGGTGTTCGTAGCGCCCCCACGTGGCGCCTCGTGGTGTTAACGGAACTGACGTGAATCACCTCATGACCACTTCCGGGGAGACGCTGAGGGGTTGTCTGTGTGTAGGTCAGGAGTGTCTGAGATATCTTCCTTTCATGTGTGAGCTTGCGGTTATTGGATAAAGAAAGGGTAGTTATTTACGTTGTGAAAAGTTAAATTCTGTGGTACTTTCTTTGCTGAAGAGTGGTGCTGTAACTATATTCATTTGCATCGCCGAGTCTGATAAAGGGGAGATATTGCTCTTGGTTATAACATACTTGCTGATAAGTCCTCTGCTTGGAAATAAAGTATTTGACGTAACATTATCAGCTGCAGACCCAGGACTTTCAAAAAGGGGGGCAATATATGGGAGGACAGAATAGGGGAGGGGTAGAGACGGCTTACTTCACCACATTCAGACCTATCCTTCTGACTCAGAATATGATTGTACTCGTCCCTCGCGCTTGCTTGAGATCCCCAACTGACTTTTTGAGCGTGATCCTGTTCTCAGATAGGCTGAGAAATACTTCAGGAGGCGTGGATTAGAGGTATGCAGCTTGCCTCTTCAGCAGGCTTGTTTTACTATCTATGGACCAAAACTATGCAAATTATCCAATACAGCACAGTGATGGCGTAATCCACGATCCATCATTGCAGTCTCCCATCATGTCCTTTCTCATGGAAGTATTTATTACGGTAAAGGTCTCTGCTAGGGGAGCGATAATTAGATCAACCAATGGTGCATGGTGCTGACCAAGAAAGTAAAACCTTTTTCAAATTAGTATATACCTGTGCACGAATGTCCCATACGTACAGGGCAGCTGTACGGATTCCGTGGTGCACATTGTGCATGAACTAATAGTTCGTACATTCCGAAGTACCGCGTTTTTCCATTTGAAATGGAAATAACAGGTATGGTTACACAGATGTATTATAAAAGGCAGCATCGATGTAACTAACTGGCATATTGAGAGTTAGCATTCACTTACTGCAGGTAGCATATGTGTAACCACACCTGTGACAGACAGTCCAAGTGCAAATCTCAGTCCCAGACCTGTGAAAATAAGTGACGGGCGTGTAGCACAAATTTCAATTTTTGAAAACAATATATTCCCTTGACATTTTCTGCATTTCTGTAGATGGATCTTCTACGTTTTTTTACCAAAGGCATTCCATAACTGAAACGAAATACATTGCAATCTGTTCCTTAAACTGACAAAGCTATGATGTTCAAATGAAGAACGAATTTCAGTGCAAGGACTAGATCCAGCACCAAGTTGAAGTATCACTAATAGTATTAGTTCTTTGAAATAGAGTTCATCAGATTATCTATTTTGACTTATCGTTAAACCATGTACACTTCCACCCTGTCTTTCATAGATCTACTGACGTGCCAGATATGCTAATTAATATAATTATTTTGCACCTGTAATAAACCAAAATAAGTGATATAAGATTAGGTTTTCCTCAGGTGTGGCAGCTATCTTTTATCACCTACTGTTGAACGTGTCGTTCTTATGTCATATAGTTCGCAAGTTCTTTAGGGGATTAACCATTTGGGAAAACCTTCTTTTTTTTTCAGTGCCTCTCAAAAAAGTTAAGTTTTTCAGGCACGTCAAACCAATTGCCAGCCATTTGAGGCTGTTTGCCCTTTATATGGTCTAATTTCTCTGCGAAAGTATAAACACGCTTTACATACCAGCTGATGGCTGAATAAAGAACCTGGACGAAAAAAAATATCCAGAATGATCTCTCAATTACATATCCCAATTATGTAATGGACCAAATAGATGGGCAACTTGTGGAACCCTATATAAAAATGCATGTAGTTTTTTGGGTTTTTTATTTAACGAAGTGTTCAAAGAAGCACCATGTAACAAGATCAGGTTCTCTTCTGAGATATCTCTGCATGTCCCTGAAGTGAGACGTGAGAGATTGAAAAGATCCCGTTTTACGTGGTACAGTTCATCCCCAATTTGAGCACGCCACCAAAGGCATCGGTCATCCACTGAGAATGGAGACACAACAGTAATTTACAAAACATGTAAAATATCAAAGTGTGCTGATTATCGGGTATAGAGCCATCCAAGCAGATACTTGATGGAGGGCGTTAGCCCCCGGTTAGTTTACATGGGTGTGGCGTGCTGCAGTCAAAACCCTGAAAACCCGAACTGTCAATTGAGAGTGATGGATCTGGGACTGGAATCCCTAATCACCTGTCAGTATTGATGGATTAGATTTAATTAGACACATTTCTCGTGACGCCCGTGGATATAAGCGTTTATGCACAGACCCATGACGGTTTTGTATTTAAAGGCAAAGTTGGAAGGTGATAATGCAAAGCATCAGAATTTATTTTGCCTACATCTATGGGGAATTTATACCAATTTCCAATACAGTCGACAAACATCTTCGTATAGGTGTTTTGGTACACATTGGATAGTATATATACTATAGATTACTTTAGCTGCACACTTTATCACCTACCATTCTTATATTGTATATCTATGTACTTTTGAAAATTGTATACTTTGTACTACCATTGGAAGATCTGGAAAATGGCCCAGAAATGGAATGTTTAATAAAAATTTTTTAAAAAAACATGATCTACATTCTAGGATTCTGCAAATGTGATAAAAGGCTATCGCCTCTCTACACTGGCAATATAGACTAGAGCAGGTCCGTGTATAACTACCACATGATGTTATATTCACAAGAGTTACTCCGGCTTCGTAAAGGCCAGCTGTTCAATTCATACCAATGTCTTAAAATAAACTCGATCAGATATGAACAAAATAAAGCTTAGCTTAATGAAGTTTGAAATGGCGAAAAAGTAGTTGATCCAGTAAATTGGATGAAATAATTTTTCAAAGATATAGCTGATAGTTTTTTGGGGGGTTGTCCTGAGTCTCACCACCTACTAAATTGAGTTCTTCGCTTTCTTTTAGTATTCTATATAAATAACACTTCTTAATCCACTCTACTCACCCATTTATTCATCCTCTAGCCCTCACATCCCAAACTGCTCCGGTCATATCCCCAGCCCTTTACCCTATACTGTTAATCAGCTATCCATAAATCATTATCTGTTGCATAAATCCATAGGTGTCAATTCACAGTTTTATTGTCGCACATCGTACCCACCTTTAGATGTCAAGCACAAACAAGACAACTACATTTCACGCCCGTCGTCAACATTAGCATGCCATGTAGTGGTAAGAGGATATTCCAATGCCTCACGCTTCACATACCGTGCATTATCCTCCATGATGCAGACAGGTGCCCCTTTCATGTTAGGTTGACAATTGAGGTTACTGTTGGTACTTTACAATATCCTCCCCTAAACTCCTACCAAGTCAGGCAAGGGTGAAAGCCCTGAGGGAATTCCCACCAGGTCAAATAGGGACAGTATCATATCAGACATCTTTTCAAGAAACCATGATCAGATTCCCTGTATTGTGAGTAGAGATCCCGCATCATGTAGCGCATCCCAGGGAGCGTTAGATATTTGAATTAGTTATCACCGGTATCTAAAAGCTTACATAGACGAAGTACAAGACTAGTTAGGAGCAATTTTGTCCTATTAGATCCACTCACATATGATGGTTTTACAAGCCATCGGTTTAAGTATTAGATTTTCAAATATTTTACAATGGCATTGGACTGTCCTGGTGCACCCCTCTCATAAGATCTCACCCTCTCAAAGTGGTATTCTGTACTCTCACTATGCTCTATACAAGAAGAATTCTTAACGAACTAGGCTTAGAGCCTTGAGAACCCACTGGCCTGCCTCCCGTGCTGAAGACGTACATCAATGTAACCCAAAGATTCCTATAATCTCAATGATGCCACCTAGCAGGAATACTGTGTGCCAGTGGATTCTCAACGCTCTAAGCCTAGTTCGTTAAGAATTCTGCTCCCATAGAGCGTAGTGATAACCTTGTACAGAATACCACAGAGAGGGTGTGAGATCTTAAGATAGGGGTGCACCACTGGTCTCGGTTAGAATACCTTTTATTATTCAGGATGAACCAAAACCAGAGAGCCGAAAACCCTGTAGACTATTCTACTACTACTAGTGCCTTCTAGTGTGTTGCCTATGTAGAAGGGACTTTTTCCAGGAGTGTGCACATTGACCGCATTGGAGAAATTACATCTATTTTCTACAGAGTGTTTTATTTAGTTTACATAGATTCGGTGGGGCCACTGTTCTACCTTGGCCCATTTTCAAACACAACGTGTCTTTTGTAAGAAAGGTTGTACATCTGAAACATGTACGACATCTCAATACATGCAGCAGGATGAGTGGTAAGGTGTAACGGAAGGCTAACGAACAGACAGACTAAAATGGGCTTTACCGGTAACATTTAAAAACTGAAAAAACACAATTAAGAATGCTCTTTGTGGAGGTTCCAGACCAATATAAGATGTAGGAAGTGAGGAAGAAACCTGCCGGATGCTGCATGGGTCGTCAGTGAGAGGTCACGTGTCTTCTGACGCGTGCAGGTCACGTGGGGACGTGCGGGACGGCGACCACGTCATGTGACAGCGTCACGTGTTACTTTACGGCAACATGCTGGGTCGTCCACATCACACGTGGGGGAAGGTGGGACGTATTGTCGTACTTATCAGGTCAATGATGGATTCCCCAGAGCACCCAAATCATACATCCCTATGAATTCTCCAACGTTGTGAGCTTATTTAGGAGCTGTAGGTTAAACCCGGCCATCATGATGTCCTGACCTTGCAGTCCTTGTACTGGATCTATTACTACCATACAGGGAATGTCATAGACTGGCCTCAGCCCCTGTGTCCTACCCCTCCACCCCTTCTGAGTGACACAGGGACTGGTCTCATCCGTAATCGGCCGTGTAGACTGGCGCGATTTTGCGCCACACTCCCCAAGCAGAGGTCTGGATACTGGTCAGGATATCTGCTGGGAGATTGATACCCTCTCACTTTGATCTCAATCGAGACATAGTCAGGAGTAGACAAAATATATTGCTATGACAACACAGGCAGCCAGGGAACTGGAGATGGGGAGAGGGGAGGGGTAGAGGGAGGTATAGGGTTACAGGGAGCGACTTGGGGTCATAAACAGGAGATTCTGGTCAGAGTGGACAAGTCTTTGATTCATGGGCCAGTCAGAGAAGGACACATGCTATAATGAATTGTATTCCGATTTTCTTAAATCATTTAATAAATGTTCATAATCAAAGACTTGAGCAAGTCTAGGAATGTCAGTGTAAAGCAATGCTATCTGGTGTGACGACTGGGCGGATAAACTAATAGCGATAAGGAGGTGCACGATGCATGCCTGGTCGTGTAGTATCTCAACATCGGACCACTGACAACCACCTTTTGTGAGAAAGGATCCAACATTGTCCGTACCCCCTGTTGCTTAGGGTACGGGAAGAAATAAGCAGGACTCAAATTGAATTCCACTGAAATGTAATTATATAGAACGACCCGACCATACTGTAGAAGCTACAAAACGAGATGATAATTTACGGTTCGTACGGAACGACGCGTGAAAAGTAGTTGTATTGTCTGAGGTTCTATGTAATGGAACTGGTATTGTTATGTGTTGAGAATTGTGTCTAGCTTGCCCACCTATTTACTAGAAACAAATGATATGTTCATCATCGACGAATGAGAGTGGAATTATGAAAAAGAGATACAAATTAAAGGTTTTGGTTTTATCCAACCTGGTTCATCCACTCTATCCCGCTTGGCAACCAGCCAACTAGTCACATCTAAAACTGCTTTGCAGGGTTCAAATATGTGAAGTACCAATGGATCAATGAGGTAATCCAGTCTGTAGTGTTTGGTCATAGTCACCTGGGCACACATTTATGACACTAAGACACTGGTTCTTCTGCACCTTGACAATATCACAGAGTTGGCATGCAGGTATAGTGAAGGGATACCACGCTCAAAAATACTTCATACCCCTATGAGACCTAAAGCCCAATGTCCATCTACCAATTTCGGAACATTTATGTACCTTTGTCGGCGACAAACGGACGGTAATTTGTCTCAGCCAAAGCATCGTAACGGAGTCGGCCGTAGTCGGTAGATGTAGGACAGTTAGGCAAGGGTGAGCACCCGATTTGTGAACCACCTCCTTCAAATGTCCTTTTGTCGCTGACAAGTTGTGGTTTCTATGTTCCAAAATCGGTGGCTAAAGGTTAATCAACATGTTGATAAATCTAGGTGCCGACTGTTCCTAAATCCTAACTCCGTCGGCTGGGGGTACATAATCGTATATCTGTCGGTAAGCGTAGACCGATTTGCCTAGGACACCCGCCACCCCCTCTCTTGGAGGGCTACCGGCCAAGCAAGGGGTTATGTAATTTGACTGAGACAAGTTCACCGATTCCTATACGATTTTGGATTGGTAGATGGGTATCTGGCTTTAGAAAATTATGGTGATGCGAATAGTGCCTTCTTGAATACCACTGACCATCTTGTACTGATTACAGGCTTTGCTGATCAGGCAGGCATGTTGGAGTAATGGGAAGAAACCAGAACAAATACTGGGAACAAATGGTATGTTCATTATTGATGAATCGACATGTGGGTCATTTGCTCAACTGTCAACCAGTTACTTCTACAACTGCCTCTGGGCGTCGATTTGTGTGAAGCACCAGTGGGTCAATAAGGTACTACAGTCTGTGGTGATTGGTCATGGATAGGCCAGTGCATGGAAGCGCCACAGGTTCACCCTTATCATGTAACCCGGCTTGTATAAAAAGCCGGGTCTGCAGCAGGTAGACAGGTCAATTCCTGTGTTTTATTTTCTGAGAAAGGAACTGCTTGGGGTTTCACACATAGTGCGATCTTCCATACCCTCCCGGTGGTTGAGTTAGGGCTGTTTCATTATCTCCCGTGCTGCCACCTAGCACCTGGTGCTAAGGGACGAAGATCCAGGATTGAGCTTCTGCTCTCCTACATTTAGATTTATTGTATATAAGGAAATGTTGATAAAACCTTGTTTTATTGAAGTTCTCATGTCTGGTTTTCTGTGATTAGGGGTTACCGGATTACCCAGCTTTCACCCGAAAACAAACCGACCTGTGGGTGAACACATCCACAGGCCTAGGGTAGCACTTTTATTCGCTGGATCCATACAATCATCCGAGGTTAGATCAGATAAACGCGGCAACTACTACAAACATATGAACTACACATATCTGTATACATGTAAAGTAGAACCCCGCCTAACGGACACGTAGCATAAGCGGACACCCTGTGTTGATGGACACCTTAGATGCTTATTTTCAAGCCATGTAGGCGGACACCCCACATAAGCGGACTCTTTGGCCCAGAACAGAGGGTGTCCACTTACGCGGGGCTCTACTTTAATTCTTTATTAACCTTACGATCCTGAGACGATACATGTATAGAAAGTATCAGAGTGAGTGTTGCTTATTAGGCTAAACCCTCGTAAAGATTACCCACCAGAACCATTAAATATAAAACGTTCAAATATCAAAGGCCTCGCGTGTAGGTTTGCGGGATAATTTACCGTTATTGTCATACGTGTGTAGCCATGTGCATTCATATCAAATTCTCGATGCATGTCTGAGTAACTTACTCTATACTCGTTGGTCTGAGGCAACGACATATGCTCAATAACCAGCAATGCCCCAGCGAACGCACAAATTACGCATAATTAAACACGCATTTCTTTCTAACATCTCCTCATCGAGCGGTCTCCACAGAGGCGTTTACCAGTGAGCACGCATGCGTAGACTACGTCCGGCAGCCACCTCGTGGTGGTCTCACGAGCTATCCAGGTCTCACTACACTCCTTTCCCACGCTCCGTCGGAACGTAGCGTGACACACAGCCATCTCCACGGGCCATTTACAGCTGTTTTAAACCAGAAGGAAAACACCGTTGTGATACCTGGCCGCTCGGGGGACGCTAGCGGGGCCCCGCGCCCCTCAAGGAGCGAGCCCGTAGCGACACGCTACACCACGTGGTCAGCCGGTGTCCTGGGAAAAAGCAGACCTGGGATGACGCGCCGTCGACCCGTGTCGCAGGTAATATATGACCCCATAAGACAAGCTGGCGTTACGCTATACACTGTTTGCATACGAAACAGTTCTCTTTATTCCTGGATGCATGTGTGGCACTGCGTCAGAGCTGAGGGTGGGTGAGCGGAGTACGCACCTTCATAGTTGGCGACAGATCACCAGAGGTCGTGGGAGGATCTCTGGCCATACAGTGACAGTAGATTCCTAAACAAAGAAAGTGTCTTGATTCTCCACCTCGGTTGGCAACTTTCCTGAAGAACCAGTGTTGCGTGTAGTGCTTATATCTAATAAAGGAAAATGCCCAGAGATAACTGCTAGGTTCTGTGAAGAGGAAATGAGATCGAAAGTCATGGTTAATATATGGTTAATGTATATAGTAGTGTTTAGCAGTAATGGAATGATTCCAAGGGATTTTAAGTGATATATATTTAGAATGTGAGTTCAGTGTGTGCACAATTTTTTAATCAAATATTCCCTGAATCTGTTCCAGTGTATCTGACATAAGTTAATGGCCTACACATCAGGTGAACCTTATGTGGTAGGTGCACAGCTGCTGAATGATTACCAAACATATCTGTGAAACTGTGACACAAGATAAAAGTAATGGTTTCACGGAAAGTGTAATGACAACACAGTTCGAGGATCAAGACATATTGGTATACATGGTCCATCTGTGCGCACGCGCAGGTGTGATTTCTGTCTGGCCGGGACAAGGATGTCTCCACTGAGGTTTATTAATAATCTCCTGCGTAGATTCAATTACCAGCTTTTGGGGAGTGTAATTTACCAGGATCCAAGGGGGCTAATTCTATGGGGCAAGGTGTGATCAGTAGGCCAGGTGCAACGTTACAGACTTATTGGATAAGTCTCGAGTGACTGGCTCCGTAGACGTAACTCCCTGGCTAAGTCAGCGAGATTAGAAAAATTCTGAAAGGTCCAACATTCCCTGAAGTAAGCCATTCATTTCACCCGTCAACCTAAACCTTCCTCTATTCATACCCAAACCGTATGAGTACGTTATTTAGGAACGAAGCTCTGAGTTAATACAACTCGACCACCGCACCCCTCCGCCAACAGGGGCGTTCTATACTTGGGAAGACAACAACAAAAAACCCTCGTCTCACACCCTTTGTGGTGACATCACAGCACTCGCCGATGACGTAATACACGAGAAGAGCTGACGTAAACGGGCAGTGGTATTGGATCACGAGATCTTTGTTTGTGGGAGGTGTTGATGGGGTTTTTGTCCAATGTCGTCTGCTTCTCGGGAATTGACTGACCAGTGGTGGCATCCGGGTTTCTTTGTCGTCTGTCGAGCCACCTGGAGGTTTATGAAGCGACTGCCATTGTTCCACCCCATGTCTCACCATGGGGAGCACTATCTGCTTGGAGACGGTTCCATTATTAGCTCTTATAAAATCACTTATCGTCTCAGCTTAATGAACATCATATCATAACGTTGGCTGCCATTTGGAAGATGATATTAAATCTTAGAATCATATGAACACTTGTATTTATTTTTAGACCGGATACATGAACTGATTTCATCAGATAAAAGTAATTTTATTCCTTCATTACTATGTACAATGTCGTAAAATATCAGAATCATCGTATAACAATCCTTTGTCAAAAACAGATGTTAGTGCTCATTCAAAGATTATACAAAAGTATAGTATATAAAGTTTATGTACAGTGAGTTCACACCAATTATTCCAAGTAATCTGCCAGGGAATTACCTTCAAAACCTAACCGAGGGATGAAGTGATGGTAACTACAATCATTGCTTCGCATGTGTAAATAATAACTAAATGATTAAAATTGTCTGTGTATTGCGTAGTTCTGAAATAGTCTGAGATCCAAGACGCCTGTTGAAATGAAGAACACATATTTTTGTCTAGTATGAGATTCGACATACAATTATCATCAAACATACGGACCATGATCTTCACTAAAATAAATGCTTAGAATGGCCGCCAGACATTATCATTCAGAAAGCATTGTCCTTGGCCGGGATCGGAGTTACTTTTGCCCTCATGTTCTGGCTTGAGTTCGTCTTGCGTGGGTTGAGTGATGGAGTCTTTGCAGACATAGATGTCTTTATATCGCTCATAACGTTCATTCCCCGCCAGCACGGTCCTGTTTTCGAACCGAGACCGTCGATCCCACCACGTCCTCGAATCTCCATCCTCTACATTTAGCGGGGACTTTTTCATGGACAAATCGCATACTTCATCTTGACCTCTGACCTCGTCTCGCATCACGTGATCGCTGACGTCATAAGCTGGTCCAGGGACGTCATTGGCGTCAGTGGGACGCGGGGGAGACGCCCGGAGAACGCTCTCTGTGCTGGACCGACAAGCGCCCGGTCTGACGCCCATGCACACTTCCGGTGACCGCTCGTAAGTGGCGTTAGAGTGGACCCGCTGCAACCCGAGGGCAAGGCGTTGTAACAGCTGGAGCCTGACGTCAGGCGCGATGTCAGGCGAGCGGTTGACGTACCACATGACGTTGGCGGCACACTGGTTGAAACCCGCAGTGTATTTTGGTGACGTCTGACGAATCTTTTCTGCAAAATAAAGTAAAATCAGTTAACTTATCAACAGGAATGGGAGAGATAGGGACATTGCTACAACATATATACATGTACTATCAAGAAGCGTCACGAAATTTCATATTATTGTTTATATGTTGTGAGTTGTCTTCACAGAGTGATATAGCAAAGCAGAGTTCAGTGATATCTGTAGAGGGAGATAACCAACGTCACATAAATAATCTTATGAAATAGAGTGACATTTAGATTTTATTCTACCCCATTTTTAACTACATATATATACTACATATATCACACGTGGCATATACCTTTCTTATGGCATAACCCAGGGTTAGAGTCATACCATTTTAAGTATTATGGAGACTTATATGAGGGGTAAGATAAATGTCGATATATACCTGCCATTGGTATAGTGTAACTGCTCTTATAGTTACACTGAGCATATTCAAACCGCATCACAATGCAGTATATTTCTGATAATATTGCAGGAAAACTTCATTCTCTATTTTGGGAGACTTGATTTACGTAAAGGAAATATGATGATGGTCATTTTGATTGTGTTACAGTGCAATTGGACATAAAGAGCGATGAAACAATAGACCAATGTGAATTGTGTTTTGTGATGTTGAATTATTGGGACAATGTGACTAATATGTGAATAAAAGAGGAGAAACAACATGTATCGTAGAAAATGTTAATGTACAAGTACATGTTTAGCGCATCAACAATCATCAAGGTAGCGGTCTTTCTCAATTTATGCTCTATGCAATAATTGTCCGAGGTGTGTAATGAGGTGTGTAATGAGATGAAACAAAGTGGATGGAATCATTTACGGTATTAAATATTAATAGACAGCGTTTACTTTCTAACCACAGTCGAATTGTAGAAAGGATTTCCAAACACGGGCATACTTGATTTAATCATGCTTGTTTGTTTCCTGATTTTGGCTGGTTATTTGTCTAACAAAGCATCGCCAATTTTGATTGGCTGAGATTAGTTTTCGGGCTGATCTATTAACGAACCTGATTGGTGGACGCTCCTCAGGAAACGCACGGCCATCTCCAGTATATCGGCTTTCTCCATGCGGCTATAGTCTCTCTCCTGGAACAAGTACATTCAATCAATCCACATCTTCAAAGGCGGAGCAAGTCGTGCAGATAAATACGCATTTACGGCGTAGACAATTTAACACTGTAAACGCAACAATTATGAAATTGCAGATAGAGATATGGCCTCTGGGGTGAGGTGGGGTTAGAAATGGAACGTTTCAGATTTCTGATATCGCGTGTGTGCGTGTGAGGTGTGCGGATGGAGGGGAGGAGGGGTGTCTCCCGATATAGTGGTCCTCCTCATGCGATGAAACACAGCCCGACGCGATCGTGATTGATCGCAAGTCACCATGAGACCAAATAACCTCTGGTACCACTATGATAGTAGCTCGGCTTGTCTAAACTATCGTAGAAGGTGCCGAATTGATGACTTTACTCAATTTCAAGTTTGCATGCTTCCACATACTTTACGTCTATAAGACACCGAAATTTGTTCCCGATTCATCCTCACCATCGGCTCGGTGGGAGTCGAGAATAAAATTTCGGTGTCTTATACCTATAAGACACCGACATGTAGACTCTTCCCGACGACACCTCCTCCTTTTATAACCTTGTAAATTACCCGGATTAAGATCAAAGAGAGCCGCCAGGAGCCGAGCTGGGGTGAGCCACGGGCCGCTGGTGTGGAATCATAGAAATTAATTCAAAGTTTAATAACTTCGGATCCAATCTCTTTGATCTTAATCGGGTCGCTGCGCAAGGTCATAAAGTGAAGATGTGT
Organism: Alentia gelatinosa; assembly: GCA_950022655.1. Taxonomy (NCBI): domain Eukaryota; kingdom Metazoa; phylum Annelida; class Polychaeta; order Phyllodocida; family Polynoidae; genus Alentia; species Alentia gelatinosa. Next base: position 17,494,104 of record OX465590.1, read on the forward strand.
GATCGGCAAAGGGTATAAGACAGCGACCCGACCATTGAACCCGATCACACCTTTGCCCGACGAATCCGTCGGGTCGGTCAGAACCGGGTCGCTGTACGCACTTCACAGACCCGATTTTAATCGGGTCGGGCATTACTAGCGTGGAGGTAATGACAGACCTGTCCGACCTTAATCGTGTCGCTGTACGCACTTCACCGACTGTTCCCGATTCTGAGTAGGCCGTTTCAACAGCAATGCTACCCATCCCCTAGTCCGATTTAGAAGTGGCCTATATCGATCTGTAGGGGAGATAGAGGCGATGACGAATCTGAAAACTGATTTCCAATATCTTATTCGAATCAAAAGTTATTAAACTTTGAATAATTTTCTATGAAACCACACCAGCGGCCCATGGCTCACCACGGCTCAGCTCCCGGCGGCTCTCTTTGATCTCACTCGGTTCACTGTACAAGGTCATAAAGTGGAGAGGTGTGATCGGCAATCGGCGTTGAGGGTATAAGACAGCGACATTCTTGTTACCGATTATAATCGGTGATCGGATCGGTGAGAATTTGTGGAAAATGTCGCCGTCTTATGGGCTATAACACAGCGACATTCTTGTTCCCGATTATAATCGGTGATCGGATCGGTGAGAATCTGTAGAAAATGTCGCTGTCTTATGGGCTTTATGGACTTTATAGGCTTTAAGCCATTTCTCGCAGTAACAATCTAACAGAGCACTTGAGACAACTTCAATGTTTTGATAACAAGCCTATATAGATGTGTTTTCAAATATATGATATAGCGGAGCACATGTTGCCCGCAGCAATATATCTAATGATTCGTCGTGTTAGTCTTGATGCTGTACTTCAAAGACAACATGCTGACAGCACAGAAACCATTGGCAATATTGATAAACACAATGCCATTTACAAAAGTGGAACAATTTGCTGATCAACAATGATATTTTAATGTAAGAAGACCACGATCCATGACGACACTTGAGAGAAATTTAGAGCTAGAGTAATATGAACGAGATGATAGCCGAGTGAATATTCTAAAGCCCCCCAAATGAGATAGTGAACGGGGACTCAGGCCAAATATGAATATGTTTCTGATTTTATCTTAGACTGAAAATGTTTTTCTCTTTATCGCCGATTGAGTATGAGTTGCCGTTTTTGCAAGCCTGTTGGGTACGAGTTCCTAATATTAAGCTTATGGATTTCTATACTAGGCTAAGATAATAATCTTTTCGAGCAAGGGCCCACTTCTACTTGTTTGGTGTTTTCCGAGCTGCCAGTACTGGGTTGGTCCAGTTATGAGGCTGCGTCTTCAATAGCCCTATCTTTCGCCACAAGAAGCCTTTGTATACACACGTGTAATTAATGTCAACCCATGTCAAGAAACTCAACTGATCGTCATCTCGGGGAAGCTGTCAGAACTTGTCATCATAAATAGGGGCGTGGCCTGCGCTGATGGACAACTCCCGCCACACAAAACAGCCCATTTATTCTCGCTTCCATTCTCGTCTTTCACTGATAAAAACACCACTATATACTCTCACCTCTTTCCTATATGCAAGCTGCAAGACCAGAGCACCTGTTTTTGTTTGGCTTTTCCAGCTATTTTTTCCCCCATGTGTGTGTCCCATTTTTATATACTTTGTTGGGTCTTTTTTGTCACTTTTCCCTTGCCGTGTTGTGATTTGGCCGCCATTGCCTTAGTTCCTGGCTGGGCCAGCAGGTGGCAGGTCGGTCGTCAGGTGAGTGGGCTGTAGCGACCCGGGGAGTGACGAGAGCGTGGGAAACAGAACGGCCGACCAGGGTATATCTTGATCCCGCTGTGGGACATATCGTATATACCCCGTCTTTTATCCAGTAAGGAAGAGAGGTGTTCGCCAGGTGAAATTGGAAAGGGTCCATGTATCATTAAGTGTCCTGGGTATTAAACTGTAGTAGTGGGAGGGCAAGGGGTCCATCTGCCTGGGTTCAAACATGAATTGACTAGGAACAACATGTATGTGCGTTAACTGATTAAACGTTTGTGTAAATATATATATATATATATATATATATATATATATACATATACATGTATATATATATATCAATATACACATATATCATTTAGCTATATATGTTTATACATCTCATGATCAGAATGGTATATGCATAGACGAATTATTTGAATTAATTATATAATTCTTCAACTACCTATAACCCCAACACGAAACGGTCTTAATATCGGGCTGGTCGCTTTATTGAGAACCCTTTTAGCACGAAGAAACACATTATATTCCAACGATACATGGCCTTAATGGCGGGTTGGTGGTCATCCTAGTGAGCGAATGACTAATCAGACGATAAAAATAGCATATTTCTATATAACACGGTAAAATACTACCCATTAGAGGAAATATATGATTCCGGGTTGATTGCTTGTTTCAGGCAGTATTAAACTGTCCACCTTGCGTTATATTTCACCAATCTCAGCCTAGGCTATGTTTTCTCCCTCTTTCCCTTGGCCCTACCCTCTTCGCTCTACTATACATTGCTACCTTCTCATGAAGGAGTGAACACCCGTGCCCCTCTCAGCGGGAACTCCACAATGGAGGCATTGAATCTAACGTGCAGACACGTGCCCAACCCCAGCCCCTCACCATCCCTACCTCTCTCCTCCCCCAGGCATGATCACCACCTGCCTTTGATCTCCTGACCTCACTGGAGGATGGAGGCTACCAGAGGACAAGGTATGTGAGTGGGTGGAAGCGAGGTGGGGTGGGGGAGGCACGTGGCGGGAAACAGCCTGAGAAGAGCCAGGTATAGCGGGGTGATACAGGAAGGCGGGTAGACTTGCTCAAGTCTTTGATTATGAACATTTATTAAATGATTCAACACAATAAGAATAAAGTTCATTAAAGTATGTATCCTTCTGTGACTGGCCCATGAATCGAATACTTGTCCACTATGAACCAAATCTCCTGTTTATGACCCCTAGCCACGCCCTGCAACCCTATACTTCCTCCTACCCCTCCCCCTCCCCTCCTCCAGTTCCCTGGCCGCATCTATTTTCATAGCAATAAATTTCGCCTGCTCCTGACTGTGACTCGATTGAGATCGAAGTGAGAGGGTATCAATCTCCCAGCAGATATTCTCACCTGTAACCAGGATTTCTGTATCTATAGAGAGTGTTGGGAATGCTGGAGTTAAACAGCCCCAGAAATCCAACACCATTACCGATTGTACCAGTTCCTGTATCCCAGCAAGGAGAGTAGCCATAGGATGCAGGGACTGGAGCCAGTCTAGAAGGTGGGGTGAGGGGTGTACAGCTCCGGGGGCATGACTTACTCACCGCAGCATGACGACTGGGGATGTCGACCATGGGAATTTGCCGCAGCGTCGCATTGAAAACCACATTCATTATGATGATTAATTGGAGTGATAGTTATCAACTCACTTTCATCACCAGCTGTCAGAAGGCGTGGGATTTTGTGACTGGGGTTTGTATATTACCGCTTACAGATGGAAAGTACCTCGCCCCTGCTGTGTCGCTTAGTGGTGACATTAACGATAAGATCTTAAGACAGATTCTTTTTTTTTTAAACTGAGGTGTAATATTTGAACGTATTATAAAACACGGTGTATGCGGGGCGGAAAATATGGCCATTTTGGTTTGCTCTTTTATATACCACCTTCATATCTACAGTAAAAATAAGGCAGCTATCCTTCATTTTTTATGCCTAATATTGAACCCACAATTCAATATCGACTTTTGAGTACTTGCGTCATTCAAACCTGTAATTTCTTCTCCGATTTTACATGTTTTAAGGATGATATATATGAAGTACTGAGGTATTGGTTATAGTTAAGGAAAGATGGAATAGATGACCAACAACAGAAGTATAGCACAGATTGGCTGACAAAGTATCATTACTGATTCACATCGATTGAATCAGAAGTTCACTGTACTGGAAACTGAAAATAATGATCAAGAATATTCAACTTTGAAGAGTCATTTCAATATTAAGAAGCTCGCTCGATCTATTCGTGAAACTAATACCTTTTGTTTGTTGCTTTGAGCTAGAAATTAGACATAAAAAGATAAGACTTTTGAAATGCAATGCGATATCACTTTTATTTTCAGAATATTTTGATACCAAAGAATTAGACTGCTCTACCACCATAACATCAATATTGTGCGCCTGTAGATCATTATGAAAAGCTTTAAAGTCTGACACTCAGCGAGGACCAGCGGAACACAGATTTACCGAAATGAAAGTATGACCTTAAACCCCAACATCATCCCACCTACTGCTTGATAATTATCTGGTTTGTTTTTCATTCAAGCTATATTTCATGCCTCTGATCTCGGTATACATAGCTGACAGATGCGTTACAGGGAATTGTGGAGAGATTAACTAAATTAAAAAATAAGAACAAAAATAAAGGCTGAGTAATGAATGGAGAGGAGAGTATACATATATCAAACTTCGTTATAATATTTGTCTCAAGAGCTATCCAGAATAATTATTTGTAATCAGCTTCTTTAGATTTAGATGACATTAGGCAAACCTTATAGAAGAGAAAGTTTGAGATTAGCAGAAGTTTAAAATAATGGAACCATCTGAGAGTAGAATAATGACTAGAAGTATATGGAGCGATGAGCCTTTGGGAAAGTATCATATAATTAACGAAGAAAGGGCAATTCCTCTTCCTTCCACTTCGTGCCAAAAATCATAGTCTTTCCAATATGAAGATGTCAACTAGACTGCCCCACAGTACTCTGTTAAACATCTCATCTGACAACTAATCAAATGTTACACTGATATAGTTCTAATTATACAATAGCTAGCATATATATAGTTAAGTGCTGATAACAGAAATCTAAATACGTACATCTCTGTTTAGACTATGAAGCACCAGACTCTTCAGTTCATCCAAACTCCGGTTGATTCGCTCACGTCTTCGTCTTTCGATCAAGGGTTTGTGTGCCTTTGGAGCAAAACAATCTCTTTTATAAACAACGTGTCATATTCTTTTTTTTCATTTAGTCACAGGAAAAAAGAGATCAGTACATGCATACAACAGATAGATAGGTTTTATACCCCCACCCCCTTGGCAATATTCCTGGTACCTCAACCCGCTAGAGATATATCATATTCCATCTTAAGTGCTGTTGTGCTGTTGGTCATTGAATAACAGTTATGCTGAGAGGGTTCTCATTCGATAGAATTATTCTTTATACATTATTTCACAGAGAAGCAAGACATATGCGACTGAGATAACTTAATTCTATACATGTATTTAGTGACCAGTAAAAGGACAGAATCAGCGGGTGCCTGAGCAAACATGTATGCAGAAAATACTTTCCACTTTCTGAAATAGATCACATATGATTAGAAGACATGTACATATGAATTCCGTTTGATATTTTCACCCTCAAACACTTTATTCTGAATTTCGTAGACGCCTTATCAACAGAGAGCTACTGATTCCCAGTATGAGTACTATCATGCATTACTTCTGTTATCGGTCCTAGTAAACTTAACTGTATTTATCTGTTAGAGAATAACTCTCATACTATTTTGACATATTTCATTCCTCATAGCCACCAATCATTTTGTTTGTAAACAATGAACCTGACCTGATATACAGATACAAGGTTAAATTTCAAAATTCTTACATTTCCTCGATCTTCATTTTCAAAATGGTCTTGTCATCTTGAATTATTTTGTTCATATTGCAACTGAACTCAATGCGATACCTGAAGTATCATTACACAATAACTATAAGTAGTCACCATATTTTCTACAATGTAGTAGCCACGCCTACATAGACTTTAAGTGTTAGTCACATTCAATGACATTCAAGGCCAAGGTCACCGTTGTTTTACCAAGAAGGAAATCCAAGCAAACATATCACACCGTATCTCACAAAGGTTACGCTACTGCGATCGTGGACAATGGATGGTGACGCCTTTTCTATGATCAACTCGAGCGTAGGTTAAGGTTAGTTACTCGTACAAGTATCATTTGCCTTCAAGTCAAGGACCCCTAATGGTATACATCCCATAATAAGATATATGTCTCATTTTTGTTTATCAAATTATTACCATGTTCATGATACTATCATGAATATGCAAAGACGACAGTGATCTACAAACAGCCAGGATATCCTGGTGAGCAGATATAATGTCAAAATCCCAAAGATACAAACAAGACAAATCCTTTGGAGACGATAAGCAAACACTTGTCATCACATTTAAAGTACTGCTTGCTATTGATTTCCCTTGCTTTTGGTATTTTGTATTTGTATTGATAATAACTCTACCCTCAAAATTGAATACTGCCTGGTGATCCTCCGGAGTTGCCTGAAAGTCTTAGAAAGAAACTGATGAGATCGTTTGGAGTGCTTCAAAATATTCACTCGGCTACCGCCTCGTTCATATTACTGCGCACTCCAAACTCGATGGCGAACGAGGACACAGACCAAGCACGAAAATGTTTCTGATTTTATCTTAGCCTGGAAATATGTATCTGTTTATTACCCATTGAGAATGAGTTACCCTACTCGCAAGCCTGTTGAGAACGAGTTCCTGATGTTAAGCCTATGGACGTTTATTCCAGGCTAAGATAAATCCTCAGCTGGAACTCAATCAGAGGTCAAAGAATGCACAGTCCAGTATGCCAACAATTACACCATGAGAAATCAGTTTAAGAGACACTTCCCTGTGTCATTCACATCTTGACATCACCTCTGTGCTCCCGTCAGTAATGCTAATTATTAAGAATGTAACTCCCACTGCAGCTGTCTGACAAGTTATAACTGCTGTGTGACAAGGTCGTGGAGAGTTAGGTTCTGTTAACTCTACCCATGTCTCATAAACCATGTATAAGTGTCGTTCTGCATTAGAAGTAACCGTGGCCTACCTTGCTGTGGTTGTCCCCAGTGTCCATGATGCAAGCCGAGGCAGGGCAAAGTTTCCGGGAATGACTACGAGGCAGTGGTACTCTAATAGAGGGCCTTGTAAGGTGGCTCCCAGAAACCAGCACTGCAAATCTCCCGCTAGGTGGCCAACTAGTCCTAATGTACCTAGAAGGTATGTCTCCCCCCTAACTGCCCGGCTGATTCTTCCCATAATAAAACCACACCAAAATACTCCCATCTTCACCCCCTCCTCTGCTTCACATCCACCCGCCCCCTTCTTCACTAACCAGCCAATCAGGTCACGACCTACGTCCGGGAGTCCCGCCCACCCAGGTGTCAATCATGCTGCCAGGGGACTGTTGACAAAATTGAAAGAGCTTTACTTTCCCTGACCAGGTGTATACCAACTTAAAGCGCCTATTTTTGGTTTGAGGTGCTTCTGATCTCCATATTTAATTGATAACACATTAGATTAAACCCTCTATAGATAGACCTATATCTGTGCACATATACATATTATACATAAATTTTACATAGCGTGAATTGATTAAATACAAATGTAAATCTCACAAGTCTATAGTATAGGGATGTTACAACGATATGGCATCTGACAGGGTATCCATAAGGCAATGGTATGTGATAAGGACGTGTGTCAACATTAAAAGAAAAATCTGCACATCGTCCATCTGTACAGCTGTTGATCATGACACACTCGTCCATCACCGCCATGACCACAGGTGTGAGGATTTTTAATCTTTATGACACAGGTCATAATTGGTAACGCAATTCATACCATGGGTGAAAGAAGGATTATGCAGGCATTTATGCATATGGACTGTCATCGTATTTTGAGTGTTACCTCTCCATAGGCATTGCCCCGTCAGTACATCTGGGGTATACGGAAATCCTGACAATGATAAACACAAGGGGGCGTATCATTATTAGCCGGCCCCAGTGCAGAAACGTGGGGTGGACAGTGTATTCCCTGAGTTGTATGTCCACGGTATTAGTTTCTTCCACAGACCGCTTAGTGGCACGCAGGGCAACTTTGAGCCATGAATGACGCTGTCTGGTGAATGTTCGCCACACTAAAGGGTAATTAAGTCTATATCACTTACATGTACACAAATTTTTTTTAAATTTTTTTTTTATTCAGGTATCATTCGTAAGTACATGTCCGCGATCTTCCATAACACCTTGTGTGGCTTTTTGTGTTCTGCATTCTTCTTACGTAATTTGCTTGCGCCACGTGATATATGTATATATGTATGGTAACAAAACGAGGTAAAACCTCAGGTAATTTACAAAATATAATTTAAGTATGTTATATATGATACACAATACAATACAATAATCCAACTAGGGAACAGGTTATAGTGTACATCCAAGCTTAACAACTATCTTATAACTAAGGATGAAAGGTTGATGGGTTGATAGTGTCTAAGGTGTACAATACTTTCGACTATACTAACTCACTGTTGGCAGTTCCTCAGTTGTTCATTCATTATGGTCTTAAGTTTGAGAAATTAACAGCGTTTTCGTCTTAGCATATGAATATGAAATATTATATTATGATATTATACATATGATATACGTACCAAATGCACAGGGATGTAGAGGGGAGAGTAAATTTGAAAACAGTTAACTAATACATTGTACCTTAATTATCTTTATGGAGAGATGCTCAGAATTATCCCTGGCTATTGGTCTCGTCCTCTGTTGTGAAGTTGTTAAAGCAAAGTGCAATAAGATCTTGCCTTTATCACATTCAAGTCATCCGGTATCACTAAAATTTATTATGTGATAGCGATGGTTTTGTTATAACATAATTTCCTTTCAAAACACCATAGATCTATGGGTATCAGCCTAGCTTCCTATAAATAGCACAACCCGTCAGTGTATTGAGTACGGGAGTTTATCTCACCCCTGGTACAAGTTTATCCATAGAAATAACATTAGGAAGAAAATACTCAACGATCACGCCCGTAAAGTGACAATACTACGCCACAGGCGTGGCATAGTGAATGTGAGATGACGTCATATGGATTTGCTAAGTATATTCTTATCATTCTGATATTCTGATGCCATTTAATGTCATAGAAAAGGGTGAGATGAATCCAGAACCGCACTCGAATTGTAAAATACACAATATTCCAGTTCTATATAAGTATTGGAATACTGTGGTTATAGGCAGACTCGGTGTAAGACTCAGGATCGGGGCCTGGAGCAGGAGCGAGAGCTTGATGTTGGTGAAGGTGCACAGGGAATGTAGGGGGAGACTGATGGACGGCTGTGAGGATGAGTTTGCAGAGTGATGGTGGCGGCGTTGGCATTGGCGGCGGTTGCGGCAGTTGGGGAGACCGGGAGGTGGGGGATGGGCACTGGATGATCATCGGTGTCTAATCGCAGAAACGTGGTCAACTGTCCCGATGTTAGGTGACCTTCCGACGCGATTTTCATTTATTATCGGAAGGTGCATCGTAGACCATATCGGAGCCATATCGCAGTAGGCGGACGCCAGGCCTTAGATTATTGATATCCAGTAAAAATAAACGAGGCTATTTTACAATATGTAGTATTCCTTTAACCAACAAAGTCTAATAACCTTGTAGTTCTATCAATAACAGGCCCCGCGAGGAGGAGTTAGGTAGGAGGATGGGGAAGGATAGGAATCAGAGAATTAAGACGAGTCTAGGTGTCTGGCGACTAACTGCCCAGCCAGGCTGCCCGTTGACCGGTCGAGTGGTCACCTCTGACCAACCTTGACATGCCCTTGACCACCGTCCCAGCCCTGCCTTGTGTCCACAGCCTTGACCGTTAACCTGCGGGTCATTGGTCGTTGGTCAGTGGACCCCAGCTGTGTCAGGTCCTCTGGTTGTTTAGCCATCTTAAAATGACCCCAACACACACCACACACAACACACGCCCACTTCGCAGCTTCCTTATGTCTGTTCCGGATAAATTGTCATCGTGTTGGGATCTCCAATCAGAATGCACCAGCTTCTTTCCAGCAACAAGCTCTGCATTATTTCTCACACTTAAACCCAATATTCAATTCTTCGTATGCATTGTGAAAATAAAACACCTAAGCTCATGTACAATAATAAAACAATTCAATTCTTTTCTACACCACTAAAGGTCTATTTAGTAGATCATTTACTATCCTTCCTACATTTCCTTTATTATTCAAACATCCCTTCCTTAAGTCAGTTCTTTTAACAATTCTAGCCCGAGTTTTGCTTTGAGGCATATTTTTTATCAGTCAAAGGTTGCTCGAACTGGAAATGAAGATTTCCCTATTTTCAGTTGAAAGTCTATGGAATAGACATTACTTGATAGAACATATATACCATTGCCTCAGACTATTATTAGAATGTGGTACAGGTCAATTGATAGATAACATACTTGCAACTACGGAAATTATGCTTTCATTTCTGACTTCTTTCACTTAAAGTTTCCGATCGTGGGGGGGGGGGGGGGGGGACCTCTCTGAACAAATATGTATGTGACAATATTATGATAAATAACCATGCGCTTTGAATGTACCTGCCCTACCTTTGTGCTGAGTAATTATAAATTTGGTAATAGCTATTGTCAATGAATCAATGAATAATTATCTTCGGAAATCTGCAGACTCATTTGAGAAATTGTTCCAGACATCCTTATAACGGATTTCTATCCATTTTTCTGCCTGATGCAGTATTATTCAAGTTCTTCTTCCCTTTCCTGCTTCCTACGTTCATACCCCATCACATGCCTCATAACAATTTCATGCCTAATTTCAGTTCGTGTGTTAACCCGCCTGACATTTGGTAATGGAGGGGGAGTAAACATGTGTGATATGTTTGTCATACATATCCGTTTTCTTTGGATAAATGTTGATAAACACTCACGTGAACAGAGGGCATGACGTCTCGGTCGTAATTGCATACACATTACACAAGCATATGATTTATCCTAGCGAATCACATACGCATAAACAAATGACGTGTTCTTTGTGATTACAAAAAGACAAATATCTATGACGTGACTCACGTTATCATGATGTGTTCTGGAAATCTTAACGAGTTTTCCCAGCGCCCACTCTAAAACGAGGGGGTGGACAAAGTCACCGTTACCTCCCGCGTGTTCATTGATGCACATCAATACATTTTTCTTACCCCGACCCCCACCCCTTTCATCCCCGGCGGGAATCCCAATGAGCAAAACGTCCGAGAAAGTGATGCGCCTCTCTGCCCCCTCCTACACGCCCCCTGGTGGCGCCTGTTAATAAGTCCCCGGACACGTGACCCGCGGCCATGTTGGACAGCGATGACAGCGCCACCTAGAATCGCTCAGGTGTGGTAGGCCTGTCTGGAGGCGTGGGAAACTGTGGCCAGGTATGAACCGTAGTGAAGGTCTGGAGTGGCGGGGTAGGTGGGCGGGAGGGGAGAGGGTGGGACAAGATGGTCAGGAGCAGGTAAATATCATCGTGAGTCGGCGATAGAGGTGGGAGGGGGACAGTGGTAGGCACGGGAGGGTGGATAAGTAGCCTATATGATGTTTGCGTACAGTTGATACTAAGGATATAATTTCTTACCTTCGGGAACTCTGTAATAGTCTGGTCAATAGAAAAATATTTATTAGTAAATTTCTTAAGGTCTAGATACCAGGATATTCCTATGACTTAACCTGATTGCCCTGACCAGGCGTGCTGGTGGGTGAGGTCACTGTTGATTGATAGAAGGATACTCCAAGGAGGATATAAGGTAACCCGGAGCTAGGTATTAAACAAACCCTGACTAGAAGTTGTGTGTGTGGTGTTACTCTGTCTGTCTGTCTGTCTGTCTGTCTGTCTGTCTGTCTGTCTGTCTGTCTGTCTGTCTGTCTCTCTCTCTCTCTCTCTCTCTCTCTCTCTTTCTTTCTTATGGAAAGAACCGTTGGTTGATTCTCTGGGACTAATACACCTCCCCTTTCAGACTCATACAATGACATTAGTGTATATGGTAGTTCTAGAGAAGAGAGACAATAGAATATACATGTACAAGTACATGAATCTGGATAAGGATCTTAGCGAAATTAGGTATTTATTCATGATTAGGTAGGGAGGAGTGATTCGGTAGACAGTGAGATCCGAATTGAATTTGAGCGATGCAATTATTAAATTGGAATAAGTGGGTATAATTTTGCAGAATTGCTCTTATGTGGACATGACGAAACCGATAAGAAATTAGACATTGATAAGTGTAGGTGGGTACGACAAGAAGGGGGACATATATTCTGAAAAGGGTTAGAAAACTGTAAGAGTATCTAAGTGTGGTTTTGCGTTTGAATAGAATATAATACGCAAACCAATTATGTCAGACAGACAATATAGTCTGGGAAAAGAAAGCAACAAATAGAGAAAGCAACAAAACCGATATAGAACTTTCATGACTCAGCAAAGACTCTTCTTATTCAATATAGGGGCTTGTCACGCATGGGTTATTCTCTTTGAGTGTGAAATTCACAAATAAATAGCAAATCTTTGCAAACCTAGAATCAAAGAGTGTGAAGTAGATACGACACAGGACACCGTTATAATTCATATATCACCTTTGCCTATCAATCCACTGGCCGATGTTTTACTGTATTTAATATGAAGCCCAATCTCAATTACTTTTTCCGTGGTCGTAAAAGTATCTTTGAGCAAAAATATAATACTTATAATTGCGTTTAAGTATTACTCATACTCGCTCGTAAGGAAAGAACCGTTGGTTGACTCATTGAGGTGTATCCGACATGTCAAAGGGCAGGGCGATATGAGGCTTTTAACGCCGACACTTTGATGGTGACGAGATTGCCTTTAATGAAAAACGACACATATGAAATATGTTCTTTCAAGTCCATAAAATTGCAGGAAATCCATGCATTTTGTTTATAACTTATAGAGTTAGGCCGAAGATGCAAAGGTACAATGGCAGACGGACATCTATGGGGTTTGAATCAATACATACTTAAGAATTCATAATAGTATTTAGCTTTGAAGAGTTAATATACAGGTTTTTTTTACCATAATCTCTTTGTACGCCTTAACTCAGTCAGACACGGTCTGCCACTGCACGAAGGAGAAGTGGCGTTGACGAATATCAGAGGATACAGGGGTCCTGATCAAATCATTGTTATAAACAGATCCCTGGAGATTAGGACCGGGTTAAATGTGGGGATAATGAGCAGCTTGTATCTGAAAGCCTGAGAAATACAGTTTCTCGCCTGGAGCCAATACCCCATGGACTTGCCACAGCCTTTCAATGGAATCTTTTGAAGTCATATATCCATTTGTGTTATACTTATCTATACAACTATATCTACCACATTTACGTTTGTTAACAGGTGGTCATCGCAATAAAATATGCTCAATGTAGGCAGGTTGGACGCTCAGTGTTATATCATTTGAGGATATCTTAAAGTGGCACTACTTAATCATGGTCCCATCATATATGTACTTAAGACAATCTTTATACCGGGATATCAGACCAAACACCATATCTGATATTTACTATAGTGCTGCCTGCCATATGGCACCGTAGCCGTATCACACACCCGACACGCTTGACCTAATTGAGTGTGCTGATTTAATCACACACCTTCACCCAGTCACATCCTCCCACTTCCGGTTAAAGAGAAGAATGAAATTTGACCAATATTGAATACGCGTTAATATTGGTGGAAATTGTATTCTTGTATTTAAACCCATGATGCTCCATATATGTGATACTCATATATGCTTCAATAATTGCATTTTCATTGCTGTGAATCATATACAACTCGTACAAACTGTGACGGCAATGGAGTAGCAAAATTAAATCCATCAACAGGTATCATGAAAGTCTAACTCTCGTCATGCCTGACACACTCCAATTGGGCTAGTCTAATCTTTGGGAGCAAATCCAACGTGGAACTGACAAGATAAGACAATTGCTGCCGAGTCTCACTTTAAAGAGCAATAAGCAGGGTTTTACCGCCCTAGCGCCCTCTGGTTGCCGCCCGCAGAGTGGCGCCACCCTGAGGCGAGGGGCGGAACCACATCCCTCCAACGGGACCCAGAACGAGGTTGGCGCCCCGGAAGTGAAAGTGGGTGCGAAAGGACTTCCGGGTCAGAGGTGAATTATGGGGTACGGGGTTTTATCTTTGCGCGCCATCTAGGGATGTCAGCGGCAACGGGGGTGGGCGTCAACAGGATATAACGCGATGACGTCGTTTAGCTCAGCTGGATATGTGCGGACATGTGCAGAGTGATGTATTGTTCACCAATAAGGGGTTGTGTGGACTCTACTCAGTGGGTTAACAAGGAATCTGTGTGCCTACAAGTGGTTCTCTTTGTTTATTGGTCGAGACACGTGTACTAATTGTTGTGATTTGTATCTAATTCACATATTGCACTGTTCGCTTTGATAGTATCCTAATTATTTTTATCCCACCCCTGGAACAGGTTGTGCCATTGAGTTAACGTTGAAATAAAATATGCCACGCTCACCTACGTAGAGTGTCAATTCTCTGCCATTGCAGTGGCGGAGAATAGTTCCGACGCTATTGTTTGAAGAATTCAATACATGATTATATTATTGCTTAAAATCGACTGTAAGGTCCGTGTTGGGGGTGAGATAAAAACAGAACCGCTTTCGAAATGTTCGCCATGACCGCTATCAAGGGTATCGGTCGCCGTTATTCACTTTGTGTGCAAGAAGGCCGATGTTGACCTTAGCAAGCGTGCTGGAGAACTCTCCGACGATGAGGTCGAGAAAATCATCACCATCGTATCCAACCCCCGCCAGTACAAGATCCCAGACCGGTTCCTCAACAGACAAAAGGATACTAACGACGGAAAATATAGCCAGGTCATGTCCAACTACTTGCATACGCTCACTCGTTTGGATGCTCCGTATCATCACTCGGCTACGCCTCGTGACGATTACTACGCATCCAAACTCGTGGCGTAGTGGTTCAAAATACGTTTCTAAAGACAGTTCTGCTTAAGTATTACATGAGTATCAAGATTTCCTATGCAAAAAGAAGTATAAACATAGTCATTTTTTCTTTTTGTTCCTATATTTTATTCAAGAAAAGGTTTAACAACTATCATGTTTAATGTTTGTCATCATAGAAGAAAATAATGAATACCATCAATATGTTTCCTAGGGATATTTTCTCCCCCACCCTCACACACACACCAGCCTTACCAAAACGCACGTGAGACATTGGTTCTAATTGGGCACAGTAGGGAGGCCTGTGACAAACTCGTAAGAATAGCTTTGGTTGGATGGACTTTTCATCCAAACCGGAAACAGGGTTCCAAAGAGTGTTTTAAATAATTCCTTTCCCACCAGTGTGTAACGCACCTGTTCAGATAGTTTGCTATCAACGCGACGTACCATATCATTTATTTGATAATGTATTTGATGATTTTAACTGATGCTCTTTAGATGAGAATCTAATCAGTAAAACTGCCTTTGATGACTACCGCAATAACGTCATACGTACGTTTGCACCAAGGCTGTCGGTTCTACTATTAATTAGCTGGTAAACGCACCATATGTTATACTAAATTCTCTCATCAGTTACCCTACTCCTCACTAATGGTACGACCGTTATGCTGCAATAGGCTTAAATACGGTGATCACTCTCTCTTTTATATTCCATTTGGCATAAAGTTAAGGATTCAAACATAAACTAATGAGCATCTCCTGAACATTTTTATCCATAGGAAACCTTTGTCTACGCTTATTCTTAGGATATATATAAATATATATATATATATATATATATATATATATATATATATATATATATATATATACAGTAAAACCCCTCTTAAGGGGGCACCTTCCGTTCCGGGCAAAGTGTCCCCTTAAGCGGGGTGGCCCCTTAAGCGGGGTTTTCAGTCTGTCATTGGTTATACAATAGAGAATACTTACATAAATGAAGGAAACGATGGTTATTAGGTTAAAAGGTTTATCAATAACACATAAATAAGCAAATAATATATATATGTCCCCTTAAGCGGGGTTTTTAAGTATTTCATATGTCCCCTAAAGCGGGGTGTCCCCTTAAGCGGGGTGTCCCTTTAAGCGGGGTTAAAATAAACTCTTAATAGTGGGAAAAATTTCCGTTCCGAGCAAATTGTCCCCTTAAGCGGGGTGGCCCCTTAAGCGGGGTGTCCCGGCGGAGGGGCTTTACTGTATATATATTGAGAGAGAGAGAGAGAGAGAGAGAGAGAGAGAGAGAGAGAGAGAGAGAGAGAGAGAGAGAGCGAGTCTCGTATAGATATACTCCCTAGTTTTGATTTTACGTAAGAATACAAAGGGCAGGGGAAACCTTAGCAGTATGGGTAATTCGAAACATAATAGTGATATCATTGCCCAACGTGTTAAGTGTAGCCAATAAAGAAATAGTGCACGCCAAGTGCTAGACTCCCATGTCCTTCACATCGTGGGTTCCGTGGACGATAGGTGTTTCATTTATCCTTTTCAGTCAAGCCTAGGACCTTTATTAACAGCCCCAGCGGGTATCGTTGATTTTCACTTTCACCAACCCCTGTTTGATCTACCCCTTATTTTATGAAGAACGCCAAGAGTCTGTACAAAAATGTGTCAAATGCAAAAAGAACACCTTTTTTAAATCCTTGGGCGACACTTACGTGAAGGCAATAGGAAACTGCGCGGTGCAACCACCTGCACATGCAATCGCACCTGCCTCAATATCAGGTAACTGAGGTGCCTTGAGTGGAATTCACATGGAGAGATTCATGTACCTTCCAGGCCATTTGTCTGAGACAAATCCCATTCAGATTATATACTAGAACAAAATCTCCTTGTCTGGATGGTAGGGATAAAATCTCGGAGGCGAGTATGAATTGTATGCATGTAAGTGTAGTATATAATTCAATCAGTGAGTAGGGCTATCTACCAGGAGGACACCAACTATGGTCGCGACGATTAATGCATAAATCTGTTAATTTCAATTATGTTCTGGCGGCATTTGAAATATGATACGCCTGTAGCAATACATAGCGGTCTTATATAGAACGAGTTGAGCATGTACAAGCATGGTGGGTCGTTATATATTTATCATGTACCGTTAATCAATAAGATCTTACCATATATTTGCATAGATAACATGGCGACGTCTACATACTTCTGATATTTGAATGTGTTCGGTACAGTCAACGAGTAAAGTAGGTATAACAGTGTACTGCACAGGGTACAGTACAGAATTTATACTGCATAAGGAGCAGCAGTACGTAATTATCAAATATACTGTACGGGTAATCCAGAAAGGTCCGTAAACAATACAAGGTATAACATACAATCACAACAAGGTTACTATGCTTCACTATTTTTATATGCAATGTACCTGAAATATCAATGATTGATATTTACCCAAAACATGAAGACATCAAGCCGTCCATAGTATGGTATGATGGCGGAAATCAGCGTGCACCTTGCATAGTGTGTGAGTATTGTTTTTCCTGTATCCCAGCATATTAGTATTAGTGTATAGCATTATTGATATGATTGGTCTATTGTACGCTACCACTGACGATGATGATTAAGCTGATTCGAAAAGGATTTAAAGAACATTTCGCGACGTCTATTTTTGGACTGTAATCTACCCAAAAAGCTATCATTAAACTAGCAGAGAAAATCGAGTTTCAAATTTCAAATACACAAACACATATATGTATATTTATCTTCATCAACTTATTAATCTACCATGACCTACTCGCTTATCCGTCTTGAACAACCCATTCCCTTACACCCACATGTATGGGTATGCACGTGCCTACCCGTGTTCGCACGTGAGTGAGGGAGTGTCTAGCCCCACTTTTCATCTCTACATTCCCCTATAGTTCCTCCCAAAGGCCACAGAATTCCCCACTGCTTCCTGGCAGGGATGTGGCGCTACTTCAAAGGCAGTAAAACACAATAGGAATGCCCAGAATTGCACATCCCGCAGGTAGGGCGTCCTCAGTGGGCACACCGCTTCCCTGTGCTTGATTGCCAGGTAAGGCCTTAGCCCAGAGCCATCCCCTCTTATTATGCTAATATCTCCCTTATTCCCAGCACTACTGGTATTCACCCCTTCCATTTTTTCTTCCGATTCTCCCATAACATTTTTACCAACCCAGTTTCAGTTAGACCAGAAAAAATGTTGTGTATTGTTCAAAGATCTTTTGAATCCCCCGCCGCAGTTTAACATTTTTTTGAGGTTCTATAGAAATGAGTTGACCTCAGGAATACCAGGTTTCCAGGTGGGTTGGGCTGTGGATATTTCTAGCGTAACGTAATACTTGGTAGAATTAAGCGCCCCAAACCCAAAGAGAGATTGGTCAGGAAAAGAAAGGGGTATTGTTATAACAAAATCCATCACAAGAAGGAGGGAACAGTTAATAACTAAAAAAATATATGTGGCGCGAAAAGAGGACCTATAAAAGTCTGTAGATGTATATCAGTGTCAATCTTATTGAGGAAAAATGTCCCTATTATCTCTGTGGTGTTGTGACACAACTATTTAACCACATATGCAATCATCATGACAGCTACAATATATGTACTTTGGTTTAAAGGGTGATGATGTAGATGGCACATTGAAAGGTTCAATCCGTTATCTTATTCATCTAAGAAATAAGAGGAACTCTGAAATTCTGAGATCGTTTTCTTAGCTGTTAATTTTTGAATATGACTACCGATCATCCGGAACTTTAGTATGATCAATCAATTGCCAATTCATTTAAAAAAATCCATTCATAGTTATAGTCTTGCGTTATCAATGATCACACCAAGATCGATATTTTACATTAAATTCATTCAATGTGATATATTCCAGGATTCGGGACAAATAAGATAAAAGAAAATCTCCAAACAGTGTGCAGAGTTCTGTTCAAGATAGCTATGTTATATACATACTCAAAGAGGTATCTCAAGAGAAAAAAAAGGAAAAGGCTTATACTGTAACAATAACAAGATAAAACAAGGGGTTCTAAAGGTAGAATCTAAATGTCAATGAACGCTGCTTATATCAAAAATATCTTGGTATGCATCATATTTATAGGCAAAGCTCTGGTTTATAAAGATTAGCAAATCTATCTTAAGGAGCTGATGTAGATTTTAAAGAATTAGTTTTCTCAAGACCAAACTACACATGTCAAGTCTTGTCAATTCCTTTATACCATGACATTCCCCATAGCAGTGTCGCACACTTACTACAGGTTCTCTATCACTAAACACCAATGAAATTCGAATTTAGATTCAAGGCGTAGGTCTTTGATGTGGAAATTCCATTTTATGCTAGACCAGAGTGTGCGGCCAATATGAAGCCCTGAACACGCCCGACCGATGGTCCGTGAAGGATGTGGTGTTGAGGCATCCCCAGGTGTCCAGTGAGCACCATCCCCCTCCCATCTCCCCGACTCCTCTCACCTGTACAGGTGTTCAGATCAAAGCGCCTTCTTTAAAATGTGACCATTGACACCTCAACACCCCCGGAGACCGATCAACCCTTAAAGCACCCGAGCCCCGTACGGACCCGCCCATACTGGACAGTGATTAGAGCCGATAAGAACAGAGACAAAACTTATTACAATAGCCCCCATGACCACGCATCTATGAGTACTCCTCTGAGTGTTAGCCGTATTCCCAGATGGAGGCTTTGTATTATATTTGAACACCTTTTCAGGTGTGTCTCATGTGGGTATGACCACACCCCTCTATGGTCTCCATACCTGTACAGGTAGGTTCCCGCGGTGCACCATAGGCATTCTGGAGGCTCTTCAGGTGCGCTTAATTTTTCCCCAAGGGTCAGAAGTTTCGCCCAGAGCATAGTCGCCATTTGAACCTGCGTGCCATTTGAAATACCCACTTCCGGTTAACATCTAGGAAATCTTTTGATGATACTATATGTCTCATCTGGAAATTAAGATATTCCAGGAATGTGGGAATTCATGAATTAATTCGGTGTTATTTTTCACTATATTCTTAGTACGATTAACGTAAAAAATAGGTAATATTATTAGCATTGTATTATTTTCCATTAGTATATATTTGCCTAAGAGTTAAGTAGCGCTATGAAAACAGGCAGCGTGCTTTTCACGGCAGAAGAAGCGTGGTGTGCGATGGACCGTGTCCGACATTGTTTCCTCACCAGGGCGGCGCCACTGTCGGGCCTCAGAAGTGCCCCACAGAATTGTCCCTCCTATTATCGCCCGGAAAGTGATGCTGGGCGCCCCCTCCCACCCCAACTCCCGTCACGAGGGGTGGGCGTTTCCATTGTCGGTCACCACTCAGGGGTCTATTAGGGGCTGGGAAGCTTCCCTGGCTCTGTTTTTCCTGCATGATTCATCACTTAAGCACATTTATGATGAGATACAACGATGAAAAGGACAAGAGGGGAACAATACGGAGATGCGTAGAGGCCTGTCTCAGTGGCCTGCTAATTAGAACCCCCGGCTCTCTGAGACGTTGTCAACTGACACGCTAACATCTCCACACTGTCCAAAAATAAGTGCCCTGTATCTCTATAATTTTCAAGATGGAAAACCGTCAAAAATTAGCTGCCGGTTCAAGTACTTTAATGATGCATTAAGAGCAATTCAAGAATACACAAGGTTTATGTTCACATATATATTTTGAATGCTGACCATATCTTGAATTATAGCCCCCTAATCCTCAAAGAACATATCGAATTTGAATGAAAATTTGCATACGTCTTCTATTCTTTAAAAGAAAATGATAAAGGTAATTTACTTCACTTAAAATTTTAGAGTCTCGAAAATATGCGCCTTCTTTTCAACTTTGGAGAGTAGCCATGGTTTTGGTAGCTGCTCTGTTCGTTGCGGTGGGGGACATACAATAAAGGTGGTAATTTCTAACCGAATTTTGCGAAGTTTGAAATTAAGAAACAGAATGTCTAACAGTCCCTCTCTTAATAATTTAGCGCGGTAGAAAATAGTTGAAAGAACATCGCAACTGAAGAGAATGTATTTGTTTTGATAGAACTGAGGCCAACTTTAATGATGTTGACAAAGACAGACCATGATATCTGATCACAAAGAACAACTTACCGTAAAGACGGAATACCATAATTGTATGACCCTGATAATATGTAATTTCAATACCAATTTATTCTTTAGTACTGTAATCGAAGGGCATTAGAAATATTCCCGCCTATCATTTACAAGATAATTTTAGTATAGAATATATTGGTTTTGGACAGTATACTATTCTACATCGCATATGATCTGGTGCATATTTGTTGCTTTAGTATCTATAATTTGTGATTTTAACGTAGATTATCCCTGTTTTAAATGGCACATAAATGAATTGGGTTAATAAATTTAGTGATCTTGACAAAATGCATTATATGTTTGACTACGCTGATTAAATATTAGTGCGCAAATCATACTGATACTTTACCCTTTTCTCTGAATATGTGTCTCTTTTTCTCTGTCTTTCTTTCTTGTAAATCGTTGGCATATGATTTGTTGCTTATAGATGCGTTACCTAACAAAAACACTTTGTTCGACTTTCAAATGTCATGGCCAAATATCTTGATATCATGTTTATTGACCTTTTTTCTTAGATTGAGCAGTTTTACTGTCACATTTATTCAGTACTTCTAGATTCCCCACTTGGCCTACTTCCAAACAACGGGCATGCTTTGCACAATGCCAGAACTAATAGAATATTTGATAAACACTGCTTCCTTGTTTATTTGAAAACACTACGTAATCCTTATACTTAGGAAGGACGTTTTTTAAACCTCAACTGTTTACTGGCACATATAAATATATTCTGTCTCTCGGAAGACAAATGAAGACAAAATGCAATCTGATACAAAATACCACATACAAACTGGCACAATGATAACATGCAAGAAATTAATGTTGTTAGAGGTGAACAAGTTTATATCACAGACCGCATTACAAGAAATCATTCTAGTACAGTTTGAAGAAATATCATCTTAATGGATTGAACAACTAAATATAGTAGAATCAGGTAAGGACCCAGGGTTGTATTTTTTTTTGTAAATGAGCTGAGTTTTTTTAATTTTCAGAATGTAGACAATGTAGTATCATAATATATTCAACCATATCTAGTACTGTCTGTCATATTCGAAAATAACATAAGCATAATAAAAAGAAAAACCATCGATCTCCAATAAATCAAATAATCTTCACCATCATTGCTGATGCTTTCAGATTTCACTCATTTTCGACCGCAGCATAAAGGAAGGAGACATAAACCTGGACCAAACATCCAGACAATGCAGGGACCCAGTCCTTGATGACCACTGTCATAATCCAGGGATTGCAGGCTTGGGTCCCGCCGGTGGTTCCATTGTAGACCCCTATCCTTAACTGTTCAAATGGTGCACTACACAGTCTTCCCTAGTACACATCTTACGCCTGAAGGTTATAATTACACCTTCTTTGACACAGTCTACATACGACCTCTACACCACTACCCATGCCTTGTGATCACAGTCAGGAGAAGTCCACGCATGTCCGTGAACTGTGGAGCTGAGTGTGATTGATGGTATATCAGTTCACAAATACTACACAAGAGGGCGCCACAGAGCTCGTGGTGCCTTTGGTGATGGCGAGGTCGTAGGGAGTGAAAACCCCCATAGACCATATGGTACCAGTGTAGCTGACCATGTTATAGTCGTTGCTTGGGCTATGATACAAAGTCAACACCGTTCAAATATGTAAAAGTCCTTAATATGGACTAATTTCCCAGTGATGTTTATTACTCATATTTACATTCTATCACCCCGTGAAACTTATTTTAAACCTATCCTATTTGAAGTTTCGATGAGCTAGTCCCATTACATCATTAGTTAAATGGAGAAGTGAGGATGGCAATAATGTTATTATTGAACTTGAAGGATTGACTAGACAGGCAGACAAAAAGAATCAATATAACAATTAGGATTCCAAACACAGCCAGATACAGGAGATCAGGAAATATTATCTGGAATATGTTATCGAGAGAAACTCAGTCTTTACCTAGGGGGGGTTTACTTAAGATAAGAGTTAGGGAAGAGTTACTAGAATATGAAGATCTATCAAATTGTTGATCATAAGTTCAGAGTGTAAGATATTTGAATATCAAATCGTGCCATGGTGTTGCTGATCATAAGATCCACATCTGTATACGCATGTAAGTTTTGGATGATCTACTGTCCTGTCCTTAGTGTTAACTTGTCATTCTACTGTTGTAGGTGACTCTCGTGAGGAAGAGCACCATTTTTGGAGATCATATGTTGTCGTTAATTATGTCGAATAAAAAAAAGCAGCTATTAGAGGAGCTACTCCGTTTTGGTGACTAACTTTGAATCATTTAGTCTGTTTACATGCTATGCCCCTAGCGTAATTATAGCAATACAAATGACAAAACAGGTAAGATACAAGAAAAAGTGAAAAGTGGTTTTAGGTGCAAAGTTAGGCCCCGTTCTTCAATATTGAAAGTAGTATCAGTCCAAGGTTATAAGTAGACTGGGGGCCTTGAAGTTAAATCCTTATACTTTCCCAGAAACCGATATTGATTTTAAATCATTTGAAATAACAGATGCGCTCTTTAAAAAGGATGAGAGGACAGGCACAGTTGTAGTGTTAGGGATGACCTGTTGGGGCAGGTTTGGAATGCGGAAGTGTGGCGCATGTTATGAGGAATGCTACTGGTTTTAGCGCTGAGTGTCGACGCGTCATGTCACAGCTGCAAAAACATGAAACATGTGATACATGTAGGTACGATCTCATTTGATATAAAATGAGGTGTCTACTTCTTTTTGACAAGGAAATTATTTTCAAACGCACCGGAAAAGGTAGAAAATATACCATCATAGCAATACTGGAATAGTCTATTCAACTGGTTTGAAAATGGCATATATGACCTGTATTATTTCAGGACAATTAATTTGCATTTTCGTAGAAGGTGGTCATGGATTTTGATTTTTTTTCATTTCGTTTATATTCAAGCTAGGACATTCATGGGAAATTTTGTAGTTTGTGTATGTGTGTTTTCTTAATCTTAAAGAGGTTTCTGCTATCACTTAATAGAAACAGATCTTAGACGAGATGTTTATAAAGCTAATATTTAGTTGGACATATCCTTTGTATTCAATTATTAGCTTGTTATAATGAAGATCAGATCTATATATGTATGATGCTATTAAATTTTAGTAGAGCTGATAGATATATGTAGCTACAGGGATAAAGGACACAGAGACAGAGGATTTTCAAATATATAAAACACAGTTTTTATTGTACAAGTATCCAGACTTGGAAATAATTGAGATCGACATGAACCGTCAACAAGATAACAAGGTGCAGTAACAAATATAACACGGTATAGTCGCTGAGCAGCCTCCATCGCGGTATGCATCAAAAGCAACAAATTAGAAGTTAGTTCTGCATCACTTATAGAATCAACAGGCTGAGTTAATGTGCTGCCTTTAGTCCAAGCAAATATGAGAGGTGTGCCATTTGTGTGTTGGCAATCAGTTCATTTTGCATAGTTTATTGTGAGGAAACCCTGCATGGATAGTATAAAAATATACTAAGGAATAAATAGCGACGATCTCTCTGATCGGTCAACTTCGTATGTGCTCTAGGTTCAAGGTCACATAATGTCCTTGATTTCTAGTTACTGATACGACCTTCAGATGGGGCCATTGTGTATCTGCAGATGGTTGAGGGAGCATTACATACTAATCACATCTGCCTTGCTCAGACAGTTAATGTTTGACCTTGACCGAGAGACTTGAGATGACCTTCATGGCTCACCATGGCCTCCAGACGTTCCTGGAGTCGATCTCGCGCATGACATTCACGGATTTCCGGTCGCCGCTCGGCATATATCCGTAAGGTGACGACACGGTCGATTTTGACCTCATGTGGGCTTTGACTTTGAGTTGTGGCGAGAGGCACCTGTCAATGACCTTGACCCCGTACGGGCTGCCCCAGGTAGCAGTAGGCGACGCCCGCTTGATATGTAGGTCACCGACGTCGACCATGGACACGTTCTCAAGGTCAAGGTCGGGAGAGTGGGAACCAGGAACGATCTGATCGACGCGAGGCGAGGCCCGGCGCGTTTTCAAGTCAACAGGCACCAAACCGGAAGTAGAACCGAAGTGAGGCATTTCCGGTTCCGGTTTGATGATCATAGTTGGCGCTGCCGAGCCGGGCAGACTTGTCTCGAGCGTGGCTGAAGGCACTCCACCCCGCGACGTCGTGACGACGTGAGGAGGCGGTGACGTCATGTGATGTGAGGGTGTCGTCACGGATGACGTCATGTGGGGTGACGCCATGTGGCGGGGAGGAGATGCTACAGGTTGCTGTATTGGGTGGGAGAGTCGGGGCTCGGCTGACATGGGGTCTACCGCCGTGAAGGAGTTGACGCGCTGGATGCAGTCGGCGAGATGGCCGAGCATGCGCATTTGGACGGTGTGCTCGACGCCGTGCGAAGTGCGCATGTACTGCATGACCTCTGAGGCGCATTCGTTGAACCCTGCGCGGTAGTTGTTCCAGACTGGAGGAGCTTCTCCCATTGATTCAACTGAAAAGAACAATGCAATTCATATCAGAATCATGTAATACAAATACGTCGAGTTTATATGTAATCTATACAAGCTGAAGAGGTCTACCATCATCCAAACCTTACCATTTACTTCAGGGAATATGCCCTTGTTGAAGCATTTCTAGCTATCTGCATTGCTATTAGAATGTACTGTACATATGATTAATTAACATGTTAGCACGTTTATTTCGTTGATTGACGACAGTTATAACATAGTACTTCTATTTACCTGCCAGTTGGTTTCTCCGAATTGACTTGAGATGCCGCACGACCATCTCCAGTATGTCTGCTTTCTCCATCTTACAATAATCTTTGTCCTGTAACGAAAAAGACACAAATATAAATAATTGTGAATGTACGCATCTCCCTGATGAATGGTAGAATAATAAAAACATCTATAATGCCCCTTCTCTGATGAAATATGCACTGGTGTTATTTACTGACATTTCAAAGATGTTTCCCCTCAATCGGGGAATAGGAAGATTTTTGTATTGAATAATGAATGATTATCCCTAACCTGACATCTTTTAAAACTTTAATATATCTGATCTCATGGCTAGAAAAAAATAAAGTATCACTCTATTCCAATGGCATGTTTCAGTCTGTAAGTGTCACTTTAAGAGATTATAATCACGGTAGATAATACACTTCTCTTCTATCATGAGTTTAAAAACAACCTCTCCTGAGCTGATGTCATCATTGGTACCTTAACCTCCATCCACCCCCCGCTGAAAAATACCCCGTTGAAAATCCAAGTCCAAGGTCACCAAGCGTGAAACAAACCATGAGAAAAGCAATAACATTGGCAACAAATCTAAAGAGAAACCCACTGTGGAACCTCCCCAGTGGTTGCTCTGAGTCAGATACCAGTAGGGGTCCCCTTCTCTCCATACCCCAAGCCAATATATTAAGAGTCAGTGCCCCTGGAGTGGGTCTTCAAGGTAGGTTTTGGTCACGTACCCGTGTCCCCCACTTCTTCTAGCTACACCTCCCTCCCTCCCACACACCAACATCTACTTAAAAGTCCCCCAGCCGACCCACGGCAGTGACGTGTGCTGGGAGCACTGAGCAGGGAGCGTGGGAAGGTGGATCCAGAGGGCAGGGGTCAGGCGGTCGTGGCTGACACAGGTGTTGTAGGCAGGTGGGCCCGCCGCGCAGGTAAGTGATCCCGCGCCAGGTAAGCCCGCAGGTAAATCATCGCCGCCAGCCGGGTGGAACGGCCGCGGCTCGTGCCGATAGAGTCGCCCCTGGTGGTAGGGGGTGGGCACAGCACTACCACCAACCACCAGCCCACCTCCTTTTTACCAAGAAACCACTACCACTACCTTGTCAGCGTTCTCCGCTCCCACGACCTGGAAGGTCAGCACTCACTGCGTCCTCAGGTAAGGGCCAGGGGAGAGGGCAATTTATCTTATTTGTTTTTAACTTGGAAATGAGCAGAGGATGCGTCATGCGCAGCGAGCCAGGTATATTAACCTTAATAACACTCTGAAATAATAAAGGGGCATAATTTGCTAACCAGGGACAATTGTCTTTTATGGGAAATTACGCCCCCAATTTCAGGAAAGTGTTTACAATAAAAGACCCTGTGTTTCACGTTTAGTAATTGTTTTATTTAGTACTTTATCTGAGCCTGGTATAAACGTCCATAGGCCTAACATTAGGACCTCCTACTCGTCAAGCTTGCGAGTACGGTAATTCATACTCAATGGGTATTGAACAGATAAATATTTCCAGGCTAGGATAAAATCAGAACCTTCACTCAGCTACCATCGCCTCGTTCATATTACTATGCGCTCCAAACTCGAAGGTGAACGGGGACACATATCAGACACTCATCAATTTCTTTCCTTATTCTAGCTCGTTGTTTGATCTGTGTTTTAAGAACTTTCATGAGAATATTCATGATGGTTATGGTTTCCCAAAGGTAGAGTGATTGATCTCTAACTTTCTTTAATCTAGCTCGGAAATAAACGCAGAGCAGAACAAGCCAGAAATCCCACGAGAAGTGAGAGGAACCAAGCTACAGTAGTTCATTAAACACTCGTGTTTAGACCATGCGTACCCTCAAAACAGATCTTAGAAATGTTCTTCTGTGCTCTCCCCTATCATCCCCAACAAAACAGTCAAAGGACATCCAGACGTGCGAGGGAGTGAGGGGTGTAAGGTGGTAGGAGAGGAGGGACACTGTTGGGATCCCCCTCCCCCGGGCCTCGATCCCGGTGCCGCACACCTGGACGGGCGGCGGGCGGTGCAGCTGGCCGGGACCGTGGGAGAGGGCATAGTCTGGGTCCTCGTCCGGCCCCTCCAGGTGCCCCTCCAGGGCAGGGCGCCGTGCCAGCACGAGGTACCTGGAGATGGGGGGTGAAGGTGGGACGGTTGTCGTGTCCTGAGGTGGCCGCCAGTTATAGATATTAAAAAATAATTTGAAACCACCACCACCTTCCCCCTGCCCTCTGGCTAGCTACCTCCAGGCCCTGAGGCATATGTCCACACGCTCCCACGTGACTGTCATAGCTCCAACTTTCCCACGCATCTCTCACCAGGTCTGATATAAGCTTGGCTTTGAACGTGTTGTTCAAGGTCCTTGAACATGCCATTCAGTTGTGATACATTTCCTACCCTGCCCACCCTTGTGGGCGACTAAGTACCCGTGGGTTTCTTGGATTGTATGCTCTTTGACCCCGTTTACTATTCTTGTCATGCCACTGACCATACTGTGGGCGATGATTAAAGTCACCGCACGAGCCTCTCACGAGATCTCCTTCTGCACTGGTGCTGGGCAGGAAGACGTCGTGACACAATGATCAGACTGTTCCCAGCCACTAACAACATGACCTCTATTGAAATGGTATTTGGAAATAGTAAATTCCCCGTCGGTGTGGTAGAAGTACACCTCTATTTGCCCAGGTCATTCCCTTCCCTCAAACCTTGAGTGGAGTGAAAAAGGCTCCACCTATGTCCTTGCAATTTAAGCGCCCAGTATCAAATATATGTTTCTGGTAGATTAACTGCTATATCAAATTGCCAAGGGGTAAGATTCTTACCTAAATTCATCTGATAGATTCGAGCACCATCAATATCAAAGTAGGTCTAATATACATATTCGACATAAGACTAAACAAACAAACAAACAAACAAAACGTCTACTCTAGAGTGATCCTCAAAATGTTGATTACTTACATCTTTGTTTAATGCTTGAAGGACGATCTCCTTGAGTTCGTCAATAGATTTGTTAATTCGTCCACGTCTCTTCCTTTCGACAAGAGGTTTATTGGCCTGGAAGAAAAGATAATATTGTAAGATTTTTCCAAAGGAATAGCAAGTACAAGCCCAAACTCAAAATATATAAATCTAGAAATATAGAAAAGGAGTGGGTACTCAAGACAATCAACTTAAACTACTTGTCACATGGTTCAAAAAGAGTTGAGGAGTCTTAGGTAAAGTAGAGTGAGTAACCATGGATATCAGTTGGGGTCATGAATAAAATAGGATATATCTTTCATGTTGAATCTACTCTCTCAAAGAGTCTTAGAAAACATGGGGCTGGGGGATGTAGGGAGGTTTGAAACTCTGTTCATTGGTGTGAAAGAGGCCAAATTTATCCTTTCTTTATGTTACACAAGATAAAAATGTAAAGAAACTGTAAAAGAAAACAAACATCGTGAGCTGTAGCTCTCATTAAGGTTACATAACGTATCTGGGTGGCTATCACACAGGTAATGCATTAGTATGTGTACCTACCCTCTTGTTATCCAGTGATGGTGAGCTTGCTGTGGGGTAGGATCCACAATCATTGCTGAGATCCATGTTTCTGTGTGCTCAACAGATTGAGATGGGGGATCCAAAAGGTAGCCGGGTTGTATGTCCACGTGTGGCCAGGTATCACTGATTACAGGTAAACCCAGGTGTGTTGTCATCCCCCACAATCTGTCCTCCACCTTTATATACCAGGGCCCGTATCGGCAATAGTGAATGAGTCCTTCTCCCTGACCAATCAGAGAGTACGTTAGAAACAGTGCAGTGGAGCGTATCACAGAGGCCTGTTCTGATTGGCTTACGTGGACTTGATTGACAGGTGGACGGCGGCGGCGCGTGCCGGAGCCTTTGTTCCATGTGTCGGCATGTGTGTGGGAAAACCACGCCCACTCTTGAGCCGCGGTCGCCACCAGGTAAACATAGGTATGACAACTCACCTGGGCCACCACTGACAATACCTGGATTCAGGCGGCATCATCTGGTCGCGTCTCACCTGAGACAGCAGACTCCTGAGAAGGCCCAAGGCGCTGTCACCGGGTCTTTTCTTACTGGGGGGATTCACGGTGATTTCACAAAGATGGATCGGGTAATTTTTAATGATCCTAACATCTGAGGTAACAACGAATGACATGTATACTGATGGTGACTGGTTTAAAGTTAGGGTGTTAGTTTCGTGGGGTGTTGCATATTGATGAAGATGCTATTTCGCACTGCATTGTGAAATACTATAGGATGGTGAATTAAATCATATTTCCAAATGAGTGTAATGTTTATCATATCAATTAATAAGATTAAGAGACAAATACTTGCATATGGTTTTGATAGACGTATTGCGATAAAGTCCCATACAATTCATGACGTAAAAGAAACTACCGAAACAAAGTAGTCAGACTCAACATTTTTAATAATCCCATAGAACCTCAGATGGGGCGATACATTGTGTATTAAAGTAAGGTATTTCGATCACTGTGATTAGCTGATGGACCATTATGAGCCACGTGAGCAGTGTATGTGTTGGGAGCAACCTGTTGGAGGGTTTGTAGTGTACTCAGCAACAGGTGGACGCGGTGCTACAATGGGCAGGAGGACAGGTGCATCGCCAACATAACATCACACAGGTGTACTATTATCCACACAATTCCCGCCTGTGCCTTCTCCACTCCGCTCCCATAACATCAGATACAAATGCTCAGGAGCCCAGTGTACAGGTAGATGGTCATAGGAGCATAACCCACAGATCACAGCCACCTGTGGGATTTTCACCGGCAAGCCCCCGCCTTGATAAAGTACCCAGGTGGTCTGGAGGAATGCGGCCGGCGCGTGGGAACTGTGCGCGGGAACCCCCTCCCTCCAGCCCGGGTCTACCTGGCCGGGCAGCCCTCAGGTGGGCTGGGGTGGGCCGACGCCTGTCCAGGGTCATGGGGGTCATGGGAACGTGGCGCCCCCTACTGACGACCCACCACTGGCGTCACACGTCCAATGATATGCCTGACTGATGTGCCCCCCATCCCCAGATCAACACGACATCTTTAAGGGACCACGCGAAAATAAAACTACAAATGACCAGCAGGACGAAAATAAAAATGTTCTGTAAGAGAATCATTTTTGAGAGTATATATGACTTCATATGGTTTCACAAGATTTTCCGTTTGAAAGATTGTGAAGTACATACTCGCAAACTGAGTAGGGTTGAAATAAGAATACTTTGAAATTAAATTGGTTGTTCATCTGTCGTCATCCTTTTTTCTAGATGATGGTGGGTAGGGCGTTCCTCTGAGATGTGAGTGATTCTCCCTCCACATTGAAAGATGGGCCCGGGAGGCAGGTGGGCAAAACATCCGGGGGAAAGATGTGGGGTTGGGCGGAGGTAGCTGTGAATCTGGGTGTGGTAGGGCAAGGAGATCATTCGACGTAACGAGGCATTAACAGCTTGTTGTTACCACACACAAGTGCGTTTATGTATATCCTTATGGTAAAAACTTCTACCCCCTCCCACCTGACATGATCATCTACTGTTCTTTAATTTTCTTCGCCACAGAATTTGAAATCTTCAGGAGGAGGCTCACTTCACTCCAAACTATGAACAGAATTCGTGGTCTTTTTTCTATGGTCACATATCATCCCCAGTTACATATCATCCCCATAATGTGGACATGCTCAGATATGGTGCAAGTCTAGGAAGAGTGTGACATCTCTGTGGCATTGGTAAGGTGCAGGGGTATCCTATCGTCTTAGAGGAGTGCCCAACTGACCATTCCCTTCAGAACAAAGTGCCTCATATATTGGCCCATTGGTGCTTGATATATTTTGCCCCTATATAGGCAGGAGTAGAACTGACTGGTCGTCTGGGCATCAAGTTAGTAACAGCAAATGACCCACTGACAGAATAAAAACAAAACCCTTTCGTTATTCTCTTTTGGAATTCCACGTTCATTCATGAAAGATCAACATGTACCTTTTGTTACTGATTGATACCTACATGATTTCAATTCAATATTTGGTTTAAAGAAGTTTTGATATTTGTCACGGATTATCGTGCAAATTGACTATTTAAATATGGTTATTGGCAGGGCTTAGATAATTTGTGTATAGGCCTATATTCTGAATTGGGAAGTTATTATTGCCCGTTAAATCGCTTACCACCGTATAAGCGTCAGTCCTTTAGGCCAGCTTATTTCCTATGATAATCTTACATATATTTTGGCAATAAAACCATATGTTGTTTTTCGTATAAGCATTGAATCCTACATTATCTTGTAGATAATTCCTAATTTGCCTCATACATATATGAACGTTGTGAGTTCCAGAAACTTTTATAAATACACAGGTAACTATATTTAAGTTTTCAACTTATTTTTTCTCTCTATTTCGACCAGTTCTACAATGTGTGGTAGATCTTCCACTAGATTAAGAAAAGTCTTTAAAATGTGTCCAGTCCAAGTTACACCGTATTCAAAGAGTAAGTGCCGGTTAGGTGGGAAAGTATGATGCTGATAATGAGATGGAACAAGACCATGTCCCCCAGGCATAAGTGAAAGATATAAATGTTATGTCACCTAAAAGAAAACTGCCTGACCATATTGCAGACGACTTCATATATACTTACAATGCAGCTCATAGATTCAATGGATGGATGGTGTATTCTGTGGTAGACTAGGAACGAATGGTATTTTCACCAAGAAGAACAATCAAAAGGTTTATATTTTATCTAGGCTGTGGGTCATTTGCTGTTAGCCACTTGGAAACCAGCCACCTTTAAAAGTGCCTTTGGAAGGTCTGAATTTATCAAGCACCAGTGGTAGTGAGCTACTCAAGTCTATGGTGATTGGTCATGGGACATTTGCCATTCTTCTGTGGTGCTAAGATAATGCCCCTCTGCACCCTTCCAATGTCACAGAGTCTGCAAGCAGATAGTGATTATTTTTGCAGCACACTGAAAGTCTACAACCTCTACCTAACCTAGGCAGAGTACTTAGTACGTGTTTCCCACGCTCAAAAGGAACATCTGTGATGTCTATTGTATCTCAATTGGTATTTGAGCTGGAGCCAAAAGATGGTAATTAACAGATGAATAAATGACTGTATTTCAACTTTTTGGAACTAAGTAGAACTACTGTTGCTTACTTTTTGATTCGGCATCAGAAACCCATCGTCCTATAAATGATTCAGGGAAATACAATATATTGTTCTGCAAGTCACATCGCATAATTAAGTGATTATCGTAATGCAAAGTGATATTAATATGCAAGTGGGGATGGACACCAGTCCTTTCTTTAAACATAATTATTTAAAGATCTTGTTATACTGACGTAAATTAGCAATCCCTTACTTATTACAATAGTGCAATACCATATATACTTCCGCCCACATCTGAAGGTTCAGTCTACAAATACTCAATTTCACGATACACTTGTGTCTTGATACATTCTTTGATTGCTTTCCTTATGATTCTTGGAGGCAATAATAATAATAGAAATAAGGCGACAATAGCAGTTAAATCGGCATTGTTTGCCCTATAGTAATTTTCAATTCGGTCCCTGCCATATCACCGATTAAGTCTAACGTGGCCAACCGCCTTACTTTAATACTGCAGGCATTTTCAAACAGAATGACCAATGGCCTCAATAGAGCGAATTAACAGTAGTTATATCAGAAAAGAAAACGTATAGTAATGTAAACTACTATATGTTGACACGTAATAGTAGCCAAGTGTTTCTGAAGATCCTTACAGATTTGGATTTTTTCTGAGAAGGTGCTTCTACTTCAGACCACCCCACAGGTCCCCCCGCCCTGCCCCCGTCTCGTCAACGACCAAGCACGCCCCACTACCACCACCTAGCGTGCTGGTGGTCAGCTGGAGACGAAATGCGCATGCGTGAACCCGTTACAAAGGCCGTCGAATTCAGTCGGTGATTAACTCCAGCCTTTAATTCTAACAGATACACTCGCTGCACACGGTTGGGAGCGTGGGAACGCGGGCCTGAGGATTGTGATAGATAGGTTACGCTCTGGTGACCCCTCCCTCCCCCCACCACCCACTCACCTTCCCTCCTACCCACCAACACACGCAAATAAATAATATACGCTCCACCCCAAGTATATATATATATATATATATATATATATATATATATATATATATATATATATATATACATACATACATACATATGCATATATATACATATATATATACCTGGGGTCCTCCTTTTGAGCCAGCTATCTTATTATGTCACAATTGGTCACATTCAACGATGGAAATGTAATTATAATGCAACATACGTGATATATAATACTGCTTCATAATTGGCAAAAGCATTTTGATGGGAAATATTTCAGTAGTATTAGTGGTGGAGATTCATCGATATATCTTTAATAAATCTGCCATCGGAAACAATGCTTCAGATCGGCAATACACTTGTTATACATAATCTGTAAAATGAAATATTATTCCAGATTCGGCAATAAAATTGTAATGCGAGGCCTGTAATCTGCCTCCATGACTCAGATCTGGCAGACGGATTGTATTATAAAGAAGGCAATCAAAGGGATATTGCAGGCAAAACGTCGGACTTGCACGAGGGGAATGGTGCAGGCGGCTTTTATATCATAAGAGACCCAGTGTGTGACTTTAGTTCTAAACACTTGTGTGAGCCCAGTGTGTCTTGGCATGTAGCCATGCCTTTTGACCCGGCGCAACTTTCTTGTCTGTGCTCCGTGACTATCTGTCACGTCTTTTTATATTTGAAATTAAAAACTTCCCGAGTCTATGATTGAAAAACGTGTGAACGTACGATCCCTCGCCATTTGCTTTGTAAATGATTTGACCTTTGAGGTGGCTCATCCATTAAATCTAATTTTAATGGCAGAGGCAGTTCCCCTCTAGGAATAGATAAACAGGTGCTGTGGCATAAATCATTACCCCAAGACAATCTACCTTCATTTATGTTTCTTGAGAAACGCTAACAGTATATTGGAATAGAATTGACAGGAAAAAAGATCTTTTGGCTTTGTGTCCAGACAGAAATATCGTCATCTTAAAAACGCCCAATAACAGGACCAATGAATAAATGCCTTCTTTTGTGAATTTAGTTTTTATTGGAAAGCATAGGATGCAAACTTAATGCATTCACTGAAGAGTCACTTCTTTTTTTAAATCACGTTTATTATTAAATTCTGATACATGACATCATCATTGCCATAGTTAGATTATAATAACTTATATTTGGAATGCTGAATAGTTGATACAATACAACCATAATTTTGAAATGCATGGTCTTGACACTATCGCATGCGCTCGGATATTACTGGGCGTCACCTACGATCATGCAAATCAAAATCATGGTAATATTGTGTATTTATTGATAAAATTTTGTATTCTCCGGTAACATACTGCTTATGGGTATCATCGGCTCCGGGGCTACTGTCATCCAACAACCCTATAATAATAGACTCCACACAGGAGCAGTGAATGTATAGTAATCATAGTATATAAGGATAATAGTAGGGATAGTAGAACAATGAAAGACTGAAAAAAACAATTAGAAATAATTTGTACCGATAGCTATACCCTGACAGATAAGGCTGTACATGAGACTGAAGCATGGAGGAGCCATCGTACCATCATGTGAAATTAAGGAATCATATAAGCTCTTGTATTGTAATTTCTCCCTAAACAAGAAAACGTAAACTGAATAACTTGACCTAATCGAGGCAACGTTACAGAAACAAGTTGTTTTGCAACGATGAAACAATGTACTGCAACTTATAAGACATAGCAAAAGAAAGGTAAATAAAAAGTATCTGCACAAAGATTGATAGCCAACTGAATTGCGACCACTCTGTGGAATGATTGTAAGTATGTAGATGCAGCATACAATATTTCAAAGTCCCTTGAATACAATTATACGTCCTGAATACCTCATTTATTTCTGGCATAGTCACTTTGGGCGATAAGAGTTTGTGTGATGGGATCTGCGTCTTGGACAGGTGAAGTCTTCCTCTACTGTACATTCCAAGATCACAGACTTGCCGTCATCTTATCTACAGCCACACACAGGCTTATCCTAACAGAGCGTTCTCTTAAGATTAGGCTTATGCAACACCTCCGCGCAGGTACAAAATCTACCCTGAACATAAAGAGCGGTGTACACTGAACGCTATTAGTTGTGTTGTAACCCAGCAAGATCTCGTGATTCATTCCCTAGATGCCCTGTCTTGCTTTATCTCAGTGTTCTGCAATCCATCTTCCAGTCACCACACAGCCAATATTCCGAATCGCCACGTGACCTTAGCGTTGTGTCCCGGATGTTCAGGTAGTCATTAAAGCCGAGAAGAGTGACCCACTCTCCAAACAGAACCTTCATTACGCTGCACCCCAGCCAAGATTCTGCTATAGACTAGAATAGTTCAAATTTCCAGATAGAGCTATTCGCTGGGTTATGGAAAGTAAGACGCAGCAATAGCAATGTGTAATCGTGACCCTTCTCTTTTTCCTTTTCTTGTTAAATATTACAGGAATGATATAAATTTCAATTAAGGTATGTGGAGGAGAGTAACATTCCTGGCGATACTCATACTGACACCTTATGTGCTGGTGGGGTTTACAAAAGAATAGGAATTTATGTCACACAGGTCATTTACGGCTACTTACAGAGCGGTCGCGGGGTTTCAAGTTTAATAAGATTCATATAAATCTTTTAATCTGTAAAAATCACTATTTCATGTACATTTACTGTAATATAGATTACGTTGGAACTTAAGGACATTTCGTGAGCTCGGGTAAACATTGTGGGGGTTCGTCCGCATGTAAATAAGTTGAGCCTAAAACTGCATACATGTATGTATATGGAAGGCACGGACTGTAACCAAACCTCTATTTGGGAGAGCAGGACTGACCCAGCCCAAGGGCCAAGTTGTGAAGGTCCCAAAGGGCACCCACGTTGAGTGAAGTTCCATGGCGGAAGGTGGTAAGTAGGGTTGGCGCTCATTCAGCCTACCTTCATCATCTCCTTGTAGGACTCGGTTCTCCCTTTGTGGATACACGTGAATAATTCAATATTTCTTGAAAAGAGGACAGACCCAAGGAGTTGTATGTTAACAGAGACGAGGGGGGGGGGGGGCGAAATAGGGAAAGAGGGGCACTTGGAATTAATGTATAGGAGGGCAGGGATAGTTGTAGGGCTGGAAGTTGTCTCAGTAACACCTATTTTCTAGATAGTCACTTTTAATTTCGGTACTGGTTGATTCAGGTTTACACATGGTAGAATAAACATATACATGTACTCTATTTTCACCACGGAAGATTACGATAAATCAATTAGAGAATAAGTATTCGGTTACCTTCCCCCTGCCAACCAAGTGTTAATATTCCCATGTTTCAATATGTTTCTGGTAGATAAGGTTTTGTGTTCATATTTTAAAGCATCTAGTGTTTCAAGGTAACGGATGTCGCCATATGATGTTCACGGAGAAGATGACCTTCATCAATCAACAGCAGGGAGATAGAAAGTCTACTGATGACCTGCCCCTAGCGGCATGCAGTGACTTACTGTCGGTACGGGGGCAACCCTCCCCCTAATGACAGGGCAGGGTAGTTACCCACTGCTGATACCCCTCCCACCCCAACGATTCTCTTACAACCCCCGACCCCCAAACTGACCCATACCCAGCGCCACTTCTAAACTCCCACCCCTGAAGCATAAATGGGTTGACTTAAACTCACCTGTTACCCTCAGTTTAGTGACAACCCCAGGCACTCCCACTTATCCCACATATCTCCTGGCAGCCTCACCTTTGATGTTCTCTGTGGGGTGAAGGCTGATTGAAGGCGGGGCGATTCTG
Organism: Alentia gelatinosa; assembly: GCA_950022655.1. Classification (NCBI taxonomy): domain Eukaryota; kingdom Metazoa; phylum Annelida; class Polychaeta; order Phyllodocida; family Polynoidae; genus Alentia; species Alentia gelatinosa. Next base: position 17,531,707 of record OX465590.1, read on the forward strand.
AACGGTTTAATCAAAGTAATTGTAAGTGAATGTCTTCAGATGATATGCACAGAGTGTTTCAACAGATTATAAGAAATTCTAAATTTCAGAGAATGTCAGAAATTTCAGAGAAGATACCACTTTGAATGCGAACAATGCCCAGAATATTCAAAGAAAGGATTTTGGATAAGAACAATACATGTCAATTCTATTCATGATAATTCGACATTAATCAGGCTTTTCTATATTGATCTTGACTAGTTAAGATAATTGGGATATCAAAATTGTATGGGCTTCCATAACTTAAATGAGGTTATTCTTATCAGATTTCTTTCATAAAAATTGCGATGTATTCGATTGCAATACGACTTACTGTTTCATGTGACTAGGGCCTTCATGTATTTGTGTTTGTACCTTGTTCCTGATGCAAGCAGAAAATGTAAATAGACACAAGTCCCCAGACCCGGATGCCTGTCTTTCTGGTTATTTTCTGAGCGAGAGAGTGTAGGGAGCATGCAGAGCTTCCTTAAATATTAGCTTGGGGGTCAGTGTTTGTTAGATTTGTTGGAATCATTCACTCGCACTAGCGCTTCTATTAAAAGTGCTCACAAAGGCTCTTATAGACGATAGATTTAACATGTTGCTTATTAACTCTGACCAAATAATAGCTAGGTGAAGGGGTAGCTGAGAGGCTGGTTACAGTAAACACACGTACATGTATATCAATCCTCCCACGGCGTACTTTCCAACTTTCTAGAAACTTCCTGGTGCAATTATCATCTTTTGCAGTTGACTGAAAAGCAGCTAGCTGTATGGAAGCTAACGATATCGTATAAGTATCTTTATGATATAAAATTACTTGAGAAAATAATATCGGATTTAGCCGACAGTTACATTGTCTTGTCCTGTAAGGTTAATTGTTTTCGGATTGGAACAAACAAAAAATGAGCGTTTTCTAGCTTGGTTATGGATAAGGGGCGTACAAACGTTTTTAATTTGCTTAATGGGGATGCTACACTTCACCACTACGTAGAGATAACACACTGAGGGCCTGGATTTCACATGTGGCACTGGCAGTAAGCCGGAATCTTTGGCTGTAGGTTCTTCAGATTTGATTACCAAGTAATCAATTAATCACGTCTTTGTATAATGTTCGAAATTGTAAGTAAAGATCAGTTCAGGTTGAGTTCAAATGATTATAGAAATATGTAATGAAAATACCACTATGTCTCCTCAAATAGATTATTTACTAAAAGTATGTGATCCAGGTGGGGGCACGCTCCGGCCATCAATTTGTTGCTAGAAACTCCCACTCATTAATCTTCGTGTTCGCAGGGGAGTGAAGAAGGGGCTATTTAACGTTCTTGTTGTATTACAGAAAGTTCACCACTCCTCAATAACTGTACACATGACCGTTTCCGCAAACATGCCTGCCTCAGGTGGTCATCCGTTTTACTATTCAAAGTATTCAAAGTTTGCTGTCACCCTAATGTCCCACATCCCAGGCCGCACCCTGCCCCTCTATTGGAGCACCCGGACATGCGGTATGGTAAAATACCCGCAGGTATTGTGGTCAGACTCCGCTATAGAATAAGCAGCGGCGGATTTACATCTCATTCAGGCTCCAATTTCTTTGCACCCAGACTAATATGACAATTTAGTTTTATTTTAATGGAGCGGGATTCTGAATGAGAATTTCTCGCTGCCACATTATGGATATCATTTGAACTGTCATCTGATTGCTTGTTAGTCTTTCAGGCGAAATGAAATAAGTATAAGTATAAATGTGATAATGGGAATCGTTAGATACAGAGCATTGTAAATATAGGAGGATGTATCATCCTAAAAGAAATTCCACTTATTCTATGTCTGAGGAAAGAAATTTATATTCTTTATATCATTTCATACAATTTTGTTACATCCTTCTATATATTGTATATTGATTTTAATTGATTGCATTCGTAGCGTACAATGAAGACCTGTTGAAGGTAATGATGGTCTCAGCTTTTCCCATATATGTATTAATGATTCGATTGCTCTGCAATGTATCTCTCATAATCCAGTGAACTTCCAATCACATCATTGCAGAGCACTCATTACCGTGCCTGGGAAGCTCAGTATGAGACTGTATGTACAATAGCACGAGGATTCAACCCAACACGATTAACCATCCTCTACAGACCTTTGCACCCAGATAAAACAGCCCCAGCCACTCGATGACCCGTACCCACAGGGGTGAAACCCTATCTCCCCAAGTAATATCCACAACCTACATAATCGATCGAGACATTCTACTGCGGAGGGACCATTTCCTTGATTTCACCGTAGTTTCCTCTAGGGCCTCTAAGTATAAGCGCTGTCGGTGTTCTTTGCCCACCTGGTGGCGCCACTTTGATGTCCCTGATTGGCACTAATGGGAAGTAGCTACTTTCAGCAGGGACGACTTCCGTTTACGCGGACCCTCTGGGATATGATAAAGGGGTATAGGTGGAGAGCTGGGCATAATGCTATTTTAATGCCACTGTAGTGACTTATGATTCAGGGGTCTCTCGTGGTACCCTGAAAGGTCCTTAGTGGGCATAGCGGGTAGGAAGAGGAGGTGGGAATAATACCCCTTGTCTGAAGGGTATGAAGGGGTGCGATACAACGGTACAATAAGGAGTGCCCCCTGGAGGGCTTTGCTTTTATTAGAAGTGTGGGAGGAAGATATGCTCAATGGTTAACCCTGAGGAATTGCGTCATGCATAGCCAATAAGCTTGGGCATGTATTGGTCATTGAATTAATCATTAGCGTTGGTAACCACTGACATTATGGTTTTGTTAGACGTTGAATCTTTTACATTATATATCATAGGTTCATGCATGTATTATGGTAAACACTGGCCGGTTCTGAAACATAAATAGAGAAGACTATAAAAAAATATCACATTCAGAGACACATTTTTCAATTAGGCTTATACACGTTAATAAATACAAACCTACAGTCTCTACGAAATTCGTGGAAGTACTACATTAGATTACAAAAAAAGAATAATTTGAAAGTGTATAAAATGTCAACGCAGAGTGAATCGGAACCCACGCCACCTATAATACCAGAGGAACTCCTCAAAATCATCCACCCATTAGACTCCTAAACCAGTATCTGTTCACCAAACTTCACCCGACGTCACAAACCGACCGATATGACGTAATCAAGAATGATGTGACGTCATGACGTAAGCAGCCAGCAATTCTTTCAAATTCGCAGGAGATGGCGGGAAGCGCTTATCTCGGGCGTGTGTTGACCAGGTAACTGTTCTGGCAGGTGTTCCGGGAAGCCGGTACCCTTTGTTGCTTCACCTGTGACGCTTGATACCTGCATGCTACTGTCTTATCTGGAGTCAATACACCTGTATGGAACGGTTAAAACAACCTGCACCAATACTGATAATGGAAAGACACTTTAATTTGAAGGCATTCTATTACACAGAAGCTATAGATAGTTTCCTGATGTTAGTCATACATCGTCTCCCATTCATTAGATTTAGTTGCGACAGTTATATAGTACGTTTGGCTCTTGCTATATTTCTCGAGGGATCCTAGAAACTCCAACCCACCCGAGATAAAGTTTACGACTTTATGATACAAAAATCATCTCATCAGAATATCACACAACGATCTGCATTTTAACACATTTGTAAACCATTTGCTGATGTGCGTGTTGAGTATTTAGAGATTGAGCTCTATAAGTAGGATTTATGTCATTGCCCGGAAATAGCGACAGCCAATATCAATGTTATTCTTTAGTTTAGAATCATATATAAATCTCTATTTATAAATTTTCTGAAGTTTCGAATACACTGTTTGATAAATTAGCTTTGGTTGAGTCACCACAAGTGCCATTTCAGAAACAATTGGGAAGGCAACAATTTCCTGTTTGGATAACGTGGTACTTTGCATAGGAATGTTTAAGGACAGTGATGTCTGTCATCTTGGACCTCTGTTTCAGGGTCATTCTAATTCCCGTATTACCTCTGTGTATTCATACATGTATGTGTATTCATATATATTTCATTTATCTCAGGTATGTAGTAAATACAAGGCTCGATTAGGTTACCATCGTTAAGGATCACGTCGTCTTGTATAATTGTACGACCATGGAATGCTGTTCTGTACTAAGAGAAAACATAGTTATTAGGCCTATAGGGACGTCCGTTCGAGGTCTTTTGTCCCACAAAATGCCGAAAAATGGCATCCCTACGGCTCAGTCATTACGTTTTATTAAATCTTTATAGAGATTACACTGGTTTGAGTAAGATTTCCACTTCACTCGGGTGAAAATTCCACTTTTTATTTATTTTTTCATTTAGGGTAAAATATCTCTCATACAAATGAGTTCTTCCGATACACTTCACTTGGGAGAAAACGATCAAAGCTAGCCTGCCTTCTGCCCTCCTCCAGGATTTCATACAAATTCTTAAGGCAGCATCACAAAGTGGGAGACTTGGCAATGTTTGAGGTAATCTACACGAAGCAATACTCTGAATGGATTTGAACTATGACCAAGACCCAGCCATTTCCCAGAAATCACTAAACGCCTAGTCAAGCTCCTCTATTCCCATCACCATTAAAAAATGCCGGATATGCCTCATTCAAAAGTCCTGTTATGTTCACCCCTTGCCAACTGTTCTCTTAAGATTGATATTGCCATATTTAATGAAGCTCGGGTAAATATCCTGCTTCTTCTAGGTTGTAAGATTCCAATACAATAATATGAAGAGACGTCACGAGTTTCAGTCTGAGTTTATTTGTGTCATGCATTTTGTCGGCTCCGTAATTTCACGAGTCCAAGACAAGTGACATTACGAAGCCAACTAAATGAGTGACATAAATAAACTTAAACTCAAACGAGTGACGTCTAGATTTTATCCTAGTACCCTGTTTCCACATTTTTTCAGCATTAGAAAGTAGTGACATAAACAACACTTTATGCCACACCCGTGACATAAAGAAGTCCCATGTTAAGCCTATGGAGTTTTTTTAATTAGGGGTAGGATAATCATGTATTCACCACTCTACTTGGTGATATGCGGACTTTCACATTGTATGTGCGGGGTGGGCTCCATGATGAACTTTACAGAATCACCAAGGCTTATAAGACACCGACCCGACGGATGTGCCCGATTCTACCTTTCCCCGACGGATCCGTCGGGTCTGTGACAATCTGCATCAATCAGGTCGGTGTACGCACTTCACCGACCCGATTTTATTGCTTTTCCCGACGCGTCGGGCATTACTACCATGTCAGATATGACCGACTCTCCCCGACCTTAGGATTTCGGTGTACGCACTTTCACCGATTGTTACCGATTCTGAATTGGCCATTTGAATAGCGATGCCACTTATCCCCTAGTCCGATTTAGAAGTTCCTTATACCGATTTATAGGGGAGACAGAGGCGATTATAAACCTAAAAACCGTTTCCCGATATCTTAATTGGATCCGAAGTTATTAAACTTTGAATTAATTTCTATGATTCAACACCAGTGGCCCGTGGCTCACCCCGGCTCGGCTCCCGGCGGCTCTCTTCGATCTTAACCCGGGTAATTTATGAGGTCATAAAAGGAGGAGGTGTCGTCGGAAAGAGTCTACATATCGGTATAAGACACCAACATTTTATTCCCGACTCTCACCGAGCCGACGGTCGGGATGAATCGGGAACAAATTTCGGTGTCTTATAGGCTATAAATGACCTAAATACAGAGATAGGTTCTAAGGCGAGATATGCCTGATACCGATATTGTATCAAAGAACCAATATGGCTCAAGTCTTTGCTTTGGTAACCACCGATATATAGCAAGCTAATCTCCCTACATGATTTTGGGGACGCGAAGCTTATCCATCTTAACACACCTTTTTATCACGTGGTAGTATGTACTTTGTGATATCTACTAAATGTCAATGTTAACTTTGTAAGGTAATTCCAAGTCACAATTATGGTCGCTCTCCCAGATATATGTGACAAGGACAAAAATGTGATAACAAAGTCAAGGGCACACGTATGTAGAGTGATATTTAGTAGATATGTGTTATCTAAGTGCAATCCTAGTCACCTTACTGCTGCGGCCTCGAAAGAAAACTAATCCTGGATGTTGATGAGAGTCCTCATTGAGAAATAAGAGTAATTTTTTAAAACATATTTTGTGCGAACATTATTATTTGTCAATTCCTTCTCTTTATCTTCGAATAAAGCAGACGAGTTGGTGTATTGTTAATGAAACGCCTTACTATTAGAGGCCACATCATTTGAATGTTATACAAGGTTTGCAACAGAGCAGTACACTAGATGGCATGACCATAGATCCGGATGGTGGAGGTGCCAATTCGGACGGCAGCTTTTAGCTTCCGTAAGTAACTTCACAGAGCAATGGCAATGGTCACCAGTGTAGAATCTAAAAAATTCTTTTAATATTCACGCATTATACAATAATTGAAATGAACGCAAAGGCGACGAGAATGTATTTATAATCAGTTTTACAGTACTTTTTGCATAATCCTTTTAATCTGAATTTCTTGATAGAGATAAATTGGACTTACAGTGTGTTCGTTCACATTTTCCTTCAATGTCAATAAAGTGGGGTTAGCCGTTAGCAATTACATTAATGTTGGTTTCAATTGGTTTCCTCTAGAGAATTAGTACCGGGAAGTTTTCAGCAGCCCAAGGCTTCCGAAAGGTCTACGGCCAACGGCAAAAAAGGCAAAGCTCTTCTCGAAAGCCTCGTGTACTATATCATATCCAGCAATACATGTGTTACCGCTCCGCGCTCCTAGCGGTGCAATGTTTATTCAAAGCCGTCACTCAGTCAAACACTGCTCAGTTTAGCCTCAAGCTTATGGGATACAATGCTATCACACATTCAGTGTGAATGCTGGATGTGTTTGCAAGGCTGTTGTTTATGTATAATATGACTTCTGGGACAAAAACAGAGTGTTGAATATTTTTTTAGTTTAAAGTTTTTATTCATTTCTGTAAAACTTTGTACAGTTCTTTCAATGATTGTCTTGGGCTTTTTCAAATAGTACTTACCGTTGAACAAATCTAGAAAGGAGGATGAGGATGAAATTAACATAAATGAGTATGTATAAGACATGTTTGTATCGTTGTGCAGAAAATGAATTAATTGGGAGTATTAATCATGGTCTGTACCGTGTAAACAGGAAGTAGTCTGATCATAGACTTAAAGTCCTTTTTATTCTCTGTAATTTTTATTGCAGCTGTTTAGTATGAACTGTCTAGCTCATAATCGTTTTAGTTTCACGCAGATATATGCATACACTGGCAACCAGAGCTACACAAATTTAATAGCTCAGTGTAGACAGGGGTTGGTCGCCAAACTAATTTATGCATAGCTTGGTATTTCAGAGTTTTTTTTGTGTTATATTAGACTATAGACTTAATGAGATATACCCAGTTGCTTATATAAGAAAACAACGTGTTACACGAGTTATAATAAAGAACACAATGCTCAACATACACAATAAAAGATTAGTTGGATCTGAAAGGCTTCCCTCTCTGTCCGGCCCCTCTTTTCTCCGCAGTTGAGCACGTGTCGCATGTGTTGTGTCGAGCAGGGTCGGGGTCTGAGCCACCTTTCGTGTTCACATTTCTGTTTGCCAACCACTTTGACGTGAACACAGTCCTCCCCTGCCCTCCCCCGACCACCTCACTCCACCACCCACCTCACTCAGCCCGGCCCTCATTCCGTCACACAGGTTGGCACACACAGGTGCATGCTCAGTGGCGGCCCAGGTAAAGGCCGGCAGGATGACCTGGCTACACGCTTGCCTACCTGTAGCGCCACTTTCCCACGCTCCGGCGAGTGCTTGCCTCTGACCTCCGACCTCGACACGCGCCGATCCCCAGGCTCCGGGTCGACGCGAGATGGGCGTTTGTGAGGGGCTGGTAAATATTTGGTGGGGGATCCAGTGTGAGGTTCGATGTGCTGGGGAGGGGGGCAGGGAAAGGGAGGAATAGTTAAGGGTATATGTATAAACGGCATCCTGACGTTACTATTGCAATGGGGGCACGTATGGCCAAGTTGAGAAGAAGCACAGAGATGGATCAATAGATGGACTTTGTTATGGCATTTATATGTTTTGTGTGTTGATAGGATTATATAATTGTAACTGGAAAAGGCAAATTACCACACACAGTAAACAAACGTTTAAGTATAAAGTGATTTCTGGCGGTTAATAATAGACTTTTAACAAAAAGATTCTTTATGACAATCTCGTAAAGCGAGTTTTTCAGTTACATTCTTAATGGAAGCACAGGACATTACACTCCGCTCTTAGCCATGCAGAACAAACTACATAATATATTATTATGCATTTACCAAATCCTGAAGTCTGTTACCTCACACAGGGAAAAGTGGTCTATCTTGTCGAATCCTACATGGTTCTTGATAAGATATGATAGATCCTTTGCAGGATGCGTTCTGATGTGGTATCTGAGATGATCTCTACACAGATAAAGATAATTAGAAAGCATAACAAAATATGCCGGCTATTGTGTGAAAGAACGACAAAGTACAGTGCAGGCATGCTCCTAAAACGAATCTGGAGATATTTCTGAGAACACCGATCCCATCTATGTTCATATTCACAACTCCACCTTCCAAATTGAAGAGGAAAGATCTTCAATCATATTATTATTTATCTGAATGCAACTGTGTGTCCTGTATATCATTGATCAGGATAGGGCATTGTCTATAGCTTCAGTTGAAAATATTCCATGCGTTATTTTAAGAATTTGACCATGTACATCAATGTATGAATTTCAGAAACTTCTTCCTCATATAGTAAAGTGATAACAACAGTTTACCCCAGTCTGTGTCTTATCAGCAAGGTTAGATATCTAGCAGAAAGCCCAAGTTCAAGATAACAAATGAAATAATGGTATCGGCATCGCAAATTACACACCCTTGATCTCAATCCCCCCCCCCCCACCCCACCGCACAAAGAAATAAACTGATGAGTGTTTGGTCTGTGTCCTTGTTGGCCATCGAGTTTGGAGTGCGCAGTAATATGAACGAGGCGATAGCTGAGGGAATATTCTGAAGCACTCCAAACGAGATGGCGAATGAGGATTCTGATTTTATCTTAGCCTGGAAGAAATATCTATCTGTTTATCACCCGTTGAGAATGAGTTACCGTACTGGCAAGCCTGTTGAGAACGAGTTCCTAATGTTGAGCCTATGGACGTTTATTCTAGGCTAAGATAAACACCACGACCGCCGCAACGGTTATTATTCCGCACCAACCGCCTGGAAAAGATTCTCACGGTCTGAGCAGATGACGTCATGTCACTCCACCACAACATGGACCACAGCCTTCTCCGCGGGCAATCAGCATAACTGGTGATTAATAAGAGGACCCATGCATCCATTCAGATTACGAACCAGCCCGAGATGACTGCAAAGCGGCCTGGCAGGTGGTCGTCGTCCATGTATCTGTTGGGAGATGTAGGTGGGCAGGGGTGGGACGGCGGTAGAGGTGTCTCTTTAGTTACAGAGATTGATGTGAGAAAGGTGGAAGGTCGTGCCTGTGGCCACGTGCAGACGGCTCAGTCAACCACAGCCTCACGTCCCAGGTATGTCCTGTTCTCTGTGTGTCTGACTGATAGTTATGGTATACAGGGTCTAGCCTCTTGATCTAGAATCACTCAGCAAGTATGATGTAAAAAGCCTGACGAAGGCGGTCCACAGCATCGACCAAACACCCCCATTTTGATAGTAGATATCAATATGTTGGAAGACCTGGAGTTTTGTTCTCAATTCAGTCCTCAGAATATTTTTACAACTTAGTCTAAAAGGTTGGTACTTCCTACAGGAAAACCCTGCTACAGTGATATGTTTGTTTGACCTTAGAATCTTGGTTGGATACAATTCAAATCTGTTCTTGGCAATGGAGATGTGGATTCGGTAATAAAACTATGGTTTAGGATAGTGTTGAGCAGTACTTAAGTTCTTTGTACGGTTTTCTCCTGATTTTTTACTGCTGAAACACAGTGTGTTCTGTCATATCTAGGTATAGGCATGTCTATTGTCTGTAGATATTTCGGCGTGGGGCATAAGTCATAATATTTTGTATCCAGGCACTATTATACAGTGTACTTTTGTACATTGTACTTTTTACGTCGATAACCTAACTTATGATTATACAATCTGACTTTGCCTCTCCGTTAACATATTAGTTTCTATCAGTGTTAATTTTAACCTTATAACCTATGTACATATATTATATGTAAAGGGCCGAACCCACAGGGCTTCTGAGGCACGCCGACGCGCCCATCATGCGGCGTTTCCACTTGTCGACTAAAAACCTATCGATAAATTCACGCTGTATAAAAGTCGGTCGGTGGTTTTCCTTCAGAAAGGTCGGTGGTACATAATCGGTGACCAGCACTGCAAAAATGCAGTGTTTGCTCACCGACCTTTGAGTAATATGCAGGGCGGTCAAGTCGGTCGGAAGTGTTGGTCAAGTCGGTCGGTAGTGCCATATTGCATAAGGAAGGAGAGAAAAAACATTTCTGTTTCCACCTGACGATGATATGCATAATCGGTCGTCAGTGTAAAATGCCATAATCGGTGGTTCTTTTTGACATTTTTTCCCGATTCATCCCGACCAATACAAGTAAGTGTTAAAAACGCAACAACTTCGCATCGATGATGTTTGAATAATCTTTTATTGATTAAGCTGGTGTATAATCACAGTTTGGACATCAGACTTTAGGTCTTGTTAGTCAACGTTTCGGTATTTTTACCTTCATCAGGACGCAGTCGGTACAAAAAGTTAAAACCCACTCTGAGGTAGGCTTTAGTGCAGGTAAAGGTCCATATTGCTGGCCTTAGTAACGGTTGGTAGGGACCATCGACTGGGTGAGAGTCGGCAATGAGTCGTCGATAGCCTCGCACAGCGACCCGCTTGACATCAAAGTGAACCGCCGGGTTTGATAACTTTTGTCCTATTCAGTACAATGGAGAAACAGATTTCAGAGCGATACTAGCCTCAGTCTCCCCTACAAATCGATGTATAATACTTGTAGATCATTTACAGGAATGCAGACACTGCTGAGTCTTTCCGCCCACTCAGAATCGGGAACAGTTGGTGAAGGCGCGTACATCGACAATTTTGAGGTCGGGCAGAATCGGTCATTACTCCCATGCTAGTAATGCCCGACGAGTCGGGAAAGGCAAAAAATCGGATCGGTGATGTATGTGTACACATTGACTCGAATGACGCCGATTCTCTTCGACCCGACGGATCCATCGGGCAAAAGTAGAATCGGGTAGAGTCAGTATGTCAATGTCTTATAAACTTTATTTGGAAGTGTACTCCTAACATAACACTACGTGTATTGTTTTATTCTTCAAACTTCCCAGTAGACATTCCCTTCTTACCTCATAATTTCAATAACGTTCGGTCAAGTCTTAAAACTCTTTCACATCTGTTTTTAATTTGGTTTGTTTCAATTCCTTTTTTTATAGCAGGAAGGTTATAATGCATGGTGTGATTTAAGACCGGATACAATGCATGCACCTATGCAAAACATGCAATATGCCTTTATGAGGAAAGAGGGATGGAGAGGAAATGGGGAACAAACAAAGTGTCCAGAGAGTGAGAAGCTTCGTCACGCGACCATGCAGAGAATTCGCCAACCGTGACGGTATGAGCGTGCCACTGCCTTTCAGTTACGCCTCAGTGAACGTGGTCAATATTTCTCCTCCAGGGCAGAAAATCCCCAAATAAAACAAGACTGATCTGATTACCTAAAAAGGAGCGCCGACCTGCCAGAGGTCCAGATACCGGCCACCACACGTGAGTATCACGTGTTTGACCCCTACCGTGACCTCTACTGTCAACCCCGCGCCCCCATGATTATTGTTGATAATATTCTCATAGGTGACTTGCCTTTCGCATAAATCCGTGAATGGATGTAGGCAAGGGGAGGAGGAGGTATGGTGTTTATTTCAGATGGCTAGGTTTTCGAAAAGCCCAGAACAGTTATTTAATGCCTGGCTTGCTTGGTAGCTGCTGCCTGCCTGTTTAGGTTTTGATTTCCGTCACGCCTGATCGGCACCGTTCCAGTTGACTGACTCCTTCCGCTGTTCCGTCTCGCCTTTCACAGGGCGTGCAGGAATGTATGAGGCATTGCGCTTCCTGATTTCATCTTTGCAATAACAGAAAAGAAAACCACATATGTTTCCGCCGCCATCGTGGTAAATATGCTTACAGCTCGGAGGTCATCGGTGCCAGCGTTTCTTTTCAGGAACGACCTAAACCATTTCCTTGCGTTAATAACTTTTAGTCATTTCTGAGCAGGATGTTCTACAAAGAATGACAACGTTTGTAATCAAATACATTTTTCAATACAGTTGTCTAGTAAGGTAGTTAGGTAAATGAGAATGTGGCGCTTTTTACACAAGAATCTCATGATATTTCGATCGTCGAGTCTGGGTCTGGTTCCCTATGGACCTATGCGGGTGATACGTGGGGTCTCATGATATATGTCTTATGTGGAGTCTCATAACAAATGTTCTAAACAAGTTGATATAAACAATAGGCTCAACATTGTGCCTCCCAGATTTTGAAAAAAGTGAAATCAGATTTTGTTGATTTTCGGAAGGGGAAATTCCTCAAAGCTATACAAAACGCACGTTGGGATGAGAGACTATAAAAAAATATACCAAAAAATGTCACTTTTACATTGATGAGATACGTTTATACAACATTAGCCTTAGATAAGCCTATTTTGGCCAATTTAGCAAGTTTAAAAAATCCTACCCATATACATCACACAGCCCTTTTGTATCAAGTCAAATAACCTGATCTAGATGCATGCAAGAGAAGTTAGAGCTAGAATAAGGAATTATGTATAAAAAATGGAGCAAGTTTTTAAAGAGAGACCATAGCCTTCAGGTTCTGATATACTCATAAAAATGTTAAATGATTGAAAATCACTCACTACTATGTCTAATGCAAATGAGCATTTCTTGCTGAAAAAAATAAATTTGATCCTTTGAAGCTATTGCGAAAATGATGTTCTTTTTTGCAATAGTATAAGATTCCAGTGGGACATTTTAATTTCAAAACCTCATTTACTCTTTTTATTCGTAATTGATAATACCGTATAGCTATTATGGTTTGCAGTTTCACAACTTGATCATACTTTAAAATAGCATACTTTCTTCTAATAGGGTCAGATATCTTGGAATACCCATCAAACCCATCTAAGAGTACCCATCCAGGCTTTTGGATGAACCATTTGACAAACTCCGCGGATAGGCACGGTATATTCAGTGGGAACAGAGGATATAGATGTGGCTCACCATTCAACACAGATGGTGGAGATGTGGGCCTTTGTAGAACCACCCGGTAATAACCGAAATCGTGGTCGGCAGAAATAATACCAAGGTGGCGGGTGTAGTTTTCTGAGTCAGACAAAGATAGGCTTTCTCTGTCTGTGGTTTGTCCAGGGGCTACACGTCGGCGTACACGTGCTCAGGGCACACTGCCACCGAAAAAAAGATGATAATTGCTGCGCGCCAACTCTGTAGATCCATCGTAGCGTCAAGAAGGGGGTGGCTTTTGTACTCACACAACCCCATCTCCACTGCAACCCCTTCTACTTCCACCCTACCTTGCACCGATCTATGATCGCTAGGAGCTCCACCCTGACCAGTTCAGACAAAAAGAATTTACCCCCAGGTTACTAACCCCCTTGACCTGTGGCTGACAAAAAGGAATATCTACTACTACCACCTTCTCCTTTCGTTTATATATTTTTTCTCTTCTTTCCCATTAGGACTATACATCATACCCCCCGACTATTTCTCTCGCGACCCCGGACAATGGCCGAATATTTCACGCGACACTGCTCCGATAACGCCACATCCAATCAGGATTTTCCGCCACGTTTTCAACGGAACGTGCTTGCTGAGAAAACAACTCCCTCCCTCAGTTTCTTCCACCCATAGCGACTACGGCCCTTCACACAGAAGGGGAGATATCCCTTATTTTTGGTCTCTTTTAAATTTCAGAGAAATATATATAATAGCCGCGGTGGGATTCAAAACAGCTCCCTCCTCAGCCTATTCCAACCATAGCGACTACAAACCTGCACAAAGAAGGAGAAATAACCCTTATTTTTGGTCTCTTTTAAATTTCAGAGAAATATATATAATAGCCACGGTGGGATTCACCATTAGTTCTGGAGACTTATTGAATGATGGTACAAGTGCCCGGCGGGTGAGGGCGCCACCGGTACTTTGTGAATCACACGCGTTTCTGAGTCCTGTTAGAGAGAGGTGTGGAGAGCGCCCACCCGAGCATTGTCCAAGGGGTGTTTTATTGAATCACACAGGTGTTGGTGTTTTATTTCTGTCTATTTATAAACCCGAATCTGGCCCCGCCCCCGGCACTATCTAACTGACTAATTAGATTGGTGCTCTGTGGAAACAGCCGAAGAAGCACGGTCTGGTGGGCGGAGTGCTGATTCGATTTTATTATAGTGATTTGAGGTTGATCATTGCTTCCTGAGTCCGTCATTCTATAGAAGCCCGCATCCCCTACAATCTCAGGCAATTATTGACCCGGCTTGACGCCCTTCTTTGCTTGATAGGAACACAAGGTCTGGCTAAATAAAAACAGATATTTTCTTGTAAGTTCTTTGGTAAAATAAACTTCCCAGGCATGTAGTCTATTTGTGATTGTGAATCAACATATATGACATATTCCCATTTATGCTCATGTCATTGATTTTTTTTGTTTTATCGTTTTTTATATCAGAGGCCTACGACTCATTGCCCTGCAAAACTTCTTCTGATTCACAATCTATTGTGTTTGAACGAAGAAAATAATGATGGAGCTAACCTTCAGCGAAAATGTAGATTATGATATGATATCTTTTCATTCTAGAGATATTCCTTTATATAGCATATACTTACTAAAGATTTGAAAATCTCTGCCTATATATTCCCCGATTTCACATTCGAAATGAAATTCCCACCAATTTGTGAAATATTCATACTGATGGGTTAATCAAGGAGGCTTAGCCGGATATATTCCCTCGGGGTCATTGGTCAAGACAAGATGGCGCCCTCTAATGAGCTGACCGTTAGTGAAGAGGCTGACCTTGACCTCTCTCCCCTCAATCGGTCCCTATTAGTGATGGTACCAGAGACTGAACCGTCATATACCCCAGCAAGTCACACGAACTGTATTGATGAATTAAAAAAAACGCTCTTTTTTATTTGTAGATTTAAAAAAAAATTTAAACAAATAATAGTAGTATTGCATGTGTCATAGCTTTTCTCAACAGGTATTGCGTGTAACGTGGGCCATTAAAATACATGCTTGGCGTGTGGTGAGGTGTGTGTGCCTGCATGGCTGCACTATATATTTGAAATTATATACCTGGTTATCTGTGTAAAAAACACAAGGTGCACCTGAAATAACCATTACTTGTAACATCAGTCGTGTGGTGGTGTGTCTTCTCCCATGAAAATGATTCCATAGATAAGATGTGTCTCTTCACAACGTAAAGAATGGCAATGAGTATATCTCCCTACACTAATCGTAATCTTTATCCTCTATTTGAATGGTTACTGATGACGATTTCGCGGGACATGAGGACGCTGCGGTTGAATAAAGCCATACAGTAGGCACCCTGATGGGGTTGTTGATCCAACAGATTTTATTCAATTGATCTAAATCTGGGATATTTCCCAAATCTTAGGATATTTCACTTTTTTTATACCTTGGCAATCACCAAGAAGCGCCCCATATTAATGATGATGCCTATTCTTAAGTGAAGGCATAGGATAAATGTGGTTACGACATGCATATGAAAAGTTTAAAAACCTTCGCAGTTGGCAGGGTTCGAACCTACGCGGGCAGTGCCCATTGGATTTCAAGTCCAACGCCTTAACCACTCGGCCACAACTGCTTCCATGCGGGAAAAATCTACCGTTATTATAAAAATAATGTTGTGCAGCAGTTTTATGGGACGCATAATCGATATTACCTTATCGCACGACCAAAGGCCAGCTTGACCACTGTCCTGATATCCGTCAATACATTTTGCTAGGCTGGTATGCAATGGTTCATCCTGTAGCCACGATATTGATCATTAGTTCCTGCAGATATCGGTCTCGATGTTTAGATCAGAATTATTCCATTTGTGAATTCGTAGACTGACATGTTTCTACACCATAAGCCAGGTTATCAAATTGAGTCAATGTTGCTGCGTAAACCATCGAAAAGTCTTACGATTTGTTACTATATGAAAACAAATCAGTATTTATTGTTTGGAATATGAACAGTCAGTATATATGAAGTTGTGTCCGAGAACGAGGCCTTTAACCGTTACTGAAGATGTTCAAGTAAGTAATCTCGCGGAGCTCTCTTTCGGCAATCGTGTTCCGGCACGGACACTGTATGGACGCAAGATCACGCTCTGCACGTGATCATAAAACAGGTTCTCGCGTGTGTACGTCGCAGCGACGAGACGCCACGGTCATAAACCCAGCAGACGACATTTCAAATCCATTAGTATCTCCCCCTCCATCCAGTGAAATAATGAGAGACTAGTTCAGTTAGGGAAATTACATCTCTTCGTTTAATTTGTAAATAACTTTAGTCTAAATATCTAAATGAATTGATATGCAAATACAAATTAAATGAACAAAGTTTATAAATAATGATAAATAAATACAATATGGGTAAGGGAAATGAGGCAGGAATATAACACACTTTTAAAGTGTAATAGATAAAGATGCGAATGGATGCTAATCAATGAAGTAGTTAAAAGTTAATTTTGCAGAAACTTAGATTAGCTCTAGATAATTTCTAGAAAATAGCAAATAGAGCTTGGAGACCCTTAAGTCAGAAATATTTATCTATTGAGCTTGTAGCTATCTAGCGTTTAAATCAATACGTGGTATTAAAATATAATGTTATGTATGAGATTTCCTTCTGAACAGGCAGTGACATCCCTTTTTGTCTCTCGTATCGAGGACAATAATTTACTCAAAAAGATAGTGACAGAAAGGAGCTTGTATTGCTCAAGTCTTAAATGATAACATGTTGCTTGAGGGACAACCGATTAGACTGTCACCTTGTATAAAGAATGTAGAGACACCAAGAAATGCAGAGACATGTTTACACATGTGAGTGACATGTAATTCTGAATAGGAATGGTGAACAGACTGAAACGGGCGGCCAGAGGTGTTAGGGACAGTGGCCTAGGGTAATTGGATGGGAGCAACACTTTGCAGACCAATTACATAGACAAACTTCACAGATAATGTCAAGGCAATGTTAGAGCTTATCTAACTTCATTTTAGAAGACACTAGATAGCAAGAACATTCATCTGTATATGTCACACGAGACAATTTACGAGAAATAAAAAGACTGACTGTTATCAGGTGTTGAATTGATGTTTTTTAAATAAGAAGAAAAGTGAGGCTTTATTGAACATGATATCTCGGAAATGAGAAAAGTATCATACATTGTTGTCATATGACATGACGATTAATTCATAATAAGACAGATATGACGCAATCCCCCTATACTATACCCTACTGACGGAAGTGAAATACAGTAGAACCCCGCCTAACAGACACCCCGCGTAAGCGGGCACCCCGCGGTAACGGACACCTCTGCTCGGAACGGTTTCATCTATTAGATGTTTATTTCAACCCCACATGAGTGGCACCTCGCGTAAGCGGTCACTTTGGCCCGGAACCGAGGGTGACCGCTTACGCGGGGTTTTACTGCACAATCATACACAGACTCATAGTACCTGGTAATAACTTAACGACGTATCCTGTAAAGTATATAATCGAGGAAAGAGACAAGTAAACAACACCATCTGCGCATCGGTTGACGCTGCAATAAATCATGACCATTAACACACACCGCGATGTTCCAGTCGTCAGTCCAACGATTGCAAAGTCCCTTTCCACGTCCGATTGCCATCTTTTATACTCAAATTCTTGGTAAATAGGCATCAACTCAAAGAAGGGGCTTCCCCGGAGTAATTAAACATCTAAAAAGGTACATCTTTACGAGTTAATTGTTTCAAGAAGAATTCGTATTGTGTCATTACAGTGATGGTTCCCACGTGTATATTTATTTTTATTTTTTACTATTTGATATTGATGCATAAGCTGTCTGACCTTTGCATCTAGCAAATCAAAAATATTCTTTGAAAGAAATGTTTGTAACGGAAGTAGCGGTGACAATACACTTATTCCAATGTCACCTTTGGATAAAAAGGGAATAAAAGTAATAAAAGTACAAATATCTCATTTGCTAGAGCCGTATATTCATACCTAGTTGTACGGGAGATGGCTGCGCTCCATCAATAATCGCCTTAGCCACAACCACCTTTTTCATGTTTGAGACTTTGGACTTTCTACAGTTATGCACCTCTATGACACGGTGTCCTTTATACAACGGCATGCTGTTTCCTATTTCTGTTATTTTTTCGGCAATGCAACTGATAACACTGGGTTCTTCTGTTTTGTGAGCACTTATTCATATACAATATACACCACCAAGGGTCATTTTTATAATATAGAGTGACTGTGACGAGCCGTTTTGTCCGGGTATAGAAAAAACAAGTTGGTCCCAAATAATTGGAATTACATCATTTTGCAATATTTTTAATTGTCCAAGTGCATTTCATGCTAGATATGGATATTTCAAGATGTCCTTTCGTCGTGATCCGATAGATCTCTGGGAAATTTAAAGTTTCTTTCCGTTTTCAGACCAAACTCACAGTTCCTGAGAAATAGTAAAGGGTTTGAAATCATTCGAACTACCATCAAATTGAAATTGCTAAAAATCATTATGTAATCGATGTATTGCTTGGAAGAGCGATAGGGAACTATCGACGGCAATAAATATGAAACACACACACACACACACACACACACAAAAGACATATCATGGTTGCGGAAAGGAGGTGTCATCAAGGGCCTCTCCCATTTTCTAGAAAAGAACCCCATGGGGAAATTCCCATTCTAAATAGGGAAGGCCCCATAGATGATGACTGTTTTTAAGTCTTTGCAATGACAGGAATTCAGACGTAAAGGGCATTGCTATAAAGTGCACAGTTCTGATATGGGGGTACGAATTCAGTTATACTCTTTTAGCCTTACTTGAAAATGTGACAGGATTTAGAGTACAGATGGCGGATTTGTCCGCAAGACTTGTTTTCCACTAGAAAAAAACAAGGGTGCTGAGACATTGATATTGTCTGTTAGTGTTATATAGCGGGCATCCCAACAGTTGCAAAGGTACACATCAATGTAGGAAATCGTAAAACTATCGCACAGTGTGGACCGAATTGCTCCTACGACCCCTTCTTGGTAGCCTGCTGTGATGATCAATGTACAGTGCAAATTAGACTCGTTGAAGGCCATACCACACTGTACGATTTCAGAACATGAATAAACAATAGTAAGTTCAGGTGAGGCATAGAAATTAAGTCGGTCATTGTGGCACCCTCCTCGACAACTTTGCCTAAGATTTGAAAATGCCCGCTGTGACGACGTACCTTTGTCACTGATAAATTATGGTCCAATGTTCCGAAATCGGGACAGATGAATTAAGGAACCTGTTCTTTCTCGTTGTCGGCGACAACAGAGTTTGAGAAATACTCCCTGTGGTGCCTACCGATATTGGCCCATAATTAGTAGCTGGGTCAGGAAAATGGCCCTTCCACACACAGACTGATCCCTTCTCACTGATTTGGCTCCCGGAGGCTAAGATTAAGTACTTGTTCCTTTATCAATAGCCTCTAGCCTCTGAGAAAATCGTAAGTCAGTCTTCCAGTGTGGACATAATTTGCTATTGATTAACTTCTGCTAATGACCACCACCCCACATCCATAAATTCCTCTGGGTTGGTTGACGCCCTGCGCAAATTCGCCTCAGACAAGTTAAGACTAGCTTACGATTAAGATAGTTAATCAGTGGGAACGAAATCGTAGTGTGTTTCCCACATTAGACTAGCTTACGATAGGGGGAGCTTATCTTAAGAAACAGAATCGTACAGCGTGTCTTCCACTTAAATCAACATGCAGGAAAGCCTGTTGTTATTGCTAGTCCATGAGGTATCTTTCAGGGGTGTTATTTGCAGCTTCAACCTTAGGCATGATTCTGATTCAAACCTGTAAAGGAAAATACAACAAAACCACACTGCCGCTCCTAGATAAATCATGAAAAAAATCTCATTAACAAAAACACTTTTGAAATATCATCACCAAGATGTTATATCATAAAATTTCTTTTCAATTTCCTAAACCAACGCCGGTACACAATCTCGTGATTACCTCCACGAGTATATTTTCTGGGGGGTGAAGTACGTGGACCCGTTCCTACTTATCACTCTATGTGAAATCATACCCTGGTCCACCTCTCACCTTTGCATGCCGTGGGCGGGCAGGACCACGTGGGAACTGTCGTCAAGGTGTGCACAGGTGAGACCAGGGACGGGTCGAGAGCTCCCCCCATGCCTCAATACGGCGCGCACACGCCAACCCAGCGCCTGAGGTCTGGGAAAGGTGAGAGGAGAATGATAAAGCGAGGAGAATCTCACCGTCTTCCCGCCTTCAGTGAGGGCAGATCCTAAATTCAGTCTTTGAGATTTAGATACTGCTTTGATAATAGAACAGGCTATGATTCATTGTATTATGAATTATGTATCATTTCCCACGGAGTCTGGTCGATATCTTTAATTGCCTTTCTGGGGAATTTCCTCAGAGGAACTCAGGTATTGTATTCAGAGTATTACTGTACTTTGCTTTTTGTCACACGTGATAAACAGGTTGGACAAATCAATCTCAGTTATGCAATACAACACGTTATGGCAAAGATAATTTACTTTCTACCACCTGAGAGAAATGGATTCTTGACCAGTGCAACAGTAATATTTTTCTCTCTCTCTTTTAAATTTTTTTTTGCAGCGTTTAATTCTGAAGGAGGACAATGAGGTTCCTTTTAAAATACGTGGTTTGATTTTTATTTTGTTTATTTTTGTTTTCTAGGGAAACAATCTAGATACTTAGTTTTATCTATAACAACAATCATATATTGAAGGGACCTTACACATGACAGTAATAAAGGGCATACGAAAAGAAAGTTCCACTGGTATCCAAAGGTTTCTATGATCGCTAGCAAGGTCATTGTTAGCATTTCTACAAGGAGTTCGAAGCTTATGCTTTTACATCATGTCTATCATACTGCACTAGTACTGCACGTTACTGTTTCAACCACAATAGGCGACGAGCGATAGGACAAGGGAGAGGATTCAGAGACCGTGAATGAGAGGGTTAAGATTTGGGTCGTGCATGCAAAGGGTAGGCGGGAAATGACAAAGGTCGGGGTGGAGATAGGGTAAAGAGAGGAAGGAGGGGGTTGTTTAGGCTCGTGCATATATGAGGTGGGGGTCAGGGTGTTGGGGAATCTGTGAACAAGCAAAAGCAAAGCCCGACCTCACCACCACCACACCCCACCTCATGCCTCGAGTCACCGGAGCGTGTCGTGAACGCCGGGCGTCACGCTATGGCGGACATGGCCACGTGTGGGAAAGTGAGAGAGAGAGAGAGAGGGCATGTGTGAAGATGGTGGTTGGTGGTCCGACCGACCGAGAGATGGCAGGAAGAATTAATCTTTAATCTTTTAGAAGGAGGGTAAGGGGATTCGAGAAGGAGGAGGGCAGAGGTCAATGTGGAGGCTGTGTGGGGGAATCTAGTGGTGATGGTGGTCGTAATGTAAGATGTGGTAGGGATGGTAGCATTTATAGAAAATGTGATGATCATTTTGGTGGTTCTGATGGCTGTTGTGGTAGTGGTGGTACGGTGAAGGTGTGATTTTGCTGGAGTGGCAATAGCATCATGGAGGGATAGAGGTGGTGATGAGAATGGTGGTCATGGCTGTGGTAGTGATTAGTGTTGTTACCTTTAAGAATGGAATCACTATTGTTATTGATCGCCTTGATGTTTGCAGTGGGTGCTTTTATATAAATGAATGCTTGACGTAAACCAACGATGGTAAAGTAGCCATATACAGAATGAGAGAAATAATACCCGGCTTTAAATCGGTTCCAGTGAATACAATACAAGCAGAATACTCACCCAAAAAGTCGTAACATATATATATATGACATATTCTGGCAGAAATATAGATTTATTTCCAAAATGTGTGTTTATCTTACCAAGATTACTGAACCATCACAAGAGTCAATTGAAACACGATCTGGCTGATATACTTGTACGTACAGTGTATGACTATTGTGTGTGGAATCTCAAAGGAAACTTCCCGTTAACACAAGTAAGAGGTAGTAATTTTATAGGGACATGAAGTCATGGTCTGGCATCTGTGATATCTGTGATAACTAGATGCATTCTTCTACTCACGGAGATAAGTATAAATATTCCATAAATCCTGGCGTCGTCATCAGATGAGCATGTATTACAAAAGATCAACATCTTACGCGCAAAGACCATAAAATAAACATAATAGTGGACAGACCCAAAACCCAAAAGTATCAAAACTCACCTCTATATCTGAGGGTACATCTATGGGATAAATTAGGATTAAATGTGCAGGCAACTAAAGATAGTTCTTATTTTAAAGTGCAGATCAAGTCTTTTCTAAATGAAAACCCAAATCTATGGTCGTGAACAACAAATGTCCAACCACCACCCATATTCATTATATATATATATATGTTTGTTTGTTTTGTCCATTTGTCCTTATATATATCCGTCTTGTCATGTCTTATCTTGTCTTACCTTGACTGTCCTGTACTGTCCATTATCGCCAACTATACTTCGATATTGATAAAAAGGACACTACGACAATCAAAACACGAGTTACTATTATTTCGTAAACTACTCACCGAGGATTGTTACTACTATAACTGATACATGTATCTTCGCATTGTTAGACAATCACGCCACCATAAGGCGAACTGTATTGTCTTTTTTCTTGAATAAAAAAATAAATAAAAAATTCATGCAGTTAAATAAATAAACCGATCAGTAAACTTCTCCAGCCGTCATAGTCGACGCCTGCTATGACGTCAATTAACCGGCCATAATTATCCGCCCTCATTAAGGAATCACCCTGACGATCTCAGACAGGGTTGGCCCATCTCCAGAGGGCTAGTGTTCTCAAAGACTCGGTTGGTTGGATGAATATATGTCCTCTGATGTAGATAAAGTCACCTCGACCAATCGCGTCGGCTCAATCTAGACACCCCTTAATTTTCACGGTAATATGGTAGATGGAGGATCTGGGATGAGATCAGGTGGTGGTGGGGTACCCTCGTAGCCGTGGGAAAATGTATCCACGTGTGTGACATATGTCAGCAAGGGGCCCGCCACAAGTCGACCAGAACGCCACCTGGTGGTGCAGAGACTCCCCACGCGCATGCGCGCTGGAGTCGATCTCAAGGCGTTCCCACAGGACGTCACCAGCGTGACGATTCTCTGCCCACCGCCAGGGTACCAGCGGTGTCTATTTTATACGAACATAACTGTCAACATATCATTCAGATTTTATATGCAAATTCTTGATTTTTTTACATTAGGATTATCAAGTTTCTAACTTCAAGTACATTGCAAATATAGATTCAGTATAACTTTATTTATTCGTACAAGCAGGTGTGTTTGATATTCAACAGAAAAAAGGCAACATACGAATGGTTTATGGCGACTGTAGCATGCTGTGGTTGCTGGGGGTGAGTGGGGTTGGGGTGTCAGTATTTGATCTATTGTAGATATCAATAGATTTCCAAAGGCTGGCTTCGAAACCAACCACCGATTAGTGAGTGCAGAGCCACGGGGGTCGGATGCGGCACGAATGTTGCTATTTTTCTTAAAGGAATCCCACAAAAAGGGGGAACCACAACACAATGAAGAAGGAGACCCAAGGCCTGGGAAAATATCCTCACCTTTGGGAGGCGTGACAGGAGGGTCTGACTTGCACCAAAGGGTATCTGTCATTTACCACTAACCCGATCCTTATTTACCTGATATATGTCCAGGTCGTGGGTATTGTGATGTGACAATGACCAACTTCAAGCGGTTATTGGTGGCTGAAGATGTATGGTGAGGGGACAGAGTTATAGCCGAGTAAAGCCCAGGTTAGTCATTGAACTACAAAATGTGTTTAGCACCTCTCCACAAGACGTTTTAATGGTTTTCATTACAAGCCCCCAGATCAGAAGCTCGTGATAATATATGTCTATCCGAAATATAACACATACAAGTACAATGTTATGATGTCAGTGAGAACAATGATTGTTTTGATTTGAGGAATGTTCATTTCTAAAAGAAATATGGCCGATATTGTGCACTGCGAACAATTCCTTTCAGTTTACCCTCCCTACTGGTATGGGCTATGGGCTGGTATGGTGTTTGCGTCCCATAAATGCTATAATAGTGTTAGCTTGTAACCCATATAAAAAAAAACAAAAAAAACAGAGAGTAGAAAGAAAATTCACTGATTTATGTGTATGAAATACATATAACGAGGATATTCATTGGAACAGAAAACATAGATATCTCGAAATAAACTCTCATTAATTACAAAAAAGACATGGCCGATATTCGTTGCGTCGCCACGTATGATGGCATCCTGATTTATACACAGAAGACACTGTGAATTTAGTAGAATTTGTTCATCGTATGGTGTGTAATTCAATTCTGATTGACGAAATGGCATCTCGTGAAGACAGAGTTGTAAACACACAAGGGGAATTCTCACATGTCTATTCTTAGCGTGTAGTTTCAAAACATTATTATTTCAAGCACTCATGTAGAAGCAATAAAAAGGATACTGCTATTACTTACCCATTTGTTATGAACATATACCGAAGAAACTTAATGTCCCATAATTTCTTCTTTGGACGGTGATGACAGTATACATGTAAGATGTCTGAATCATAATGCAATTAATGTAATTTTCTCAGGCTCCATATCAAGACTTTATATGTGAAACTTCATAAAAATCGACTGACTGATTGTCACCATCATAGAGAAAGTAATCATCTACAATACAAATTTGAACCCCCTCATATGCTCGAAAAGCATCTGATATTACAAATATAGTCAATTCGTACTAATACAAATAATCTATGTCTAGGTATGGTGGATGGAGTCTTTTACCTGTTTATTCATCCCCAACCCTGCTTTGGCAATCTACGCTCGCTCTCCAACCACTGCTCAGCAGCCTCTTCAGGAGACGAGCCTTTGATACAGTCCCCTCCCCTTCCCCGTCAAACCCTTCACCACCCCTTACGTCATCTGTTATCTCTCACTTATGAGGATCCAGAAATAGACAGACGCTAGAAGCCTCATTGAGCAAACTAAATCAGGAGGCAGTGGGAGAAGGAAGTGCTCATTTTTCCAGGGAATTACGCCCAGCACAACAAGCCCGGGATGAGGGGAGGTCGTTGGAATAAGCAGGCTGTGATTTATGAGGTAACGCATTAAGTCCTCGTTAAAACAAAAATAAAGGATTCCCAAATGGAGGGATATGCACTTCATTGCATCTGGGATTGCTGGTTCACAAGACTCCTATAGTCTTATTCGTATGGAGAGATATTGGATCGACAAATGATTAATGGTTTGGTCGAATCGTTGTCCGGCTATAGTTTCACCAGGGTGTACTGCAATAAGTTTCAGATGCATCAATTACCTTAAAGTAAAACTATTCTGAGATTTCATTAAATAACCGATACCCATCCTCCTTGTTACGGCATTGCGAGACCTTGCATCTAGTTATACTTGTCTTTTCTGCTACTACATTTTGTTTCCTGTTAACGAACTTCAATCTCACATATAACCTGACCTTTAAGATACTAGAGGATTAAATTTGTTTTACTCATCTTAGAACATTTAAATTGGGAGCGAAAGCTATATAAGAACTTTTTTTATCATACGTCTTCATATAGGTCTATGTATATGCACTTAAAGCAACCCTAACTCTGGGCGGTTAAAACTTAATAATTTGGCACCAGAACAGTGTGTTAATGTAAAATTAGCTTAAAACTTCACAACCATACTTCCATCTATCTCTTAATTGAACTATATACGTATATGCATATAAGATCTAAATATTGATATGCAATGCTCAATTTTAATGTCCCATCCAATATCAAACATATAAACTGAGATAATAATCAGAATTCTCGTATTGATATTTTCCGGGTGTTGTAAAAGGCCATACCAAGGTAGCAACGAGGATAAAGAAACCCGTTGGAGGAAGAGAGGTTCTAGCGGTATAGATGAATAATTCACACACTCCCTTCCCACCCTCACCACCATTGACAGTCCACTCCCCCGCTACCACAGCCGTCTCACCAGTACCGCCCAGCGTCGTGTGGTGGCGCCTGTGTCCCGCGTGCTGGTAGCCGGCGTGCACGAGCTACCTGTCAGCCGTGAACGGAGAACCTTTGAAGTCCGTCCAGCGACCAGCGCCGCGGGCATGCGCACACCCTTCACTAGACTGGTTCCAGTCCCTGCATCCTATGGCTACCCTCCTCGCTGGGATACAGGGACTGGTACAATCGGTGATGCCCCAGTCACACTGGCGTAAAATTTGGCGTTTCTTCTACATATTTGAATTGGTGGGGACCACGTATTTGGAACGTATCTGTTTGCTTTGCTTTAAAGTTTTAGTACGCTTCTCAATGTCCATCAACGTTTGTTTACGCTTCTCAACGTATTGTGGCATTTTTTGGCGCATTCCGACTTTCCTTTATGTTTCTCCGCATTTTGCGGCGTTTTGTGGCATATTTGTAGATTTCAAAATGTGTAGAAGAACGTAGACGTGCGTACACGGAAAAACGCCGTTTTTACGCCAGTGTGACTGGGGCATAACGGTGTTGAATTTCTGGCGCTGTTTAGCTCCAGTATTCCAACTCTCTCCATACAGATATCCTAGCTACTAGTCAGGATATCTGCTGGGAGATTAATACCCTATCACTTGATCACTCGATCAGGGCACAGTCAGGAGAGGCGAAATTTATTGCTATGACAACACAGGCGGCCAGGGAACTGGAGGAGTGGAGGAAGGGGGGGGGGGGGGGGGTAGGAGGAAGTATAGGGTTACAGGGAGTGGCTTGGGACCATAAACAGGAGATTTTGTTCGCAGTGGACAAGTCTTTGATTCATGGGCCAGTACTCTAATGAACTTTATTCTTATTGTGTCTAATCATTTAATGAATGTTCATAAATCAAAGACTTGAGCAAGTCTAACCCTTCACGTCCCTGCCCGCGTCTGACTGACCGGCGGGGG
The DNA here is from genome assembly GCA_950022655.1 of Alentia gelatinosa. Lineage (NCBI taxonomy): Eukaryota > Metazoa > Annelida > Polychaeta > Phyllodocida > Polynoidae > Alentia > Alentia gelatinosa. The sequence goes on from OX465590.1 coordinate 17,559,045, forward strand.
CAGTGGTGGTCAAGGCAGCGGTCAAGCCGGCGAGCCACGGCCTTTGTCAGACCAGAGTGGTCAGCACAGTGAGGTGACCGGAAGTCCGAGTGAGACTCGCTTTCAAAAAGCAGACCACATGACGTTACGCTAGTGCCTGGCAAGTTCTATGTTCCCCTCAGGTAGTGACGGTTAGCGCGTGTGGGTGTGGGTGTGGGTGTGTGTGAGGGTGGGGCGATGGGGAGACGGACACAGGTGAATAGTGACCACGTCAAACGGAGGGAGGGGGTGAAGTTGAAGGTGCTAATGGATGTTTCATAGTTCATTGAAGAGAAGTACCTGAAGTTAGAAAATAAACCGGAAATATTCCGGAAGTGGTCAAAATTCTAACAGTTTATATAAAACGGTCTATCCCTCGAAGTGGGAATGAATAGGTGATTGGTAGGACAGGATTCTTCCGATTTTTCTTGCAAAGGGTATAAGGGCTGTTGATTAATGCCCCTAAATCAAGGCTATAAACGTGAATATAATGTATTTACTACCTATTCGTATGTAAATGACTTATCTGGACATATTGAAGCCATATCATATCATTTCCTATGAAAGAAATAATTTAAAAAAAAAGAGATCGGAAGGTACGGAAGCCTACCAAGGACACGGATATATCAGCACGGAAGAACTCTTAAAGATTTACATGCAATGTCATATGCCCGACTATAGACGAAAATTACCTTTACTGGGAATGATTAGACGATTACACTTAATTTCTGAAATAAAGTTTATGAACGAAAATCATAGAAGAGAGGAGGCCGAGAACGAGATCACAGGATAAAATCATGATTTATTTACTGAGGTCAAAAAACGAAAAGTTTAGAAAGTTGAGTGTGTACAGTGGTATTATGATATGGAATTAGTCATCAAGAGATTTACAAACGACTGATTCAAAAGGTACATTCAGACTTGGGGTATTTAGTAAAGTAACGGAATGAGGCTACAATTATAATAAAAAAAAGAGATGAAAGGGATAATAGACAGCCGAAACCACCTGTTACGAAGTTTTGACTCTTAGGTATGTTCTCTTAGGTATGTTCATGTAATATCAAGTACATGTATCTCGTTTACCATATAAACTCATGACATATTATGTAACGGTATTGAAATGAATAATTGCAGTTGAGAGACTTGGTATGCATTCTCAGCACTATTGCATTATCATCATCAAAGCATTATATAAAACACAACAGGATACTTTTTGTTATGGTGTATCAAGTTTATCATGTTCTTGTTTATGTTAATGTTGCCTGGAAGAACGACGGTAAAAGATCGAACGCAATATAGACATATCAAAATACTATGAGCAAATAGTATGTTCATCATTGATGAATGAGCGTGCAATTATATATGAATAACAATTAACAGGTTTGAGTTAAACTCTTCTTATGGATAGTTTTCTGTAACCCACCTTCACCCAGTGAACTTGCCATTTCTGCAACTGCCTACAGGATCCAAACACATCAAGCACCAGTGGGTCTTGAGGTATTTTGATCTTGGGTGATTGGTCATGGTCAACTGGGCACGCCTCTAAGATACTGAGACACGGGCTCCCTGCTCTGTTCTCAATATCACAATGAATAGAACACAGAAACTGAAGGGATAGTTTGTATGCAGTACCCTGAAAGTCTGTATGGACACCTCTAGCCTCTAGATGATGTATTTAGCGCACGCAAGCACGCTCTAAAAAGCGTACCTCAGATGGAGGTGACAGTAAAGGCGGGAGAACGGGTAACAAGTCACGATCGAGCTTTGTAGAGCGCACCGAAAATCGAGTAACTTTAACACACCTCGGGTGTGCACGGGAGCTGAAAGGCTCTGGGAGATTTTGATTGCATCCTGCATACCAGAGGCCCGAGATTGTGAGAAAATGTCTGCTTATAAAGAGCATGTGAAGTTAAAGAGTAGGCTGAGGACTTTCAGTGAGCGACGATGATGATGATTCAGCGGTAATTTCATCTCATTCCATTATTCTTCATTATTATTTACTTATTCTTCCACTGAAGACTGGTATTTGTTCATCGTTATGACATGTATGGACATGGGAACTGCAGACACACAAACCTGCCGTCAGGCAGAATGTCTATGTATTACTTCAGTAAATTAAAAAAAAAAGTGTTTACATGTATAGGGCTTTAAAACTCGTATTGAATAAATATGTATGATCCCATATCTGGAAATAAATCACGTAGTCTAGTACATATATATGTAAGCAGTAATGCTGTGACAAGACGCTTACAGTCATTTCATCCTCTATTGCAAGCACAAATTTTCTTTTATGTGTCTTTGTTCATCTCACATCGACGATGCATTCTTCCCTTTTTCCTTTTCGGTGGAAAACATAGACGTCCACCCATCAACGTACACCTTCTTTGGAAACATAAACCATTTTAGTGTTACTGGGATAACCCTCATACCGTTAGGACCTTCTGGAGTTGTCATACACGTGTATTTCTTTTATACGCTAGATGGCGACACTGTACGGAAAGCCATTGCATTCTATGTATCATGTTTCTCATATAAAATCCACCTATTTCACTGTGTTCATTTTAAAGAGGAAGTATTGGTATTTTGAGTTCAACGTATTCGTAGGTGATACACGTTAGCCTACTAATAGTGTGGCCCACCAACGTGTTTGTAAAATCCATGTCTATGTATTCTGCAGGCGCCAAAAATAACAAAAAAAACTGGTTTCAAAGTGCAGGAAATCCTTCACAGGGGATTGGCAGGAACCAGCTTATCAAATATAGCCGACATGAGTTGGAACTGTTGAAATGTGGTTAAATGGGTTGTACAAAAAGGCTCTCGACAGTAACACAAAGGAACAAAACAGGAGTTGTATCATCAAAAAGGAATTATTATACATTTCTGAAGGTAAGGGAACATAAAAATGCACTTACATTGTCAGTATTACAGAGAACCAAGAACCTGATATTTTTTACTATGGGAATAAGCGGTTGTGCTCTCTGACTGACCGCCAGGCAGTCAAAGTTTCTCGGACTAATGTATACGCACCTGTTCTAACAGCTTGAGAAATGTAAAGGTTCTTCCTTAATGACAAACGGCTAACGATGTATTCATTGCAATGCCCTTCTCCATACGAGGAAAACATCATTTTTATGTTCTGAACACAGAAAGCCTGTGGTCGGGCCTTTCTTGGTCCTTACAGGGAAGCATAATTGGGGGGTTTTACCTGGCGGTGAGTAGGGTACTTACAGAAGTACCTTTATAGAGTCCCCGGTAATGGATTGCTGAGACTTAGAGAGCTGCGGTGACTTTCATTTGATGAGGGTGTTCATAGCACCCTGATCATCTCATTACATATGGCTCTAGTCTGGCCAAGAGGGCATTAGGGATCTATTTACCCACACACAACAGTGATAATGACCCCTCACCCACTCCCTGACTCCCAACTCTCTAATAGGGTGCGGTAGGGCCCAAGTCGACCAACCTCAGAACTAAGGTGGGTGTCTTCACTTTTACCCCCTTCTTCCTCCGCCCTTTCTTTCCCCTTCTTTCTTTCCTTTCTCTGGCCACAGCGCCATTACATACGGACGCCACGGGAGCCTCGTCATTACCCAGCCTCGTTCTGATTATAGCCTCGTCAATGTGCGCTGTAATCTCGACGCACGGGGCGGTGGGGCGTCACTAATATACCGCCCAGTATGGCCGTTGGTCGGGCTCGGGCCTATGATTGGGACGCTGATAATGGGCTGACGAAAAAATACACCCCCTCCTACCGTTTCTCTGTTTCTCACGCAAATAACTCTAAAGCACTTACCTCGATATCCCTTGGAAATATAGGCCTAGATTTTATACCCACAACATCAAATCGAATATCCAATTTTCTCAGAAACGATCTAGTTCAACATATGAATTTTAGAATGCACGCTTTTGTTTGTAGTGTCATTGTATGATTTGATTGATTCTTGCTCCTGGTTATTTTGGTGGGGAATATACAATAGTTAAACGGTGTATCTGACCTTAATGACGTACATCTTGATAGAAAGGCCTCGGGTGATCATTAGATAGTACAGAAGAACGGGGTTCACAACCTCAGAGGAGATAGTATTGTCGTCGTGCTGGCACGGGGGAGCGGCAGCGGGCGCGTGCACGTGGGAAAAAAGTGAGAAGTTTGCTGTTCAACCAACCGAACCTAATAGCCCCGCCCCTTCCCTTACTGGCTTTCCTTTTGATGATCCTGGAATGCCTTTAGCACGTGCAAGACAAGAATGTGATTTTCTACCGCCTTTATCAAATGCAATACAAGATGATGATTTGATATACGATGATATATATGTGTGTGCATATATTTATATGTGTGTAAATATATCATCATGTAGTATCCGCCTGAAACAAATTGTCCACAGAAAACGCATAGGGAGTGTGTACTGCCATACCCAGAGAATACAGATATGTTGTATGCTATGGGCTGCAAAAGCTGGATCATACGAAGTACTAGTGAATAGGAAATAATAGTGAGTACCTAAATGAACTAATATTGGTACACCACTTGTCAGGAGAAGGTCGACAATGAATACAATATAGAATGATTTCAGATAAAAGCTTTCTGATGCTCCTCAGAGTTTATTCTGTGCAATATCCTCGCATATGCTCGGATCATAATACACGACAACTCCTCGAATCATACGACAGCTTTTATCTGAAACATATCTCTATGTTCCAGGCATGTAGATACACGCTGCCCCTGTGTTTTCTATGGACCTTATGTATTAGGTGGATAATAAATTCGTGTATGTATATAAATGGCAATGCATTTTCATCTCTTCACTAAACATTCGGACAACTGATATCATATATTAAGATCTTGCTGCTATCTCAAAAACTTACTTACTTGGATAAGCTATTCAGTTGACTACAGAAAGATATATATGGTTGGTTGAACGTTTGGAGACAACCAGGTCCTTCCCCGTTTCTAGACCTGCGATATGTTGGCTTTGGTTAGTACTGAGTTTCTAGATTGCGCAACGGATTATAGAAACAGAGGTTGATTAAATCTTCCAGACTATATCCTCATCCATACCCACCCACATACCTACACAAGGTTTGGGAGGATGGTTTTGTCGGCCCATGGTCGAACCCTATATCTGTGGTACGTGTTGTCATTGTTGTATGAACCTATCTGTGTATATACATATTTGAGTCACCCATTGATGCCTTTCGTAGCCATCGCGTCTAGAAAGTTAATCAACGTATGAAATTTTTCCATCGTCTGGGCAGGAAGTATATGTGGTTTTTTTTGCCTTTTTGGTTTTTAGGTTTTCACCTAGGTCATTTTAGCATATTGTTGATATAACACTTCAGGTCTCATTTGTTATTTCACGGTAGATTTTACCGAGGGCATTATTCATTCGAGTTGGAAAGGGAATGGAGGGAATCCATTTTCCTGTGAAAGAATGCCAGAGTTACGAGGTAAAATTACTTTCCGATACCTTGGTCAGTTGAAGTAATTTTTTACCCTCACCGAGTAATTTTTACATTCTTTCACCTGTATTTTTTAAATTTAGCATAATTCATCAGTTCTGCACAACAGATCTTCCACTGGTAGATCTTCAACTTCTATTTGGTCTCTCTATTGTTACATACCTTCAATAATTGATGAAAATGGCGATTTTCCTACCGCTGATCAAACGCGAAGTCATCTCCAACCTTATCGAGAAACTCCAACGCATATCTTTTTGTCCTGCAGGTTCCTCCAGTTAGATGCGGGTACCTATCTTTATATTGAAGGAATACAATTCATTTGCAAGATGGAATCATGATTTCACGTTTTCATATTCAGGACATATTCATGCTCTATTCTTTTATTCAGGTCACAAGCAAAGATGAATCCTTACAATGATATCATCAGGAATTTCAATGAGAACAATTGTGACCGAGGTTCTAGATTTGAATTATGTGCCTTGATTTATCATCTTACTATTATGACATAGGAGCAGTGGCATGTAGGACACACCTCTACAGAACCATATCAGTTTACGAGCAGTAAATCTGCGGAAACGTTGAGGAGTAATTGGTGATCAAAGTGTTACTTTGCTGATGTAACCACACATCTAGATGTTACGGTAAGCCGTGTTTGACTTTCTTTTTCTCTATCACACGTTTCATCTCTACTCAAGAGAATCCACCTATTGGCCAAGCCCCATCCCTATTAATTTGATAAAGAAACCCTCCGGTTACAGTGGAGTCAGTGAGAAGACCATTCGTAACGTTCACGGTGTGCATGTACAAGTGCCGCCATCTTGTGTTTCCAACAGTAACCAAATCATCGACCATAACATTGTTGGAGGTGATATTTCCGAGGGAGGTCATTCTGACCGATGCCACTTCATCAGAATTTATAATATCCTCTTCCTTGTTTCTAAAATAGACAACATATTCAGTCCCTATTCCAGGCAGGTAATTTGTTTTATGAACTTCATATATTGAATACTATGCATTACAGATGTGAAAACCTTTGTGAGATATACTTTAAAACACTGTGATTGTAGGTATGTTCCATAAGAATCAAACCTGTTCTGCCTTTCATGTGTAAAATGTGTTACCATCCCGCCCGGAAAGTAAGCACCCCTTAGTCATGCTCAATTCGTCATTTTCTAAATACATGTATCTATATGGCTCAAAATTCTGTCGACATCTTTGTGCAAAAGCTTTCAAAATTTGTTCTCCTACATCTATGAAAAGTGCGAATGCATGTGCAGAGGTTCATATAAAAGGCTGTACAAGATCTTATACTTTATGGAAGTCCACGTAATTAGACTGCAGGGACACGCCTGTAATCAAAATGCAATTTTCTTGCGACTTTTCTGGCAAATCCATTGTCAATCATCCCGAGACATTATTCAGTACTCTGTGCTGCCACCTACAGAAAACTAACAGCAATCCAGGATGACCAAAATTAGCTTCTGTGTCCATTGCTGATGCCTGGTGAAACATCGACCTATCGTAAATATGATTCATTTTCAATCCACCAACAATTACTACCGACAAGATCAATACAGGGAGGCATAGTTAGGGTGGCTGAATGGAATCTATTCCGTGTTGTTTTGTGTTGATAATACCCACCGTGTTCGAAGAACGAGGTGCATGTTTTCGACCAGAACAACAGGGTGGGATTTTTAAAACCTGCTAAATTACCGAAAACAGGGTCATTTAAGGCTAATGCTGTATAAACGTATCATCGATGTGAAAATGGCATTTTTTGGTGCATCTTTAGATGGTCTTTCATTCCAACATAGGGTTTTGTATAGCTCTGAGGAATTTCTCCTTCCGAAAATAAAAAAAAACTGTGATTTTCTAGTGTTTTCATTTTTTTCAAAATCTTGGAGGCACAATGTTAAGCCAATTGTTTCTATTAACTTGTTTAAAGCATATGTCATGAGAAGTGAAGACTATATATTTTTGAAAATTGGTTATAGTTTGAAAAAATATCATAATGGTCAAAACTATCCAGGACCTTTAAATTTTCCAACTGAGAGCCCCATAGAGCATGTTGTCCGACATCCCAATTTTGAGAGGATTATACTAATGAGATATACAATGAAAAATTATTTTTTTTATTGTAAAATGTTGACCAATATCCTGACTGTGAGACCTGAAAGTTTCAACACAATCAGATTATCCATTCTGATATTAAAACATTGTGATTCCATGATGATATTTTTTTTTAAAAATGGGGTGTTGGACAACAACCCTGTTAAAAGATGTCTAGAAGAAATAATAATTATGATAGAATAACAAATACCCCTGTATATGTTAAGTATTCCTACCACTTTTAAATACTCAGTTTACTTTCTTCCTGGATAAAAAAATGTACTTCTTGTAATTCAAAAACTGCAAACGTGTTGTCCGACACCCCGGGGTGTCAGACAACACGCTCTGATATAAATCCTGATTTTGGGGTTGTTTCTTATCAGTAATTGAGTGATTTGCTTTGAAAAACATAGCTTTCTATCATTTCATTAAGAATAAAAAGGATTATAGTTACTTATATTATTTTATTCATTGTTCTGAGCAGTTTTAAAAACGTGTTGTCCGACACCCCGCGTGTTGTCCGACACCCCTGCCAGGCCCAAACCCATATATGGCTCAGAGCTTTTGTTTCAAATCTGATATATGATAGAGGTGTTTTTGGTCAAATATCACATATGTCACCATATAATATTAGTTTTTCTCAAATTAAAAGCTTTATAACGTTTCTTGAAATTTCAAATATTTTAGGGGGGTGGACAACATGCAGTATTATACACAACTTCAAAAGGCTCTCAAATCTGAACCATTTGTCTGATTTTGTTGGAATAATGTTTTTCTGGAAGGTATGCTGTAGGAGACTTATATGAAATATAAAAAGAAGTAGTATTCTTAAATTATTTTTTGAGTGTCTGACCCCAGGAAGAAAGCGTAATTTAGCAGGTTTCAAAAATCCGACCCAACAAGGAACAGATGAAATTCAGCCACCCTCACAATGTCTCCTTCTTGTTATTTACCTGCAAATCATTAAAAAGCCATGTTTAAAAAAAAAATTAAAGGTTTTTATTTATCCTGGAGTGAGAAAAACGCTTAGGGAATATAAGTTTCCCTATCTACCAGCTGCTCCAGCTAAAAAAAACCTCTCATCCGCATAATTGCCTACTTAGATAGGCTTACATAGCACAGCGGTACATATCTTCTTTACATGCATACATACTTACAGCAAGTTTCAACAGTTGTTTATACAAAGGACTATCCCACCTATGTCTATAGTGGGCAGAGCGATTTGATTAATTTAAGTAACTTTCTAATGTTCGATTTCCAGGTAGATATTTGTTCCAACTAATTTTAGGTATTTTCATCGTCTCAACAAGCCACTTTGTACAAGGGTATTGTCAATTATAGTTCGTCGCACTGTACCGAACGGAATCCATACAGCTGGCCAGTAAGTATGTGTCATTCGCCTACAGGTATTCGTTAATAACTGATACATGCACTGGTCCAATTTGACTCGATTTCTCCTTCAAAACCGTGCGCTCTCTGTATCCATGGACATATATATAACTCTAGAGATACACTGTCCATGCTGTATCTTTATTCACCGACATGTCTATCCTTCATTCTCTTGTTTAGGGTCTGAATATTGTGCTTTTGCGGATTCTGGTATTCAGTGTATTATCCATCGAACTGCCTGCGTAAAAGTACGCTTGTGAACAATATTGTACTAGGTACCTAGTTATCCAATATTTAGAGTGTGTAATCTGCAATCTGTCCTTTTCCCAGGCCATCATATTCATTGATATTTGCAGGTATCCCCACATGAAATGCCAATGCTTTTATATCATATTCATATTAAGTTCCATAAATTCATCAATGAAGCTCACCAATTAATGTCATCCCTTCGGGAGTAGCTTGCTCGTTTATTCATTTTCCTAAGGGATTCTAGATCACGATTTAATGTAATCGCAGCGAAATGTGCATAACTGAACAGATAGAGTGAGGACTTAGTTGTTTCGCAACGGAAGGCCTTTAAATAGAAAATCTTTAGATAGAAAATCCAGTGACCAATAAACAACAAAAGGTTATTCTTCTACCGTGAGCCTTTTTTTGGAAATAACTACAACGCTATTGCTTTGATATTGAAGTACCATTCAAATACCGAAGCTTTCAAGTTGCCCATATTACAATACAAGAACTATAGCATATAGATTAGAAACTTCAAATTTTACAGACAAGTAGGACTTTTTTTTGTTTTTTTGTTATTTATTCCCGCCGGTTCTACCACCTGGGTAGTTCTTCCACCAGAGGTTCGATAAGCATCATACATCGAGATCAGCAGATGTCTTCCTTCAATATTTCCAGGTTATTAATACAGTTAACGCACACCAGATTTATGCCACTAGTAATGCATGCAGATGATGATGGTAATGGGATGAGATGGTATTACAGACAACTTAGGATAACATAGTATTTTATACAATGGATTATATATACAGTCATATAGTTCATACTTCTCAATGCATATCTATATCCATTCGTTTACAGACAACCGTGATTTTATTTGCACTTTGAATTCTTTCTTGCTACTAAATTTTTGTGTCTGTTCATCCAGATCATTCCAGAGGTGCACTCCTCTCCAGTATGGTGATCTCTGGTATTTCGCTGTCTTAGGCCGTTTGGTTACGAATTTAACTTTTTGATCACTCCGTGTTCTTCTGACTCGTCTATCTATCATGCTAGCTTCCTGGCTTAACTTGAACATAATTGATAATAGTTGCATGTTACGACGACTGTCTAGATGATCAACCTTTGTTATATGGTGCAACTCTTCTATACTTTGGCGTGGTTTGCGATATCCCTGCACGATCCTTAACCCCCTATTCTCTACCTTTTGCAATAGAATTGTTTCATTTTTTGGCTGCTCCATCGAGTAGAAACCCGCAGTACTCAAACATCGGTCTAATAAAGTAAATATATCCTGCGTGCCATTCCTTAGATATAGGACGTTCATGTTATTCTGATGATATTGTATGATATGATGATAAATAGAATAGAATAGGCAATACAAAGGTAGTTGGCGTAGGTTGATATTGCATAACTGTTTAGTATTTTGCTGTTATTCGCTGAGCCACAGCAAGAACAGAGTAGTTGTCCAGGAATAAACTTCTCTATCAGAGATTTTCAGCCAAATCATAAAGATTTTGATTTTCATCATCATTATGGTAATTATATTCTCAAATACATAAAATGTTTTTCGTGAATTCTTTATATGGATTGTGAAACTAGTGATGTCAAACAAATTCTCATTAGACCACAACGTTATTGATATCAAATGGTAAAACGTAACTAATTTGCCCAAGTCAGTGTCATACCTTTTGTAAACAAAGTCTAACCTTCCACGAATTATCAGCCAATCATCAACCCTCAATACCTAATTGATATATAATTGTAGTCCTTTAGGACCTTGTGTAAAGCATGTGATTCCCTCTGGGATTACAGCGACGATAAACCTCTGTTATATTACGCCATGCTCCTTACTAATGTAATCAAAAGTGAGCATACGCGTAAACCTCATTATGGACATTACTAGGCTCAATTCAAATACAAACTTTGTTATGGGGTATCTGTCCCTGGATGCGTTTAATCGGGTCTCCTACATTGCTGTCACCACTAATCACCACTGGGCCTTACATTAGCCCCATTAATGGGACCTTTTTTACGCCTGACGAGAGGGGTGGGTGATGATGGTGCTGCTGGTTGTGGTACCCCTTATTATCGCCCCTACGCCCAGTGCCACCTAGCGGATTGTGTGGCCAAAACATTTTATGGTGGGGGGACGCATTACTCAGACACCAGAGGCTCCGAGGCTCATTAACGGAGTAATCAATACTGCTACATCATTTATTAATTACTAGATTAATAAAATGGTAATTGAGGATCTTGCCGAGCAGGCCTGGCTTTTACCTCGCCGTGAAGTCCCACATAGGCAGCTGTACCTCTCTTGCTAGTCATGAGGACATGGCTTCCCTCGACGGAAAAAGTTAATGTAAAATCGGGAAAAAACTTGGTGAAAGTCTCGGCGTTCGGAGATTAGCATTTTAGCCCGGTATGGGAAATCTCCTCATGGCTCAATACGCTGATTATTTCTAGGGGGCCATGAGGGAATGAACCAGGCCTGTATTAAATCCAATTAAGCCAAAATGAAGTTTAGTGTTTGCGAGTTTGCTAAATCTGATTAGTCAATTGAAAATGGCGCTGATCCCAGCTGGAGATAAAGCCATTGAAATTCCAGAGACACGAACTAGTTATTGGGGAAATGTCTAACCGATAAGAATATAGAAGCAGGGAAATCTTTTCAGATTTAAGCCATGCTATCAATATCTACCTTATAGGTTTGTATGCGAATTCAATAGCTACGGGTATGATAGTCATATAATGCTGTTCCCTGGGAAACAGACCTTGAGAGGATAAGTTAAAAAATATGACAAATTCCCCCTGACAGCCGGGAATAGTGCAAACCTAGAGAGATTGGTTCCACTTCTAGGTCATGCGAACGAGCTTTACTTTCGTCCCAATTTCATTCTAATCTTGTTTATTTTTCTCCCCTACGCAGCGAGGGCCGACACACAAGGCTCCAGCCCCCCATTTTAATCATATCAGTTTTTAATTGGTTGCTGAGCGATCACGTGACGCTGTGTAGCAGACGACAATTTCGACTTCCATTTTTTGGGTGCGTGGCGCCATCTCGTGGTGCAAACCGTCGCGAAGACAGTGGCGCCCTCCTGGGATCAGCCTCGTCAATGTTGCCTGTTCTATTTGCCTAACTGCAGGTTGTTGGTTCATTACGTATTCCGACATGCCCTTGTCTCCCACTCCCGCCGCGTCATATTTTTACTAGGAAAGTGTTGCCCTGGTTCGGTGTTAGCAGGACGTGGTGACAATATTCATTGTCAATTCTCAGACATCCACAACAATATTGTGTAAACTGGCAAACGAAAAGACAGAGGTGGCCAACAAGTCCTCTATGTTCATTGTCAATTCTAAGACATCCACAACAATATTGTGTGAACTGGCAAACGAAAAGGCAGAGGTGGTAAACAGGTCCTCTATGTTACCCAGGGTATTTAATCCTTCTTCCTTGTACGCTAGGTTTTGAAATCAATTATTGTACGTGTACATAGTTCAACGATATAGATATCCCACACAAGTATTTTAGAAAAAGAAAATCATTTATATATCATATATGTGATATATATATATATATATATTTATATATATGCTGTATAACGAATTGGAATTTCCAACCATCAATAACTCCGTATATGCGTGCTTATTTACTCTTAATTTTAGGATGGTTTTAGTAGAAATCAGTGCCTTTTCCATGCAACTATCTTTATGATAGAATTGTATTTTCTTACAAACATCTATGACATGTTCACAAACCTATTTCTGTGCTTCCTGCTCTAACCCATTCCCTGCAACACACAAGAAAGTTGTGTCCAAACTCATATATTTCATTGTGGGTTGTACATGTATCCTACCGTTAACTGTCCGGTTCTTATTAAAAGTGGGAGGAGTCAGAGAAATATAAGTCATTCAATTGATAAATATTACGTGATATATTGTTACTCTTTTCAATCCTGAACCAACACTCATCACTAAAGAACTAAGTCAACGGATGCTCCTGGGGAGACCTTGGTTGCAGATGAGAAGGATACAGGCAAATCTCCCGGGCATGTATCGGTCTGTGTGAAGCTGAATGTACAAAGTTAGATACCCGACCATCGTATGATAATACTGTTAACGTTGATAATCAAGACCAATTCCACTGTCAGCTAAATGAAAATTATCTATGGGAGGCACTACTTAAGTAGGTACACATATTTCGAGATGTAATGCACAATTCGAAAAATGAATCAATTATATTCCATAATTATTTTCTCCGCATGTCATTCGTTCACTCGAGCTATTGAAAACCCGCTGTCGAGAATAATATCAATATTGTATCTGTAAAGTACTCTTCATACGGCCTGCATATAGTTTTATATGGTTGTTGGTAGACGAAAATAAGATTCTATATCAGTCATGCAACTTTCGCTATTTCCATGTAGCGTGAGGTAAGAAAACAACAAAGAAAAGAGTGTTTGATCGTTTGATCAAAGAGTAGTAGTTAGTGTACACCATGACAGCCTTGTCTAAGGAATTTTACACCTTGCTGGTTCTGTTTACCTACGGCTGTCCTATCAGTTTCACTTTGTCTGATCATGTGTTCAGAGGGGATTCAACTTGTTTAGGAACGCTGCGCCCGCGTAGAGTGCCGAAAAGCCACAATTACAATCGCCATTCATACACCTAACAATGGTGGGCGTTAATTAAACATCGAGCTATGGGCGATAACAGGGGGAACCACTCCTAATATCGCCCACGTCTGTTACATCTGTGACAATACTTTAATTAAACACTGCCGGCATGCGTGCAGCCGCCCGGCCCCGGGGAGATGCCAGATGGCGCCCCGGTCGCAGGAGTGACTCCTCCCCTGAAACCTCCCGATGTTTGCCGATCTTTACCGAACCTTGCCGAGCTCGTAATTCGTTCAGACATGCTAAGACGCGGCGGGTTAAAAATTCACACGCGACTATAGCCTGCCTCATCCTTGTCTTCGTGTTTAGGGCTCGTGCTATTGTAAAATATTCCCCCTTCTCTTCTTTTATCGATTTCTTTTAATTTTTTTCGGTTACTGTTCTGCTTTGAGAATTCTGTCCCGGGTTTCGCTGGACGTAGCCCTCTAGTCATCAATACTTATTGATCACGAAGCTTAACAAGGGAGCCGTGACTTTTTGCCTGTACCTCTTACATGGCAAGGCGATGAGGCAGTGAGTGTCAGAGTGTGGGTGTGAGGGGATGGGTGTTGATCGTGCTGGTTACGTAATGACTCACACACACTCACACACCCGACACACACCTAGCTCCGTAAACACTCAGGACATGACGCCACCATTCCATCGAGTTGTATCCATATTCCGTACACCGAACCCCGAACCTGTACTGCTTCCACCCGGATCATTATCAGCCCTCCCTATCGGCACCTTCCATCATATACTTCAGATATACTTAAACACATACATATACTCTTATAAGGTGTGTCATAACTGACTTTATTATCCACCTAATACAAAGGGTCCATAGAAAACACATAGGGAGTTTGTATGGACATACCCGGCGCATATGGATACCTTGTATGCTCCGGGTGGCGCATACGGAAAAATAATGCGTATGGAAAAATAGTGCGTTTGGAAAAATAAAACGAACTGATATTAATATGCCGCTTGTCCAGAAAAGGTGGATAATAAATACAATATAGACTGGTTTCAGATACAAGCGGTTGTATGCTCCTCGGAGTTGACTCTCTGCAATATCCTCGCATATGCTCAGATATTACTACGCGTCAACTCCTCGGAGCATACGGCCGCTTGTATCTGAAACCAGTCAATATTGTGTATAGATCAATATATCACACATATACAGGGCCACAAGTTGTAGAATGCATCCTACCCCTTATATAAAAATTTCCATAAACTTGGTATGGTGTGCCAGTATGCCACGGTTATGCTTTGAAATATTTATATGGTACGCTTATCATATTGAGCTAAAAACATGTGACGGGGTAGAATAAAATGTCAATGTGACTCAATTTAATATGATTGTTTACATGGCATTCATTGTCTCCCGCTACAGATATCACTCAGCTCTGCTTCATGATATGGTTCTGCAAAGACAAGTCACGCCATATAAACAATCATATGAAATTTTGTGGCGTCTTTTCTAATTTTGTTTTCCAATATTTTGACTGCACCCTTAAGTTAAATTGAATAAAAAACTAGAAAGGGATAAATTCGAGTCAGATATGATAAACAGGAAATGATAATAATACACTGTAGTGATGATAAGTTATTCCAGGATTATCTATTTTCTCATCTTTATGTTATATTCCCTTCTCATCATAAATATGACTTTTGCAGGGGAATGACATAAGGCACCCTGTCATACCTTTTACTGTAAAGCCGTTCCATATAGAGATGCCTTAAGACCCTGGGCGTCTTTATGGTGCTAAGATGTCAGTGAATCGGTTTATAATATATAATATTCTGTCCTAATCTTATTGGCTTTGGACGTGCTATGAGCTTAGGCCTGTTGATGCTGTTGTTCACAGAGCACAACACGTTTCTCTCTCTGCTTCCATCACCAATGTAGTCACTAAAGAAGGTAAATGCATTTATTATCCACATAATTCAAAGTTTCCTGTGGAGACTTACCCGGTGCATACGGACATGTCGTTTGCTCCCGGCTGCAAAAACCGGCACAAACGGAAAAATAGTGCATGTGAAAAAATAGTACATCACTCAAGTGAACTAAAATCGGCTCACCACCAGTTGGATAGAAGTGTATGATGAATACAATATAGACTGGTTTCAAATAAAAACATTTTGTATGCTCCTCAGAATTGACAATGGCAATATCCTTGCATGTGCTCGGATGTAACTACGTGTCAGCTCCTCAGAGTGTAAGCCGCTTGTATCTGAAACAAACAATATTTGGGACAATCTCATGGAAGATTTCTTCTGTGGCGTTTCCGCCTGCCGACGAAAACGCCACCGATCATATGCAACCTGTATAAAAGTCTGTCAGTGGTCCTATTTGAGATACCATTGGTGAACATAATTGGTGGTGGTCGGCATAAATGCTATTTTCCGATGGACAGTGATGTAGTCGCCGACCGATTTCTGAAACTCAAGTTCATCCCGCCACCGATGATTCAGATTCAATGGAGAGACATTTCCTAGATGGTACATCACAGACATTTCCAAGATGTTGGAGAACAAAAATTTTTTTCCAACTGCCGATTATTGCACCAAAATGATCGCTCAGCGGTGCTAAATGTCATAAACGGTGGTCATAATCGTAGATGGAAAATGCTAGACGAAAATGCTAAACGAACGATATTTGTTAATAAACACTTCTCTATTTAAAAAAAAAGTAATAATGCCCGTCCGCCGTCTGGAGACTATAGATATCGCCCGTAGCCTAGAGTAGACTTAAATATCACCTAGGAGGTGGAGAGATGGTATTGAGTTTATGCACGTTTGTCAGGAGAGTCCCTACGGAGGTTCCACCAGCGCTAATGGTCGTCGCTGCTGGTTACAAGGGTCGGCTGGCGGTCACACTGTGCCGACACGTCTCGCCAAGACCACGAATAATTAAACACCCGCATGTCGTGAGAATTGTACGTGTGTGCATTTACCCGGCATTGAGACACAGTCAGTGCGACTCTATCCATAGGAAAGAGAACCATACTCACCACATTATCTTATCCTTTATCTCAGCCTGATATAAACGTCCATATGTTTAACACTAGGAACTCGTATTCAACAGGTTAGTGAGTACAGCAACTCATAATCATAGGGCCATAAACTGATAAATATTTCCAGGCTAAGATAAAACCAAAACATATTTGAATTTGGTCTGAGTCTCCATTCGCCATCTTGTTTGGAGCGCTTTGGTCAGCGCCTCCTTCATATTACTGGACGCTACAAACTCGATGGCGAACAGGGAAACAGACCAAGCACTCATTTCTTTCTTAATCCCAACCACTTTATTCCCAAGCTCAACCCCTACAGTGTTGCAATAAGTTCTGATCATACATTTTACCAAATAGCGATCCTCACAGGAAGTAGGTGAACGAAATAGAATAGTCGCTCACACTTTGATCTATTTTTATTCATACGACTACATTCATTTGCCTTTTTTATGATATCACAGTCATCATCGTCAAATGAGGGCAATACTGATTGCGCGGACAATAGACATATATGGGCTGTTAATGGTATGCGGCGCGCACTTATTAGATTAAGGAATTATAATTGTATCAATGCTTTCAATTGATAAACAATTTTCAAACGATAACATTTATCATCCAATACCTAAGACCCAATACTCCATTAGGGAAGACAAGGCTGCTATATGACTAGTGAATAAGTGACCGATTCGAACTCGGATTTCGGCGAATTTCGCGAGGAATTTCGCCTCGATTTTTCTGAACTTGTCCGTGGTTGGTTGATGATGGTCAGATGACCTCAATCCAGTGTTTTCTTTGGCTGTCTGAGCAGACAAAGACACTTGAACTCCTATGCTCAACCAATCCTTGCAGTTGTTGTTTCAGACTATGACAATAGTGTTGGTGGCGCCCTCAGCTTGTGGTTGTTTTTCTGAGAGAATGATACCGCCCGAACACAGTCACAGAGAATTGACGGGGGGAGGCCCATTTGACAAGATGAAATTTGCACACACTAATACTCCCTTAGTATAGGAATAATATTTTCATTGATAACACCACACAGGTAAATGCTTTTTGGCGAAACTGAGTAGAAATATGGGGAAAACTTTGGATTTTCAATATTTTCAATGGGCTAACCTTTTCTCTGGCTTACTGTCTATATGGAGTTGTATCTAATTATGTCAACAATATTACCAGGAAAATACCTCTATTAGTAGTATTCAATTAAAGAAATGGGCTTACAGGCTTCTGTCAAGTCTCCTGCTATATTTGGCTATGTGGTTTATCTTACCCCAGGTACAAGTTTTGTATAGCAATAGAAAAATACTCAACAATCATACTAGGTCATGGTGGTGGCAAAGTGATGCGAGATGGCGTCATATGCGATTACCCAATCAACGGCCAGGATTTCGAGAGCAGAAAGGCATTAACATGGAGATTCAGACATTCCTAACTAGAAAAATTATAAGGGATACTCTGCCCCGCAAGGCAGAGAAAACTCCAAAAAGAAAAGAAAATACATACTTCTGATATTGTGGTGCTGTTCTAATGTCTTTGAAAGGGGTAAGATAAATTCAGAACCACACTCGAATTGCAAAATATGCACGTGTTTGGCTGCATCGTAATAATCACTTGGTTTCACCTCGATGACGATAGCGGTGCTTCAAAAACTCATGAAGTACAGTTTATTATCTATTTATACGATTCTCGATCCAGTTCTATATTAATTCCCAATAGTGAAAATGGAATGATGATCTAAGTTTTAGTTCCATGAAGTAGTAGAGTTTGTAATTTCGCCAGGTGTCTGCACTCAGGCACATAGGGTGTCCACATATCTGCACATGGATTTATATAATTTCAAGGCACGATTTAAAATTGTCAATTTGATGAGCGCTGCATTAGAAACACAGTCGATGTAGAACCCTCGAGTTAAGCACCGCGGTCAGAGTATAATTGATTAATTGATCTTTTAAGATGCTCATACCTCCCGTAAAGTTCTCCATGTATGTTGAAAATATTAAAGAGACATTTCTATCGCAGATAAAGGCACGAACCGACAAAGTAGTTCCAAATGGTATTTTTAAAAGACACATTCATCGAATGTCTCATTACTGAATAATTCGAGTAAGAAGAACTAGCTTCGAGGACGTCGACTCGATTATAGATAAATCCTCAAATCGCCTGGTCAATTTTGCATGGGACCCAGCTAAGCTGACAGGACTGAATAGGAACACTGTACATTAATTGCATGCGCTTTGCAGTAATGCTTACAAAAATCCTGAAAGAGTACAAAAATGTTGAAAAATGAAGTGAATTAAGCTCCGATGGCGGCCGACCCTAGCTGCGCGCGCATATTAGTGTCCCGTTATCACGCAGACCTTCTCCTGGCACCTTAGTTAATCACGAACAACCTACATTATAATTGCATGACCCATTTTCCCAAATGTGCTTTGGGCTGGGCATACTGAGCCAGGTTAGGGAGTGCCAGGCAGTGATGCCCCTCTCTCCTCTCATTCTCTCTCGTTCACTGAAGTATTGCGCGTGAAAAAGATCCACGCTGCAAATTGCTTGCCTAGATCTCATGACCAAAGCATCTCCATCCATTTAAGCTCTGTGCCTGACAGCCCCCTGCCAGCCACTTATTGTGCAGCTTCTCAACCCTCGTCCCCTCCGCTACTACTCCTGCTACTAATTCACCCCCCCCTCTCGTGCTTGGTTCCCGTCGTCAGCATTCCACCCCTTTACTCCCCCAAAAAACCCTCCTAGCCTGGATAAGCCTGGAGTTGAGCCTGCCATACTTCTACAAGCAACTGTCAACCGGGTACTAGCTCCCTGAACTCCGTTTCGTATGCGCCTGTCACGGCGAGTCCGTATTTTCCGATGACAGATGGTGTCGCCTTTCGCCGCACTGTGGCGCTGATGGCGCGCCCCCTGTCGGCAATGGTGGCACCAGAGATAATTGTCTATTAAAGAGGTTTAATCCGTGTCAACTGGTGAGGAGGGCGGAGGGATAATCCTCAGACGTGGGGCCCCCCTTCATCTTGTTAGCTATGTGGGTAGACTAAGCACTTCTCCAGGCGCGGCGGGTGAAACGCAACACTCAAATTAATTGTCGATGGAAATCACTCTCGACATAGAGACACAGAGATTATGATGAGAGTACGAGGCGCCTCCGTGTGAACATAGAGAATACATACTTTATCAATATATGCATCCGAGAAGGGAAAGTCAATTTTGTTCATAGAAATTTAGCTGGAGTGCATTGGATTTGATGAAAATCCGTAAACATTTCCTTTTCGGGAAAGGTAGAGTGTTAGGCCAGGCATCCACCTACTACGATATGGCTCCGATATGGTCTACGATGCACCTTCCGATGAAAAATCAAAATCGCGTCGGAAGGTTACCTAATATCGGGGCAGTTGACCACGTTTCTGCGATTTGGCACCGAAAAAAAAGCCCATTACGATGCATGGTTGATCTAAACAGATGTCTACGATTTTGCACCTTCCCGATATGTCTCCGATATTTGCTTTCCTGTATCAGTGCCATATCGGTAGGTCT
Source organism: Alentia gelatinosa (assembly GCA_950022655.1). NCBI lineage: Eukaryota > Metazoa > Annelida > Polychaeta > Phyllodocida > Polynoidae > Alentia > Alentia gelatinosa. Next base: position 17,579,458 of record OX465590.1, read on the forward strand.
AAATTTCTATCGTAGTAGGTGGACGCCAGGCCTTACTGTTAATCTTGTCCAACCTCTTTGGATTATTTTACGCCTAGGTCTCTTCAAAACACACCACCGATGAAAGAGCGGGACAGTTCCTCAATAGACCATGCAAAGTCCATGTTGTCACCGTTGCAATTATTTGTGCAACTGTCATTAATGAACCCCTTGATATATATGGCAAATGTAAAAGTTAGGAGCTTGAGCATAGAAAATTTGCCAGGTAGCAGTTGGTTAATATGATGTATGACGCATTTACAGTGGCCCATTCTCACGGCGCTAACTGAGGCTGTTATATTCTTGTTCCTATATACTGTCACAGGCCGTGTGAAATATTGACGCCTCCTAACCACTACCGTAATTACTCCATTTTAAAACGCCCCACCAAGAAATGTTTCACCTAGAATCACCTGGCATAAGACAAGTCTCTGTAGTAGACCAGGGACACAGCCCGGCTTTAATTATTAATTAATCAGCTGCCTGCCTACCCACCCCCCATCCCTAAAGTGTATTGATTATGCCTTGATAAGGCGAACTTTTTTTATAACCCTGCTCTTATAATGAACAGTACTTCACGCACTAATTAGAATCAATGTAACTTTACGCATAACTCTTCAGCGTATTTCATTCCGAGTACGATAACTCCTATGCGACAATTCTTATTCTGCTTAATTACCTCAAGCAATCTTCCACATACAAACACACGTATTATGACGCATGATGCCTTCATTTAGCATTGCATGTAGATTGGTTGCTGTGAATTCCGTCAAGATATTTCAATAAAGTATGATACATTCCTGAAAACACGAGCGACTTCCCTTCATGATATTTCCCCCACTTCTGTTTTAATCGAATTCTGTGTCCCTAGAACCCGGAAAAAAAATCTACCGGCAATCCAGTCCAGGTCTACCCGCGCCCCACACGTACAAAGCCACCCTTTGTTCACCGCAGTTCTGATATGACACATGGACCTCAAATTGCCAGGCCCCAGGCACAAGAACTTTGTTTCTCCTTTCCATTTACTTGTGTATACACCTTAAACACCAGCGGGTGGGGCGAACTCTGCAGGGACCCCACCATCTGGGTGGGGAGAGGGAAGGGGTGCGGGGGAGGGGGTATTGGCGGGGTGAATATTGTAATTGGCCGGTGGTGAGGTACGTGGAAGGGGTGGGGGTGATAGGGAAGGACTGTGGTGAATGGGTGAGGGTGGGCAATTCGGTGGAGGGGTGGGGGTGATCAGGGTTAGGTGAGGGCGGCTAGAGTCATTGGGTTAGTGGGTGACGGGCGATGATTCCTGTTCTCCAATCTCTCACTGACTACAAATGTCACCACGGCAGCTGCCACCAGCTCTACTATCGTTATCATCATAGTTATCGCCGCTGATATAACTGAACTATAATTACTGTAGTAATCAGAACATGTGGCCGATGAACCAACTCCTTATATGTGACAATGATGGAAATATAACAGACTTGGTTTTTGGTTATCGATGTTAACTCCTTGATTCATATGACTAATATTTATTATATGTTGCTTGATGCTTTATATTGGGTACAATCTTTTCAATAAACCAACAATCGAATAAAACTCTATACAGATTTTATATTGCAGTAACATTTCTGACAATATACGCGACACCAACATGGTTCGGTTACTTCACAAATACATTGCACATTCACCCCATGTTATATGCACCACTCACACCATCCAATAGGGTAGGTTTATCTATAAAACCACCACACCACATCTCGGTCAGCCTTCACACGTAGCCGTTACCAAGAAGACCCAGTTTACTGCGTTATAATCCGCACGCAATCATCCTTATCTCCCTAACCCCCACGATCCCGCCTCACCCCAGGTGCCTCACACACGCAACGCACCCTGAACCCTCAACCCTCTACGCACCTCTACAGTATTCCCCATTCTCAGTGCAGCAGCATAACCTACTCCTCCCACCTTCTCCAAATATCTGTACACCACCTCCTCTCTTAGGACCAGCTCAATAAAACATAACAGTCGTATGTACACGGAGGCACCCCTCCTCCTTCCCCTCCTCCTCCCTAAACGCTAGTTAACAATTCATGTCTACACCTGTCTTCCCGTTAGACGCATTGGGAGGCCGCTATTGCGAGCTAATGGTCGTGAAAACGGCCAGATGGTCTCCGGTTTGACCTCCCAATTGTGCTCTACCGTATATTCTGTGGAGCCGAGGTCAATATCAAAGAAGGGGTGCTGCAGCAGCTGGCTGGCCGCACGGTTAATCTACTAGATAAATTATAGGTATTCACGAAAGGCGAGGCCACGCTGGCACTGTCTGTATGGATGGGGTCAGCTTTGTGTTTGTCAAATGAAGTAGATCTCCACTCTGGGGCTGTCAGATAGGAGAGTGGGAAGGATCCAGATACAATATAGTGTTCCCTTAAGTGTCCATATATTATTCATAACTACCAAGTTCATTGAGAGGCAGAGTGTTGATTATTTCATTATTGCAAAAGGTCATAAACCTTAAGCTTGTTTGGAAGTATTTGTTCACGTATGATATTCCAACATCACCCTCTCAGATCAAGCTTGATACTGGTAATGCAGGAACCGGATCCAAAACCCAAACTGGTTGTCCGAAAAAGAAAAAAAGATGACTACATTTCTATTGACAAAAACTGATTTGAAAGACATCATATCACATCGTTTACTATCTTAGTTCAAAAATCCCCCCAACAATTAGTGCTCCATGCGGGCAAATCTCTATTGCGCGGTCCTGCTTTACCCTGTTGCACAGTCTCATTTCCCTATACTACTAGTGGCTGGGACCCATTAACATCGCCAATACCACATTTCCATGTACTACTCCGTACCTCTCAATTTAAAAAGAGGCCCGAACCCGACTGAGAATAATTCATAATATTTGTGCATAGATTTACACAAATTAGACAGAATAGACGCACTGCACTGCTTTTAACTCCCGAGTTGCCAACAATTGTTATTATTGTGTGATATTACATAATTGAGTATGAGAAGGTGAACACGTAGAGATCATAATTTTCCCCTTTGTGATGTGCGGTTTACAGTTGTTCGCGATATAGATTTTGCTCTGGGATACAAAGCACATGAACGAGATTTCAAGCGAATTAAAAACAAACGTAGCGCATTGCTAAATCCATTAAATTTTGAAACCGAGAAGTTTTTCTACCTCGAACCGACAATGCAAACGACAGAAGCAATTAAGAAAATGAAAGCACTACATCACTCGCTTAATGCAAATTAGTTTTTGAGCCCCGGTACGTGTACACTTTATCTTCATCGATTTGAATGGTATCATCTTTATCCATCGTCACTAGGAGGGGGCGCGCTGCTACTGAAGCCGCAGCGTTATGAATGACTGGCACAGGGCCAGGGGAACATGGATTAACAAGTACTGACAGGTGTGTATGAACAGGCAGGTAATGAGAATGCCCAACCACCCACTGTCACCGCTAATTATCAACCCTCATGGGGGTTGGTGACATTTACCTCCCCTAATACCAGCCCCATCTTCCTGCGCTCACACCCTCTCCTCCGCTATACGCGCTATCTCTTTAACATTATTATCTACAAAGACATGACTAACTCAATTAGATCTGCATAAACACGGTCCGTATTATTGACATACTAAATATGATTAGGTTCCTGTTTTGTGGCGCTTAACGCAGTTGCAATAGATTGGGTGGGATTTTGTAGAGTCAATTTATGTAGTAGGGATTACAGACAAGCATTTCATGTAACATGACCTACTCTCACCCAACACACATCCATATGCGATTCTGCTAATCTAAAAGCAAATTGGCCTATGTGGCACATATCATACCATAAGGTGTAAGTAAGTGGTTCTTATACATAGGACGGATCAGAAAGTCTCGTGCATTTAAGATAATGTGTCCAAGTACTCATGTCTTAAACATTACCCGGGGGAACACAATAGTCTGTCACAACTAAACGCGTCAAGGAAACATAACCCGATTATATCAATCTGATCTCTCATTCTCTTTTATGAACCATGCTCGCGACAAACCCTTCTATTCAGCTTAAGTCCTCCATCATTTTCATTGGTTTGCAGTATAGTCGGACTGGTCAGAATATAGATTTCCCTTTGAGAAGTTGTTTGAAAAGAAACTCACCTTTTCTCAACTTATTTGACAGAATTAGGCACAAATAAGACACCAGGGACAACATTGAACGGCATGATCGAGGTTAAACAAATGTATAGAGTTCCTTCTATTCTATGTAATTGTTTGTATCACAGCCGAACCACACAGATTGCTTCGATATCAAAGAATAAATCACAAGAAGAAAATATATGGAAAAATTTGCATTTTGATAAGCAAAGAATCCAGATTATCATGAATGAGCATGAGCATCAATATAGAAATGTAGTTATAATGAGGACTTAACAGGCATAAACGCCCTACTGCCACCAACCCAGCCTGACACGTACCTATCCTAGCGACACCCAACCTGGTTAAGGTCATTAAAGTTTTACTCCTTTTGGCGCGGTGCTTGTCGGGTTACCTGGACAACCCCAGACGACAGTCGCAGGCGTTATTAGTCACCGCAGGGAGCGCTCACGGCTCGTCTGGAGCAGTGCAGAATTAAGCACCCTAAATTTCCCTCTAATCTGACCCCGAATCGTGACGATTGGTGGCGTTGCGTGCGTAAGGCATGACGTAATGCCGAGTAACAGCTTATCTAGACTTGCACGCACAAAACTCAGCACAACATACAGTGTTTTATGATCCATGGTATACAAACTACTGATTGGGAATGCATGGGGACTACCATTGTATAAAAACTGTCAGATACCATAAATATTGTATACGGTTTGAAATCTGTGGTATACGGCCTCAAAACCATGGTATACGGGGAAGTAGTCCCTTTGTGCTATAGGGCAAAAAACAGTGCCTAGTGAAATACCCTTTTGTATGGCAATTCCTGGATTAGATTTATTGGGTAAGATGGACGATAAATGCAACAAACGGTGGTTATGTGGACAGGCAGCTCTGTAAACCACTCGAGCTTGACGTCGTAATACACTCGCTGATGCTTGTGTCAACCCCTCTTGGTTTACGGCGGCCTGTCCAAAAGACTATCGATTATTGTCTATTTATACAGACCGTGGGGTTTCGCGCTAGTCTAGGTTAGTGTAGTAGGCCAAAGGGAATATATAAAAATGGAGAATGAGGCAGACACTTTATCTTGTAATCCGGAAATTGATCTGAACCAATATGAAGAGGAGTTCCAGCGGGGAATGTGTTTGAAATTCCCATTTTTTTTTATTAAATCGTATCATTGGGCGTTATTTATATGACGATCGATTTACTGAAATATAATGTGTCAAAATCCTCGCCTTTTCGTTCTATAGCTATCTAAGATCCCAGTTAGATTATATACCTTGATTTGATCCCAAAGAATAAATCACGTTGATTAGGATAAGTGTTTTCTAATATATCAAAATGGAATCATACATTATCACGCATCATATTAATCTATAATCTATTCTATCACCTATGGCAGCTATCTATCAAAAACATGTTATCTTAGAAAAAAAAGTACGTCATCAATGTATTTCCAAACTATTTGTATTGAGAAGATGCTATTAATACTATTATCTAAGTATCCTGAGACAGAAACTATCACCCCATCAATCATATTAAGTCCCCTAATTCACATCTAATATCTATTATACTCCTTTATCTAGCCGAAAATGGCCAATTCAATTTTAAAGTTGATATATGCTCTGCAATAAAAGCGTAAATCATAAGAAGATCTATTCCTGCTCCAATCCTCTCTTTCATTCCGTCTAGTCGTCCTTTATGGCTTTCCTGAGATAATTATTGGTACATTTACGTATAGAAACAGTTATAGACCAATAGTCAAGGGTTCTATTGTACAAAATGTCAGTACCTAGCCTTCTGATTTAACTACATGGATTGAGCCTTCTAAATATTGAACAATGAAATGTTTTTCTTAAATTAATTTAAACACGCAGACGACTGTATGTCTTCCATTTACCAATGTCTCAAATGCTGAGTTTCTGCTTTAATGAATATAGTCAAGTGTGGCTCACATATGGTCTGTTCCCTTTAAATCGAAAATTCCCTAATCGATTCCGTTGATTAAATACAGATGCAATGATCAATACCTAGAACGAAACTCATTTAGACCTGAATTATCTTCACTACCCTCGATCGATTTAAAATGAAGCTAAGAAATATTAGCCCATCTGACAAAGTACATGCCGTGCCTGGATGTGTTCTATGTGATATAAAGTGTCGCAGACGCCGGTCTTAAATCCTAAATCTCTAACCAGTTATTAGTCCATTTAATCTGCGGAATGAGTTATGATTCTCAAATGCATAAATTGCTATGGTTTGTAAGAATCCCACAAGCTTACCAGGACATAGGCTACTTGATATATACACCTTAAAATGTGTGGTGCTTCTTATGTGCATCAATATATATATATAAGCCCAATAATGCAAGTAATTGACATGATTGTGTTGCGCAATAGTATTACCTTTATGTCTGTCTATATCACACAGTTGATACCTGCATTGGAAAGTCAATCTTTCATAAGGCTTGCACAGTAATGTTAAAGTTAGAATAATTGGTGATAATAACTGCTCTGCAGAGGCCAGTTTATGTACCCTTTTTACAGTACAAATGACAATTTTGAGAAATTAATATTGTCCTGTCTGTTTCAATCTCGTCTATGACAAATTCTAAATACGTTTCATATGTCTTCACTCGATTTCCCTTATCCATTTAGTAGCAATTAAGGAATTCAGAGGATATTGTCCCAGATATTATATATAGGTGATTTTATATTTGGGCAATTTGTATCTTGGGTGTGTTTGATATTCCAATGTTTGATTCTGGAATCTGCGGAGTGATTTTCTGGCTGTCAGATGCAATGTAGATGATGAACATTTTAGTTTGGCGTCCACTGAGCTGAAACAAAAACGTCTACGTATGATCTGATCCAGGCAGTTGATCGTTTCTCTGCGATTTGGCTATGATGCAAACCGACCGGCTACGATTTGTCCCTATGAAAAGCGTGTATCAAAGGGTGTCTACGATATCTAATCTTGATTAGATTTTGGTGGCTAATCGGGAGCATCGCACAGTATTCTGCCTGGATATTTTCGAATTAGATATGGGGCATAAGGGCCCTTATCCCTACAAATAGGATGACCTTTGATTAAAGCTAAGTATTTGACGTTTCATTATTTGATTTGGAAGCAGGTTTTTAGTGCCTGAAAAAGATAAATTCTAATATATTATATATTCAAAAATGAAAATAACTCCTCAAGATAAGCATTTGTGACCTGGCTGTATCTGAGTTTATCGGGACCGTAATCACCTTTTTTATATATAGAAACCGATTATGATACACGCCATTGTACCAAGTCTACACGTTTATCTACCAGAAAGGCCTTCCCAATAGTCTGCGATTTTTGATATTCTTCATCATAACGCAATCGGGAGGTTATAATTTCTATCGTAGTAAGTGGACTCCGGGCCTTTAGTACCTCACTCAGGGAGCATGCTGTGACGTCTCCGTCTGTGAGCTGATGATTGAGTAGCTCACAGTGGGCGTATCACACTGAGCAGCAGTTCAAACTGAACACTGCTCACTGGACCGCTTATTGACAGGGTACCAGTAGAACCCCGGGTGTCAGTCACCCCGTCTGGTTCACACGGCGGGCAGACACACGCGCCCCCTGGCGATTAGACCCCAACTGGTGGTGGCCTTTGACCGTGCATTACGCGTGTCCTTTTACCCCTTGCGTCAGAGCCCCCTCCCTCTCTCCCCCTCCCTCCCTCCCTCCCTCCTGGCAATCCCGTCTGGCCCGCTTTTCTTTGCTCACATCAATATTCCCTCCCCACCCACTGCCCACTCTCAGTCCACCCTTGAAATCCCCTCCACTCTTTTCTCCTTCTCCCTCACCTCTTCTCTCTCCACCCTCTTCCCCCCTTTTCTCTTTATCATTTTTTGTTCCCTTTTTCCCTCCGTCCAATCCTGATTCACCTATCTCCCCCTCCCTGGTATCCCTGCTCCCTTCATCAATCTCCTCTCCCTCTACCCGTGCTTTATCCTGCCTTCCCTTTCCCCGCCTTCCTGCCTTCCCATCTGCTTCCCCCCTGGCTCCTTCCCTTCCCTTCCCATCCTTCCGCCTTTTCTACCTCCATTTTTCCCCTCCGGTTTAGGTCATTCTCAACCTCCTATTCCTCCCTCTTTCTTTTCCCCCCATGTCCTCTTCCTTCACTCTCTTCATCTTTTCTCTTCTCCCTTACTCGCCTCCCACCCGCCTTATCATCGGTCCAGATAATTAGGTCGCCATGTTATCTGCTAGTGGGAACCCTCCTGTGGGTCCGGATATCCTCTGATAGGGTTAGATTCACAGAGAAGACACCGCTGGGCGTTGGGAGGGGGGGGGGGGGTGGTGGTATGGGGGAGTGGAGAGTAAAGCCCCAGAGGCAAGGCTGGCCTCCTAACCCCCCGGCGGCTATGAGCTCAGGAACCCTCATGAGCGATGGAGTGGGAGGGGGAGGGGGAGGAAGGCCGGGTGGGACGGCAGGGTGACCTGTGGCGGGGCTGTGTGCGTCCTGATGCCGGCGGGGAGGGAGCCAGGAGCCGGTCCCCCTCACGGTCACTACACCCTGCAGCTAACCCACCCAGTAACCCAGACCCCAATTATAACCAGCAGGCGTGTGTGTTTTGGGGTGTGCCGCATTCTACTCCCTACCCTCACCCCTATCAATTTACGCTGTTCTATCTTTCTCGCTGACTGGCCACCAACTCCATTTCTTCTCTGTCTCAACACCTTTGTTCTGACTGAGTCATATGACCCGGGACCTCACAGATCCTCCTGTCGCTGCATGCATTCCGCGATGTATGGGCTTCAGCTGGTAGCAGGAGTTGTTACCGAAACGATAAGGACACCAACACACGACCGGCTCGCATGCAAATGACACCTGCGCTTAATTAAGTTCATGAAATATAAATAAAAGCAAATGCGACTTCACTCTGACAGCCATGAATTAAAAATAATGAAATATGAATAGATTAAAATTCTCACGTCATGCGAGGGGTGTATATACGTATGGGCGCTTTGCATGTCGGGAAGACTTAAAGGTGGTGCGAGAGGAAACTATGGAATACGTCAAATTAATTCATTTGAATATTACAATGAGAGTTTGTACACACCCTTTAATGCGGTACTACTGCACACGCCATGGCCGCGATACGGAAATGTCATGATAGGCACATATTGTAATCAAAGCAACATACGTTAGCAAGATGTGTAGGCTTAGCTTATTATCACCATAACAAATTGGATCTAAATGAACTCTTCTATCAAGATTGAAAGTGATTCGAAATAGAAATGATGAATATAGCATAATTCTATTGAAATTAGAACAACAGAGGTGAAACTTGAACCAAACTGTTCTCCATATTCATTATCAATTGAATAGAAAGTACCAATTGAGAATGTATGGGGACTACTCACTGTTTTAACTGTCAGATACCAGAACCATGATATAGAGTTTTAAATCCTTGGTTTATGGCCTCAAAGCCATTGTATATGGGGAAAAATTCCTTTGTGTTATAGAGCAAAACATATAACCCCTTTTCACATACCCTTTGATATTCCTGGGTTTAAATTATTCGAGAAGATGGATGATAAAGAAGATGGATGGTAGAAAAACAGCTCTGCAAACCACTTGAGGTTGAAATACACTCGCTGACGCTCGTGTATTACTACTCTTCAACTTCTCGTGCTTTACGGCCGCCTGTCTACAAACCATCGATTTTTGTCTATGTATTCCCAAAATCTAAAAGAAATCTTCAAAATTCTAGCAGATTAGAATGCTTTTCAGACCACGAAACTGACATTTCAGAGCTAGCTGAGCATTGCGTGCCATGTAGACACTAGTTATTTTCTCCCCCTTTTTAAACACCCATGATGCGAGTGTGTGTGATCTAAGCTTAATCACCGAGACCTTATCAATCATTCTATAATAAAAACCAGTTAATGTTTGAAAGTAATTAAAATTCAGTGATTCATAAATCGACTCTCAAACTTTTCATTGAAAAAATGAAAATGTAACTTCAATGATACGAATCGCAATATTCCGTCATCTTTTTTGTTTCATTTGATACAATGGTATGAATGTAGGAGAACAATCTTAGTTAGCATGTTCCAGCAAATCCTGATTCTTTATTATAAATAAGTTAAATTCAATGGATTTTGATTCTGTTCTGACATTTAATGTTCATGTTAGGGATTTAGAAGGTTATTCTTATGATCATATTCTTTCATTCAGGTTTACGACAAATTGAATTACTTAAGATATTGCTAACAAATAAAATAACACCATTATATTGAAAGCCTAGTGGAAGAAGGAAAATAACACCGTTAAAGACGTATGCTTACTATCCTATCCACTTTCAACATCAATTTAAATCTCTCTAGTGTTCTGGTTGTATCTCAGAGATGACAGATAAAGTGAATCTTCTTCTCATCGTTGATCTCGTGACCGAGAGGGCGTTGTAATCATAGATGTCGAACCACCCCTGACGGAAACCCCGCTTTAACCCTTAAACAGCAGGAAGATGCCTCCAGGCATTCCTCTGGCTACGGCAGGAAGATGCCTCCAGGCATTCCCCTGGCTACGGCCGGAAGATGCCTCTAGGCATTCCCCTGGCTACGGCCGGAAGATGCCTCTAGGCATTCCCCTGGCTACGGCAGGAAGATTCCTCCAGGCATTCCTCTGGCTACTGCCGGAAGATGCCTCTAGGCATTCCCCTGGCTACGGCAGGAAGATTCCTCCAGGCATTCCTCTGGCTACGGCCGGAAGATGCCTCTAGGCATTCCCCTGGCTATGGCAGGAAGATGCCTCAAGGCATCTTAGAGGAATCATTGATACTTATATACAAAATTCAATAGATAAAAAGATAATTGTTTGATTTCAAAGTAATTTTGACAATTTATAATAGGCATATTGAACTTTGATTTGGTATAATTAAATATGATCAGTCACCAAGGTAAATTACTAAAATCACATGACACATCACATGACATTGCTATTTCCCAAAAAGGTGCCTGCCGTAGCAGGGTCATTTAGGGAGGCAATGCCTGCCGTGTAGAGGTGAACAGGGGAACTGGGTGCTGCAGGGAAAGGGTTAAAGGACACTTTGGCCGGGAACGGAGAGTGACCGCATACGCAGGGTTCTATTGTAACAAAAGGCGCTGAAATACTGCAGATTCGTATCAAATCAACACATCACGAGTGAAATGTATGTCTGTAAACTAAGTAAATAAGACAAACACAGATGGATTGTCACAGAAACAGACACAGAGACATATAAGGACAGACAAACAAACATAGATAGTCACAAAAACAAAAAGAGTCACAAAAACAGATGTTGAGACATAGAAGAACAGACGGAGACCTAGAGAAAGACACAGAGACATAGAAGGACACACAAACACAGATAGATAGTCACAAAAACAGACACAGAGACAGAGAGTCATCACTTGTATAGTTAAGGCTGTTGCTACGGCCTGTAACATTAGCCAACCAACCCATCAACCAGCACAAAAGGGAATCGTACTATCGCGTTCTCATCATTGGTAAACTATCCATTATTTATAAAGATATTATGTCTGAAACTGGTCCAACAAGAAATTGACATACAGCGCCAGTACAAGCAAAACGATGATCAGTCATTACTTATTTGTTAATAACTTTTCTTTTAAAATCAATTTGATTATGTTGGCAGAGAGCACCATCTTATTCAAATCACCTGATGGCGTAATATCATGATATTCTAGAGAGTATACCGAAGGGAATTACCCATGCTCTGAGGATTTCAACCATTTTTAGCAAATGTTGTAAATTGGCGATATGAATCTCCCGGCGTAAATACTAAGTTTTATGGTTCAAGGCTTGGACTGCGCGTGCATGAAGGGATCCCGGCGGAGCCTGGAGGTAGGAGGGGGAGTTCTCTGATAATCTATAGTTACTGGGGGGAACATGCAACAGGGGAAAATACGCTCATCCAGGCATCTGTATGCTCCCGCGCCACCTGTACGCTAGTTACCACATCGACCGGTGAAGTCATTCACTCTCTAGGAGATTCCCAAGTTTAGGCCATGCATGTAGAGCATTTTGGATGATGTAATGATAAATACGCGGTAAAATTGACGATCAGATGAACCGGTCCTGAAGGCAGAGGTTCATGTAGTCGTCAATTGTAACAAGTAGTTATCACGCACCGACACAGTATACCTGTTTTCGGTTTGCTATATATCTTAAAATATTCACTTGGTACACCCTTCTCATAAGATCTCACACTCTCTAAGTGGTATTCTGCGCTAAAGACGTACATCAATGCAACCCAAAGATTCCTATAGTCTCAATGATGCCACCTAGCTGGAATACTGTGTGCAAGTGGATTCTCAAGGCTCTAAGCTTAGTTCGTAAAGAATTATTCTCCCATAGAGTGAAGTGAGAATCTTGTACAGAATACCACTTAGATAGTGTGCGATGTTATGAGAGGGGTGCTTTTTTAGCTTCGCTTTTGGACGATTTGTTGGTTTCACCGCCGCACATAACACTACGCTACGTACGTATTGTACGGTCATAAATATAACATGGTAGGAGCGGACGGTGTCCATAGGCCATACATCCACTGGTATATCATCATAGATAGCTGGGATACGTTATTATGTAATGATACATCTATAAGTTCAGATAGATTCGTAGACCTTTCTGTCATGTCCATTTCCAATCAGACAATTATAATTTCCCAGCAAAGATAATATTTATTGTATATTTAATGATTATTACCAGTCATATCTTTTGGTCACATTATTTCTATTTCATTTGTACACCCCCCTCCCTCAATAACTAGTTTGCCATAAACCTAAGTATCTGCAAATTTGCTCATTGATTACATGAAATATGCATAAAGTCATAAAGTCAAATGTTTCAGATATAGTGCTATTATGGAATATAGTATTCCTACATAACAATAACAACTCTTTTTTATACTGGTATGCAAGTATCATACCACTTGCTCATAGAATAGTTTGTTTTTATTTTTCAGATAATTCAGAAATCACATCAAGAGATCCTCCTTCTACTACATTTCCCTTCGTCTCGGGAATCAGTCGAGGTAATATTTACTCATCTTTGTAGTCCAGATTTGTCTCTCCTGTAAGGAAGCCCATAATACACATTCGTACAATGGAATGAATGTATTGTTGCACCGAGTATGGTTTGATGCTCTGCCTCCTGGTTTAGTGTAAGGTCTAAAATAAGCCTACCCTTTAATAGTATCCAGGCATGGCGACCTGACGTATCATTCATAGGAGAGTTACAGCCAACTCCGACTTGCGCTAAAATCTCCTCAAATATTTTACTTTCATTTCTGTTTGAGATTAGTGTTTGGACGGCAAGAATTATTCGAGAGTGCAAATCTCAACTTTTTCTGCTCACATACACAGGGACTATTTGAATTTCGGCGACTTTCTGCCTCGCGTCCACGGTAAACATTAAATTGAAACCGGCTCGGAGTGGTTTAACGTGTGCTGACAGGTGGCAAGCGGAGAAAATTGCTCCCTGTCGACCGTTTCTAATGCATTTAGTGCCGCGCGCTAGGTTTAAGATGGACGGACACTTTGTTTGTAGAATGTGGACGTGAAGGGGGCTTGCTTTGTGTTTCAAATTCCACAAATGACGAACGGCTTCCAATCGCTCGAAAACGGTGCCAATTTGCCCGACGTAATAGTAATCTGTAATCGCAATTTTGCAGCGAATTCCGGTCGTAAAATGAATTGCCAACGAAATTTATCACAAAACGCCACCTCGTGGCCGCCTACTGCGGGTCTTGATTGGTTAGGGTGTGGTTAGGAGGATGGTTGTTTCTGTTCAGCGCACTGTTTAACTCCCTCGTTATTTATTCTGTATTATGGTGCATAATAGCATAATACAATGGGAGAAGGAAATTTAAGTAATTAAGGAAATTACAGTATCTGAAACTACGATTCATATATGATAGGTATTAGAATTGATGTGATGAGTGATTTCATAACGACATAGTAGTATATGAAACGATGATATGTTAAAGGAAAGTCTATACAGGTGTGTACTTAGTAACTGCACAAAAAATGATGTATACACAGAGTGAAGTGCAGTAAAAGGTGCAGTGTCTAGAGGCTGCTAGAGTCCTGGATTAGGGACAGCCACCAGTCCACGGAGATGAGAACAGGTTGCTCCAGGAGTTACCGGCTAACACTGCCAGCCTACAGTTAGCGCTGCCGTCTTGGTGCTGTGGAATGAGATGTTGTGAGGATTACACTATGAGTGAACATCAACATCTGAGAAACTAGAGATTGTTATCTCCAATGAATACAATATCAACTCAAATGTATTGGATACTGTTTAATAACTACTTGATCTAGTCTCAAATTAAAGGTGCACCCCAAATCAATCAGTTTTCTGTAAAAAGGGCCAGGTATTGTAAGAGAATGTTCCATACGTATGTGACGTATATAATTTTATAAAAACGAATTATATGTATGTATGTATGTATGTATGTATGTATGTATGTATGTATATATATATATATAAAATATGAAGGAATTAGAGTGATAGAATTCAGAATCGAGAAGAATATAGAAATCCGAAACAGATCCTTTTGACAAAATTGAGACTGAAACTCTTCGATCATCAACAGTCATATTCAACTCGAAACTTACTTTCTGCTAGACCACAAGGGTCCAGCTACATATCTCAGTATACACCGATATGCAAACCTTTAGTCCACCCGCTGGTCTCTTTTCCTAATTTCCATCCCCAAGTTTACCGTCGTCATGCTAATTCGCGCATGCGCCCAGAAGCTCTCTAACCACCCTCTCATCCCGTCGTGGCGTTAATGCTCTAATGGCTTTTCAATCCTGGATCCCATGCATTTCCACTCCCCAAAAAAGAAATGAAACTTTGGAGTTTTTTTCGTCGGGACGTGGCCGATGTGCCGACGGCGGCTGCGCTGTGTACGGGCCGGTGAGGGCGGTTGGTGATTCATCGGGATCGTTCCGGATCCAATCAGCAGGCGTCCGGAACCCGGGATCCAACGTGGTTTCGAAGAGGTGCCAATAGGCAAGGATCCAAGCAAGGATCCAGGGACCTCTCCGCAACCCCCAACCCCCCACCTACCCCCTTACCATACACACAGAGACACACATGAAGCATGACGAAGCTAGATGCATGTTCGTGGATCTTTTGCTTTGAACAGGGAACTTTTTTCACCTTCCACCTCAGCCTAGTGTATTATCTTTCTGGTTTTTTGTCGGTGAGGCAGTTGGCTATCATACTCCCAGTCATGCTCCGTTGGGTGTTTTTTTTAGCGGCGGCCCGGGCCGAGCATCTCACCACGTCACCTGAGCTTCTCCCAGCGCCACATCATATGGCAAAAAAGGTGCCCCTGTGTTTATATAGCGTGCTAATTTTAGCTCACGGAAACTTCCCTTTACCCCTTCTCCGCTCCCCCGCCCTCCCTACCACGCGTCAGAACTCCAACCCCGTACCATCTCATAGCCCGCCACTGACTGCCAGTATCCCAGAACCACTTCAATCACCCACGCCCTCCCCTGCTCCCCTTCTACTGGGGAGCCAATCAGAGCACGCGGCGGAGTCACGTGGGCACGGCTGAGTAAACAGCGCGCGTGCCGTTGTTGTCATTCGGCGACTCGCTCCGGAGGTGTACGTGTGTGCGGGACCGACGCGTAACTACCAGCCGTAACGTGCAGCACGCGCGCACACGACTCGCCCAGACGTGCACGTGCAGGGTTACGTCACACGCCTACTACGTCCTCACGTGCATTCCCTTCACGCACGTTCTTTCTGTAACCAACACGTACTACTGGATTATCCCTGTCGTACTTTATTGCCGGTAAATCGGGACGGATATAGACTGTGATTATAGATCTTGGACTTTATCAGAGAAGCAGCTTCCTGGACTGACTGCAGATATTATTTGGAACTCATACAAACATTTCTCCGCCTGTGTAAAGCACAGCCAATCACCGCTCCTCACACCCTCAAAGGGCCCTCACCTGGAGACACACAACTCCTGGAGGATACTACGACACCCCGCCAAGTCTGCCAGTGAGGGGGCAGTAAGCCAGGTTCTCAGCGCTCTGTGAGTAGTACCTGGAGAGATGGGTTTTCAGCGGGGCACGGCGGGCCCGGCCCGGCCACTGCCCGGTATCCTGGCGCTCCTCATCCCGCTGGCCGTCGCCACCTACCCGGTCCAGGCCGCCGACCTCGAGCCTGGTTAGTCCGCGCTTAGCTCTAGCACTTGTATTTATCTCACCCCTGGTATGTTTTCTCCATATACTTAACATTGGGAACTCGTATCGAACGCCCATTAGATATTTAGAAAAAATATCCAATGGGGGATTACGTCACAAATGATAGCCCATTTGTCAATGTTAAGTGTGAGATAAATTCAGAAACCCATTCAAGTTTAGTGTCAGAGCGTGATCCCATCTCATTTGAATCACGTAGTAATTCACGCGGCTTCGCCTTGTGAATTACTACGTGATTCCAACTCGATGGGATACGAGCTCAGACCCTAAACTCTCATAGGTTTCCTCTATAGAATCTAACTCCCTTATTATGTTTGTCTTTGATATGTCATTTTAGGGTTCGTCACTTTTCATCATTTCAACCAGACTTTCAAATTGATCACCATTAGGATATATTTGCATTTTGCGCGCAAGGATACTTGATTAATAGCCCCTCCTCGCTAAGAATATTAGATATCATATCATTATTTTCTATTGTGTCTGAATTCGTATATGCATTATGGAATATGTTTTAAACTATATCAACCACCTTTGAAGAAGGTACAAATGTATATGTCTTCCTTTATCAAAGATTGTTGATATAATGCCTGTAGGGGTTATGCCATATTTGCATACCTCTATACCACCTGTGACAAACCTTTAGGTCCACAAGTATTTGTCGATCATCATTTAAAATATATTTTATTACATAATTCTCTCCGGTCTTGGGGAATCTCATTTATGGTACCGAGATCCCACTTAGCAAAATTCATTTTGATTAATATGCCTCTGACGCAGCATATATATTTGCAGAGTCACTACCAATTTCCAGGTGAACATTAATCTCCAGATGGAGGAGAGGAATTGTATTGTGATGATTTATGAACTCAGGACACCTGTAACATTGAACAGTACTGTATACCTCCAAATATGGTCAGATGATTGAATATAAAAGCCATAGATCATATATACATGCTGCTGATGTTGACAGATATATATTCATTATCGATCGCCTGCCTACTAGTTATTACTTTTGCTAACCACAGTTCATACCATGTTCTGTGTATTTTGATGGTACACATTGTTGATTGATGGCCTGTTTCGTATTTGTCTGTCAAAACAAATATCAACTTATTTTCAGAATCATTTCTTTAATTACAAGCTGGTTTAAATAGTTAGGATGCTAATGGAGCTCAAATCTAATTTATTCTAAAAGATGAGGATTAAAAAAACAGAACCAGACTTGTTCAATTTAATTAACAACTTTCATTGATGAGTAAAGGTTGAGGTACAGTCATAGGAATGAGATGGTTGATTGTTGATTTATGTAAGACACTCAACGTTTCGATCAAATTAATTAATCTTCATCACGAAATATATTGTTTCATGATAGACTAGACTGAATGTTTTTCAATCCAAATATATAAAACTGCAATATATAAGACTAACACCTCATGTTGTGCTTCCGAAAATGACTCTGTAGAAGTATGGTTTCTATTCATGTTGTCCAAAACCCTGACGTTAGTAATACAAGGATCAAAGGGCCGCCTTATTCATACTCCCGATAGTGTTGCTCTAAATTGTAGTCATTTATATGCAAGCATCCATTGCTACAGATAACTGTTCCAGCTAGATGAGCACACAGACAGTTGCATGATACCGGAAAGGCATTCGATCCACAATACCAAAGGAGACATTATTTGGCCCCCTGCTGGTAGGAGCGCACTACCTTGATGGGCATTTCTATGTTCGGTATCACCACTCAATACAACAGCGATACACGATGCCACGACATCAGCCTTCACACGCAAGTGTACAAAATAACAAAGGGATATTACTCCCCTGCCATAAGGCAGTGCCACTTTGATAAGAAGTGATAGCTTGGCCTGACATGCCAAGTATTTGCCGGGCGGAATGTGAGACACAGTGACATCTGCCGGGCTGAGATAGCGAAAGCCCAGCCAGACATCTCAAATATGACATCAGGAACGTGATCTACACTTTTACGAGGTTTTATTAGCTTAAGAAGAAATATAGCTAGGTGGTAGAGTATAGAAGTAATTTCCTAGAGTGATACATAAAACCGAAAGAGTACTTTCTATGTGATCGTTTACTAACTTTTCTGGGTCGGATTTGATATACACAATCTAATTGACTGTTTCCTAAAAATATTTTGATTGAGGAACGACATGCCACTTTATACAGCTATACATCCTGTACCCATCTTGTAGACCAATACTGCCTTTGGTAGCTTGTATTTCCGCCACTCACATGACTGTTAATGATATCAATATCTTAGTAAGATTCAAATCACAGAACCAACCCAAAATCATCATTTGTCTAATATATGAGAGATAAATGAATATAATATATATGATATATATTAAATTACAAATATGATACCATATGCTCATTTAACATTGTATATATAAATATATATATATATATATATATATATATATATATATATATATATATATATATATATATATATATATATATATATATATACATATATATTACATTATACATTGTATAAGTTACGGCTACCGGTCTGTAATAAATATAGTGATAAATAACGTGAGACAGGAAATTGGTTTGGCGGAAATATAGACAACACCAGCTTTATTCAGTAAAATCAAAACTTTTTTTCCCAAACTGGAAAACGTCTTATACCTTCAGGTAGGAGGGCGCAACTGACCCAGTACATAGAATCCGGTGACGTAGCCGCACGCGGCGGGTACATGGCAACCCGAGAGTCTGTAGTAACGAGACTGGATACCGTAGTTAGGTAAATGGACCTGGCCGGAATTATATGATTATAGTGTATAATAGTACATAATCATAGATTAAAATCCCATAATATTGTTGCCAAGTATCTCAGCGAGTATCTAAGATATTACTTCAATGTAGGTTACCACAGCGGTTGTTACCTATGTTATAATCTTTCCTGACCTTTAGGGCCAGTCACCTTCTGTACTTGATACTCACCTGAAGTGTGGAAACTCTACCTTAAAAGACAGATTTTTGTCTCTAATGTATCATTAAGATTGTCTATATCTATTTTTTTCTCGCCAAAGCTATATTTCGTCTTTGTTCTCTATCATGGTAGATTAATCTCAGATATGTATATCTCATGCGTTATCAATATTGCCCCTTTATCAACTTGTGTGAGAGTTTCTCTGAGCGCCTCATGTGTGGGAGCTGCTCAAACAGACCTTGAGTTCCGCTGCTGGGAGTCGCTCACAGGCAGCGGTTGGCATCGTTGTAATAGACCTATTGTTTTATACCACCCTCGCATGTCTTGGCATACTCTCCAGCGCCGTTTTTAAGTCGGTAATCTCAATCAGCAGCTGCGTTTTTTGCCGTCGTTGGTTTTGATGAGAAGCCACTTGGCTGTATTGTTGGCAAGCACGCCTCACTTTGACGGCGAATTAAAAAAAACTGCTCAAAACCTTTCATGGCAAGGCCGTATATATGTTGGTTTGAGCAAGCCGATTGGCTTTAGATATTACTCCTGATAAAACCAAGCAAATGGCAGATAGAAGTTTGAAGGCCATAAACAGTCTGGTTCCCAACAGTAGAAGGTCCCACTGGATTCACAACACGCTGTGCCTGTTTTAAGGTAGTCTCAAAGTGGATGCAAACTATACTTGGACTGGTTACAAATCATACTTAGAGTGGCAGCGAATCAGTCTTGACTTGAAATTACTGGCAGATTATATACACAGCTATCATTTTCGAGTCTTCATCAGGTATCATCCGGTGTATTCGAAATGCTGATTAGTACGAATATTACTAAGTCTGGACCAGTTCATGCTTACATACTTTTGGAGTGTAGACGTTTATTTTCTTCATAATTCTATGAATGTGGAGGAAGTGTGATATCGAAAATCAAGTTTTCCGAAATTTTATACGTGACCTTTCTCAAATCGACGCAAAATTCTCGCGAGACGAGAGTAGATGACCGAGCGTCACGACGACAAAAGACGTCGCTCTACCTCCACTGACGTCCCCAGAGGGCGCTTCCTCCAGGCCAGCAGCCCACGTGACCCGGCCTCCGAAATCGAGGCTCACCGACGAGTGGGCGATAATAGGGGTTACTGGGTTACCCAGACCAGGGGCAGGCACCGGGCGCTCGTCGAGCCCCCCTCGGTGCGATCGGTCCCTGGGCCACCTCTGGCGACCTCTCGCAGTTTGTCTCGCCCGGATGTCACGCGCCGCGAGTGTTGGGAGGCTTGGCCGCGATGTCAATAATGACGCGAACGGTGGCGCCACCACTAGGACGAAGGGCAGCACTGTTGACTCTCTAACCAGCTACGCGCATGAGCGTCAGTGGTCACGTGGCGGTCACGTGTGAGACCATGTGACCGGGGGTGTGGCAGGCGTTGTGGAAGGTGCGCAGGGGTGACTCTGACCGAGTGGGGATGGGGGGTTGACAAGCACAATTGGGGTAAATGGACCTTAGCGAGTGTGTTAGAGCCTAGTCACCTGGAAACCATTACGTACCTGTCATAGCACCAATAACACGACTCGGTTCTAGCTTGAGTGTTCAATTACCACCTTGCGACACCCCATGACTATTACCCCACTCTCCACACCCCGTCACCACCCCTTCCTGGTCCTTCACCTACTCCAACGCCCAAGCGCCATGCTTCAGTGCACCGTAATGCTCTGGAGGAAACCCTCATCCGCTATGGAACGGGACGTTGTATAGGGCATGGGGCGGTGGGGGCAATACCTATAGGACCCGAATTCTCCAGTGTTTATTCCCAATGCTTGACGTCCATTATAATCCCCATCTATGT
The DNA here is from genome assembly GCA_950022655.1 of Alentia gelatinosa. Taxonomy (NCBI): domain Eukaryota; kingdom Metazoa; phylum Annelida; class Polychaeta; order Phyllodocida; family Polynoidae; genus Alentia; species Alentia gelatinosa. The sequence continues at coordinate 17,600,681 of OX465590.1, forward strand.
TTATTGTCACGAGCGCGAGCACCTCGACTGAAACCTATTACCATTGGCAATGACAGTAATTAAGGAGGCACAACGCTGTATTCGCGTCCACAGCGTCCCGGGGTGGCTCATTGGGGCACAAAGGCAGACGGCGATAAGGGAGTTGCTCAATGGGGCCTGGGCTCGCGGCGGTATTGTGGCGGTTACCTAATCAAGCCAGAGGTCCACTCCTAAATCTTACCCGATCACCTGTGTCTGTATTATCAAAGTGCCGCATGTTTAGGTACTTGATCCAGGTGAGGTTTTTAAGCACCGGATCTCCTCAGAATACCGCGGGATATTGGGAGAATGGGCAGCGTTTACGTTCAGATGTTTATCAAGCACTAACATAACACACGGCGATGGGTATGGATTAGACTCCGTGGTTCTGTACCCGACGACGTCCCAGGCACATTAACATTCATCAGATTACCCACATGCACACATACTCGTTTGACATTTAACAATAGATTTTTTTTATACTCAACGCCTAAATTGATAATCCTGACCGTCAGGGTGCATTAACACAAAATATTCTGGTGAATTTGCAGGAGTGCAGGTGAATATATTGTGAGTAGATTGGTATGTGGTATGCATGCACAACGTGATGGTATCTCGTTAATAACTCAAAGCCTACTCCCCGCCTATTTATCACCGATCCTGCAGTCTTGAATACATAGGTGATATTCGGTGCTTTTGAAGACAGGCGGCCGTAAACTACTAAAGGTTGACGAATGATAATACGCAAGCGCCAGCGAGTGTATTACGACGTCAATTCTGAGTCAAACCCAGCCATTTCCATATCAAAGAGTACATCAATAGGGACTATTCTTTTTTAACCCTATAGAAAAAATCACCTAGTTAGCCGTATACTATGGTTTTGAAGCCGTATACCACGGATTAGAATCCGTATACCGTGATTATGGTATCTGACAGTTTTTGAAAAAAAGGAGTGATTTACTGAGTCCCCATACATTCTCAATGGGTACTTTTTATTCAATGGATAATAGATATGGGAGGACCTACACAGTCAATACGTGCAGTATCATAAGTTGCCCAGCCCCGTAATCTCCCCGAGCTGCCAGATCAAATAATGCCATTGTAACATGAACCTACTCGTAGACTCTTGCCTGTTGTTCTCTATAGTCCCGATGAAAAGTGCAAAGTTGTTTTGTTACCGGAAGGCAACAAGCAGCCACGCGTCTCACATGTTATTTGACAAGGTTCTCAAGCGCCTGATTAGGCTAAGCATTAGTGCAGTGTACATAATACCTTCCTTCATCCCACGCCTTTCTCCCCGCCCAACTGGTTCCTTTTGAATTGCCAGCCATTGTGAGGCCCGGGACCAGCAATGTTTGATCTATAGTACTACAATTGTTATGGCGGGGCGGTTCCCGGCGATCCTTTGTGCGGCTCAGCGAGCACGCTGGGCACCGGCATCAAAGTGGAGCAGTTGCTTGAGCTGCTCTGGGGTGGGCTGCGCCACTCGCCCGCCGATCTCTAAGCCAGGTCCCCTGTGGATCTTCAGTTTGGGATCCCAGGGTCTAAGAAGGTTTGGGATCCCTCTGATCTAAAGGTGAGAGTGGGACCTGGGTGCTGGTGTGCGTGTACGCATGCGTGCAGGTGGGTGTGGAGACCATACGTCACCTGTGTACGTCACCTGTGGTTAGTCCCTGTTTGTAGCCACAAGTATCGATATCACTGGCCTATTGTACCCCAGCAACCAGAGGATGTGATAGGCTGCATGGGTCTTTGAGGTGGGATTGACTATTGGGGTTTAGGTGAGTATAGATGGGAAGGAAAAGGATTTTATCCGACAAAGAAATCTCCACTGAAGAAAGATCACGGGTACACTGAACCCTCCAAGGGGAGCTATTCTTGGCTAAGCATGGCTATTCTCAGATATTTATCACCAATACCCAAGTATATAGTATATGTGTCTTCAATACAGGTGCGCGCGCAGGTGTTCATCTTGGCTTTCTCCACTCTCCATACACAACCACACACCGTCCACCTACAGTCACGCGACTGATACCTAAACCCCACGCTATCCCAGCCGTTCAGTCATGCATGACTAGTATCTTAGTAACACGACCCCTCATCCTGCAACATTCCCATATCACCTTACGCTCCCCTTTCCATCTCCACCGAGCAAAACATGTTCGAAATGTTAACTTCACCGGGAGCACGAGGGTCATTTTTGAAATCTACCCCTCTCCAATAGTTCCAGTATCCGTAACGTTAGCGCACTCGCCCAGAGGATACAACCACAATCCTCCTCCCGGGTGATACCCGGACGAGATCTTATACCTGTCATGCCACCTGCTGACGGAGGCAGTGGCTGGGCAGGTGAAAATGAGTCCCATGTGATCAGCAACACCTGATGCTAATAGGTATTACAGAGTGAAGCCACAACATGTGAGTACATGAGAAACTGCGAGTTATACTTTCACTTAAGATTTTAACGACTTGACTTGAAAGGCATACGGGGATACTTTCAGTAAGGCGTCCTTCCCGTAATACCTTCCCACCCCTCCACCGCCCTCACACACCGCCCCATTAAGCACCCCCGGCTTGGATGTTTCCCACGCTTTGTTAAGGGATCCGATACTGTTACCCACCTCCCACCTGTCATATTTTCAAGCACACTTAAGATGTGTATAACGTCTCAGTGGGTGCTTTGTGAAACAAGGTCCCTTTAAATGCTAGCGCCGATAACGTATCTATAACCATACCATCTTAGCCCCAGACAATTTATCTGTGTGTTCCAGCTGCCTAAGTGAATACGCTGCAAATGGATGTGTGTTTTTCCCATTCCTACATTCCATTCAAAGTGCAACGTGCGTACCTTTTAAGTAAGAGCGCTGTTATTTTTTCTCACCCTGGTGTTCTTTAAGGGTTCCCCTTCTAGCTTGCAGATATGAATATTCCCACCCTCACAGAGCCTTTAATGTCCAGGTATAAAAGGGTCTTCCTATGCGCTCTCATTGCGCCATAATAGTTTCTTTTGCGCCCAACCTGAAGCTTAAAGGTTCGGCTCGGCTGAAAGGGGACTGTGAAACAATACACACTTGCCTTGGGCAGTAACCGGAGGGATAGAACACAATGTACACTCGCAGAGGCTTTTCCATTGAGAGACTAACAACAGGAAAAGCAGGGGAAAGTATAAAAGGGTAAAAATCATCAGCAATTTCAGAAAAAAGGACTCTTCTAAATGAACATTTCCCGCAAAAGGTTTCTGCGAGCAGTACAGAGGGTTATGCCAGGTGATCTATAAAAATGTACCAAAAGAATTGTGACTATAGAAAGCGCCACGCAGGCAAGGCCACTACTTCAGTGTGGATGAATAGGTACGAGGGATGAATGCCTCGCTCAAGAAATGTGTTTCCCTTGTGTGTATACAACTTGGCACATTTTGAGGTAATTTTCCAAATCCCATCCTTCGATATTTTACCTTATTCCTCCTTATTGTTTCCATAGCAACTGGCATTCCCAAGTGGGGTGCTTTGTTTTCCAGTGTAAGGTCCGCATGGGGTGGAGGTGGGGTAGAGCGTGAGTTAAAATGACCATGTTTGCTCAGGCATTTTATACTTGTTTACTTTCCATTCTCGTTTCCATTAACCCTTGAGCATAGCCCATAACAACATCCAGGCCATTTTACTGAAATCCTGAATATTTGCCCGCATTCTAACTTTTTTTAGTGGTGGGAGGGGTGGGAGCGGGTAGGCTGGGAATGTCATGGGTCCCCCTGCCCCGACAAAAAAAAAGGGTTGTAAAAAGTTTGAAAAAACTGACATGACTTTAATGGATCCATATTGGTGAGTCACTGGTGCCCATGTATGGTTAGGTCACTGGATGTCGAGTCCAGGCGAAAGGGTACCGGTTGTGCTTATAAACTTACTCAACGATGCCGAACTACTCGCAAAAAATCCGATTTAATGTTGAATTCGTGTGTGCAGGGCAACCCATGCCTCGACAGATAAGAGAAATATCGCTACCGAACATGCAAAGGAGGTGTGGAGGTACACGATCCAGGAGGCTTGGGCAATTTTACACCTATATTCCTACACTATGAATCACTGGAAATCTCACCCTACACCTCGCCCGAGCCCTTGTCAATTGAAATCTAAAGAAACCCGCTCTTAACGTGAAAAGTATCAATCTCTGCTGAAGTGAAATGTTGGCCGACCTGGTGGTAGCTGATAAGACTGTGTCGTCAAATATAGTACCCACTTCTCGACTTGATCCTTGGTTTACCGTAAACCTAGCGCAGACCCCTAAATTTAGCTGACTTACGGGTTCAAAGCGGAAACAAGAAATTAGGAACTGATCCGTCCCTTGCGTGATCGGAAAGAGTGCACCCCTAACATCTCCACTTTAAATTCGCCAAGTGGAATTGGGTCAGGAGGCTTATTTCCTGCCCAAATCTTCCTGAGATTAAAGGGAAATTGAGTCTCATTAACCAGATTTCCGAGGGAAGAGTGGCCGCTGGATGGCATAAAATGGGGAATGAGAACAGGGTAGTATGGGGTGAATTAGAAGGTGAGAGGACTGTTCAGCTTGCTCTGATCTATTGCGATGAAACACGCAATTCGACCCTTTTGTTGTATAAATCTGGCGACAATCTAACGTTATGTGTATTTTATTGTCGGCTTGATTCAGTGTGTCTATTGCCTTCGGAGTTCCTAATCAATCAGAGCAATAAAGACTATAGATTCAAAGATCTGGACAGCGTTCAATGCGAGGTAGGCACAGTAGGATTATTGCAAGAAAATATTGAGTAAGGTTTGACCAATGAAAGAACTGACTTGTTTCAGAAATGGATGTCAATAAAAAATGTATATATATGTCCATGCAATCGCTCCTACATCCATCATCATCCTATACTGATTACAATAGTGTTTACAAGTAATGCTCATAGCCAACAGAGGCGATTTGTTTTAAAAACATTCGTCTTTGGACGAGTATCAAGAAGATCCATCCTCTGTAGCCTGCAATCAGGCTCATTTATAAGATCAACGAGTTAGAATAAAGCTAAACTACTGCAGACATTCATTATAATCCAAGACATTTTGCTATATACTTTTTTACCCAAGCCAGTTTAGGTTTCAATGGAGGGAGATCACGTACCTTCTCCATTTCGGAACTGAGGTGATTCGTTTGGCTTTAGGATGACACGACAAGACACGATGATCTCGTCTTATCGCCCCCGATGATCGGCGATGTCAGCCATCTGTTAACGCTCATCCGAGGCCCGGTCTTCTTTTTAATCCCCTCTTCCCCATCTTCGATTCGGAGATCGGAAAAATGATTCATCAATCATTCATCCCGCGTGAACGGCGCTCATATGTAATTCTCGTGTTCCACCCTGGATCTCGCGTGAGGACGGGCTCCGGCCTCGTTGCGTCACGCGAGCGACGAGAGGTGGCGAGAACGGACGAGAGGCAGGGGTTGTATTGAAAGGTGGACTGGACACGTACGAACGGTACCGGACACTAGCGTGTACTCTCGTGGGCGGGAATTTGGACGAGGGTTGGACGAGAGAGAGGGGAATTACTACTCATACAAATGTGTGCCACACACTAGGATCTTTGTGAATGGAACGTAGCCCTACCCCGAAGCAATACCCTCACTGAAGCAGTCATCCATATGATAGATGAATTAATTAACTCACTCGCCTTTTTTGGTTACCACGTATGGCTAACAAATATAATTCTTTTCTAATCAAATTCAATTAAAGAACCCTTATATTTAACTCAAACCACTCAACTATCGGTGCCAAATATATAACTAAGATAAATATACTCTAGTATCTCTGTAGAACACGGCAAAAGTAGTCTTTTAAAAGACAACCATTTAAGAAAATCACTGAAGACTTACCATTTCCTTTTTTTGCTATTTATTACAAGAAAGGTCACCAAGGATGGTGGTCTTACATTTTGATGGCTTATTCCAGTGACTCTCTCAGTGTAATCACACTTTTGTGGCTTGACGGATATTTACAAATGTTGGATTAACATTGTCAAATGTAATAGACCTGTTCCAGACGTTACATGGGACATGTATTAGTAGTTGTAAATCAGGCATAGTCAATTACGGCAGGCGAGGTAAAAATATAATTCGAAACAAGCATAGACACAGTGCAATATAAACGTGTAAGTGGAATGTATGTAAGTACAGTAGAACCCCGCGTAAGCGATCACCTTCCGTTCCGGGCTAAAATGTCCGTTAGGTGGGGTCCTACTGTAAGTAAATATACGGTAAGTTGCTTCCCGTATACATCATTTATAGTAATAACATATTGACTAATTACAAGAAATGCCCTCTATGATAAATCAACCCGGCATATGGGATATGATAAGAAATATGTAATGCAATGTTTAAATCCAAAAAGAGGTTTCATAAGTAGATCTACCTTCGAAATCAGGGAAACGTGTTCAATATAACATAAGAGCCCTGCGATCGACACTTACTGACGAAAAAACAGGTTGTCTCTTACAGTATTGATGTACTTCCGGTCTAAGCAGCCCGTTCAGGGCGTAAATATAGATACTTCCACACTTCACTGGGCCGAACCTCTGACGTACGAACATGTTCTTTAGTACGAAACACTTTCATTTATATCGATTACAGAGTCCATTCCTCTTGTAGGAACCTAATCTGATTCGCAACCCATATAGAGATTGAATTTCTATTTTACAATCAATAGGAAAAATTTGACCTTTTCAGTTCCAAGATGCGGAATAGAGTGGGATCCCATTTCCTGGTTATTCATTGAAGCACTTAAGCCATGAAATATATTTCCTCAGAGTAACTTGTCTGGAATATAAAAGAAAAAGATGAGCGAATACCTGCCACTTCGTGCCTTAGGTTATCACCACCACAAATAGAGATTCGCTTTGAGGCAATAGTAACCGCGTTGGTCTGTCTTTGTAGGAGGTTCGATGGTACATACATCGTGCCATATCATCCTCCGGGTATGCCTTTACGTTTCCATGGTAACTTGGGTAGCCCTCAGGTAGTGACCATGCAAGAAGCGGTGCATTGGTTCGATGGGTTCAGATAGCCGAGGATGGTGGTATAGTAGAAAACCATAGGTTATGACAAAGAGATGGAGGTATTTCACTCAATATATATATATATCCGCCATTGATGAAGACCAAAATCACTCACAGCCGGCAGAATCCTGGCGAGGACAATTACTGAAAGCCTTTACCCTTATTTTAAAAAAAATAAGAATTATGAATAATAGTAACCGTAATCCATTTGTGATTCTCAGTACGTCGTTATATTTGATATATAGAGCATGTATTCATTGATATTCCGGAATTGTACTACATACATTGTGTCATTTTCAAAAATATATAGCGAGAAATATTGACTAGCGTGTGGTTGCTTGGCTTGATGTTTCCAGAAAACATTATTTTTCATTTCCACTGGAGTTCACTAGGATTACAAAATAGAGTTACAGGATTATGTATTGTTCAAGAGATACTCTGTCCTTTAAATGTTAATACAGCTTCCTTAGAAACATGAGGAATAATATTACCTCGGTACAGACAAATAAAGGTTATCTGATATTTTAATGTCCCGGCATCCTTGCCTTAGATTTCTCCTATGTGTATCGATGATTAATTTTATCATTTAATTCCCAGACGGTATTGGATTAAAACTAGCGGATTAACTACCTGGACTGTAGCTGTTACAAAATGCCTAGGTTAAAAGAAAGGAAATAATCATCTAATAAGTCTTTCACAGATCCTCCTTGTGACCTTTAGTGAACAACAAAGGGCATTTTGTAGCAGTTGCTTTCATGATGAAGTGTAGGACTAAGGGAGTCTCATTACAAAGAAAAGTAGTGCATAAAATCCTGTATCATTGGATAAGATTACAATCATTTCCGGATGTGTTATAGAACGTGGAAGCCTTCTTTCAGTCCCATATCCAGCACTCGGGGACTCTGAGAACCTCAGTGCGCATGACGCTGGTTACAAATGCCACGTATCAAATTGCGTATTGACTAAGAGATGGTGTTCTCCGTTGTGATTCACAATGCACTACCAAGGAATCTAATACCCCTTACACCTCCGACCCACACTCTCAACCGAACCGCCGCCAGTCCCCAGCAACTACATGCACAACCACTTCACCCTTCCCCTCGCGGAGGCATACTTCGAACCTCGCCACACTTCCGGTTCCCACGCTCAACAGACGCTGTGGTTACGTCAGAATGACGCCGCTGCCTGACGCAGGATGACGCACACATTCTTTTTCTGTCTGATTCGCATGCGCAGGCGCACTGCATTCTGGTTCCGGCGAGGTTAGGGGGAAAGGGTCGTAGGGACTACTTTGGTCGGCGGAGAGTTCGGGCCATCTGGAGGGCGCAGGGGCGTTCTGTGGCCCGCGGATAAGGAACGGCATGTGCGTACCTCCGGTGGCGGTCACTGGGGTTAGGGCTGTCCTCTCTTCTTGTCAGAAGACATCAAGAGAAACGAGACAGGCCCTGTCGTCCCTGTAGTTTTGTAACCGAAAGCCTCCCGTCGGCGTATGGCTTTTGTTCAGAACATCAAAGAAACTGTATCTTCTTAATAGGGTTAATATCTTGCATTGCGTACAAAAGAAGTTAACATTTTTGTATCCTTGCAATAAGGATTAGGTTAAATAAATGACAACGTTAGTACATATACACCAGGTAAATCCTTTCCACATCACTAGTATTAGTACTATGATAAATAGCATGATTATGGTGACATGTCATTTGCATTTGGTTATTTTTGTTGCGGAAACATGCCACACAAAAGATAAGGTTAGCCAATCTTGGGGGTTATACTACTTCTGACTTTGATCTCATGATAGGGTCAATTGTTTCAGGTAACACAGGTGAGGTGACGGGTGAAGGGCGGCTGGATATATATCCCCGGAGGATGATGCATGCTGGGGGAATTCAGCGCATGCGTGTCTATTCCCGTCCTCACTGCGCGTGCCTCCCCTGTGTGGGTGTAATAAGTACGTGACTGAAGTTCCCATTGGCTCCGTCCTTGGTGTCGAATACTGAAAGGTGCCAGTCAAGGGCAAGGTGACACTAGCCAGGAATAACCTCTCTGTGGTAGTCTACCATCATTAATAAACGCGCTTAGAATATGAAGAGAAAGGGGTAGACTTCAAAGCTGTGAATCCTTATTTAATTAAATCCTGTATATATTTTGTGATCAATTGGTTCATGCCCATATATAATTCCTGATCCTGAATTATCTTAGCCGGGATGCTTAGAGACAATTTTGTTATAACAGTGTGCTGTTTCCTGTATCATAATTCCCATCGGAAACTACTCTAAGACTGTGACCCCAGCTTTTGAAAAATAATTCTATTAGAATGCAACACATTGTCAGTACTAGCCTATGCAGAATTAGGAACACACCAAAAGACGTCTTCAATATTAGTGCCCTTAGTTCTATTGCTTCCTTTGTCAACGATTTGCTTCAAGATATACTCTCATGCCTGCAACGCGATAAGACATCGTGTATTATCTCTACCATATTCAGGTAATCAATATCTTCTAATTCCATATAAGTCCATTAAGGCGATGATGCAGTTATAAAAGCCCAACCAGAGCAGCAACCGTCATAGATTTCATATAAAACCCCCATAAGATGAAGATTGCTGGGGTATTTCCTGAGGAAGGAATTCCAGACCGGAGTTGGTATCTGATTGTGGAAAGGCTGATCCTTCTCGACGGGTAAATACCTTTCATCAGTCAGGGATAAATATTGGACAATGGTATTGGACAATGGTGTTGGGGTGATGGGGATGAGGTGGGGGCAAAGGGTATGGGTCGGTATCGGCATGTCCAGGAGAGAAGAGGTTGAGTAAAGAGCTCTCCTGTCCCTGACAACCCCCATTTTGACAGGCAGATCGCCCCCCCCCCCCTCCCACCACACACACATCACGAAATCCAGTCTCGGATTATGGGATCGTAAGCAGATGGAGGGATCAGTGCCCAGGGTGGATGATCCAGCACACAATTAGCATCCCCTTCCCAAGGGAGCATCCCCCGCCCTCTCCCCCGACTCCCCCATCACATTCTCTACACAAGCCACACACCTCCCCCTACCCCCGTCACACCCGTCCATGGCCCTCATCCTCCAACACCCTGAGGCGACACCTTATCCAGCTAGGCTGTCAGTTTGGGGAAGGGGGCGGGGTCAGGGGGCGGCAAACTGACCCCTGATTGGCCAATGCTCGTCTCGATTGGCAGCAATGATTGTTGGGGGTGTGCGCGGCGCGCGGACATGTCCTAGTGAACTTTATGAGGTGCTCACGCCTTTGTTTTCTCTTCATCTTGTTTGGGATTGTCCCCGTCTGATTGCACAAAGGCGGCCAGGCTACATCTCTGTCTTTTGTACATGTATTTGGTTTTTGTATGCATCTGGCTGGTTATTTTCATCTGGCTCCATGTCTGGTTCTTGTTTCTTTTAATCCTTCTGGTTTCTCACAGATTAAATCTGTCGGATTTGTCTGCTTATTTTTTTTTTCATTTTAATTCCTTACCTGGACAATGACTATGTCAGCCCCAGCCTATCTCCCCGGTTTTAGGACCTGTCTTTGGAGCAGTCAGGGCCGTCCGGTTTTTGAAAGAAAGATAATCTTCATGCATGAAATACCCCACTTGGAGCCGCCAAAGATCATGATAGGAATCGATCAGCAAGAAACACAACACAGAAACCCCTTTCGGCTCCATTTTTTCCTCTCCTTCTCTCCACCGGAAAGATGCCTGGCAGACACACATGCAAAGAGCCAGGGCTCATTTGGTAGGATCGTAAATTCTCGCGAGGGAAAAAAAATTGTGGAGAACCCATGAAAAATTCTCCAGAAGAAAAAATTCTGTCGTGTTTGAGTCACTTTGTTAATTGAGTTGCAGCACGATGGGTTTTGAAATGTGGACACGCAAGCTTGTGGGTAGGGACTCAGAAAAGGGTTTGAAGGATGCAGTTTTCCATTGATGGACGGCACGCCATAGTGTGAGGAAGAAACCCTTTAATTAATAATTGTGAGAGTAGGCGGGAACAATGTTTTTGTCAATGGTCCAAATGAGGACTCGGGTTTTCAATTAAAAATAAATGTACATTTGGAGGAGATGGAGAGCGCAGAGTATAGGCTATGCATGTCAGTTTTCTAGCGATGTATTGTAGCAGTCTCACTGATTTCTATATTTGATGTACTGTTGGATTGTCATTTTCAGGTATCACAAAGATTGGACCCTCAGCAAACCCTTGTACCACATTTTATTTATAGATGTAAATGCCTGTACTCCTCTAAGATTCATCTGTTTTCATTTTTCTATGACTAATGCTGTACATTTTTCAAAATTCAAGTAGGACACAGCTAAGCAGTTGATTTGTTTTGCTTGCTCCTTTATTTTCTCTGATTATGAGGAGGTTGGTAGGGTTATAGGTAGGGGCCAAATCGAGGGCGAGCTATGTAGAACGGAGACCAGTTAGACTCCCTTCTATAACCACCAAAAACACCAATTTACGACAAAAGCCTTTCAGTTCGGCACCCGGATTGGCGTCCGAAACTAGCGCCACTTATCACAACTCTCTGACTGAGATTATCCAGATTTGATCAACAAAACACCACTAGGGGGCTCTCTTCTCATACCCACAGGCGTCGCCGGAAGGGGCCGTGGTGTTTTGCCATTTTCCCACTCTGTGCAGTGGACGGCAGTATCGAACCAGCTGCAACTGATTGGGGCAAACGGCAGCAGTGGGTGTTGTGTTTTGCCGGAGGGGCGGGAATATGCATGAGATGGAAGCTGGCGGCTGCAGGGTCAGGGATAAGTGGAAGGAGGGGTGGTATTGGGGGCATTATTGTTACTCCATGGATTGGCCGAGTTTAAACTATCTTCTTTTGGCCATCTCTGACCTATCAGTCTGTGACGTCACCGACTTCCGGTGTTACTGACTTCCGGCTTGTAGTGGTGACGTGCTTGGCCTTTGACGTTGGGAATCTCAATTTCGAATTGAATTGTACCTTCAATGTATCTGAATTTTTGGGATACCAATTTTGTTATCAAGTGCTGAAAAGGTACTTGCAACCTATGGCGTATGCTGTATAAGTCAACGTTAGTGTGCCATTTGAAAGAATGTGAGAAAATCTCTGCCAGTATTATTCTCAGCAACATGCGATTAATCAAAGGGAATTATGGCTGGAAACATTATAGGCAGTAAAAAGATAAGATAAACGTTGATGTAAATACGGTGGTTGACTCCTAAGTGGGTTGTGAAAAATAGATGCTATGAAGGAAAAACGCAAACTCTGTGCTACCAAAGCAGTCGGAATGCTTCTCAAAGTGAATAAAAACTTTGATGTTATTTATTAACATTTTCCAGAAATTGCCAGTCACCTTAAAATATGTATGAAGAGGTTAATAGCGCAACGGCCTGCCCCACAACTAAAGTTAGTCTGCAGCAAAATATTTGTCCGCAGTTCAAGTGTGATATCTTGACATTTCATCACCGGCTACTGAGAAAAATCACAAGATAAAATGCCAACCATCAACTTCTGATTAATGGCAAAATTGGCCCATTAATAATGTGGCTTTTAGCTTTTGGTCGAAAACAATTTTGGCCTCTTGCTTTGCACTGATAAAACATCGTCTACCTAATTTACAATCAATTGATATCTGAGATAAGGTTGTCACACCTTATCGCTCTCAGCCATTGTACCTGAGATTGATGTTGTACTGATGGCGTTGAAAATAACAGAAAAGAACATTTTAGCGAAAAAAGGGAAAGTGGACATTTGAAAGCAGTTACAGTTACCTATTTATTTAAGTCGCCTTTATGCTGCATCAAGTGACCATATTCAGTTACATTAGTTTGTGGAGGAGGGAAAGGGAATACGACTTATTTAGTGTATAGTGCCGTCTTCGCTTGCCACTTTAATGTTGGATATAGATACGAGTTAACAGCGATTGAGTTGAAGTTAAAGGCATGAAACGACCCCATATTGACAATGGTGCCAACGGCAGGAGATGAAGAGGGACTGTGCGTAATGGGGGTTGTCGGCAGGAGCGGTTGGGCAGGAGGGGCGCTGAGTGGGGGGGACGGGATCGTGGAGAGGGGGAGTGGTTGGGGGGCATGGTGTGAAATCCAGGTGAGCATTATGAGCATGGCCACAAACCGATCTCCCTGGCAACCATCACACAGCCGTCAACCCATGTCCTGCTGTCGTTACCAAACAAAAGAGGAATCAAATGAGAAAGAACAAGGATGGGGGTGGTAGAAAAAACAGAACAGAAACCACGCAAGAAGATTCTCCCAGTGGGCATGGTGCTGCCCCAGGTGGCATAATCAAATCCTTGTGTTGCAGAGCCAAGACGGCGAAACCGCGCATCGTTCAGTGTCATTCTCATTCTCACCTAAAAACTAAAGAAAAGCTTTAATTGAAATGAAATTTAGCCGGAGTTTGCAGCTCAAGTCACCGCGGGTTTTGTTTTTTTTAAAGATGATTGTTTTTGTTCATGACAAGATGGAATTTGAAGATGTTATGGAAACCATGTAAAACTGGTTTGCCGTTGGGGAAAAAGGTACTTCAAAAGGTGTTGGCCAGGGATTGGTTAATTTTGACTCGGGTCAGGGGATGAGGGTTAGAGGGCAATGGGATGTACAGGAGTGGGCCTCACGAGCCCTGGAGTGATGGTCAGTATCCAGGGCATTATGCAAATGAGCTGTGGTGACGTCATCAAAACCACTGGAGTTGCAATGGAGCGGGTGTGTCAATGATGTATCGCGAATTATGTCAATATTGTGGCGTTTTGTTTATTGATATGGATGATTGATGCCAGCTGTCCTGGGATACGCCAGCACAAACTAACTACGGAGACCATCCCTGAATCCCCAGCACGCACCATGAGGGTCAGCGTTAGCATCAACCGTCCATTTAACTGATGACTGTTGAAAAACCTTTGCGCACCATTAGACTGTAACCCGGTAGAGACTTATCACTCAGTGCCACTGTAATTTGAGACGAAAAGGACCCCATGTTAATGGCAGGAAACTGAACAAAAAATACGGACATTTATGCAATTCTAAGCGCTCATCCATTAAGGAAATCATTTTGAAATATTCATTTGTTTGCCTGGAAATACCGGGAAAGCACTCTACTGATTTGATAGTTCAGTTCGTTTTGTATCATTGTCCATGAACGCTTCTCTTCAACTTTTGGTCGGTAAACCCATGCAGCATTTATGCGCATCAACACACTTCATTGGGCATATATTTTATACTTTCATACAACCATCCGTATGATATACCTGTTGGTTATTAACTACCATATCATTTTCCCTTTGCTTGATCTCATTCCTCGGAGGATGAGTATTCCAGATTAAGACTCAGTATTCCTACGAAAGCCCAAGACAGAATACCTGAGTATCTTTGATGGCAGCTAAGAGAAATAAGTCAATGAAATATCTCTATGAAAACATGAAGTGATCATCTACCCGTGTAAATTATCCTTATGTCAGATATACCATGCCATGCCTGGGATTTTTGTATCTCTAATAAGGTAGCTGCTCATGTTATCAGAGGTCTAACAGAGGGGACGACATGGGGCTATGCTATCAACTTGTTATAGATACGTGTACATGTCTGAGTAATGGACAGGCTAGTGGTAAAGGTTTAGCAAGTATGTAATTCATACTTTTCCTAACTTTCCGTTAGTTCTGTTAGTTGCAAGGTAACTGTTAACACCTTTGGATAAATACAAAGTGGACGACAGGGTGGTTTTCATCCTAGACCAATAGCGCTAACTTAGTAAAAAATAATCTCTTTGTATAATACCGGGACTGCAAAATATATACATATGTCGCTATAAAACCTATATATATACGCCCTTTTCTTTCAGAATTATCCTATAATCCCTTCTGTAAATCTCTTTGCCATGACCTCTGCTTACAAAATATGAATGGTTAGGTTCCAGTTTCTGTCATCCATAACTTATGGTTGATCATACCTACACCTATTGTAGATATAGAAATATGGCCTTCAAATATGAACTGAATCGCGTGGACAAAATTCAGATCCATTTCAAATCCGCTGAATTTACAACCAAAACCAATCTCTCAAATAGTTTTAAACGGAAAACCAGATCGATGAAAAACAAATTTGCAAACCCCTCTCCAACAATACACAGTACAATAAAGCACACACTATGACGCATGTTTACAATGCTCTCCTGGGTTCTCCAACCACCCAACTTATCACCCCTTTTATTCATCCATTCATAGGGTGTACGGAGTGGTGTATTTATTGTTCATATTCCAGGGTTCAATTGGACTACAATATTAGTTCTACGTTGGATCGATAGTGACGAGATGGTGGGTTCCCGGGGACAGGGGTAATATAACGGTAACAGAATGACGCAACATGTACGTAGTAGTTTCACTGTAGTATCCAGGGTCGGCTCTGCTCGCCTACACTAAACGAGCAGCTCATCGGTTAGAATGACGGTCAATAGGCGGCCCAGGCCACACTGTTTGGCTTGTTGCAGGCTGGTTTGGTTGGGTGTGTGGGTGGAGTAGGGGGTGTGGGTATGGCGTGGGGGGATGTCCACATTGAACACAGCACTGAACGCGGTACCAACTGGTACCACCCCCCAGTGCCACCACCCGGCACCAGGCCTGGACAGCTTATCAATCTCATGACCCCCCGCGACGATTGGACCCTGGAGGAGACCATCGATCAACAACAGGTATTTCCAGGTGAGAGAGGAATGAGTTGTCACCTGCCAGTCGTTCACCTGGAGCCCACCTGAAGTCTTATCTTTGCGATAAGGTGTAGACGCTAGATATGCAGTCTGAAATGGCAGCATCCCAGACTTACAGGCTCGTAAAAACTGCAGACCTTATCAATAGGGAAATTTTACCTGGATCGGTCCTAAGTGATGTTCCTTGTTAGAACTCCGCAAATAAGCTAAGATGGAACACCCTCCAGTTTCCTCCAGTATCGATCACCATTCAAACACCGCCCACTTGGGAGGAAGGTAGATGGGACTCTTTCAATCTAGTGAAGCCAACGGGGTCAAAAAATGATTAAGTGACCGAAAAGAAATAAACCTGGCATCAATCCAGAGAAAGCTTACAGAAATAAAAGTTCAAAATGTTCGAACATCTGTGGTTCTCATCCGAGTCTGTGAGAGAGAGAAACTGGGCTGGCCTAGATGACGCCAGATATTTGGATTGAGAACACAGGCAGGTGGAAAAAAACACACCTTCACAGCGACTGACACAGGTACGCGCATGCGTGCGCACGCCCACAAGCTGCGCACGCACACATGAGTTGCGCACGCGCGGTCTGTGTTTAAGGCATTTATGAGATTTTTATATCAGGATGTTCATCTAAAGACTGCCTACAACATACACTTTGGTATTAACTGACTGTATCTTTCATGAACTAGTCTAGCACTAGTAACTATTTGCATATGTATTTTATATTCTTATATATTTTCATAAAGAAGTAGTATCATCATCAATATGATTATGAAAAGTCTATGATCTATGCAGCAGGTTGCATATACAAACTTATGCATTATTCACAGATTTCTAGTGCTCTCTTGTGGTTTAACAGATAGGAATCCGTTGAGTACTCAGCCTTGGCCTTATGAAAGGGTGTTCGCTGGTTCCTGGGAACTAACAGATTTTGGTTTTCTTTCAGACCGCCTCTAGATGTGACGTCTAAATTAACCATTAAATTTCAGGGACATCAAATTTCAGAATTTCTTGTCCTTTGTTTTTATTCAAATGGAGAAGCTGTACATTTGATATCGCTGATAGGAGGGTGATTTGAGAAGGGTGAGATGGCTCATCCTGCCTGCATTAATAGCAGTGAAATCCCTCTGAGTGTCATTTGATGTCAGCCCACCTGAATGTCTCAAGAGATGCGGGTATCGTATTCATGATGTAAAGACGTGAATAGTCGTCCAGCAAATGCAAACTATGTCAATTATTCATACATACTTATTGATTATTCATTGTATACTGTATCTACTTATTCATATCAATAAGTACTCATAAAATTCAAATAAGTTTTATTAGCCCACTCCGGCTTCACTCTCTCTTTGTTATCCAGGGATAGGAGTAATGTACGGTACATAAGTGTTCACTAAACAGGTTGCAAACCGCTGACCAGTACACTTTATGATGCGCAACAACTATACTCGTAAACACTTACTCCATCAGAACAACCATAACCTTCGCCCTTCCCTCATTCAGCAGACTGGTCACTCCACGTTGGCATCGCTACTTAAAAGCTATTACAAGTCCCCACGCAGGTACCTACCACTGCTCCACCAACCACATTAGAGACTGCCCCTGTCTCTCATTAGTACAGCAGGGTCACCGCGAATTCCGACCCCGAATAACATATCCACCGATTATTTCACTCATATGTCCCCAACCATGTCGAGCCATATCAAAGACCGCACGCCATATCACATGCCAGACCCAGGGAAGGCTCCTCAGAAGTTAGAGCCTAAAAGGGATAGTTTTTACAGGTCTGTGTGTAATGCACCATCTCAGGCTGCCTAATTACGCCATGTATGGTTAGGTGTCTTTTTTCTCTCTCTCTCAGCGGGATTCCTGTTTACGTTTCATGCTGGGAAAGTGATCGGTGTTCTCTATGCTGGTCGTCATGCATGGATGAATAGAAAAAATACTCACCTGAGTCTCCCATCAGGTATATCTCCATACTTGGGAGTGGTGCAGGAGTTATTTGTAGCCCTTCCTTAACCCTTAGGAATTCATCATTAGGCATTATCAACTATAAATATATCCAAAGCATTTATTGTATCTTCATAAATATTTGGCTACAAGGTATAGATTAGAAAAACTTTGATATCAATTCTACTTTATAAGACATCTATGTATATTTCTAAAATCAGTTTGTTAAAAGGCTACGTATTTACTATATTTATATTTCGTACATGAGGAAAATTGAATCAAATAACACATTGAGGTATATGTCAAATCAGTTACTGTCTTGAAGTAGTTGATCTTTATTTTGGAGAGAAACAAAGAAATAAATCCTTAATTCAGAATATCAGACAGAGTTCATAGTCTGACCTAGACTTCTATTTCTCTCCCGACCGTTGGCAGTGCGCCTGCCAAGTAGGCAATGTGTATGTATGGGAGATATGGGCACGTTACTGTGAAATTCCACGTCTAGCTGAACCCACTCACCAAAGACCGGACTATACCAAAGCCTTCATCCGAGTAAGTTCCAGCCCAGTGGACCACTTTCCCATGCCATTACTTCACATGAGGAAATATGCTGAGATCAGCAATGCTTTTGCTTATCAGTATCCCCCTCACGTTGGCTGGATCGAAGAAGGAGGCTAGAGGGTTAAAAGGGTGTTGACCCCACCTTCCTAATCCTCGATTTCTCCCCTTCTGCACATTATAGCCCAGAGCGGCGGGGCAGATTCCCCAAAGAGGCTTTTCGCATTGGGAAGTCAGGGGCAACAAGAAATGTATACATTTTGCCTTCATGGCTTGGAGGGTAATTTTACTAATGCCTCTCAGGGTAAGGGCGCCCCCGAGTGGGTATTTGTCACAACTGCCATTTGTCAGAGCCCCCTGGTGGCCGTGGCATGGTGATGGAGGTAGAACGAGTTGTGACGCTAACAACGCACACGTATATGCCCTCCCCGCTCAGTGATTTTTTAGGGAGATGGGGGTGGTGAGGGGAGAGAAAGGGGGAATGGGAGAATTGGCATGGGGGGCTCAGTCGCCCCCAATGAATACACGGCACGCTTAGGATGAGTCTCTCGAGGCCACAAAAAATCCCCACCAGGGAAACTTTCCCTAAATAAAAGAAACAATTATTTATAACATCCTCCGAGGATGGGACGCCGTCTTCAAAATGCTACCCTCCCAGGTCTCTATATCTGACATGTCTTTTATGCCCGGTCAATCTGTTCAAATCTACCCTTTGATGCATAGAATTTCTACTTTTTGAGGGAAACGCTTTTTGGGGCTTTCGGCTACCTCCTCCCCCTCGGGGGAGTTTCCCCGGCTCTTTTGTAGAGGGCCTCCTTTTTAGAGTGGACCTTGAATTAGAGAGGTGGAGAGGCCAATGCACTTGCTTGATTTCCCCAAAGAGGGAGCCAGGGGTGTTCCTTAATTGATAAAGGGGATGGGGGCGGAGTGGGGATGGGACGGGACTGACGCCCGCCTGGATGAGCGATAATAGGAGAAGTACTCTGGAGGAGTGGATGGTGGCGACTGTGGCTCGGGAGAGTGTGTTCCGGAGTACAAGCACTGATCTGAGGCCCTCTAGGTAGAAGATAAATCATCTGTATACCGTATACAACAACCAAAGCAATACCCCCGAAGCGTACGATACTGGAATAAACCACACTGAAGCTCCTTGGAGTGGGAGCCATCGTCTCAAATAACATAATATCCATCCAGTTGTGCCACTCCACGCTACCCCTTCAAAGAGGCCTGGGAAAAGTGCAATCTGGCCTGGACAAAAAGGTTACATGTATACTGCCTTGCGAGCTGAATGGGCTTAATATAAGCCCAGTCAATATGCACCTCCGGGTGATATGAGCACGCCTCTGTCAATCTTAGCTCCTCATGAGAAATTCAAAATGCCACCTTGGCGAACCCATCCACACGTCACCTGACTCTAAAGGTAAACATAAATCATCAGAGCCAAGGACTGAATATCCTCTGACATGCAAAACGCATAGCGCGGCCGCTGTCCGATATGATGTTTGCATTATATATTGGCATGAATCACTCGCTGAGTGACTCGGCCCACACGCCAGTTAATACGGGCGGCCGTATCCCCTTCCCGGCCGTGAATCCACTGGCTCCCACCCCTCTGTGAACCCGTCAGATCTGGCCGTCCCAAATCCCCACCGCCTCTCGCGTCCGATCGCTTATCTCCCGGCGACCGCAGACGAATTGTAATCGGACAGCACAAGCGGCGCGGTTTCGCCCCTCCCTGGTTGGAGAGTTCTGCGGACGGACACTGCGCTGGGAGCATGAATTATGACGGCCATTAATTACGTCAGGCACCGGCGCGCGCAGTAATTTTGACTCATCTTCGGTCGTGACATAATGGACGCGCCCATGGGGGTAGGCACGGGGCGGGTGGGGGAGGGAATGGGGTGGCAGGGGTCAGAACCCACCCCGCACCCCCCACCCTCCTCCTTCCTAAATCAATTCAAAGTCCATCCCTACCATTCTGCTCACTTCCACTAATGCATTCATACAGCATACCTCACGCCTTCTTGAGGGCGAGTATGACGTTTCTCTCAGTGCATGACGTGTTTTATGTCATGATGACGCTGAAGAGGACGCTCCATATTGAAGCTGACAGGTAATCTATGTTGGACTAACCCGACACTGCAGTAGGTGAAACTTCATCACCGTCCTAATTGCTTGCCCTATGAACTGCCACCCCCGAACTTGTCAGGGAGTCGTTGCTCCTATTTTTGTGGTATCGTTGGCCTAATCAGATCGTCAATTTATTTTTACGATTCCTTAAATAATTCAACTGGAAAAGCGTTGCTCCAGTAACATCAGATTGTATCCCTTTATTTACACTATACCTCCAATTTTCATGGGAACATATTGCATGACATAGAGGAAGATTTATTTGTTCTGTAACTAACTGTACATAGGCGGCGCAACAGTCTGAATTAAGCTCACACCTCGTGGTGTAGATCGCTATTTGCTGTAGGTAGAAGAACAAGGGGCGGCTGGTAGTTGTGACACCACACATCATTATTGAGAATATCGGGCTAGGCCATTTTCAACCAATTAGTCTGAAGTGATGCGATCCGCGAACGATCCGCGAACGATGGTGTGATGGCAGTGTAAAAAGTATCGCTGAAACCTATATCTTATGTGGCCATGCGATTCCATAGGTATTGTGTATTAGGAGTAACGTCCCCTGCTGGATATACTTACTGTACGCAGCTAGAAATTGTCGTTGTGCACCATCTCCTATCCTGGATTTTGGATCACTTATTAAGAACTTGTTGTCCAGATATACTCGACCACCTGAATTACCTTTCTCAATCTTTTTTTTCCTTGGTCAGCTTTGTTTCCATATCATAATTTACTCTTTCACTTCCCCCCGCATTGCTGCCCCTCTATTTATTCCTTTCCTGTATATTTTAGTCTCGTTCTCATGTGTTATTCCCGAATGTGTAAGGTTCCCACCAAAGTAAGTTTTCATATTCCTTCATATCTTAATCGACTTATTCAAGAATGATGTCTTCCCCCTATCTCCTACCATTAATTACCATTCTCCTGTTCTCCTTGATGCTATCCAAGATTCTTTATCTCTTAACTTCTCCAACATTCTGTCATATCTCAATCCTCCCTCCCACCACATTATTCCTGCCCCCACTGGAGACCACCCATGGATGCTGACCCTCTCCCACCCACACCTCATCCGTTCTCATGGGGTGACAGCTGTCTTCAGTGTGACAGGACGTTTAATCAGAATCACTGCCTCCTGCTGTCACCACCATTATCTACGCCTGTGGTGGACCCCCTCCCCCTATCACCCGCCCTCCGGTGCAGCCACCCTCTCCGACGAGGAATTATCGTCGCCAGCCACCTCGGGTTGACTCCCTGGCTTTTTGGCCTTCCCCTGGAGGAGTCATCATCTGGAGGGACGCGGGAGGGTTGACAGGAGGAGCGGTATGACCTATATTCCGAGTCCAGCGGACAGTTATAGACTCAGTGGTATGACCCACATCCTAGGAGCGGCTCAAGGTGTTATGAACAATGTGTCCCGTGGTTGTGATATTTAATAGGGATTTGGTCAATATTGTCAGAATTATCAATATCATTAGCCAGGATTGTTCTTGCAACAAATGGTCGATGTGCCCAATTCAATACCTTATTAATATCTCAACCTTTTGAATCTAGTTGGCACTAAGAAGGGGAAATGATACTGTCAGCAAACAATACCTATTGTATCAAATATTGATAAGCCCTGTACAACACACATCAACAGATATTAGAAAAGTTTATCCTTTCAGAAAAGCAAAGATTCGTTCTATTTCTACTGAAACTTCGAATCCCTAGATTAAAAAGAAGAAATGAAAATCGATATTAGTAAATTGATTTATATTTGTGGAGATTATAATTTCATTAAGCCAGCTTGAAGTGAATATCTCTTTATTTATACTTGCACATTTAGGTATCTCAATCTGAATGAATGACACATTAGTCCTGGGTGATTTTTGGAGTCGTCATTTGGTGTCCTATTTGTTGCGTTCTAATTAGTTTCCATGTATTAGATCATGAAGTGGCTGCTCCTCCCGGAGGTTCATTATGTTCCGTCTCTATCAGTTTGATGATGATCACTCAGAGAATGCCCGAGTTTGACAGTACCATCTCAAATGTGAAGCCTGCATGATGTTGCGAACAATTTGCCTGATTCAGTGGTATTCACCTGATGCTGATAACAGACATTTATTTTCTGTGTCCATACAAATCCAATTTATATCCACATCTTTCTTCTCTTTAGAGCCGATTGCCAGTTTCAATTATTTGTAAATTCATCATTTTATTTGTGACCATGATTTGCATCAGCGAAAATATCTTAATGTAACAACTTTCGAAATAAACGCTGATTTTAGAAATGATCTCCAGTCTAAGTATATACCTTTAAAAAAAGTCAGAGTAATGATAAAGGCATCTGTTGAGTATGGTGATTAGCCTGGAAGGTGGCTAGATATAGAAGATACAGAATAGATGATCAGATAGACCATACCATGTTTGTTAACTCCCTATTCCTTATTGTTATTTCATACACGGTCCCACCCACCCATCCTCCCCAGCTTACACTCTGTACCCTTTGTGCCTGGCTAACCTCTCGCTCCACGTACCGTGAATCGTTCGCTGGATTGGCCTCCACTTCAGAAGTCAAAGTCAGTGGACAGCCTTAACAAAATAGGGGTCAGGCTCAGGTTAGAGAAACCCCCGTCGAGTGGAGGGATGAAGAAACCAAGCAATTTCATTTTATCTCAGGAGTCCGTCATGGCTGGCAATGAGGTCAGGCTCCCCCTCTGATTACCCGCTGTCTATCATCCCCCACAGCCTCGTTGTGAGGCAGGACCGGCCTGACTTTCCCCACCAGGTGGCGCGGTTGTGTAACTCAATAGGCCACGCCCACCCATCCCGACCTGCCTCGCACGGCGGTGTAGGATCCGGAAACGTAGGGCGGATGTGGTACCACGTGTTTCCGGTGAGCGCGTCAGAGCAATCAGAGATTGACATGCGCAACGGAGAGCCTGGATGTGTGGTGTCTAGAATTCAAATCCCAACCATTCCTCATTTGAAGATACCCGATCGGAACTTTATTCCTGAGCTTTTTTCAATGGTTTTGTAACAGGATTTAAATCTTGTAAAAAACAATTTGATCATCGAAGTATTTATAGGTAGGTAATCCTTACCAGCAAGTTCCTCGAACACTGAGCAGTTATGACATAGAAAACAGTAGGTCATCGTAGCTATACACATATATATACGTCCAATGAGGTTGGTTTTAGTAATATTTTATCTGACGTTGGTGCAACAGTACAAAAAAACGACGAATTAAACCTACATTGTACCTTTATATGAGGCACCGGTAATTCCGTATAATTTGTGAATCTGTGGCCTAAATCTGCAAAAGCTTTTTATGAGTCGCATTCGTGATGTCCCATTTCCATATACTACTTACGCCGTAGGCGCCTTACCAAAAGTATACTCTCCATGTACTACCCAACACTTTAAAGGTACCTGCGAAAAGATATCGAAAAGATCATAAAAGAAACCCTTTGAATCTTTCAAAATTAATTTCTTCCATATTGGATGCGTATGGAGTCTCCTATTAAATCCTATATGACGAATGTGAAATTGAGTATTCTTCGATTTCAAATGTATCAATGGTATTTTTCTATTTCATATCATTGATACAGATACCTTTGACAAATAATTGCCATGTCCAGGATCATACTTCTGATTGAAGAAAAAGATACCTTCGGGAATTTATTCCTCATTAAAATCAGACACGGGAAGCAAGCTGAATATCTTTACACTTATTAAAACAAAATGAAATAGACGACAAGTCAGACCTTGAGAGGCTCGTGTTTGCGATAGTTAGTGGGAGGTGTATACAGTTCAGTGAATTCTCCACGTGGAGTAATGGGAGGCCACGTGACGTTACCCGGGTATTCCTACGATCGTGGAATGACGGTTACTGACCTGCCGATAGGAATGGTGATGCGCATACTAAAGTGTTCCTCCAGGCCTCCCTTAATGGCAGCTGTTCCAGTAAACCTGTTTTTTACCATGCACAAGGTGAAGATGTCCGTGGTCACTCGGTCTCACTCTCTCAATGGTTTCACCGTATTCCCCAGCCTTAATTCACCATTTTGAATCCCTGGTAATTTGTGTGAAAGAGTATAACTTCAAAGATTCCACTAATTAGGCTTCAAAGCAATAAGATCAAGAATTTCTGCCAGATGAAATCAGGTGGTGTTTGTAAATTTCTGGACAATGGTATGACTGAGATAATATTTATTTATTTAGTTGCCTGGTGCATATTTTATAAGACCAGCTAAGTGGAGGCCAAAATAGATTCAATTATAATGAGACCAACTCCTGTTCCTGTTATGGTTATGTTCATACAGTATACATTAATGCAAAAGAGGTATGTATGTACTTTGGTGTATGCCCCTAGGCAATGTCTGCGATTTTAAAACATTGTCCACAGTATGTTACTTAGTATACTGTTGATACGTGCATTTTTTCATGTTTTTCTTTTGTTTTAGCCAAATTATTGAAGGCGATTGTACAATGTACTGACTTTATTTTGTTTTGTGAATAAAATATTCAGATCAAGGTGAAGAGTATCCATCAGGAAAACATCATTATCTGTCAGATGTTAAGTGAACGTCCAGTCTTAGGTTTCGAGCTGGAGAACAGGATGAAACCATCAGAGTAATATTAGTAATATTAGATTTGATGACGTTAGGGGAGCGCTCCCGTGGCGTGCGTCCGTTTACTACACTCTGCATAAGGAAGTAGGCTTTATGGGGGATAATTGGGTCCAACATCGGCATTGTACAACCACTAGTTTGTCATAAAAAGACGAGGATTCCACAAAGACCATGATTTACGTCAACCATCATCACATATTAACAAACTTCATTGTATGCTCATAATATATACATGTTCCCCTAATCGAAACCCATTATGAATATTGTCAGCATGGTCCTATTGTTAAAAAAAATCTCCTTTCATAGACATGATTGAAATGAATTTAAACCTTCCACAGTCCTGTTCTGACAAAAATTGCTTTTTGTTTTGCCTAGAAACATTTCCAATCCGTATTTGGCAGTAGACCTTTAAAAACACCAAAGAAGTAGCTGTGCATTCAAGGCTATGTCCCGAATGCACAATTCAGTTTAAGAATAATTCTCCCTTCCAATAGAAATGTGTTTTGAATGCGTTTGCTGTAAATTATTGTCGAGTACAGATTGGGATTTGGGGGCGTCACAAAGCTGCTCTTAGTTTGCATCGTACTGGAGAGCCGACCTAGTTTATGGAGAGCTGCTCATACAAATAGAGGCGTGTTGTAATAGGTTATGAATATTCGATGAGCACAGGTGACACAACAGGTCCATGCCAGTCATCTGCCACACGACCTGGTAATATCAGAAACGGAGGAAAATAGGAAGGAATTAATGAAAGGTGTGAATGGTGGGTTCAAGACAGAAAAGAGAGCCAGATTGGTGCCAGAGGGAAGAGAGAGGGGTGGTGGGAAAAGAATAAAGGGAGGGAGGGGAGTGGCAGACCAAGTTTAAGTGAAAGGGAGGGACAAAAAAGGGCAGACAGAAAGCGACATATATACAGAAAGATCAAAGTTCAGAGGAATCGAATACTTCGGTCGCATGAAAATCATAGAGGATGGCGTTGGCGTTCCAGGAAGAAGTGGAAGAATGAAGAAAGGAAAGGAAGAAAAAGGAAAATTATGAAACAGCTGTTGATGCAGGAGAGCAGGGATAGTTGATGAGAACGAAGACAGGGAAACTGAAAAGAGAAGGATGGATTAAGACGACGATGTTTGGGTTGCTCTGATGGCAATGAAACCTGTGGAGAAGAGAGGACGGGAGATGGTGGGTGTTTAAGAGGAGTGGGAGAAGGGGATGGTTGGAGAGGTGTGGTACGGGGGGAGGAGGGGGCAAGGTGCCTGGTCCGAACAACGCTGCGTGCACGCATGCGTGAAGTCGCACGCAGCCCCTCACTGCCGGCCCGCCACCTGGTGCCCACGTAACGAATGACTTTTAAAAAAGGAGAACAAAAAATTAATGTTTTTCTAAAACCAAAAAAAGGGTCTGTTAATGAACAGCGCAGGTGCAGAGCATGAGACTGTGGGTAATAAAACATTGCATAAATTGTCCCCAAAATGCCGATTTCGCCATAAATAAAGATTTTCGTGACTTTTTTTCAGTTTCTTAATGGTACGCGTGGTAGTTTTTCTACTCGCACTGATCACTGTAACAAGCAACAAAAGGTAATTCTAAAGCCATAGAAACCAAAGAATGGATTTAGTTACATGGGTAACCTGAGAGTACACAATGACTACGATTTATCAGAAGTTAGAGAGCAAAAAAAAGAGAGGGAAGACGGTATTGAATTTCAGAAGCACACTTGGTAGCTGCAATGACAGGCCATTGACATGGACAACGCCCGATGGTACACGCATTACTTCATACGATCATGACGGCGGCGCCACGTAATCAGAACCTGAGAACAGGGAATTGTCCCATATAGATCATTACGTGAAACCATAGAAGACACAGAACCTTACTCCTGACTTCTGAGCAGTAGGGGATCATAGTGAAGCTACGTGTAGGGAAGTATCAAGTCTCGCTGGGTTTGTAGGGAGGGGGGCGGGAGGGGGTGGCAGGGGGAGGGGGTGCACGAGTGTGGTGGGTGGTTATTTGTCAGGATGCATGGATCTTTGATCTCACCTGTAATAAGAGGGGTGGGGGATTAGTGGCCTGGATCTATCTTACATTTACCTTTATGCAGCGCACCCAGCTCCACCCTCGTAGATGACGTATATACAACATTAACCTTTGAATAATCAATCAGCAGTATGCCAAAGATGATCTATCAATGAACCACAGTGCACCTTATTATAAAAACTTATCAATTTCTCTGACTTTGCGATGATTTTTTTTTATAAAAGAGAAGGAAAATGTTTGTAACTGAGGCCGTGACAGACCACAGATCACTGTATGTTTGGTATTTTTTTCCGTCAAAATGTTTGGCTTTTATCAATGATTCTGTCTGATACTTAGGTGAAATATAAAGAGGTGGGAAAATCTAAAACCGTACCACTTAGCGGAGCAAACCCAAACCTCCCAGCATGCTCTGATAGTTATCACTGAAATGAAAAATTATTGCAGAAATTAATTCACAAAAAATGCACCTAATATTATCAGCAAAACCGGTGGTCGGTGTGTTAACATATGAACAGCGGCCTATCTTATTAACCCTTCCAAAATTTAAATATGACAGACACACCCACCAACTCCTCTCCCATGGAGAATAAGAGATTTGAATAAATGTTCTCATCCTGCAAAAGAAGCCTTGCGTTTCAGGATACACGGGTTTCTCTAGTTTCAGAGTCAGGAGAAAAGTGGGAATATCACGCCTAATACAAAAATATATCATATTTCATATTGTTCTCAAATGAACTGTTTCAGTATAATACGTATTCGGTGTTAAATCCAATCACAGAACCGTCATCCTAGCTTCATTTCGGAGAGTTGCGACTTCTAAAACTTTCAAAATTGAAATGGGATTGCCCCTGAGCCCTTCTGCCCTTCTCAGGTTTCATTTCCTATCTTATTCACATTAAAGTTTAGTTAGATTTGATGAACATTGGGATTTTAAGGTCGTTTTATGAAAATATCAAGCAACTGCAATATGATCGAAATACGCCATTTTAATAACTAAAGCTGAAACAGAAATGAGGATAACAATAATGAGATTATGATAAGACTATAATTAAAGTAAGATTACATCACGGTAATGACATTACTGATGTTGATGCTACTGAATTCGAAATGTCAATAAAAGACGACTTTGTTAATATTTTCATTTTCAGAAACAGTAAAATTAATAAAAAAGGCAAACCTTTCCAGTTGTACCGCGACTCCCGCCAGGTTTGCGAATTCAACAGATTTGCTTGTCGGTTCTAAAATGTGTCCTTGTTAAATACAACATATTTGCAGTATCATATGTATGCATTCAAGCCTTTTACGAAAAGTGTCAACTTCTTTATATACGGTATGAAATTATCAGATGTTTAAACCATGAAGTTATGAAATTCAGGTATGGTATCAAAATGTCAGATTTGCCTGATATCCGAGGTGTCCTCTTGGTGAATGTTTATGCTAGCTAGGTTTTGGGGTATCATTAGATCAATTAGGCGGGATCTGTTTCCCTGTCTTGAGATTATTCCCAGCTTGTGTTATTGGATTATTAGGGCTGATAAAGGTCAGACCTGGTTGGTGATATCACTCCTGACAGATGACGGGATCATTCAGAGGCTACTCTGCGAAACATCCAGTGGCCTGCCTCCCCAGAATACCCGTCCAACCTTTCCCTTGAGCGTAGGTCACCCTACGCGGGTTCCGCCAGGTGTTTTTGTGACTATTCCCATAGGTCACGGATGTTGCTTGGCCCTCGCAGGGTTCATTTTGCGGTCGTTATCTTGGTCATGGTCGATAATGCCTGTTCCGTCCGACCCGAGTCATTTTGCTCATTGTTTAGTGTAAGACCTGGAATAATCTAATACTTACAGTGGTTATTTGAAAATTATCGCTTACATTGATATCGATTCCAAATGGGAGCTTACAATTTGTAGCAAGTATAATATACTTATCACTTACTATCATACAGATGAAGCAGAATAAGAGCTCATTATGGATAATGATTCAACGTTGATCTGTCCCTCATGCCAATAAGATAGTCACTAAAAGCATTTTGTCTGGAATATAAATCCAGTGAGTGTGGTGTTTGTCGGGCGGTCTGGTATCAGCAGTGTGCGTTAATATGGGAACTGTTAATGTCGGCAAGGTACAGCCAGGGTTATTCCCAATATTATCCGGAGTGATTGCAAGAATATCCCTGTCCACGGGGCCACTAGCAGTTTCACTCGTAACATCAATTTCCAGTAGTTTTTTTTCAAATCTCAGTTATCATTTCCATTGATTTTATCATTACTATTAACTTTAGTGAAATGACCTAGTTTCTGTTTCTAATTTCCATAGTTTGGATTCTAAAATTTCACATGTTTATACATTCTGCTTTGACTGCCTCCAACCCTGGATGATGAAGGTAATTCCGAATTTAAACGATTTTGAAATAAAAATAGATCTCCTAATGCGTGGCAATCCGAGGGAGGATGTTAGAGATGAGCAATTCCCATTATCGGCATGATGTAAAATGGATGTGATGGTCTACAGACAATACATTTAGACAGAAATTGGCAAAACCTCGAAACACGCTGACATTCAATCTCCCTAAAATGATAATCAGTTCCCAGGGTCTACAACTGCGATCCAATCACGATGAACGCCAAGAGGGAGATTTGAAATTCCTACCAAGGAAATCTCCCAAATCAGTAAATATGAGTTGTTTCAGTAGCCGCGGGTATTCCCTCATTATCCTCGGCACCACCATCTCCATCAGCATTATGCGGAAAGAGTGTAATATGACTCGATATTTGAAATACCAACAGAACAAAACACAATAGCAGTTCCTGTTACCGGCCGGATCTTGTGTTAATCGCATGAAAGCTTCTCTTAGAGACGTTTTCTCATCTCTTTGTAGCGCGTTACTTGAGATGTTAGAGGGGAATTTTTGCCGTCTCCCTCCCTTTCCCTCCCACCACCTCCCTCGCACGGATCAGCCGTGTCTGATATTTTACCAAAGTTTGCGTCGATTGCCTTTTGTTACACGATAGCTGCGCGCAAGACTTGGCAAAGAGGCGCAAGACAAATAATTGCTTCTCCTTTGGTCTCTGTGACGTGAGGGGAAGGGACTGGTTGGTGATCCAACAAATGGCACTCGGCGATATTACGGCACCCGTCAGTGGTTTACAATTAGCGGAGATCACTTAAAGGTATACGGTATGACATACAGCAACGGTCTTAACAGTGAAGTAAAAATGTATCATAAATAATTATCAAAGTGATATATGTGCAGTGATGATCCCTACCTGATAATCAATACATACCAAACTATACATACCATCTGTTCAGAAATATTCTGGTCGGAAATATTCACCGAGTTCGAAGAAAGAGAATATTTGAGACCAAAATAACGCGGAACAGATTCCAATCAGGTACAATAACAGTGTCTCCATACATTTCCATTCTAGACAGTATACAGTGATAATATAAGGTACAAAGAGAGATTTGTCTTTAGTGTCTTTTATATACCATTGTGATTATGACGCAGGGTTTACAGTGGCAGGGTTAAGTCATGTTCATGTATATGAGTACGAACAGTGACGGATTGCTGACAACAGAATACAGGCACAATTAGAAGCGTTCTAGAACATGAAGCTGTCGAGCAGCGCATAATACTTCATGATTTATTTTGTTGTTGGATTCCATGCATGCCAACTACAGCATTTGAATATTTTTCTTTTAATTTTCAACCTCATGAAGGATGACTAGTTGAGGCCGTGCGTGACAGGCGCGCGTGCTGAATTCCATAATCGCGCGGTTTTACAAGAGACCTGCCCTACTCCACGCCCCCAAATCTCCCCTAATATCGCCCACGTTGGCTGGTAATCCACGGCGTATTGGAATCATTAGGCACTCATTCAGAGGACAGTTTCGTATCTCTCAGTCGACAGTCATTCCGACGGAGCTATCCTTTTCAGAATACCGCCAGTGTGTATCTTTCCAAGATGGAGGCTGGTTTCTGAAAATCCCTGTCGTCATGGAAACACTACACTCTCCTTGTGCGTAAGAGGGCTCGAGCTATTTTAGAGGCTTGTTTGCCAACTTTGGCAGTTTTTGCCTCAAACCCTCATCCTGGTGATTAGAATTTCAGTCGAGCTAGGGTTCAGATTTCATTAATCTCAATACCGTTGCTATGGCAACTGGGGTGATTCTTAAAACGAACGAATGTACCAATACACGGGGGGCGTTTCAACGCGCATGACCCATTCAGGACTGCTTGCAGCGGTGTATTTTTGTCGTTCAGATGGCGTCGATCTAGGAGAACGAGGCGAAGGGTTGGGAAAAAAGAAAGAGTGGAGGAGAATAACGATCGTAGAAAGGAAAAGTATTCCATGTCCTATCCGAGTTTATGATCGGGTATGGATCCAGGCAGACACTGGGTGTCATGCATCATCATTTAGTCTGATTCAAATCCTATTTTCAAAAGCTCTCGGCATGTGAGTTTTAATAGCAGACGACAATTTGCACCGAGGTTTCCCGGCCCTAGTAGGCCATGTTGGCCCTTATCGACAGCGTCTTGCTTTTACTGTGACATGATCCAGGACAGAGTCACCGAGTCCTGCAACCCAGTCCGCTCCATCTACTGATTTTTCACCTATTTTCGCCTAACGCAACGCAGCAGACGAGATTTACGACAACTCACTAACTATGCCCGCGTCTCCGACGAAGCCAACTTTTTTATCAACCAATGAAACGGCGCCATAAAGCGTCACGTGACGAGCGGCTGCGTTCGGCGACTTTGATCTCCTACGCAGACGCATAAACCTACCGGCAAACTGCAAATTGCCTAGTCTGGAAAGTTGGCTTAAAAACTATTGAATTTAATTGTAATTCATGACTGACTGCCTCGGCATGACTAATGACGAGCGGGGACGAACTTAGTCCAAACTCTGTTTCTCTGGGAAGTAGTCCATCTTTCCCGATATTTTGCATCAGATAATAGTTTAATTGCCATGTTGAATGGGAATGAACCCATGATGTAATGGCTAATTGTAATAAACTGATGCATATTCTTCTTTTAAGAAAACCTTTTTTGATGAATAGGATTGTTATCATATAAATTATATTTAGTTTTGAATGGATCAATATTATTAGTGACTTGCCGGTAAGACATAGAACTCTCTAGGCGATAACAAGTTGAAACATCAATATCCTCCGTCTATTCTATTTAGAAAATATCTTCCCCTTTGATTTAGGAGATTAGTTATTAGAACGACCGCGAAAAGAACGACACCTGTTTTCTTTTCTGACCTATGAATAATAATAACACATATTCAGAATCAACAGCATTCTGTCTGGACAATACGTTCTTCGAGAGAGACCAATTATAATACTTTTTTGTGACTGTTTACCACCAACTGGTTGCAAATTCTTAGTTGGTCCAATTCTGCAACTCACTGTAAAAGGTTAATCGACAGGAGGGTGAAAACAAAGGGACAGTGCATGAGCCAAAGGTTAATCGGTGTGCGAGACACACTGGTTAATCGGCCTCTGCACTCTCAGCCTTACAAAAGTCAGCGAGTGTAAAGGTTAATTTGTCCGTCCTATTAAAGACACGGTGCATTTCTCTGAGCCTTGATATCAAGACTACTGCTGACAGGCACATGTTTCTATCTGCTTTCTTTTTGGGTGGATAAAGAATAGGACATCAGCCATTACTTGCATTGCTAATTGTGCAGAGGATGTTTGTATGTCTCGTGGTTTCCTCAAAGTGGGATTTACATTTCTATCATGTCACTAAAGGTAGTCAGTCTATTTATAGTATTCACGTCAACAATGAGCTGACCTTAACTCAATAGACTGTAACGTCAGATTATATAGAATATCTATCCTTCTTCAATTGGCATTCCATAAAGGACCTCTTCCATTGAAAAACAGGAATAACCATGTCATAGCAGCGAGAGGCGATTTTTCCTTTATTTATAAATTTTTGTATTTGCAAAAAGACGAACAGTTACAATCACCCTATTCAGGGCGTTCTTCCTTGCGGTGTCAGGGACAGGTACAACAATAAAGGTACAAAACAGGACAGTACAGTGTACAGGACTATTACAAGGGACAAAAACATACAAACAATAAGACACAGTGCATGGTAGCGTGCTTGTGTTGTCCCACGGATCTGGCACTCCTCCTCACCAAGCCCTCTATAATTAGGAACTATATTACTTATATGATATAATTTACTATCATATACATGTATATGATTTTTCATCTTATGTATGATGTGTATATGAACATATCTGCAATGCCCTAGCTAAACGTGGCGGCCAACGCTCTGCAATGCCTTTTTATGAAATTAAATATATATTTATTGAGTAGATAGACTACATAGCGTTGTTTATAATGTCTCATTTATAAAAGCATCAATGACCATTGCCGATTAACTATATAACTTTCTAATTTAACACATACCTCCCCTATTATCGCCCACAGAGTACGGAGCCGTGCGGGATTACTGCCAGTTCGACTCCTTCAACGCCTCTTGCCCACGGGACACCGTCATTCTCATGAAGACCGCACGCTACGGACGTATGCGCGTGGGAAAATGCGTGCGCGGCGCCTACGGCTACATCGGCTGCGCGGCGAGCGTACTGCGCAGCATGGACCAGATGTGTTCCGGTCGCTCTGAGTGCCGCATAGATGTCCCTGATTTAGAGGAAGTGACCCAACCATGCCCGGAAGACTTTAAGTCCTACTTAGAGGCTTCCTTTGAATGTGTGAAAGGTACGATCAGTATAGATTCTGCTGATTATAGATATCTATAGCATAACTAGATAGACTGCTATCAAAAATGGTTTCGAGTTCCCTTGAGTGGGATTTGACTGATTAGATATGTATACATAGTAGTATTCAGGAAATGTATACATAGTAGTGTCACTGTTTTATTTGATATATATGTGGCTATTTCATCGTGAGAATACCAATATGAGGGAATAATTAGGTAGATTACATTCAACATATATAGATATTGGTATGATTATATTTGGTTTAATTGACGATATTCTCATGAAAATTTGCCATTAGTAAAACTTCAATATCTACCTCTCACATATACTATATTCCACGAAGAATCATTGATAGTAATTAATCTTCAACTTATTTCATTTTTTACAAAATATCAAGTGAATGAATCAGTTAGATAATGGGAGGTTATTCCGGGTTCTTTGTATGTGATAGTGTAATAAAGAGCTTCTTTATCCTAGCACTCAGAAAAGAGATATACATGTATATATATATATATATATATATATATAAATTCACATAATGAAAAGATGGAATTTTACTTGCTGTCATATCCATGGCCATACGTCAATGCTGTAACTGGAGGCCTCTTTCTACTCATCTCGACAGTGGCGACAGGGACGGCCCGTGGGTGTCGTGAGAACCACGTGGTGACCTTGGACCAGGACCAGAACGGCTACTTGGCCAGCTTCATCACAGAGCGCTCCCTGTACGGGTCAGCCTCCTGTCCGTGGGTCATCAAGGTGAGGCCAGGCCAGCACATCGTACTGCGCTACTACAACTTCCTGCCCGTCACCACAGAGAACATCGATCCGCGGGATGACGAGTCAGATATCGGGTGTCCTCTGTACGCGGTCATCACTGAGAACGGCAAGCCCATAGACCTGAATCTGTGTGAGCAGACGGAGCGGGAGGGATACCTCTTCACCTCCTCCACCAACGTCCTGCAGGTTTACTTCAACAGCCCCATCGCCACCGGCAAGGTGCCCAAGTTCATGCTCGAGTATAAAGGTATGTGCATTGTCTATCTGGTAGGAGATTCATTTACTACCTATATATATGTGTAGCTGTATCATGCAAATTAATCATATTGAGGTTGTACACGTATTCCTGCGGCATATTTCAACCCTAGAGATTCTTCAATCTAAATCCGGAATTCCTGTTCCTTCTGCGGATTCCCTAGAAAGCAATGACAGCTTTAATCTTTTCAGAAATGTAATAGTTTTGCCTCGGCGTTTATAAAGAAGAAGATGGAGAATTATAATAGGTATAGGTTAAGTATATATATATATATATATTTATTTTTATATATATATATATATATATATATAACAGAATCACAAATTAAATTGTATTGTCAGTGTGGTCTCCGTAGGATAATTCCTAATTGGGAGATTTTTAAATGTCCCTTTCTGGAACAAAGGATAGGGGTACGTGTCTCCAGAACCTATCCAAGGGATGGGAATCAAGCCCTAGCTGAAATATGATAAATTTATGACAGCAATGGGAACTTGGGTGGCAAAGTTTTCTGACAAAAACTTTGTAATCCAATTAAGCATATGCTGAGCAGGCTCTCCCATGCGACCGAGGTGTTAATTTGCCTGAGGTTTATTGCCGCGCAGGGGTCCAGGGTTTGGGGTCTCAGACCAGTTTACGACCCCCTAAAGTCCACTTTATCCCGGACGATTAGGGTTTAGTTCTCGCCATCTGATATAATGAGCATTGAGCACGCTTCTGAGTTGGTCAATGATCTCGTATCTGCTGCTTTGTTTCCCACTGTTGTTTTGTTATGTACTGATATTGTTAGAGATAAGACTGGGTCTTGTAAATGGCATTTATATACGTGTGTAATCCGATGAAGCACTGAGAGAGCCAGAAATTGATTACCCTCATAAATCAATACACTCTGGTTAACGGCTATACCATTTTAAAGGCTCAAATGTCATTAATGCTTTACCTAAAATGCATTACAAAAATCTTCTATAAGACATACACATTCTGACACTATCGGGATAGTATATTATGAGCCAACCAGTTTTGCCCACACCATAGACTTATTATTATAGACACATATTTAGGTTATACATAGAGAAGGCTCTTGATGCTGGTACCAGAAAAATAACCGATATGCATATCTCTACATTGACGAAATCTGCTCATACATATAAAGGACATCTCCATGGGCAGTGCGGAATATAGATTGCCTTTTATATCCCTTCAATGACTTAATATCATATCATACAGTAAGGATCATAATGGCGATCTTGAAAAGGACACGGCAAGTCTAAGGATCAGGTTAGGTTAACATCCATAGGCGTTTCAGATAAAGTGATGAGGGTGGTTGGATGAACATGAAGGTTCTACCCCAATGGTCAGCAGTATAACCCTGATTAGCGTGCCTCTATCAATTACCCCGACTACCTAGTGAGGCGTGACAGCCCAAGGCCACTGCCAGGCCTACGCTGGAGAGCTTAAAAAAGAAAGCTGTACAAAAGAGTGAGTTTCATCTAGCCCTCATGCCCGCCCCCAGCCATCACGCCAACTCTTCTTTACTCCTACCAGTTCCACCCACCTCTAGTTACACTGACTGTACGTAACCATACCGTCTACTGAATGGGTTACGGGAGAGTGGCAGTCCTCCAGTACATTAGCACGCATGTGTACATGGCTAGTATAGGAGAGGATACATGGATGGGATTTATCAGAAGAATTCTACTTTTAGGCACATTTCTCCATTGTCCAATATAGGTAGCCATCAGACATTATTTATATTTCCATTAGCTTCTGGAATAGTACCAATAATGATACAGTGATAATGATACAGTATTATGCCATTCGCTCATTGAAGAGAGTGAATAGGTGAGTGTATACAACAATGCTGGTCATGGTCCATTGATGGCATCTTCCAGGGAAGAGAGATTGGAGCTGGGACTCCATCTCTCCCCCATATCTTTAGCAGAATGCTCTCCGCCAATCAAACGACAGACGTAACTCACGTGAGAGGATTACCTGCCAATCACCATCAAAGCAAGGAGAGGAAGGCAATCCGTCTGGAAACTAAAGAAGCGCCCGCAGCGGGCAATCACTATACAAGCGGCTTGACTTGCCGCGCCGACCCACCTTGCCGCACCGACCCGGCGGCAATTCACTGCTCGCCCTTGGCGGGTATTTGTATAATTCTGAGCGGTGTCTTCACGCAAAGGGGGCATCTGTTACAATCAGCCACATCTCGAAGGGCCGTCTAGGGACCCCACTGTTTGGCAGAGTAGGTATAAATAAAATCCCAGTAATGATTTGTGTGAGCTGAGACCGGAGGGGGGCAACCTATGAGTCAGTGTGAGTGGTTTCTGTTTGTCGAAGCAGACTTACTTCAAGAGACTTTCAACTCTGGGCAGGGGAGTCTACTCAGGGGAGGGGAGTCTATTGCGTTGAAGGAAAACTTCTTTTAAAACACCGACGGATAAGTGATCGATAGATGAGTACGTACTAAGCTGCCGTTAGTTTACCCCAGTATTGATTGTAGATGGTACTCTGTCCTATCTTAGATACTTCAGGATGGGGCATCGGCTATTATCGGCAAGAAAAAGAGTTGATCCTAGAGAAAGGAATATGAAGTGTCTAGATTTCTATCGCCATTCATGCATAGCTTCAGTTTCAAGGAATTTACTAAAAATACAGTCATCTAGATCCTTATTTCCAACGGCCAGCCATTTGTAGCTGCTCCTCATAATTTATAAAAACGAGTGGGATCTTGATCAATGAGTTTTCCTAAATGAAGTAGGCTTTACCGGGCAACAAATGAACGGAACCATTGCAAAGAGAAATCCATACAGAGGACAGACGTCTACTTCTGTTTCATGTCATATAATCGGAATGCCCTGCTCATGTTTGCTGAAAAAAAAACGATACAGTGGTATCGAATGCAAATAAAGACCTATACAAAAGACATATTTTCGTGGAAGATATTGTGATGTATGACTTTCACATAGCAGCCAACCCACATGCTTGGTAGATCCTTTAATTGTATGACCATTCTAACCACGTGACTCTCCTTACAGCGGTGGGTTGCCCGGATATCCAGCTGTCGGCAGGTGGTGTAGTGAAGAGAAACGGCGACAACGCCATGATCAAATGTAACCAATCACAGGAGACCTGGTACGTCACGTGTAAGGACAACAAGTGGATGGGTGACGTGGGGAACTGCACCAAAGGTGGTGAGTACATTTTTACTCTTCTTATCATATTTCTAATATAAATATGCCGATTGCCTGTTATTGTACATGTTTCTAAAGTATCATCTCATTATATCTATAATCCTATCTGATGAAGTATCGTTTAGATATTGTGCCTGTTACTTGTATTCTCATCTAAGGTATGTGTGCTATCAATGTTGAATGATTCCACCGTGCAATATATTTAAAGTATATACGTTATGGCTATGATGCAGAATCACGATTGTAATCCAACTTATTATGCATAACCTAAACAAAAATTAATCAGATAACTAAGAGAGTATTCATCATTTCTGCTTTCAGCTCAAGGTTGGAGGACAGGTAGCGTCCTTTCAGGACAACCACCAGTTCCGCATGGTACGTACTGCTCAGCTTATTTATACCTGACAATTAATCACTGAAATCATTGATATGAACATATGCGTGTATATAGAGTCAAACCCAATCTATCCACCGTGAAAGTACCTCCCTACACAACTTATCAGCAGTAATCTTCTCGATTGGCGTATTAACTGCTCTCCCAAGGCAACCCTTAAAGCAAAGACAAACACGACTTATTCTTTCGCGAAGATTTTACGGGTGCACGTTTGGGGACCCTGCAGGTCAAGCGGGAGCTTTGATGACCTCATTACCAGTGACCTCAGGTCAGGGAGACACTGGCACCTGGTAGTGACGTCACGGTCTTAGATCTGTGTGGCGCACTCTGATTGGTTGCGTTAATTAAGAGAGTAACCTCGTTCTTTGTAGGCCTTTGGCGCGGGCCCAGTGTCAAAGGCTGTTCAACCACAAATGGGCAAGTAGGGGAAAAGGGTGGTGGGAAATCAAAGCGGTTGGAGGAACAAGACAAGAATGTACTGAAATTATGGCATTTAATGAGTCATCAAAGTTATCCTAAATCTGTAGTTCAGAATATCGGTCGATTGGATAGAATCCCTGAGATGCTAGTCAATGCTGTAGCATATAGTGGATGGGACCGTGATAGGGTGTGATGCAACGCAACACGATGTTCGTCCTTGTCAGGGGGTTGTTGCTCCTAGAAATGTGGGAAAAGCGTTTCTCCAGTAATATTTGATCGTGTCATGTGTTTTCATTATTTTCATGTTGTATTGCTACATTTTACAATATCACATTTTCTATGACACATAGGTGAAAGGTTCATATTAGTTTTGTAATTGAATACAGACGACGCCATAGTTATGCCTCAATCTGCAAAGAATCTGGAGCAACAATTTTATACGCCGGTTGCTATTTTCCTATCTGCAAATTCATCACAAACATGGAGCAATGCCCCCTGTTCAGTGTTGAATCAGCCATATTGCGGTTCACGGAAAACCCGGCGAAATATCCACGGCTATTCGCTGGCATGTCGCTGTCGCATGTGCCACGTCTGTTTCGCGTGGCGCCTATATTCATATAATTTGAACGTATAGCAAACCGGGGACACAGACACGAGGGAATGTCGAGCAAATGTTTTCAACTCCAGTCGGTCATCAAAACCGCCCAAATTGTAATACATAATCATATCAATAAGTAGACTACATAATTCAACCGTCGTCAAGTGGACAATGTATTTCTAAGATAAACTGGTTTTATTTTACAGGTATCGTTATGGCTGTTGCCATTGGTATCTTACTGGGCGTAGTCATCGGAACTATTCTATTGGCAGTAGTCTTTACGTGCCGAAGGTGAGTTTGTCATTCAAGAAACCTTTGATTTTTCTGATGTTTATTTATCTAAATGGCATACGCATCACAGAAGCCTGCGGAACTGATTTGAAACACACTTGATTGTTATATCTCAACCCAACTCCACTGTTAGTCGAGATAAGATACTGTTCTCGTAGTTGGTATAGCTTAAGACTCAAAAGATAATTGCAAAACTAGAGAGAACCGCTCGGAACCATGAATTCTAAAATACGTTGAACGATAGTCTTCAGGAAATCCATGAGAATGCTGAGGGAGTATCATGATAAACGTCAAGATGTTTAAACAATATCTAGCCACAAATCTATCAAAATCCGTACACGCTTCATGATACAGGATACACAGTCAACTTCAAAAGAATTTTATGTTTTAATCAACAATAAAGTTCCCTCAAAGTAATCGATACGGTATTTCCAAAAGGTCACGTTTCTGCAATAACGTAGACACCTGAAGCGGGCTCTGTTTTATACGCCTCAAAGATCCTTCTCTATTTGTCTGGCGATGGGGAAGTCGATGATTTACGTTAACAATGATGAAAAATATCTTCTTATATTTTCATGTTTCGTCATCGAATCCGTTCTACGTGTTCTCGCACAAGTGAAATGTATTGTTTCTGTAATACATCGCCCAACTTACAAACAAAAAAATAAAGAATTAGTCAGACTGCAAATGTCAAGAGCCATCAGTCACGCAATCTGCATGCGATACTTTGAATAACCTTTAGCGAGTTCAAGGGAATATTGGGAAGCATAGAAATAACGCAACACGGGAGAGTTGAGTGTACATCTTTGGGCGGGCTCCTGCTCCCATGATGGCCTTTTCCTGCACGATATTAACATGAATGTAAACGGAAACGGAAACTTTATGAAAGTGAAAAGTAACCATACAAAGTCTTGTATAATGAATATTTTTTTCCAACACCATCATTTTTCATCGAAAAGAACACAATTCTTGTACAGTGTATCACTTTCAGCCGTTTTAAATGATTCTCAAATGAACAATCATCTGCCTTCTTAAATCCCATCCAATCTTGATTGAAAGGCTTATTTCAAATCTGCGCTATCTTATTGGTAATAAGGCAAATGCTTTATGGTTCATTTTGAATGGTTCATTTTGTGTTTATGATGCTTCGTTGAATATATTCACTACTAACACACTTAATGAACTGAGTGTCTTTCCTTTTATCCTACCCCTAATAAAAAACGCCATATGCTTAACATGGGATTTGTTAATGTCACAGGTGTGACATAAAGTGTTGTTTATGCCACTACTTTCTGATACTGAAAAAATATAGGAACGGGGTAGGATAAAATCTAGATGCCACTCGTTTTAGTTTGAGTTTATTTATGCCACGCATTTTGTTGGCTCCATAATTTCACGAGTCGAAGACGAGTGACATTACAGACTCAAACTTGTGATGTCTCTTGATATTATTATCCATCGTATATAAAGGCCCCATTGAAAATATATGGGAACTCAGTAAACCACGACCCATTATATAAAACCTGTTAGATACCATAAGTGTGGTATACAGATTCTTATCCTACCCCTAATAAAAAACGCCATAGGCTTAACATAGGATTTGTTTATTTCACGGGTGTGACATAAAATGTTGTTTATGCCACTACTTTCTGATATTGAAAAAATATGGAAACGGGGTAGGATAAAATCTAGACACCACTCGTTTGAGTTAGAGCTTATTCATGCCACTCATTTTGTTGGCTCCGTAATGTCACTCGTCTTCGACTCGTGAAATTATGGAGCCAACAAAATGCGTGGCATAATTAAACTCAGACTCAAACTTGTGACGTCTCTTGATAATATCTATGGTATACGACCTCAAAACCATGGTAAACGTGGAAAATAGTCCCTTTGTGCTGTAAAGCACAGAAATAGCCCCTATTGTTAAACCATTTTATATGGCAATTAGTGGGTTTAATTTATTCAAAAAGATTGCTAATAAATGCAACAAACGATGATTATGTGAACACGCGGCTCTGTAAACCACTCGAGGTTGACGTCGTAACACACTCGCTAGCCCACGTGTATTAATACGCGTCAACCTCCCGTGATTTACGGCCGCCTGTCTACAAAACCATCGATTATTGTCTATGGGCTCTAAGACCTCACTGTTTGTGGACTCCAGTGTAACTGTTTGCTTGTTTCGCCCCAGCAGACATCGGCTTCTCACGCTCGGCAAGAAGGACCCACTGGCCGTGCTGAAGGACGGCGAACGAACTCACCGAGCGAGTCACGCCGAGACCGGCAAAGAACCCTACAAGTTCTCACGAGAAAACAGCAAGAACGCCAAGACATCGTCGGCCGACTACTCCTACCGACAGCAGTCCCGCCCGCTCATATCCCGCCAAGAGTTCGACTTCCGGTTAGCTGAGGGAACCAACCAATCCCAGCACGGGAGCGGGTCACGTGTTGTCAGCGAGCCGCCGCCATATTGCCTGAGGAAGTGGAACGGCTCCGACAGTGGCCCTCCTGGCGGCGCTGTGGTGCAGCATAGCCGTGTCCATGACTACGAGTCGCCCAAGGTGATGCGTTGCCCGCGGAGCCCGCGCCACTCGCTGCCGTCGCCGGCGCCGGGAGACCCGCCCGTATACTACGAGCTGGAGACGGAGAACGGCCTGGTGGGCACTCCAGGGTCGGCCGGCGTCGGCACGCACGGCAGTATGGTGGCGCTGGGCCCGGACGATGATATCCAGGAGCTGCGCTAGGGGGCACCACCTCACGCCACCTAGAGGGCCTTACAGACTGTATCACGTGATCATATATTGTATAGTAGTTGGGTCATTCTCCATACAGAATCTTGCTACCCGACTCTGCAAGGGAGAGTGGGCGTGGGTGTGATCCAGAAGCTTATATATTAAACGGAGCTATTTCTGATTTAAGCTATTCTGTTTTTTTTCTGGGAATAGAATTCGGGGAGGAGATGAGGGGTGGGAAATGTGGATCACAGTCTATTTAGTGTATTTGCGTCACTAGTAGCCGAAGTTTTATCATGGGAAGACATTTTGTGTCAAGTTCTATCCAACCTGCCTTGTGAGCCTGGCATGACCTTCCTGTGCATGTCTTCTCAGCACGATTACGTACGCATGTCTAAGATGAACTGTCTTAGTTTTTTATGGGCGTGCGTGTTCATGGGATGTAATGAATATTGCCCTTTACCCTGTTTATGTCCCCAACGTGTAATACTACACGTGTTATAAACTAAGTGTGTCTGGGCCTTGGAGATACGTAAGTCATATCACAAGGAATATATGGTTCAACCGTGATTGAGTAAATGTACAATTTTCTTGGGATTTCAAAAGATATAGGGTTCGTATATGTAGCCTGTCATGTAATTATACATTTATTTATATATCTGGTAGATACACATGCAGAAGTTCTTCATAAAAGATACTTGAAAAGATATCAGTATAAATGCAATTATACTCATATGTATAGGAGTAATATATATGGGCATTTCTATGTCCCAGAAAAATGAAATGATCATAATAATGTTTACCCTTAACAGAGGCAGCAGTATATGATATACAAGGTACCAGTTGCTTGGGGATACAATATACCTTATTTAGATAATATGATAGCCATAAGATTACGTATTTTACACTGAAATCTAAGAACGCATTCATGTAACCTGAAT
The DNA here is from genome assembly GCA_950022655.1 of Alentia gelatinosa. Classification (NCBI taxonomy): domain Eukaryota; kingdom Metazoa; phylum Annelida; class Polychaeta; order Phyllodocida; family Polynoidae; genus Alentia; species Alentia gelatinosa. Next base: position 17,644,099 of record OX465590.1, read on the forward strand.
ATCCTTAAATAGAGTTATTCAAGGGTGAAATATGTATAAATGCTAAATATATTGAGAATATTTGCGTTTTGAACGTACATACACTCAAGAGAGAAAAGAGAAGGACAAGCACAAATATATACAGCATAATTTTGTTTGTTCTTTAATGAGGTTATTTTCATTTTTTATAAAATGATGAGGTTGTCTGATCTGAACTTGCATTCACCAACTATCATCTACCCTTGTGATATTATATTGTAATACATAATACATTACTAGGTTTTAAAGGTAATCATACAATATTTTACCCTGGGGTCCATGTAATATGTCCATAAAATGGACTGCTTTTACTTTTAGTGGGAATATTTACCCAGATATCTAAATGCCGAATGTATCGATCCTTGTATATATTAACTGTTGTATGGCTTAGCATATGATAACCAACTCCCATTTGATAGAAACACATTGACAACGTCTTAAATTGTTTTTATGTGACTGATTTAATAAGCATGAGTTCAAAATTAGATTTTGCCAAATCGTTACATATGTTATCACCTTTTCCACCGACCTATCCTTGTTTAAGATATTTAGATATTGCCTTAACACTTAATTCATTGTTAATAAACTGATTATCTCGCATCCTTTTTTAACGGTAGAAATATGATTTGTGGATGAATGGGATACTTGACATTTGATGATGGTTTCTTTGTAGTAGAATTGGATACAATCCATCGTGTAGTTTTGAAATATGGAATAACACAAATCACGGAGCATCCAGAATAAACGTGTAATGTGATCCGTTTGTGAGGGTGCTTCGTTCGACCAAACAGTGTCGAATCCCTTGGTATACAACAGATAAGCATATAATGCTTTTGACTGACAACTAATTTGTAAATTATCTGCATGTACAGGTCAATAAAAAGAAAAGAAATCAAACATAGTGTAGTGTTCTTTATTGGATCTGTCGACTGCATGCTATATATGTAAACAAATATAGTATTAATATGTGACTAAATTCGTCAAATCATTGAAATAATTCCTCAGTTCTTTCTACAGAATCTAATGCAGGCAATTACTTAAAGCTTATATAAAGCAATTAAGCTCTCTTAATTAATCCTAAAGAGTAAGCCCCGCCTATGGGCGGGGCTTACAGGTTCAAATCTCACCTGGGAGGAGCATGGGTTATGTGCCGGCCGCTGACCTTTGTATAACGCTGGCGACCTTTGCGACACAGTCTCTTATGAGTACTATACTGCCTAGTATGAAGCAGTCTGCCCTGTCTCAAAACGGGACAACCCTCTTGGTACCTCTTAGCCTGGAAGCCTGGCCTAGGTAGACTATAGGCCAGGTAACGGGTTCCATTTTTATGGTGCATTATTGGTAACGCCTCCTAGTTCCCCGCTCATCCGCTAGAGGAGTCCGCTGGCGGATGAGCGGGGAACTAGGAGGCGTTATTGGATGACTGAGTGTATGTGCTGAGTATGTTTATAATAACCGTTTATATTATTTCTAGAGAACTAAAAGCGATTCTATCATACTCTATGGTATTTCAGCTTTCATTTGGTAGGTTAAACATGTATATCTCCTCAACAATACTTCAGATATTATAAGATAAAATAGAAACAATGTACACGGGTAGCAGAGATATAGGCCTACTGGTATGGGCCTGGCCACTATAGGCTTATCCTCCTCTCTGGAATAACCAAAACAATTATCATATAATAGTGTCTACACAGAGTAAAATAACTCTTTACTTTGTGTTGTCTGACAGGTGGATACCAGCCAAACCACAACGCTGGTTCCATGGGTATCCGCTAGTCACAGGCGGTCACCAGCCAAACTTGAAGCACAGAGTCGCGTGGTTGAAGGTCGTGCCTGTGGAACCCGTTACCTGCCCCTTATTCATATGGGCAGAGAACCAGTCCAGGTACCTCTACACGGCCATATATAAGGCCAGAGCCTCTGCAGGTGATCCATTCAAGCCTGACACGTTGGAGAGTGTAGAGACCTCGACCTGTCCACACACAGGGCTCCGTGATTACCGACTATGACAAGGAATACCAGCAGTACACTGACCACAACATGGAAATATGGTAAGTAATATAATATACACAATATCTATGTATCTCTATATGCGTATCTGATATCTGTGTTTCATGTGTCTGTAGGTTTTGAATGTTTTCTAACGAATCTACAAAGCCAGGTGAGAGAAAGGTGGCAGGGGCAGTGAGGCATGCCAGGTTAAGGTTGTACTGGTGTGTGGGGAGGTATATATGAAACTCTGTGTGTCATATGTATCTATATATCATGTGTATCTCTGTATCTTTGCCTGTCTGTCTATATTGTTATCTGGTTTATATCCCACCATTCTTCACACGAAATGAAAAAGCTACACTCACAGGGAATGAATGTTATCTGACTTGCTGTGGTCGCTTCATGTAAATGAGGTGTAGTCCACCCTCCCACCTGTCTTATATATACCCTCACTGACTGGTCTTGGTGACCTGACTGGTCGCGACCACTGATACACACGCCGGCCCTTCTCTCACTGTGTGAGGGGAGGGTCCATATTTTTAATGAGATTATCATCTAGAATAATTTCTGGATATCAGCTTTAAAGAGATTCCTTATTCATCAGAAAAAAAGTAAATGATAATGATAAAAAGAATTGACGGAATACGATCGCCAACCGGCTTTCATAATTATGTATACATATGAAATTCGGCAATAAGAATTAATATAGGAGCCATCTAGGCTGGACTAATTTTACTTACTGGGAATTTCGAATCACACAATAATCACTGGTTTTGTGGATGTGTTGATGTATCCTTTGAGTGATTGACGCATGGAAAGGGATTTTCCATCTAGACGACGCCACTTTTGTGACCATCAGGCTGGTCCGGGGAGCTGCAGACAGCTACAGCAACACTCTTCTCCTGATTAATGGATAATTAGAATTACCCCTCTGGCAGCATTGGGAAACATCTAGCAGCCCTGCCAACATCCAGCAGTGGCTGAAGATTTCCATATAGTTCGAATGTTAGACTTCTCCCGATCACAATTCCACCCACGTTATCACAGTTTTGGGACTGTAGACTGTAATATGACACGGTTACATGATGGAACACAGTACAAAATTACCTGGTTCGACGTATACACAGCAGATACCGCTTATGCTTGAACCATAATCAACCTCTTAGTTGAGACACAGATTGGAGGCAGAGGTGCCGGCCAATCTATGTCATAGCTAGATTGGCCACCACCTCTGACTCCACCATAATGCTGTCAAAATATGCATGTATCTAGAATATATTTGTATCAGTTACGGGAATATAAGAGACTCTGTCCCTTTTTAAGCGATCTGAAAGTCCAGAGTGGTTGATGCGATCGCAAATCTCATTGCTGGTGCTTCGGGTCAGAACAGTTAGTAATCTGCAATATCGAACATTCATATCATATTGCAATTAACATTGCAATAATATATACAGCGATGACAGTGCCATGGTTTTCGAGTTACTTCCATTGAAGCTAATGTTAGGATTTCCCCTTAGCCATTACCTCAAACCCAGACCTGTCATAACATCTCAGTGCTGACAACTAGGGGGAAATACTGAAACTAAAGATAACAATTGGTGGCCGAAGAGTCAGGCTAGATACACCATGTAAGTACTGGTAACGTTCGAAACACAGCCTCCTTGACCTGCAATCGTAAAAGTAAAGTATCAGAGCTAGAAATATTCGCCTATCTACTCAGATATTAGGCCTGGGAACTGCTACCATTTTTCAGCTGCGTTGTAGTATTTCATTGATCTAGTTTTCTAGCCAATACAATCGGTATCTTTAGTGTTTTCATTCCGAAATTCACATAATTCACAAATCACATATATGTATCCCTTACTCGTGTTGAAATTTCATTGCTAAATTCATACGGGAAGTGGATTTCACTGTCTACATAGGCCTACAGTGAAATACTACAGGTATAGCCACCTAGTGTCAAAATCCGGTACCAGAACTGATAAAAAAGGCACAGAGGCACAAAATTATTAAACATATGAAAGGGGGGGGGGGGAAGAAAACACACATTCTAAGGGTGGATATACATTGTACTGGGTCCAGAGAGTCTATTGGAATACAAATTGATGCAGTTCTAATCCCAAGCCAAAGTCACCCAAAATTTACCGTGGGCCCTTAAGTCAAAAATTGTGAAAACCAAAAATGTCTTTCAAAATCAATTTTAAATACATAGAAAGCTTCCTCTTGACTAGATGAATAGATTCCGGGTCTTTTTAGGCAAGTTTCTAAGATTTCGGCACCAGAACTGATGAAAAAGACACAAGGGCACAAAATTATAAAACATATGAATTTAAAAGGGGGGGGGGGAAGAAAACACACATTCTAAGGGTGGATATACATTGTACTGGGTCCAGAGAGTCTATTGGAATATAAATTGATGCAGTTCTAATTCGAAGCCAAAGTCACCCAAAATTTACCCTGGGCTATAGCCTTAAGTCAAAAATTGTGAAAACCAAAAATGTCTTTCAAAATTAATTTTAAATACATAGAAAGCTTCCTCTTGACTAGATGAATAAATTCTGGGTCTTTTTCAGGCAAGTTTCTAAGATTTCGGCACCAGAACTGATGAAAAAGGCACAGAGGCACACAATTACAAAACATATGAATTTAAAAGGGGGGGGGGGGAAAGAAAACACACATTCTAAGGTTGGATATACATTGTACTGGGTCTAGAGAGTCTATTTGAATACAAATTGATGCAGTTCTAATCCGAAGCTGAAGTCACCCAAAATTTACCCTTGGCCCTTAATTCAAAAATTGTGAAAACCAAAAATGTCTTTCAAAATTAATTTTAAACACATAGAAAGCTTCCTCTTGACTAGATGAATAGATTCTGGGTCTTTTTTAGGCAAGTTTCAAAGATTTCGGCACCAGAACTGATGAAAAAGGCACAGAGGCACAAAATTACAAGACATATGAATTTAAAAGGGGGGGAAGAAAACACACATTCTAAGTGTGGATATACATTGTTCAGGGTCCAGAGAGTCTATTGGAATACAAATTGATGCAGTTCGTATCCGAAGCCGAAGTCACCCAAAATTGACCCTGGGCCCTTAAGTCAAAAATTGTGAAAACCAAAGATGTCTTTCAAAATTAATTTTAAATACATAGAAAGCTTCCTACTGACTAGATGAATAGATTCTGGGTTTTTTTAGGCAAGTTTCTAAGATTTCGGCACCAGAACTGATGAAAAAGGCGCAGAGGCACAAAATTACAAACATATGAATTTAAAAGGGGGGGAAGAAAACACACATTCTAAGGGTGGATATACATTGTACTGGGTCCAGAGAGTCTATTGGAATACAAATTGATGCAGTTCTAATCTGAAGCCGAAGTCACCCAAAGTCACCCAAAATTGACCCTGGGCCCTTAAGCCAAAAATTGTGAAAACCAAAAATGTCTTTCAAAATTAATTTTAAATACATAGAAAGCTTCCTCTTGACTAAATGAATAGATTCTGGGTTTTTTTTAAGGCAAGTTTCTAAGATTTCGGCACCAGAACTGATGAAAAAGGCGCAGAGGCACAAAATTACAAAACATATGAATTTAAAGGGGGGGGAAGAAAACACACATTCTAAGGGTGGATATACATTGTACTGGGTCCAGAGAGTCTATTGGAATACAAATTGATGCAGTTCTAATCCAAAGCCGAAGTCACCAAAAATTGACCCTGGGCCCTTAAGTCAAAAATTGTGAAAACCAAAAATGTCTTTCAAAATTAATTTTAAATACATAGAAAGCTTCCTCTTGACTAAATGAATAGATTGTGTTTTTTTTTAGGCAAGTTTCTAAGATTTCGGCACCAGAACTGATGAAAAAGGCACAGAGGCACAAAACATATGAATTTAAGAGGGGGGGGGGGGGAAGAAAACACACTTTCTAAGGGTGGATATACATTGTACTGGGTCCAGAGAGTCCATTGGAATACAAATTGATGCAGTTCTAATCCGAAGCCGAAGTCACCAAAAATTGAACTTGGGCCCTTAAGTCAAAAATTGTGAAAACCAAAAATGTCTTTCAAAATTAATTTTAAATACATAATAAGCTTCCTACTGACTAGATGAATAGATTCTGGGTTTTTTTAAGGCAAGTTTCTAAGATTTCGGCACCAGAACTGATGAAAAAGTCACAGAGGCACAAAATTACAAACATATGAATTTAAAAGGGGGGGAAGAAAACACACATTCTAAGGGTGGATATACATTGTACTGGGTCCAGAGAGTCTATTGGAATACAAATTGATGCAGTTCTAATCTGAAGCCGAAGTCACCCGAAGTCACCCAAAATTGACCCTGGGCCCTTAAGTCAAAAATTGTGAAAACCAAAGATGTCTTTCAAAATTAATTTTAAATACATAGAAAGCTTCCTACTGACTAGATGAATAGATTCTGGGTTTTTTTAGGCAAGTTTCTAAGATTTCGGCACCAGAACTGATGAAAAAGGCGCAGAGGCACAAAATTACAAACATATGAATTTAAAAGGGGGGGAAGAAAACACACATTCTAAGGGTGGATATACATTGTACTGGGTCCAGAGAGTCTATTGGAATACAAATTGATGCAGTTCTAATCTGAAGCCGAAGTCACCCAAAGTCACCCAAAATTGACCCTGAGCCCTTAAGCCAAAAATTGTGAAAACCAAAAATGTCTTTCAAAATTAATTTTAAATACATAGAAAGCTTCCTCTTGACTAAATGAATAGATTCTGGGTTTTTTTTAGGCAAGTTTCTAAGATTTCGGCACCAGAACTGATGAAAAAGGCGCAGAGGCACAAAATTACAAAACATATGAATTTAAAGGGGGGGGGGAAGAAAACACACATTCTAAGGGTGGATATACATTGTACTGGGTCCAGAGAGTCTATTGGAATACAAATTGATGCAGTTCTAATCCAAAGCCGAAGTCACCAAAAATTGACCCTGGGCCCTTAAGTCAAAAATTGTGAAAACCAAAAATGTCTTTCAAAATTAATTTTAAATACATAGAAAGCTTCCTCTTGACTAAATGAATAGATTGTGTTTTTTTTTAGGCAAGTTTCTAAGATTTCGGCACCAGAACTGATGAAAAAGGCACAGAGGCACAAAATTACAAAACATATGAATTTAAGAGGGGGGGGGAAGAAAACACACTTTCTAAGGGTGGATATACATTGTACTGGGTCCAGAGAGTCCATTGGAATACAAATTGATGCAGTTCTAATCCGAAGCCGAGGTCACCAAAAATTAAACTTGGGCCCTTAAGTCAAAAATTGTGAAAACCAAAAATGTCTTTCAAAATTAATTTTAAATACATAGAAAGCTTCCTACTGACTAGATGAATAGATTCTGGGTTTTTTTAAGGCAAGTTTCTAAGATTTCGGCACCAGAACTGATGAAAAAGTCACAGAGGCACAAAATTACAAACATATGAATTTAAAAGGGGGGGAAGAAAACATACATTCTAAGGGTGGATATACATTGTACTGGGTCCAGAGAGTCTATTGGAATACAAATTGATGCAGTTCTAATCTGAAGCCGAAGTCACCCGAAGTCACCCAAAATTGACCCTGGGCCCTTAAGTCAAAAATTGTGAAAACCAAAAATGTCTTTCAAAATTAATTTTAAATACATAGAAAGCTTCCTCTTGACTGGATGAATAGATTCTGGGTCTTTTTTAGGCAAGTTTCTAAGATTTCTGCACCAGAACTCATGAAAAAGGCGCAGAGGCACAAAATTACAAAACATATGAATTTAAAAGGGGGGGGGAAGAAAACACACATTCTAAGGGTGGATATACATTGTACTGGGTCTAGAGAGTCCATTGGAATACAAATTGATGCAGTTCTAATCCGAAGCCGAAGTCACCCAAAATTTACCCTGGGCCCTTAAGTCAAAAATTGTGAAAACCAAAAAATGTCTTTCAAAATTAATTTTAAATACATAGAAAGCTTCTTCTTGACTATATGAATAGATTCAGGTTTTTTTTTAGGCAAGTTTCTAAGATTTCGGCACCAGAACTGATGAAAAAGGCGCAGAGGCACAAAATTACAAAACATATGAATTTAAAAGGGGGGGGAAGAAAACACACATTCTAAGGGTGGATATACATTGTACTGGGTCCAGAGAGTCCATTGGAATACAAATTGATGCAGTTCTAATCCAAAGCCGAAGTCACCCAAAATTTACCCTGGGCCCTTAAGTCAAAAATTGTGAAAACCAAAAATGTCTTTCAAAATTAATTTTAAATACATAGAAAGCTTCCTCTTGACTGGATGAATAGATTCTGGGTCTTTTATAGGCAAGTTTCAAAGATTTCGGCACCAGAACTGATGAAAAAGGCGCAGAGGCACAAAATTACAAACAAATGAATTTAAAAGGGGGGGAAGAAAACACACATTCTAAGGGTGGATATACATTGTACTGGGTCCAGAGAGTCTATTGGAATACAAATTGATGCAGTTCTAATCTGAAGCCGAAGTCACCCAAAGTCACCCAAAATTGACCCTGGGCCCTTAAGTCAAAAATTGTGAAAACCAAAAATGTCTTTCAAAATTAATTTTAAATACATAGAAAGCTTCCTCTTGACTAAATGAATAGATTGTGTTTTTTTTAGGCAAGTTTCTAAGATTTCGGCACCAGAACTGATGAAAAAGGCACAGAGGCACAAAACATATGAATTTAAGAGGGGGGGGGGAAGAAAACACACTTTCTAAGGGTGGATATACATTGTACTGGGTCCAGAGAGTCCATTGGAATACAAATTGATGCAGTTCTAATCCGAAGCCGAAGTCACCAAAAATTGAACTTGGGCCCTTATGTCAAAAATTGTGAAAACCAAAAATGTCTTTCAAAATTAATTTTAAATACATAATAAGCTTCCTACTGACTAGATGAATAGATTCTGGGTTTTTTTAAGGCAAGTTTCTAAGATTTCGGCACCAGAACTGATGAAAAAGTCACAGAGGCACAAAATTACAAACATATGAATTTAAAAGGGGGGAAGAAAACACACATTCTAAGGGTGGATATACATTGTACTGGGTCCAGAGAGTCTATTGGAATACAAATTGATGCAGTTCTAATCTGAAGCCGAAGTCACCCGAAGTCACCCAAAATTGACCCTGGGCCCTTAAGTCAAAAATTGTGAAAACCAAAGATGTCTTTCAAAATTAATTTTAAATACATAGAAAGCTTCCTACTGACTAGATGAATAGATTCTGGGTTTTTTTAGGCAAGTTTCTAAGATTTCGGCACCAGAACAGATGAAAAAGGCGCAGAGGCACAAAATTACAAACATATGAATTTAAAAGGGGGGGAAGAAAACACACATTCTAAGGGTGGATATACATTGTACTGGGTCCAGAGAGTCTATTGGAATACAAATTGATGCAGTTCTAATCTGAAGCCGAAGTCACCCAAAGTCACCCAAAATTGACCCTGAGCCCTTAAGCCAAAAATTGTGAAAACCAAAAATGTCTTTCAAAATTAATTTTAAATACATAGAAAGCTTCCTCTTGACTAAATGAATAGATTCTGGGTTTTTTTTAGGCAAGTTTCTAAGATTTCGGCACCAGAACTGATGAAAAAGGCGCAGAGGCACAAAATTACAAAACATATGAATTTAAAGGGGGGGGGGAAGAAAACACACATTCTAAGGGTGGATATACATTGTACTGGGTCCAGAGAGTCTATTGGAATACAAATTGATGCAGTTCTAATCCAAAGCCGAAGTCACCCAAAATTGACCCTGGGCCCTTAAGTCAAAAATTGTGAAAACCAAAAATGTCTTTCAAAATTAATTTTAAATACATAGAAAGCTTCCTCTTGACTAAATGAATAGATTGTGTTTTTTTTTAGGCAAGTTTCTAAGATTTCGGCACCAGAACTGATGAAAAAGGCACAGAGGCACAAAATTACAAAACATATGAATTTAAGAGGGGGGGGGAAGAAAACACACTTTCTAAGGGTGGATATACATTGTACTGGGTCCAGAGAGTCCATTGGAATACAAATTGATGCAGTTCTAATCCGAAGCCGAGGTCACCAAAAATTAAACTTGGGCCCTTAAGTCAAAAATTGTGAAAACCAAAAATGTCTTTCAAAATTAATTTTAAATACATAGAAAGCTTCCTACTGACTAGATGAATAGATTCTGGGTTTTTTTAAGGCAAGTTTCTAAGATTTCGGCACCAGAACTGATGAAAAAGTCACAGAGGCACAAAATTACAAACATATGAATTTAAAAGGGGGGGAAGAAAACATACATTCTAAGGGTGGATATACATTGTACTGGGTCCAGAGAGTCTATTGGAATACAAATTGATGCAGTTCTAATCTGAAGCCGAAGTCACCCGAAGTCACCCAAAATTGACCCTGGGCCCTTAAGTCAAAAATTGTGAAAACCAAAAATGTCTTTCAAAATTAATTTTAAATACATAGAAAGCTTCCTCTTGACTGGATGAATAGATTCTGGGTCTTTTTTAGGCAAGTTTCTAAGATTTCGGCACCAGAACTCATGAAAAAGGCGCAGAGGCACAAAATTACAAAACATATGAATTTAAAAGGGGGGGGGGGGGAAGAAAACACACATTCTAAGGGTGGATATACATTGAACTGGGTCTAGAGAGTCTATTGGAATACAAATTGATGCAGTTCTAATCCGAAGCCGAAGTCACCCAAAATTGACCCTGGGCCCTTAAGTCAAAAATTGTGAAAACCAAAAAATGTCTTTCAAAATTAATTTTAAATACATAGAAAGCTTCTTCTTGACTATATGAATAGATTCAGGTTTTTTTTTAGGCAAGTTTCTAAGATTTCGGCACCAGAACTGATGAAAAAGGCGCAGAGGCACAAAATTACAAAACATATGAATTTAAAAGGGGGGGGAAGAAAACACACATTCTAAGGGTGGATATACATTGTACTGGGTCCAGAGAGTCCATTGGAATACAAATTGATGCAGTTCTAATCCAAAGCCGAAGTCACCCAAAATTTACCCTGGGCCCTTAAGTCAAAAATTGTGAAAACCAAAAATGTCTTTCAAAATTAATTTTAAATACATAGAAAGCTTCCTCTTGACTGGATGAATAGATTCTGGGTCTTTTTTAGGCAAGTTTCAAAGATTTCGGCACCAGAACTGATGAAAAAGGCGCAGAGGCACAAAATTACAAACATATGAATTTAAAAGGGGGGGAAGAAAACACACATTCTAAGGGTGGATATACATTGTACTGGGTCCAGAGAGTCTATTGGAATACAAATTGATGCAGTTCTAATCTGAAGCCGAAGTCACCCAAAATTGACCCTGGGCCCTTAAGTCAAAAATTGTGAAAACCAAAAATGTCTTTCAAAATTAATTTTAAATACATAGAAAGCTTCCTCTTGACTAAATAAATAGATTCTGGGTTTTTTTTAGGCAAGTTTCTAAGATTTCGGCACCAGAACTGATGAAAAAGGCGCAGAGGCACAAAATTACAAAACAAGATTTAAAAGGGGGGGGGGAAGAAAACACACATTCTAAGGGTGGATATACATTGTACTGGGTCCAGAGAGTCTATTGGAATACAAATTGATGCAGTTCTAATCCGAAGCCGAAGTCACCAAAAATTGACCCTGGGCCCTTAAGTCAAAAATTGTGAAAACTAAAAATGTCTTTCAAAATTAATTTTAAATACATAGAAAGCTTCCTACTGACTAGATGAATAGATTCTGGTTTTTTTCAAGGCAAGTTTCTAAGATTTCGGCACCAGAACTGATGAAAAAGTCACAGTGGCACAAAATTACAAACATATGAATTTAAAAGGGGGGGAAGAAAACACACATTCTAAGGGTGGATATACATTGTACTGGGTCCAGAGAGTCTATTGGAATACAAATTGATGCAGTTCTAATCTGAAGCCGAAGTCACCCAAAGTCACCCAAAATTGACCCTGGGCCCTTAAGTCAAAAATTGTGAAAACCAAAGATGTCTTTCAAAATTAATTTTAAATACATAGAAAGCTTCCTCTTGACTGGATGAATAGATTCTGGGTCTTTTTTAGGCAAGTTTCTAAGATTTCGGCACCAGAACTCATGAAAAAGGCGCAGAGGCACAAAATTACAAAACATATGAATTTAAAAGGGGGGGGGAAGAAAACACACATTCTAAGGGTGGATATACATTGTACTGGGTCCAGAGAGTCTATTGGAATACAAATTGATGCAGTTCTAATCCGAAGCCAAAGTCACCAAAAATTGACCCTGGGCCCTTAAGTCAAAAATTGTGAAAACTAAAAATGTCTTTCAAAATTAATTTTAAATACATAGAAAGCTTCTTCTTGACTAGATGAATAGATTCTGGGTCTTTTTTTTGGCAAGTTTCTAAGATTTCGGCACCAGAACTGATGAAAAAGGCGCAGAGGCACAAAATTACAAAACATATGAATTTAAAAGGGGGGGGAAGAAAACACACATTCTAAGGGTGGATATACATTGTACTGGGTCCAGACAGTCCAATGGAATACAAATTGATGCAGTTCTAATCCAAAGCCGAAGTCACCCAAAATTTACCCTGGGCCCTTAAGTCAAAAATTGTGAAAACCAAAAATGTCTTTCAAAATTAATTTTAAATACATAAAAAGCTTCCTCTTGACTAGATGAATAGATTCTGGTTTTTTTCAAGGCAAGTTTCTAAGATTTCGGCACCAGACCTGATGAAAAAGGCGCAGAGGCACAAAATTACAAAACATATGAATTAAAAGGGGGGGAAGAAAACACACATTCTAAGGGTGGATATACATTGTACTGGGTCCAGAGAGTCCATTGGAATACAAATTGATGCAGTTCTAATCCGAAGCCGAATCACCCAAAATTGACCCTGGGCCCTTAAGTCAAAAATTGTGAAAACCAAAAATGTCTTTCAAAATTAATTTTAGATACATAGAAAGCTTCCTCTTGACTAGATGAATAGATTCTGGGTCTTTTTTAGGCAAGTTTCTAAGATTTCGGCACCAGAACTGATGAAAAAGTCACAGAGGCACAAAATTACAAAACATATGAATTTAAAAGGGGGGGGGGGAAAACACACATTCTAAGGATGGATATACATTGTACTGGGTCCAGAGAGTCCATTGGAATACAAATTGATGCAGTTCTAATCCGAAACCGAAGTCACCAAAAATTGACCCTGGGCCCTTAAGTCAAAAATTGTGAAAACCAAAAATGTCTTTCAAAATTAATTTTAAATACATAAAAAGCTTCTACTTGACAAGATGAATAGATTCTGGGTTTTTTTTAGGCAAGTTTCTAAAATTTCGGCACCAGAACTGATGAAAAAGGTGCAGAGGCACAAAATTACAAAACATGATTTAAAAGGGGGGGGGGAAGAAAACACACATTCTAAGGGTGGATATACATTGTACTGGGTCCAGAGAGTCTATTGGAATACAATTTGATGCAGTTCTAATCCGAAGCCGAAGTCACCAAAAATTGACCCTGGGCCCTTAAGTCAAAAATTGTGAAAACTAAAAATGTCTTTCAAAATTAATTTTAAATACATAGAAAGCTTCCTACTGACTAGATAAATAGATTCTGGTTTTTTTAAAGGCAAGTTTCTAAGATTTCGGCACCAGAACTGATGAAAAAGTCACAGTGGCACAAAATTACAAACATATGAATTTAAAAGGGGGGGAAGAAAACACACATTCTAAGGGTGGATATACATTGTACTGGGTCCAGAGAGTCTCTTGGAATACAAATTGATGCAGTTCTAATCTGAAGCCGAAGTCACCCAAAGTCACCCAAAATTGACCCTGGGCCCTTAAGTCAAAAATTGTGAAAACCAAAGATGTCTTTCAAAATTAATTTTAAATACATAGAAAGCTTCCTCTTGACTGGATGAATAGATTCTGGGTCTTTTTTAGGCAAGTTTCTAAGATTTCGGCACCAGAACTCATGAAAAAGGCGCAGAGGCACAAATTTACAAAACATATGAATTTAAAAGGGGGGGGAAGAAAACACACATTCTAAGGGTGGATATACATTGTACTGGGTCTAGAGAGTCCATTGGAATACAAATTGATGCAGTTCTAATCCGAAGCCGAAGTCACCCAAAATTGACCCTGGGCCCTTAAGTCAAAAATTGTGAAAACCAAAAAGTGTCTTTCAAAATTAATTTTAAATACATAGAAGGCTTCTTCTTGACTATATGAATAGATTCTGGGTTTTTTTTAGGCAAGTTTCTAAGATTTCGGCACCAGAACTGATGAAAAAGGCGCAGAGGCACAAAATTACAAAACATATGAATTTAAAAGGGGGGAAGAAAACACACATTCTAAGGGTGGATATACATTGTACTGGGTCCAGAGAGTCCATTGGAATACAAATTGATGCAGTTCTAATCCGAAGCCGAAGTCACCAAAAATTGACCCTGGGCCCTTAAGTCAAAAATTGTGAAAACCAAAAATGTCTTTCAAAATTGATATTAAATACATAAAAGGCTTCTACATGACAAGATGAATAGATTCTGGGTTTTTTTTAGGCAAGTTTCTAAAATTTCGGCACCAGAACTGATGAAAAAGGCCGAGAGGCACAAAATTACAAAACATATGAATTTAAAAGGGGGTGGGGGGGGGGGTAAGAAAACACACATTCTAAGGGTGGATATACATTGTACTGGGTCCAGAGAGTCTATTGAAATACAAATTGATGCAGTTCTAATCCGTAGCTGAAGTCACCAAAAATTGACCCTGGGCCCTTAAGTCAAAAATTGTGAAAACTAAAAATGTCTTTCAAAATTAATTTTAAATACATAGAAAGCTTCCTACTGACTAGATGAATAGATTCTGGTTTTTTTCAAGGCAAGTTTCTAAGATTTCGGCTCCAGAACTGATGAAAAAGTCACAGCAACACAAAATTACAAACATATGAATTTAAAAGGGGGGGAAGAAAACACACATTCTAAGGGTGGATATACATTGTACTGGGTCCAGAGAGTCTATTGGAATACAAATTGATGCAGTTCTAATCTGAAGCCGAAGTCACCCAAAGTCACCCAAAATTGACCCTGGGCCCTTAAGTCAAAAACTGTGAAAACCAAAGATGTCTTTCAAAATTAATTTTAAATACATAGAAAGCTTCCTCTTGACTGGATGAATAGATTCTGGGTCTCAATTAGGCAAGTTTCTAAGATTTCAGCACCAGAACTGATGAAATAGGCGCAGAGGCACAAAATTACAAAACATATGAATTTAAAAGGGGGGGGAAGAAAACACACATTCTAAGGGTGGATATACATTGTACTGGGTCTAGAGAGTCCATTGGAATACAAATTGATGCAGTTCTAATCCGAAGCCGAAGTCACCCAAAATTGACCCTGGGCCCTTAAGTCAAAAATTGTGAAAACCAAAAATGTCTTTCAAAATTAATTTTAAATACATAGAAAGCTTCTTCTTGACTATATGAATAGATTCTGTTGTTTTTTTAGGCAAGTTTCTAAGATTTCGGCACCAGAACTGATGATAAAGGCGCAGAGGCACAAATTTACAAACCATATGAATTTAAAAGGGGGGGGGGAAGAAAACACACATTCTAAGGGTGGATATACATTGTACTGGGTCCAGAGAGTCCATTGGAATACAAATTGATGCAGTTCTAATCCAAAGCCGAAGTCACCCAAAATTGACCCTGGGCCCTTAAGTCAAAAATTGTGAAAACCAAAAATGTCTTTCAAAATTAATTTTAGATACATAGAAAGCTTCCTCTTGACTAGATGAATAGATTCTGGGTCTTTTTTAGGCAAGTTTCTAAGATTTCGGCACCAGAACTGATGAAAAAGGTGCAGAGGCACAAAATTACAAAACATGATTTAAAAGGGGGGGGGGGAAGAAAACACACATTCTAAGGGTGGATATACATTGTACTGGGTCCAGAGAGTCTATTGGAATACAATTTGATGCAGTTCTAATCCGAAGTCGAAGTCACCAAAAATTGACCCTGGGCCCTTAAGTCAAAAATTGTGAAAACTAAAAATGTCTTTCAAAATTAATTTTAAATACATAGAAAGCTTCCTACTGACTAGATAAATAGATTCTGGTTTTTTTAAAGGCAAGTTTCTAAGATTTCGGCACCAGAACTGATGAAAAAGTCACAGAGGCACAAAATTACAAACATATGAATTTAAAAGGGGGGGAAGAAAACATACATTCTAAGGGTGGATATACATTGTACTGGGTCCAGAGAGTCTATTGGAATACAAATTGATGCAGTTCTAATCTGAAGCCGAAGTCACCCGAAGTCACCCAAAATTGACCCTGGGCCCTTAAGTCAAAAATTGTGAAAACCAAAAATGTCTTTCAAAATTAATTTTAAATACATAGAAAGCTTCCTCTTGACTGGATGAATAGATTCTGGGTCTTTTTTAGGCAAGTTTCTAAGATTTCGGCACCAGAACTCATGAAAAAGGCGCAGAGGCACAAAATTACAAAACATATGAATTTAAAAGGGGGGGGGAAGAAAACACACATTCTAAGGGTGGATATACATTGTACTGGGTCTAGAGAGTCCATTGGAATACAAATTGATGCAGTTCTAATCCGAAGCCGAAGTCACCCAAATTTGACCCTGGGCCCTTAAGTCAAAAATTGTGAAAACCAAAAATGTCTTTCAAAATTAATTTTAAATACATAGAAAGCTTCTTCTTGACTATATGAATAGATTCTGTTGTTTTTTTAGGCAAGTTTCTAAGATTTCGGCACCAGAACTGATGATAAAGGCGCAGAGGCACAAATTTACAAACCATATGAATTTAAAAGGGGGGGGGGAAGAAAACACACATTCTAAGGGTGGATATACATTGTACTGGGTCCAGAGAGTCCATTGGAATACAAATTGATGCAGTTCTAATCCAAAGCCGAAGTCACCCAAAATTGACCCTGGGCCCTTAAGTCAAAAATTGTGAAAACCAAAAATGTCTTTCAAAATTAATTTTAGATACATAGAAAGCTTCCTCTTGACTAGATGAATAGATTCTGGGTCTTTTTTAGGCAAGTTTCTAAGATTTCGGCACCAGAACTGATGAAAAAGGTGCAGAGGCACAAAATTACAAAACATGATTTAAAAGGGGGGGGGGGGAAGAAAACACACATTCTAAGGGTGGATATACATTGTACTGGGTCCAGAGAGTCTATTGGAATACAATTTGATGCAGTTCTAATCCGAAGTCGAAGTCACCAAAAATTGACCCTGGGCCCTTAAGTCAAAAATTGTGAAAACTAAAAATGTCTTTCAAAATTAATTTTAAATACATAGAAAGCTTCCTACTGACTAGATAAATAGATTCTGGTTTTTTTAAAGGCAAGTTTCTAAGATTTCGGCACCAGAACTGATGAAAAAGTCACAGTGGCACAAAATTACAAACATATGAATTTAAAAGGGGGGGAAGAAAACACACATTCTAAGGGTGGATATACATTGTACTGGGTCCAGAGAGTCTCTTGGAATACAAATTGATGCAGTTCTAATCTGAAGCCGAAGTCACCCAAAGTCACCCAAAATTGACCCTGGGCCCTTAAGTCAAAAATTGTGAAAACCAAAGATGTCTTTCAAAATTAATTTTAAATACATAGAAAGCTTCCTCTTGACTGGATGAATAGATTCTGGGTCTTTTTTAGGCAAGTTTCTCAGATTTCGGCACCAGAACTCATGAAAAAGGCGCAGAGGCACAAAATTACAAAACATATGAATTTAAAAGGGGGGGGAAGAAAACACACATTCTAAGGGTGGATATACATTGTACTGGGTCTAGAGAGTCCATTGGAATACAAATTGATGCAGTTCTAATCCGAAGCCGAAGTCACCCAAAATTGACCCTGGGCCCTTAAGTCAAAAATTGTGAAAACCAAAAAGTGTCTTTCAAAATTAATTTTAAATACATAGAAGGCTTCTTCTTGACTATATGAATAGATTCTGGTTTTTTTTTAGGCAAGTTTCTAAGATTTCGGCACCAGAACTGATGAAAAAGGCGCAAAGGCACAAAATTACAAAACATATGAATTTAAAAGGGGGGAAGAAAACACACATTCTAAGGGTGGATATACATTGTACTGGGTCCAGAGAGTCCATTGGAATACAAATTGATGCAGTTCTAATCCGAAGCCGAAGTCACCAAAAATTGACCCTGGGCCCTTAAGTCAAAAATTGTGAAAACCAAAAATGTCTTTCAAAATTGATTTTAAATACATAAAAAGCTTCTACATGACAAGATGAATAGATTCTGGGTTTTTTTTAGGCAAGTTTCTAAAATTTCGGCACCAGAACTGATGAAAAAGGCGCAGAGGCACAAAATTACAAAACATGATTTAAAAGGGGGTGGGGGGGTAAGAAAACACACATTCTAAGGGTGGATATACATTGTACTGGGTCTAGAGAGTCCATTGGAATACAAATTGATGCAGTTCTAATCCGAAGCCGAAGTCACCCAAAATTGACCCTGGGCCCTTAAGTCAAAAATTGTGAAAACCAAAAATGTCTTTCAAAATTAATTTTAAATACATAGAAAGCTTCTTCTTGAATAAATGAATAGATTCTGGGTCTTTTTTAGGCAAGTTTCTAAGATTTCGGCACCAGAACTGATGAAAAAGGCGCAGAGGCACAAAATTATAAAAAATATGAATTTAAAAGGGGGGGGGGGGGAATAAAACACACATTCTAAGGGTGGATATACATTGTACTGGGTCCAGAGAGTCCATTGGAATACAAATTGATGCAGTTCTAATCCGAAGCCAAAGTCATCCGAAATTGACCCTGGGCCCTTAAGTCAAAAATTGTGAAAACCAAAAATGTCTTTCAAAATTAATTTTAAATACATAGAAAGCTTCTTCTTGACTAGATGAATAGATTCTGGGTTTTTTTTAGGCAAGTTTCTAAGATTTCGGGACAAGAACTGATGAAAAAGTCACAGAGGCACAAAATTACAAACATATGAATTTAAAAGGGGGGGAAGAAAACACACATTCTAAGGGTGGATATACATTGTACTGGGTCCAGAGAGTCTATTGGAATACAAATTGATGCAGTTCTAATCTGAAGCCGAAGTCACCCAAAGTCACCCAAAATTGACACTGGGCCCTTAAGTCAAAAATCGTGAAAACCAAAAATGTCTTTCAAAATTAATTTTAAATACATAGAAAGCTTCTACTTGACTAAATGAATAGATTCTGGGTCTTTTTTAGGCAAGTTTCTAAGATTTCGGCACCAGAACTGATGAAAAAGGCGCAGAGGCACAAAATTACAAAACATATGAATTTAAAAGGGCAGGGGGGGAAGAAAACACACATTCTAAGGGTGGATATACATTGTACTGGGTCCAGAGAGTCCATTGGAATACAAATTGATGCAGTTCTAATCCGAAGCCGAAGTCACCCAAAATTGACCCTGGGCCCTTAAGTCAAAAATTGTGAAAACCAAAAATGTCTTTCAAAATTAATTTTAAATACATAGAAAGCTTCCTCTTGACTAGATGAATAGATTCTGGGTCTTTTTTTGGCAAGTTTCTAAGATTTCGGCACCAGAACTGATGAAAAAGGCGCAGAGGCACAAAATTACAAAACATATGAATTTAAAAGGGGGGGAAGAAAACACACATTCTAAGGGTGGATATACATTGTACTGGGTCCAGAGAGTCTATTGGAATACAAATTGATGCAGTTCTAATCCGAAGCCGAAGTCACCCAAAATTGACCCTGGGCCCTTAAGTCAAAAATTGTGAAAACCAAAAATGTCTTTCAAAATTAATTTTAAATACATAAAAAGCTTTTACTTGACAAGATAGATAGATTCTGGTTTTTTTATGCAAGTTTCTAAAATTTCGGCACCAGAACTGATGAAAAAGGCGCAGAGGCACAAAATTACAAAACATGATTTAAAAGGGGGGGGAAGAAAACACACATTTTAAGGGTGGATATACATTGTACTGGGTCCAGAAAGTCCATTGGAATACAAATTGATGCAGTTCTAATCCGAAGCCGAAGTCACCCAAAATTGACCCTGGGCCCTTAAGTCAAAAATTGTGAAAACCAAAAATGTCTTTCAAAATTAATTTTAAATACATAGAAAGCTTCCTCTTGACTAAATGAATAGATTCTGGGTCTTTTTCAGGCAAGTTTCTAAGATTTCGGCACCAGAACTGATGAAAAAGTCATAGAGGCACAAAATTACAAAACATATGAATTTAAAAGGGGGGGGGGAAGAAAACACACATTCTAAGGATGGATATACATTGTACTGGGTCCAGAGAGTCCATTGGAATACAAATTGATGCAGTTCTAATCCGAAACCGAAGTCACCAAAAATTGACCCTGGGCCCTTAAGTCAAAAATTGTGAAAACCAAAAATGTCTTTCAAAATTAATTTTAAATACATAGAAAGCTTCCTCTTGACTAGATGAATAGATTCTGGGTCTTTTTTTGGCAAGTTTCTAAGATTTCGGCACCAGAACTGATGAAAAAGGCGCAGAGGCACAAAATTACAAAACATATGAATTTAAAAGGGGGGGAAGAAAACACACATTCTAAGGGTGGATATACATTGTACTGGGTCCAGAGAGTCTATTGGAATACAAATTGATGCAGTTCTAATCCGAAGCCGAAGTCACCCAAAATTGACCCTGGGCCCTTAAGTCAAAAATTGTGAAAACCAAAAATGTCTTTCAAAATTAATTTTAAATACATAAAAAGCTTTTACTTGACAAGATAGATAGATTCTGGTTTTTTTATGCAAGTTTCTAAAATTTCGGCACCAGAACTGATGAAAAAGGCGCAGAGGCACAAAATTACAAAACATGATTTAAAAGGGGGGGGGAAGAAAACACACATTTAAAGGGTGGATATACATTGTACTGGGTCCAGAAAGTCCATTGGAATACAAATTGATGCAGTTCTAATCCGAAGCCGAAGTCACCCAAAATTGACCCTGGGCCCTTAAGTCAAAAATTGTGAAAACCAAAAATGTCTTTCAAAATTAATTTTAAATACATAGAAAGCTTCCTCTTGACTAGATGAATAGATTCTGGGTCTTTTTCAGGCAAGTTTCTAAGATTTCGGCACCAGAACTGATGAAAAAGTCATAGAGGCACAAAATTACAAAACATATGAATTTAAAAGGGGGGGGGGAAGAAAACACACATTCTAAGGATGGATATACATTGTACTGGGTCCAGAGAGTCCATTGGAATACAAATTGATGCAGTTCTAATCCGAAACCGAAGTCACCCAAAATTGACCCTGGGCCCTTAAGTCAAAAATTGTGAAAACCAAAAATGTCTTTCAAAATTAATTTTGAATACATAGGAAGCTTTTTCTTGACTAGATGAATAGATTCTGGTTTTTTTTTAGGCAAGTTTCTAAGATTTCGGCACCAGAACTGATGAAAAAGTCACAGAGGCATAACATTACAAACATATGAATTTAAAAGGGGGGGAAGAAAACACACATTCTAAGGATGGATATACATTGTACTGGGTCCAGAGAGTCCATTGGAATACAAATTGATGCAGTTCTAATCCGAAGCCAAAGTCACCCAAAATTGACCCTGGGTCCTTAAGTCAAAAATTGTGAAAACCAAAAATGTCTTTCAAAATTAATTTTAAATACATAGAACGCTTCTTCTTGACTAGATGAATAGATTCTGGTTTATTTTAGGCAAGTTTCTAAGATTTCGGCACCAGAACTGATGAAAAAGTCACAGAGGCACAAAATTACAAACATATGAATTGAAAAGGGGGGGAAGAAAACACAAATTCTAAGGGTGGATATACATTGTACTGGGTCCAGAGAGTCTATTGGAATACAAATTGATGCAGTTCTAATCCGAAGCCGAAGTCACCAAAAATTGACCCTGGGCCCTTAAGTCAAAAATTGTGAAAACCAAAAATGTCTTTCAAAATTAATTTTAAATACATAGAAAGCTTCTACTTGACAAGATGAATAGATTCTGGGTTTTTTTAAGGCAAGTTTCTAAAATTTCGGCACCAGAACTGATGAAAAAGGCGCAGAGGCACAAAATTACAAAACATGATTTAAAAGGGGGGGGGGGGAAGAAAACACACATTCTAAGGGTGGATATACATTGTACTGGGTCCACAAAGTCCATTGGAATACAAATTGATGCAGTTCTAATCCGAAGCCGAAGTCACCAAAAATTGACCCTGGGCCCTTAAGTCAAAAATTTTGAAAACTAAAAATGTCTTTCAAAATTAATTTTAAATACATAGAAAGCTTCCTACTGACTAGATGAATAGATTCTGGGTTTTTTTAAGGCAATTTCTAAGATTTCGGCACCAAAACTAATGAAAAAGGGAAGAAAACACACATTCTAAGGGTGGATATACATTGTACTGGGTCCAGAGAGTCCATTGGAATACAAATTGATGCAGTTCTAATCCGAAGCTGAAGTCACCCAAAATTTCTCTGGGCCCTTAAGTCAGAAATTATGAAAACCAAAAATGTCTTTCAAAATTAATTTTAAATACATAGAAAGCTTCCTCTTGACTAGATGAATAGATTCTGGGTCTTTTTTAGGCAAGTTTCTACGATTTCGGCACCAGAACTGATGAAAAAGGCACAGAGGTACAAAATTACAAAACATATTAATTTAAAAGGGGGGGGGGCGGAAACACACATTCTAAGGGTGGATATACATTGTACTGGGTCCAGAGAGTCTATTGGAATACAAATTGATGCAGTTCTAATCCGAAGCCGAAGTCACTCAAAATTTACCCTGGGCTATAGCCTTAAGTCAAAAATTGTGAAAACCAAAAATGTCTTTCAAAATTAATTTTAAATACTTAGAAAGCTTCCTCTTGACTAGATGAATAGATTCTGGGTCTTTTTTAGACAAGTTTCTAAGATTTCGGCACCAGAATTGATGAAAAAGGCACAGAGGCACAAAATTACAAAACATATGAATTTAAAAGGGGGGGGGGGGAAGAAAACACACATTCTAAGGATGGATATACATTGTACTGGGTCCAGAGAGTCCATTGGAATACAAATTGATGCAGTTCTAATCCGAAACCGAAGTCACCAAAAATTGACCCTGGGCCCTTAAGTCAAAAATTGTGAAAACCAAAAATGTCTTTCAAAATTAATTTTGAATACATAGGAAGCTTTTTCTTGACTAGATGAATAGATTCTGGTTTTTTTTTAGGCAAGTTTCTAAGATTTCGGCACCAGAACTGATGAAAAAGTCACAGAGGCATAACATTACAAACATATGAATTTAAAAGGGGGGGAAGAAAACACACATTCTAAGGGTGGATATACATTGTACTGGGTCCAGAGAGTCCATTGGAATACAAATTGATGCAGTTCTAATCCGAAGCCAAAGTCACCCAAAATTGACCCTGGGCCCTTAAGTCAAAAATTGTGAAAACCAAAAATGTCTTTCAAAATTAATTTTAAATACATAGAACGCTTCTTCTTGACTAGATGAATAGATTCTGGTTTATTTTAGGCAAGTTTCTAAGATTTCGGCACCAGAACTGATGAAAAAGTCACAGAGGCACAAAATTACAAACATATGAATTGAAAAGGGGGGGAAGAAAACACAAATTCTAAGGGTGGATATACATTGTACTGGGTCCAGAGAGTCCATTGGAATACAAATTGATGCAGTTCTAATCCGAAGCTGAAGTCACCCAAAATTTCCTCTGGGCCCTTAAGTCAGAAATTATGAAAACCAAAAATGTCTTTCAAAAATAATTTTAAATACATAGAAAGCTTCCTCTTGACTAAATGAATAGATTCTGGGTCTTTTTTAGGCAAGTTTCTAAGATTTCGGCACCAGAACTGATGAAAAAGGCGCAGAGGCACAAAATTATAAAAAATATGAATTTAAAAGGGCAGGGGGGGAATAAAACACAAATTCTAAGGGTGGATATACATTGTACTGGGTCCAGAGAGTCCATTGGAATACAAATTGATTCAGTTCTAATCCGAAGCCGAAGTCACCCAAAATTGACCCTGGGCCCTTAAGTCTAAATTTGTGAAAACCAAAAATGTCTTTCAAAATTAATTTTTAATATATAGAAAGCTTCTTCTTGACTAGATGAATAGATTCTGGGTTTCTTTTAGGCAAGTTTCTAAGATTTTGGCACCAGAACTGATGAAAAAGTCACAAAGGCACAAAATAACAAACATATGAATTTAAAAGGGTGGGGAAGAAAACACACATTCTAAGGGTGGATATACATTGTACTGGGTCCAGAGAGTCTTTTGGAATACAAATTGATGCAGTTCTAATCTGAAGCCGAAGTCACCCAAAGTCACCCAAAATTGACCCTGGGCCCTTAAGTCAAAAATTGTGAAAACCAAAAATGTCTTTCAAAATTAATTTTAAATACATAGAAAGCTTCCTCTTGACTAAATGAATAGATTCTGGATTTTTTTAAGGCAAGTTTCTAAGATTTCGGCACCAGAACTGATGAAAAAGGCGCAGAGGCACAAAATTACAAAACATGATTTAAAAGGGGGGGGGTGGGGGGGGGGAAGAAAACACACTTTCTAAGGGTGGATATACATTGTACTGGGTCCAGAGAGTCTATTGGAATACAAATTGATGCAGTTCTAATCCGAAGCCGAAGTCACCAAAAATTGACCCTGGGCCCTTAAGTCAAAAATTGTGAAAACTAAAAATGTCTTTCAAAATTAATTTTAAATACATAGAAAGCTTCCTACTGACTAGATGAATAGATTCTGGTTTTTTTCAAGGCAAGTTTCTAAGATTTCGGCATCAGAACTGATGAAAAAGTCACAGTGGCACAAAATTACAAACATATGAATTTAAAAGGGGGGGAAGAAAACACACATTCTAAGGGTGGATATACATTGTACTGGGTCCAGAGAGTCTATTGGAATACAAATTGATGCAGTTCTAATCTGAAGCCGAAGTCACCCAAAGTCACCCAAAATTGACCCTGGGCCCTTAAGTCAAAAATTGTGAAAACCAAAGATGTCTTTCAAAATTAATTTTAAATACATAGAAAGCTTCCTCTTGACTGGATGAATAGATTCTGGGTCTTTTTTAGGCAAGTTTCTAAGATTTCGGCACCAGAACTCATGAAAAAGGCGCAGAGGCACAAAATTACAAAACATATGAATTTAAAAGGGGGGCGGAAGAAAACACACATTCTAAGGGTGGATATACATTGTACTGGGTCCAGAGAGTCCATTGGAATACAAATTGATGCAGTTCTAATCCGAAGCCGAAGTCACCCAAAATTGACCCTGGGCCCTTAAGTCAAAAATTGTGAAAACCAAAAATGTCTTTCAAAATTAATTTTAAATACATAAAATGCTTTTACTTGACAAGATGAATAGATTCTGGGTTTTTTTTAGGCAAGTTTCTAAAATTTCGGCACCAGAACTGATGAAAAAGGCAAAGAGGCACAAAATTACAAAACCTATGAATTTAAAAGGGGGGGTAAGAAAACACACATTCTAAGGGTAGATATACATTGTACTGGGTCCAGAGAGTATATTGGAATACAAATTGATGCAGTTCTAATCCGAAACCGAAGTCACCAAAAATTGACCCTGGGCCCTTAAGTCAAAAATTGTGAAAACCAAACATGTCTTTCAAAATTAATTTTAGATACATAGAAAGCTTCCTCTTGACTAGATGAATAGATTCTGGGTCTTTTTTAGGCAAGTTTCTAAGATTTCGGCACCAGAACTGATGAAAAAGTCACAGAGCCACAAAATTACAAAACATATGAATTTAAAAGGGGGGGGGGGAAAAACACACATTCTAAGGATGGATATACATTGTACTGGGTCCAGAGAGTCCATTGGAATACAAATTGATGCAGTTCTAAACCGAAACCGAAGTCACCAAAAATTGACCCTGGGTCCTTATGTCAAAAATTGTGAAAACCAAAGATGTCTTACAAAATTAATTTTAAATACAGAGAAAGCTTCTTCTTGACTAGATGAATAGATTCTGGGTTTTTTTAGGCAAGTTTCTAAGATTTCGGCACCAGAACTGATGAAAAAGGCGCAGAGGCACAAAATTACAAACATATGAATTTAAAAGGGGGGGAAGAAAACACACATTCTAAGGGTGGATATACATTGTAATGGGTCCAGAGAGTCTATTGGAATACAAATTGATGCAGTTCTAATCTGAAGCCGAAGTCACCCAAAGTCACCCAAAATTGACCCTGGGCCCTTAAGTCAAAAATTGTGAAAACCAAAAATGTCTTTCAAAATTAATTTTAAATACATAGAAAGCTTTCTCTTGACTTAATGAATAGATTCTGGGTTTTTTTTAGGCAAGTTTCTAATATTTCGGCACTAGAACTGATGAAAAAGGCGCAGAGGCACAAAATTACAAAACATGATTTAAAAGGGGGGGGTGGGGGGGGAAGAAAACACACATTCTAAGGGTGGATATACATTGTACTGGGTCCAGAGAGTCCATTGGAATACAAATTGATGCAGTTCTAATCCGAAGCCGAAGTCACCCAAAATTGACCCTGGGCCCTTAAGTCAAAAATTGTGAAAACCAAAAATGTCTTTCAAAATTAATTTTAAATACATAGAAAGCTTCCTCTTGACTAGATGAATAGATTCTGGGTCTTTTTTTGGCAAGTTTCTAAGATTTCGGCACCAGAACTGATGAAAAAGGCGCAGAGGCACAAAATTACAAAACATATGAATTTAAAAGGGGGGGAAGAAAACACACATTCTAAGGGTGGATATACATTGTACTGGGTCCAGAGAGTCTATGGGAATACAAATTGATGCAGTTCTAATCCGAAGCCGAAGTCACCAAAAATTGACCCTGTGCCCTTAAGTCAAAAATTGTGAAAACCAAAAATGTCTTTCAAAATTAATTTTAAATACATAGAAAGCTTCCTACTGACTAGATGAATAGATTCTGGGTTTTTTTAAGGCAATTTCTAAGATTTCGGCACCAAAACTAATGAAAAAGGGAAGAAAACACACATTCTAAGGGTGGATATACATTGTACTGGGTCCAGAGAGTCCATTGGAATACAAATTGATGCAGTTCTAATCCGAAGCTGAAGTCACCCAAAATTTCTCTGGGCCCTTAAGTCAGAAATTATGAAAACCAAAAATGTCTTTCAAAATTAATTTTAAATACATAGAAAGCTTCCTCTTGACTAAATGAATAGATTCTGGGTCTTTTTTAGGCAAGTTTCTAAGATTTCAGCACAGAACTGATGAAAAAGGCGCAGAGGCACAAAATTATAAAAAATATGAATTTATAAGGGCAGGGGGGGAAAAAACACACATTCTAAGGGTGGATATACATTGTACTGGGTCCAGAGAGTCTATTGGAATACAAATTAATGCAGTTCTAATCCGAAGCCGAAGTCACCCAAAATTTACCCTAAGTCAAAAATTGTGAAAACCAAAAATGTCTTTCAAAATTAATTTTAAATACATAGAAAGCTTCCTCTTGACTAGATGAATAGATTCTGTGTCTTTTTTAGGCAAGTTTCTACGATTTCGGCACAAGAACTGATGAAAAAGGCACAGAGGTACAAAATTACAAAACATATTAATTTAAAAGGGGGGGGCGGAAACACACATTCTAAGGGTGGATATACATTGTACTGGGTCCAGAGAGTCTATTGGAATACAAATTGATGCAGTTCTAATCCGAAGCCGAAGTCACTCAAAATTTACCCTGGGCTATAGCCTTAAGTCAAAAATTGTGAAAACCAAAAATGTCTTTCAAAATTAATTTTAAATACATAGAAAGCTTCCTCTTGACTAGATGAATAGATTCTGGGTCTTTTTTAGACAAGTTTCTAAGATTTCGGCACCAGAATTGATGAAAAAGGCACAGAGGCACAAAATTACAAAACATATGAATTTAAAAGGGGGGGGGAAGAAAACACACATTCTAAGGTTGGATATACATTGTACTGGGTCCAGGGAGTCTATTGGAATACAAATTAATGCAGTTCTAATCCGAAGCCGAAGTCACCAAAAATTGACCCTGGGCCCTTAAGTCAAAAATTGTGAAAACCAAAAATGTCTTTCAAAATTAATTTTTAATACATAGAAAGCTTCTTCTTGACTAGATGAATAGATTCTGGGTTTCTTTTAGGCAAGTTTCTAAGATTTCGGCACCAGAACTGATGAAAAAGTCACAGAGGCACAAAATTACATACATATGAATTTAAAAGGGTGGGGAAGAAAACACACATTCTAAGGGTGGATATACATTGTACTGGGTCCAGAGAGTCTATTGGAATACAAATTGATGCAGTTCTAATCCGAAGCCGAAGTCACCCAAAATTGACCCTGGGCCATTAAGTCAAAAATTGTGAAAACCAAAAATGTCTTTCAAAATTAATTTTAAATACATAGAAAGCTTCCTCTTGACTAGATGAATAGATTCTGGGTCTTTTTTAGGCAAGTTTCTAAGATTTCGGCACCAGAACTGATGAAAAAGGCGGAGAGGCACAAAATTACAAAACATATGAATTTAAAAGGGGGGGGGGAAGAAAACACACATTCTAAGTGTGGATATACATTGTACTGGGTCCAGAGAGTCTATTGGAATACAAATTGATGCAGTTCTAATCTGAAGCCGAAGTCACCCAAAGTCACCCAAAATTGACCCTGGGCCCTTAAGTCAAAAATTGTGAAAACCATAAATGTCTTTTAAAATTAATTTTAAATACATAGAAAGCTTCCTCTTGACTAAATGAATAGATTCTGGGTTTTTTTAGGCAAGTTTCTAAGATTTCGGCACCAGAACTGATAAAAAAGGCGCAGAGGCACAAAATTACAAAACATATGAATTTAAAGGGGCGGGGGGGAGAAAACACACATTCTAAGGGTGGATATACATTGTACTGGGTCCAGAGAGTCCATTGGAATGCAAATTGATGCAGTTCTAATCCGAAGCCGAAGTCACCCAAAATTGACCTTGGGCCCTTAAGTCAAATATTGTGAAAACCAAAAATGTCTTTCAAAATTAATTTTAAATACATAAAAAGCTTCCTCTTGACTAGATAAATAGATTCTGGGTTTTTTAGGCAAGTTTCTAAGATTTCGGCACCAGAACTGATGAAAAAGTCACAGAGGCACAAAATTACAAAACATATGAATTTAAAAGGGGGGGAAGAAAACACACATTCTAAGGGTGGATATACATTGTACTGGGTCCAGAGAGTCCATTGGAATACAAATTGATGCAGTTCTAATCCGAAGCCGAAGTCACAAAAAATTGACCCTGGGCCCTTAAGTCAAAAATTGTGAAAACTAAAAATGTCTTTCAAAATTAATTTTAAATACATAGAAAGCTTCCTATTGACTAGATGAATAGATTCTGTTTTTTTTAAGGCAATTTCTAAGATTTCGGCACTAAAACTGATGAAAAAGTCATAGAGGCACAACATTACAAACATATGAATTTAAAAGGGGGGGGGAAGAAAACACACATTCTAAGGGTGGATATACATTGTACTGGGTCCAGAGAGTCCATTGGAATACAAATTGATGCAGTTCTAATCCGAAGCTGAAGTCACCCAAAATTTCCTCTGGGCCCTTAAGTCAGAAATTATGAAAACCAAAAATGTCTTTCAAAAATAATTTTAAATACATAGAAAGCTTCCTCTTGACTAAATGAATAGATTCTGGGTCTTTTTTAGGCAAGTTTCTAAGATTTCGGCACCAGAACTGATGAAAAAGGCGCAGAGGCACAAAATTATAAAAAATATGAATTTAAAAGGGCAGGGGGGGAATAAAACACACATTCTAAGGGTGGATATACATTGTACTGGGTCCAGAGAGTCCATTGGAATACAAATTGATTCAGTTCTAATCCGAAGCCGAAGTCACCCAAAATTGACCCTGGGCCCTTAAGTCTAAATTTGTGAAAACCAAAAATGTCTTTCAAAATTAATTTTTAATATATAGAAAGCTTCTTCTTGACTAGATGAATAGATTCTGGGTTTCTTTTAGGCAAGTTTCTAAGATTTTGGCACCAGAACTGATGAAAAAGTCACAAAGGCACAAAATAACAAACATATGAATTTAAAAGGGTGGGGAAGAAAACACACATTCTAAGGGTGGATATACATTGTACTGGGTCCAGAGAGTCTTTTGGAATACAAATTGATGCAGTTCTAATCTGAAGCCGAAGTCACCCAAAGTCACCCAAAATTGACCCTGGGCCCTTAAGTCAAAAATTGTGAAAACCAAAAATGTCTTTCAAAATTAATTTTAAATACATAGAAAGCTTCCTCTTGACTAAATGAATAGATTCTGGATTTTTTTAAGGCAAGTTTCTAAGATTTCGGCACCAGAACTGATGAAAAAGGCGCAGAGGCACAAAATTACAAAACATGATTTAAAAGGGGGGGGTGGGGGGGGGAAGAAAACACACTTTCTAAGGGTGGATATACATTGTACTGGGTCCAGAGAGTCTATTGGAATACAAATTGATGCAGTTCTAATCCGAAGCCGAAGTCACCAAAAATTGACCCTGGGCCCTTAAGTCAAAAATTGTGAAAACTAAAAATGTCTTTCAAAATTAATTTTAAATACATAGAAAGCTTCCTACTGACTAGATGAATAGATTCTGGTTTTTTTCAAGGCAAGTTTCTAAGATTTCGGCATCAGAACTGATGAAAAAGTCACAGTGGCACAAAATTACAAACATATGAATTTAAAAGGGGGGGAAGAAAACACACATTCTAAGGGTGGATATACATTGTACTGGGTCCAGAGAGTCTATTGGAATACAAATTGATGCAGTTCTAATCTGAAGCCGAAGTCACCCAAAGTCACCCAAAATTGACCCTGGGCCCTTAAGTCAAAAATTGTGAAAACCAAAGATGTCTTTCAAAATTAATTTTAAATACATAGAAAGCTTCCTCTTGACTGGATGAATAGATTCTGGGTCTTTTTTAGGCAAGTTTCTAAGATTTCGGCACCAGAACTCATGAAAAAGGCGCAGAGGCACAAAATTACAAAACATATGAATTTAAAAGGGGGGCGGAAGAAAACACACATTCTAAGGGTGGATATACATTGTACTGGGTCCAGAGAGTCCATTGGAATACAAATTGATGCAGTTCTAATCCGAAGCCGAAGTCACCCAAAATTGACCCTGGGCCCTTAAGTCAAAAATTGTGAAAACCAAAAATGTCTTTCAAAATTAATTTTAAATACATAAAATGCTTTTACTTGACAAGATGAATAGATTCTGGGTTTTTTTTAGGCAAGTTTCTAAAATTTCGGCACCAGAACTGATGAAAAAGGCAAAGAGGCACAAAATTACAAAACCTATGAATTTAAAAGGGGGGGTAAGAAAACACACATTCTAAGGGTAGATATACATTGTACTGGGTCCAGAGAGTATATTGGAATACAAATTGATGCAGTTCTAATCCGAAACCGAAGTCACCAAAAATTGACCCTGGGCCCTTAAGTCAAAAATTGTGAAAACCAAACATGTCTTTCAAAATTAATTTTAGATACATAGAAAGCTTCCTCTTGACTAGATGAATAGATTCTGGGTCTTTTTTAGGCAAGTTTCTAAGATTTCGGCACCAGAACTGATGAAAAAGTCACAGAGCCACAAAATTACAAAACATATGAATTTAAAAGGGGGGGGGGGAAAAACACACATTCTAAGGATGGATATACATTGTACTGGGTCCAGAGAGTCCATTGGAATACAAATTGATGCAGTTCTAAACCGAAACCGAAGTCACCAAAAATTGACCCTGGGCCCTTATGTCAAAAATTGTGAAAACCAAAGATGTCTTACAAAATTAATTTTATATACAGAGAAAGCTTCTTCTTGACTAGATGAATAGATTCTGGGTTTTTTTAGGCAAGTTTCTAAGATTTCGGCACCAGAACTGATGAAAAAGGCGCAGAGGCACAAAATTACAAACATATGAATTTAAAAGGGGGGGAAGAAAACACACATTCTAAGGGTGGATATACATTGTAATGGGTCCAGAGAGTCTATTGGAATACAAATTGATGCAGTTCTAATCTGAAGCCGAAGTCACCCAAAGTCACCCAAAATTGACCCTGGGCCCTTAAGTCAAAAATTGTGAAAACCAAAAATGTCTTTCAAAATTAATTTTAAATACATAGAAAGCTTTCTCTTGACTAAATGAATAGATTCTGGGTTTTTTTTAGGCAAGTTTCTAATATTTCGGCACTAGAACTGATGAAAAAGGCGCAGAGGCACAAAATTACAAAACATGATTTAAAAGGGGGGGGTGGGGGGGGAAGAAAACACACATTCTAAGGGTGGATATACATTGTACTGGGTCCAGAGAGTCTATTGGAATACAAATTGATGCAGTTCATATCCGAAGCCGAAGTCACCAAAAATTGACCCTGGGCCCTTAAGTCAAAAATTGTGAAAACTAAAAATGTCTTTCAAAATTAATTTTAAATACATAGAAAGCTTCCTACTGACTAGATGAATAGATTCTGGTTTTTTTCAAGGCAAGTTTCTAAGATTTCGGAACCAGAACTGATGAAAAAGTCACAGTGGCACAAAATTACAAACATATGAATTTAAAAGGGGGGGAAGAAAACACACATTCTAAGGGTGGATATACATTGTACTGGGTCCAGAGAGTCTATTGGAATACAAATTGATGCAGTTCTAATCTGAAGCCGAAGTCACCCAAAATTGACCCTGGGCCCTTCCGTCAAAAATTGTGAAAACCAAAAATGTCTTTCAAAATTAATTTTAAGTACATTGAAAGCTTCCTCTTGACTAGATGAATAGATTCTGGGTCTTTTTTTGGCAAGTTTCTAAGATTTCGGCACCAGAACTGATGAAAAAGGCGCAGAGGCACAAAATTACAAAACATGATTTAAAAGGGGGGGGGGGGGTGGGGGGGAAGAAAACACACATTCTAAGGGTGGATATACATTGTACTGGGTCAAGAGAGTCTATTGGAATACAAATTGATGCAGTTCTAATCCAAAGCCGAAGTCACCCAAAATTTACCCTGGGCCCTTAAGTCAAAAATTGTGAAAACCAAAAATGTCTTTCAAAATTAATTTTAAATACATAAAAAGCTTCCTCTTGACTAGATGAATAGATTCTGGTTTTTTTTAGGCAAGTTTCTAAGATTTCGGCACCAGAACTGATGAAAAAGGCGCAGAGGCACAAAATTACAAAACATATGAATTTAAAAGGGGGGGAAGAAAACACACATTCTAAGGGTGGATATACATTGTACTGGGTCCAGAGAGTCCATTGGAATACAAATTGATGCAGTTCTAATCCGAAGCCGAAGTCACCAAAAATTGACCCTGGGCCCTTAAGTCAAAAATTGTGAAAACCAAAAATGTCTTTCAAAATTAATTTTAAATACATAGAAAGCTTCCTCTTGACTAAATGAATAGATTCTGGGTTTTTTTAGGCAAGTTTCTAAGATTTCGGCACCAGAACTGATAAAAAAGGCGCAGAGGCACAAAATTACAAAACATATGAATTTAAAGGGGCGGGGGGGAGAAAACACACATTCTAAGGGTGGATATACATTGTACTGGGTCCAGAGAGTCCATTGGAATGCAAATTGATGCAGTTCTAATCCGAAGCAGAAGTCACCCAAAATTGACCTTGGGCCCTTAAGTCAAAAATTGTGAAAACCAAAAATGTCTTTCAAAATTAATTTTAAATACATAGAAAGCTTCCTCTTGACTAGATGAATAGATTCTGGGTCTTTTTTTGGCAAGTTTCTAAGATTTCGGCACCAGAACTGATGAAAAAGGCGCAGAGGCACAAAATTACAAAACATATGAATTTAAAAGGGGGGGAAGAAAACACACATTCTAAGGGTGGATATACATTGTACTGGGTCCAGAGAGTCTATTGGAATACAAATTGATGCAGTTCTAATCCGAAGCCGAAGTCACCCAAAATTGACCCTGGGCCCTTAAGTCAAAAATTGTGAAAACCAAAAATGTCTTTCAAAATTAATTTTAAATACATAAAAAGCTTTTACTTGACAAGATAGATAGATTCTGGTTTTTTTATGCAAGTTTCTAAAATTTCGGCACCAGAACTGATGAAAAAGGCGCAGAGGCACAAAATTACAAAACATGATTTAAAAGGGGGGGGAAGAAAACACACATTTTAAGGGTGGATATACATTGTACTGGGTCCAGAAAGTCCATTGGAATACAAATTGATGCAGTTCTAATCCGAAGCCGAAGTCACCCAAAATTGACCCTGGGCCCTTAAGTCAAAAATTGTGAAAACCAAAAATGTCTTTCAAAATTAATTTTAAATACATAGAAAGCTTCCTCTTGACTAAATGAATAGATTCTGGGTCTTTTTCAGGCAAGTTTCTAAGATTTCGGCACCAGAACTGATGAAAAAGTCATAGAGGCACAAAATTACAAAACATATGAATTTAAAAGGGGGGGGGGAAGAAAACACACATTCTAAGGATGGATATACATTGTACTGGGTCCAGAGAGTCCATTGGAATACAAATTGATGCAGTTCTAATCCGAAACCGAAGTCACCAAAAATTGACCCTGGGCCCTTAAGTCAAAAATTGTGAAAACCAAAAATGTCTTTCAAAATTAATTTTAAATACATAGAAAGCTTCCTCTTGACTAGATGAATAGATTCTGGGTCTTTTTTTGGCAAGTTTCTAAGATTTCGGCACCAGAACTGATGAAAAAGGCGCAGAGGCACAAAATTACAAAACATATGAATTTAAAAGGGGGGGAAGAAAACACACATTCTAAGGGTGGATATACATTGTACTGGGTCCAGAGAGTCTATTGGAATACAAATTGATGCAGTTCTAATCCGAAGCCGAAGTCACCCAAAATTGACCCTGGGCCCTTAAGTCAAAAATTGTGAAAACCAAAAATGTCTTTCAAAATTAATTTTAAATACATAAAAAGCTTTTACTTGACAAGATAGATAGATTCTGGTTTTTTTATGCAAGTTTCTAAAATTTCGGCACCAGAACTGATGAAAAAGGCGCAGAGGCACAAAATTACAAAACATGATTTAAAAGGGGGGGGGAAGAAAACACACATTTAAAGGGTGGATATACATTGTACTGGGTCCAGAAAGTCCATTGGAATACAAATTGATGCAGTTCTAATCCGAAGCCGAAGTCACCCAAAATTGACCCTGGGCCCTTAAGTCAAAAATTGTGAAAACCAAAAATGTCTTTCAAAATTAATTTTAAATACATAGAAAGCTTCCTCTTGACTAGATGAATAGATTCTGGGTCTTTTTCAGGCAAGTTTCTAAGATTTCGGCACCAGAACTGATGAAAAAGTCATAGAGGCACAAAATTACAAAACATATGAATTTAAAAGGGGGGGGGGAAGAAAACACACATTCTAAGGATGGATATACATTGTACTGGGTCCAGAGAGTCCATTGGAATACAAATTGATGCAGTTCTAATCCGAAACCGAAGTCACCCAAAATTGACCCTGGGCCCTTAAGTCAAAAATTGTGAAAACCAAAAATGTCTTTCAAAATTAATTTTGAATACATAGGAAGCTTTTTCTTGACTAGATGAATAGATTCTGGTTTTTTTTTAGGCAAGTTTCTAAGATTTCGGCACCAGAACTGATGAAAAAGTCACAGAGGCATAACATTACAAACATATGAATTTAAAAGGGGGGGAAGAAAACACACATTCTAAGGATGGATATACATTGTACTGGGTCCAGAGAGTCCATTGGAATACAAATTGATGCAGTTCTAATCCGAAGCCAAAGTCACCCAAAATTGACCCTGGGTCCTTAAGTCAAAAATTGTGAAAACCAAAAATGTCTTTCAAAATTAATTTTAAATACATAGAACGCTTCTTCTTGACTAGATGAATAGATTCTGGTTTATTTTAGGCAAGTTTCTAAGATTTCGGCACCAGAACTGATGAAAAAGTCACAGAGGCACAAAATTACAAACATATGAATTGAAAAGGGGGGGAAGAAAACACAAATTCTAAGGGTGGATATACATTGTACTGGGTCCAGAGAGTCTATTGGAATACAAATTGATGCAGTTCTAATCCGAAGCCGAAGTCACCAAAAATTGACCCTGGGCCCTTAAGTCAAAAATTGTGAAAACCAAAAATGTCTTTCAAAATTAATTTTAAATACATAGAAAGCTTCTACTTGACAAGATGAATAGATTCTGGGTTTTTTTAAGGCAAGTTTCTAAAATTTCGGCACCAGAACTGATGAAAAAGGCGCAGAGGCACAAAATTACAAAACATGATTTAAAAGGGGGGGGGGAAGAAAACACACATTCTAAGGGTGGATATACATTGTACTGGGTCCACAAAGTCCATTGGAATACAAATTGATGCAGTTCTAATCCGAAGCCGAAGTCACCAAAAATTGACCCTGGGCCCTTAAGTCAAAAATTTTGAAAACTAAAAATGTCTTTCAAAATTAATTTTAAATACATAGAAAGCTTCCTACTGACTAGATGAATAGATTCTGGGTTTTTTTAAGGCAATTTCTAAGATTTCGGCACCAAAACTAATGAAAAAGGGATGAAAACACACATTCTAAGGGTGGATATACATTGTACTGGGTCCAGAGAGTCCATTGGAATACAAATTGATGCAGTTCTAATCCGAAGCTGAAGTCACCCAAAATTTCTCTGGGCCCTTAAGTCAGAAATTATGAAAACCAAAAATGTCTTTCAAAATTAATTTTAAATACATAGAAAGCTTCCTCTTGACTAGATGAATAGATTCTGGGTCTTTTTTAGGCAAGTTTCTACGATTTCGGCACCAGAACTGATGAAAAAGGCACAGAGGTACAAAATTACAAAACATATTAATTTAAAAGGGGGGGGGGCGGAAACACACATTCTAAGGGTGGATATACATTGTACTGGGTCCAGAGAGTCTATTGGAATACAAATTGATGCAGTTCTAATCCGAAGCCGAAGTCACTCAAAATTTACCCTGGGCTATAGCCTTAAGTCAAAAATTGTGAAAACCAAAAATGTCTTTCAAAATTAATTTTAAATACTTAGAAAGCTTCCTCTTGACTAGATGAATAGATTCTGGGTCTTTTTTAGACAAGTTTCTAAGATTTCGGCACCAGAATTGATGAAAAAGGCACAGAGGCACAAAATTACAAAACATATGAATTTAAAAGGGGGGGGGGGAAGAAAACACACATTCTAAGGATGGATATACATTGTACTGGGTCCAGAGAGTCCATTGGAATACAAATTGATGCAGTTCTAATCCGAAACCGAAGTCACCAAAAATTGACCCTGGGCCCTTAAGTCAAAAATTGTGAAAACCAAAAATGTCTTTCAAAATTAATTTTGAATACATAGGAAGCTTTTTCTTGACTAGATGAATAGATTCTGGTTTTTTTTTAGGCAAGTTTCTAAGATTTCGGCACCAGAACTGATGAAAAAGTCACAGAGGCATAACATTACAAACATATGAATTTAAAAGGGGGGGAAGAAAACACACATTCTAAGGGTGGATATACATTGTACTGGGTCCAGAGAGTCCATTGGAATACAAATTGATGCAGTTCTAATCCGAAGCCAAAGTCACCCAAAATTGACCCTGGGCCCTTAAGTCAAAAATTGTGAAAACCAAAAATGTCTTTCAAAATTAATTTTAAATACATAGAACGCTTCTTCTTGACTAGATGAATAGATTCTGGTTTATTTTAGGCAAGTTTCTAAGATTTCGGCACCAGAACTGATGAAAAAGTCACAGAGGCACAAAATTACAAACATATGAATTGAAAAGGGGGGGAAGAAAACACAAATTCTAAGGGTGGATATACATTGTACTGGGTCCAGAGAGTCCATTGGAATACAAATTGATGCAGTTCTAATCCGAAGCTGAAGTCACCCAAAATTTCCTCTGGGCCCTTAAGTCAGAAATTATGAAAACCAAAAATGTCTTTCAAAAATAATTTTAAATACATAGAAAGCTTCCTCTTGACTAAATGAATAGATTCTGGGTCTTTTTTAGGCAAGTTTCTAAGATTTCGGCACCAGAACTGATGAAAAAGGCGCAGAGGCACAAAATTATAAAAAATATGAATTTAAAAGGGCAGGGGGGGAATAAAACACAAATTCTAAGGGTGGATATACATTGTACTGGGTCCAGAGAGTCCATTGGAATACAAATTGATTCAGTTCTAATCCGAAGCCGAAGTCACCCAAAATTGACCCTGGGCCCTTAAGTCTAAATTTGT
The DNA here is from genome assembly GCA_950022655.1 of Alentia gelatinosa. Classification (NCBI taxonomy): domain Eukaryota; kingdom Metazoa; phylum Annelida; class Polychaeta; order Phyllodocida; family Polynoidae; genus Alentia; species Alentia gelatinosa. The sequence goes on from OX465590.1 coordinate 17,682,358, forward strand.
GAAAACCAAAAATGTCTTTCAAAATTAATTTTTAATATATAGAAAGCTTCTTCTTGACTAGATGAATAGATTCTGGGTTTCTTTTAGGCAAGTTTCTAAGATTTTGGCACCAGAACTGATGAAAAAGTCACAAAGGCACAAAATAACAAACATATGAATTTAAAAGGGTGGGGAAGAAAACACACATTCTAAGGGTGGATATACATTGTACTGGGTCCAGAGAGTCTTTTGGAATACAAATTGATGCAGTTCTAATCTGAAGCCGAAGTCACCCAAAGTCACCCAAAATTGACCCTGGGCCCTTAAGTCAAAAATTGTGAAAACCAAAAATGTCTTTCAAAATTAATTTTAAATACATAGAAAGCTTCCTCTTGACTAAATGAATAGATTCTGGATTTTTTTAAGGCAAGTTTCTAAGATTTCGGCACCAGAACTGATGAAAAAGGCGCAGAGGCACAAAATTACAAAACATGATTTAAAAGGGGGGGGTGGGGGGGGGAAGAAAACACACTTTCTAAGGGTGGATATACATTGTACTGGGTCCAGAGAGTCTATTGGAATACAAATTGATGCAGTTCTAATCCGAAGCCGAAGTCACCAAAAATTGACCCTGGGCCCTTAAGTCAAAAATTGTGAAAACTAAAAATGTCTTTCAAAATTAATTTTAAATACATAGAAAGCTTCCTACTGACTAGATGAATAGATTCTGGTTTTTTTCAAGGCAAGTTTCTAAGATTTCGGCATCAGAACTGATGAAAAAGTCACAGTGGCACAAAATTACAAACATATGAATTTAAAAGGGGGGGAAGAAAACACACATTCTAAGGGTGGATATACATTGTACTGGGTCCAGAGAGTCTATTGGAATACAAATTGATGCAGTTCTAATCTGAAGCCGAAGTCACCCAAAGTCACCCAAAATTGACCCTGGGCCCTTAAGTCAAAAATTGTGAAAACCAAAGATGTCTTTCAAAATTAATTTTAAATACATAGAAAGCTTCCTCTTGACTGGATGAATAGATTCTGGGTCTTTTTTAGGCAAGTTTCTAAGATTTCGGCACCAGAACTCATGAAAAAGGCGCAGAGGCACAAAATTACAAAACATATGAATTTAAAAGGGGGGCGGAAGAAAACACACATTCTAAGGGTGGATATACATTGTACTGGGTCCAGAGAGTCCATTGGAATACAAATTGATGCAGTTCTAATCCGAAGCCGAAGTCACCCAAAATTGACCCTGGGCCCTTAAGTCAAAAATTGTGAAAACCAAAAATGTCTTTCAAAATTAATTTTAAATACATAAAATGCTTTTACTTGACAAGATGAATAGATTCTGGGTTTTTTTTAGGCAAGTTTCTAAAATTTCGGCACCAGAACTGATGAAAAAGGCAAAGAGGCACAAAATTACAAAACCTATGAATTTAAAAGGGGGGGTAAGAAAACACACATTCTAAGGGTATATATACATTGTACTGGGTCCAGAGAGTATATTGGAATACAAATTGATGCAGTTCTAATCCGAAACCGAAGTCACCAAAAATTGACCCTGGGCCCTTAAGTCAAAAATTGTGAAAACCAAACATGTCTTTCAAAATTAATTTTAGATACATAGAAAGCTTCCTCTTGACTAGATGAATAGATTCTGGGTCTTTTTTAGGCAAGTTTCTAAGATTTCGGCACCAGAACTGATGAAAAAGTCACAGAGCCACAAAATTACAAAACATATGAATTTAAAAGGGGGGGGGGGGAAAAACACACATTCTAAGGATGGATATACATTGTACTGGGTCCAGAGAGTCCATTGGAATACAAATTGATGCAGTTCTAAACCGAAACCGAAGTCACCAAAAATTGACCCTGGGTCCTTATGTCAAAAATTGTGAAAACCAAAGATGTCTTACAAAATTAATTTTATATACAGAGAAAGCTTCTTCTTGACTAGATGAATAGATTCTGGGTTTTTTTAGGCAAGTTTCTAAGATTTCGGCACCAGAACTGATGAAAAAGGCGCAGAGGCACAAAATTACAAACATATGAATTTAAAAGGGGGGGAAGAAAACACACATTCTAAGGGTGGATATACATTGTAATGGGTCCAGAGAGTCTATTGGAATACAAATTGATGCAGTTCTAATCTGAAGCCGAAGTCACCCAAAGTCACCCAAAATTGACCCTGGGCCCTTAAGTCAAAAATTGTGAAAACCAAAAATGTCTTTCAAAATTAATTTTAAATACATAGAAAGCTTTCTCTTGACTTAATGAATAGATTCTGGGTTTTTTTTAGGCAAGTTTCTAATATTTCGGCACTAGAACTGATGAAAAAGGCGCAGAGGCACAAAATTACAAAACATGATTTAAAAGGGGGGGGTGGGGGGGGAAGAAAACACACATTCTAAGGGTGGATATACATTGTACTGGGTCCAGAGAGTCCATTGGAATACAAATTGATGCAGTTCTAATCCGAAGCCGAAGTCACCCAAAATTGACCCTGGGCCCTTAAGTCAAAAATTGTGAAAACCAAAAATGTCTTTCAAAATTAATTTTAAATACATAGAAAGCTTCCTCTTGACTAGATGAATAGATTCTGGGTCTTTTTTTGGCAAGTTTCTAAGATTTCGGCACCAGAACTGATGAAAAAGGCGCAGAGGCACAAAATTACAAAACATATGAATTTAAAAGGGGGGGAAGAAAACACACATTCTAAGGGTGGATATACATTGTACTGGGTCCAGAGAGTCTATGGGAATACAAATTGATGCAGTTCTAATCCGAAGCCGAAGTCACCAAAAATTGACCCTGTGCCCTTAAGTCAAAAATTGTGAAAACCAAAAATGTCTTTCAAAATTAATTTTAAATACATAGAAAGCTTCCTACTGACTAGATGAATAGATTCTGGGTTTTTTTAAGGCAATTTCTAAGATTTCGGCACCAAAACTAATGAAAAAGGGAAGAAAACACACATTCTAAGGGTGGATATACATTGTACTGGGTCCAGAGAGTCCATTGGAATACAAATTGATGCAGTTCTAATCCGAAGCTGAAGTCACCCAAAATTTCTCTGGGCCCTTAAGTCAGAAATTATGAAAACCAAAAATGTCTTTCAAAATTAATTTTAAATACATAGAAAGCTTCCTCTTGACTAAATGAATAGATTCTGGGTCTTTTTTAGGCAAGTTTCTAAGATTTCAGCACAGAACTGATGAAAAAGGCGCAGAGGCACAAAATTATAAAAAATATGAATTTATAAGGGCAGGGGGGGAAAAAACACACATTCTAAGGGTGGATATACATTGTACTGGGTCCAGAGAGTCTATTGGAATACAAATTAATGCAGTTCTAATCCGAAGCCGAAGTCACCCAAAATTTACCCTAAGTCAAAAATTGTGAAAACCAAAAATGTCTTTCAAAATTAATTTTAAATACATAGAAAGCTTCCTCTTGACTAGATGAATAGATTCTGTGTCTTTTTTAGGCAAGTTTCTACGATTTCGGCACAAGAACTGATGAAAAAGGCACAGAGGTACAAAATTACAAAACATATTAATTTAAAAGGGGGGGGCGGAAACACACATTCTAAGGGTGGATATACATTGTACTGGGTCCAGAGAGTCTATTGGAATACAAATTGATGCAGTTCTAATCCGAAGCCGAAGTCACTCAAAATTTACCCTGGGCTATAGCCTTAAGTCAAAAATTGTGAAAACCAAAAATGTCTTTCAAAATTAATTTTAAATACATAGAAAGCTTCCTCTTGACTAGATGAATAGATTCTGGGTCTTTTTTAGACAAGTTTCTAAGATTTCGGCACCAGAATTGATGAAAAAGGCACAGAGGCACAAAATTACAAAACATATGAATTTAAAAGGGGGGGGGAAGAAAACACACATTCTAAGGTTGGATATACATTGTACTGGGTCCAGGGAGTCTATTGGAATACAAATTAATGCAGTTCTAATCCGAAGCCGAAGTCACCAAAAATTGACCCTGGGCCCTTAAGTCAAAAATTGTGAAAACCAAAAATGTCTTTCAAAATTAATTTTTAATACATAGAAAGCTTCTTCTTGACTAGATGAATAGATTCTGGGTTTCTTTTAGGCAAGTTTCTAAGATTTCGGCACCAGAACTGATGAAAAAGTCACAGAGGCACAAAATTACATACATATGAATTTAAAAGGGTGGGGAAGAAAACACACATTCTAAGGGTGGATATACATTGTACTGGGTCCAGAGAGTCTATTGGAATACAAATTGATGCAGTTCTAATCCGAAGCCGAAGTCACCCAAAATTGACCCTGGGCCATTAAGTCAAAAATTGTGAAAACCAAAAATGTCTTTCAAAATTAATTTTAAATACATAGAAAGCTTCCTCTTGACTAGATGAATAGATTCTGGGTCTTTTTTAGGCAAGTTTCTAAGATTTCGGCACCAGAACTGATGAAAAAGGCGGAGAGGCACAAAATTACAAAACATATGAATTTAAAAGGGGGGGGGGAAGAAAACACACATTCTAAGTGTGGATATACATTGTACTGGGTCCAGAGAGTCTATTGGAATACAAATTGATGCAGTTCTAATCTGAAGCCGAAGTCACCCAAAGTCACCCAAAATTGACCCTGGGCCCTTAAGTCAAAAATTGTGAAAACCATAAATGTCTTTTAAAATTAATTTTAAATACATAGAAAGCTTCCTCTTGACTAAATGAATAGATTCTGGGTTTTTTTAGGCAAGTTTCTAAGATTTCGGCACCAGAACTGATAAAAAAGGCGCAGAGGCACAAAATTACAAAACATATGAATTTAAAGGGGCGGGGGGGAGAAAACACACATTCTAAGGGTGGATATACATTGTACTGGGTCCAGAGAGTCCATTGGAATGCAAATTGATGCAGTTCTAATCCGAAGCCGAAGTCACCCAAAATTGACCTTGGGCCCTTAAGTCAAATATTGTGAAAACCAAAAATGTCTTTCAAAATTAATTTTAAATACATAAAAAGCTTCCTCTTGACTAGATAAATAGATTCTGGGTTTTTTAGGCAAGTTTCTAAGATTTCGGCACCAGAACTGATGAAAAAGTCACAGAGGCACAAAATTACAAAACATATGAATTTAAAAGGGGGGGAAGAAAACACACATTCTAAGGGTGGATATACATTGTACTGGGTCCAGAGAGTCCATTGGAATACAAATTGATGCAGTTCTAATCCGAAGCCGAAGTCACAAAAAATTGACCCTGGGCCCTTAAGTCAAAAATTGTGAAAACTAAAAATGTCTTTCAAAATTAATTTTAAATACATAGAAAGCTTCCTATTGACTAGATGAATAGATTCTGTTTTTTTTAAGGCAATTTCTAAGATTTCGGCACTAAAACTGATGAAAAAGTCATAGAGGCACAACATTACAAACATATGAATTTAAAAGGGGGGGGAAGAAAACACACATTCTAAGGGTGGATATACATTGTACTGGGTCCAGAGAGTCCATTGGAATACAAATTGATGCAGTTCTAATCCGAAGCTGAAGTCACCCAAAATTTCCTCTGGGCCCTTAAGTCAGAAATTATGAAAACCAAAAATGTCTTTCAAAAATAATTTTAAATACATAGAAAGCTTCCTCTTGACTAAATGAATAGATTCTGGGTCTTTTTTAGGCAAGTTTCTAAGATTTCGGCACCAGAACTGATGAAAAAGGCGCAGAGGCACAAAATTATAAAAAATATGAATTTAAAAGGGCAGGGGGGGAATAAAACACACATTCTAAGGGTGGATATACATTGTACTGGGTCCAGAGAGTCCATTGGAATACAAATTGATTCAGTTCTAATCCGAAGCCGAAGTCACCCAAAATTGACCCTGGGCCCTTAAGTCTAAATTTGTGAAAACCAAAAATGTCTTTCAAAATTAATTTTTAATATATAGAAAGCTTCTTCTTGACTAGATGAATAGATTCTGGGTTTCTTTTAGGCAAGTTTCTAAGATTTTGGCACCAGAACTGATGAAAAAGTCACAAAGGCACAAAATAACAAACATATGAATTTAAAAGGGTGGGGAAGAAAACACACATTCTAAGGGTGGATATACATTGTACTGGGTCCAGAGAGTCTTTTGGAATACAAATTGATGCAGTTCTAATCTGAAGCCGAAGTCACCCAAAGTCACCCAAAATTGACCCTGGGCCCTTAAGTCAAAAATTGTGAAAACCAAAAATGTCTTTCAAAATTAATTTTAAATACATAGAAAGCTTCCTCTTGACTAAATGAATAGATTCTGGATTTTTTTAAGGCAAGTTTCTAAGATTTCGGCACCAGAACTGATGAAAAAGGCGCAGAGGCACAAAATTACAAAACATGATTTAAAAGGGGGGGGTGGGGGGGGGAAGAAAACACACTTTCTAAGGGTGGATATACATTGTACTGGGTCCAGAGAGTCTATTGGAATACAAATTGATGCAGTTCTAATCCGAAGCCGAAGTCACCAAAAATTGACCCTGGGCCCTTAAGTCAAAAATTGTGAAAACTAAAAATGTCTTTCAAAATTAATTTTAAATACATAGAAAGCTTCCTACTGACTAGATGAATAGATTCTGGTTTTTTTCAAGGCAAGTTTCTAAGATTTCGGCATCAGAACTGATGAAAAAGTCACAGTGGCACAAAATTACAAACATATGAATTTAAAAGGGGGGGAAGAAAACACACATTCTAAGGGTGGATATACATTGTACTGGGTCCAGAGAGTCTATTGGAATACAAATTGATGCAGTTCTAATCTGAAGCCGAAGTCACCCAAAGTCACCCAAAATTGACCCTGGGCCCTTAAGTCAAAAATTGTGAAAACCAAAGATGTCTTTCAAAATTAATTTTAAATACATAGAAAGCTTCCTCTTGACTGGATGAATAGATTCTGGGTCTTTTTTAGGCAAGTTTCTAAGATTTCGGCACCAGAACTCATGAAAAAGGCGCAGAGGCACAAAATTACAAAACATATGAATTTAAAAGGGGGGCGGAAGAAAACACACATTCTAAGGGTGGATATACATTGTACTGGGTCCAGAGAGTCCATTGGAATACAAATTGATGCAGTTCTAATCCGAAGCCGAAGTCACCCAAAATTGACCCTGGGCCCTTAAGTCAAAAATTGTGAAAACCAAAAATGTCTTTCAAAATTAATTTTAAATACATAAAATGCTTTTACTTGACAAGATGAATAGATTCTGGGTTTTTTTTAGGCAAGTTTCTAAAATTTCGGCACCAGAACTGATGAAAAAGGCAAAGAGGCACAAAATTACAAAACCTATGAATTTAAAAGGGGGGGGGGAAGAAAACACACATTCTAAGTGTGGATATACATTGTACTGGGTCCAGAGAGTCTATTGGAATACAAATTGATGCAGTTCTAATCTGAAGCCGAAGTCACCCAAAGTCACCCAAAATTGACCCTGGGCCCTTAAGTCAAAAATTGTGAAAACCATAAATGTCTTTTAAAATTAATTTTAAATACATAGAAAGCTTCCTCTTGACTAAATGAATAGATTCTGGGTTTTTTTAGGCAAGTTTCTAAGATTTCGGCACCAGAACTGATAAAAAAGGCGCAGAGGCACAAAATTACAAAACATATGAATTTAAAGGGGCGGGGGGGAGAAAACACACATTCTAAGGGTGGATATACATTGTACTGGGTCCAGAGAGTCCATTGGAATGCAAATTGATGCAGTTCTAATCCGAAGCCGAAGTCACCCAAAATTGACCTTGGGCCCTTAAGTCAAATATTGTGAAAACCAAAAATGTCTTTCAAAATTAATTTTAAATACATAAAAAGCTTCCTCTTGACTAGATAAATAGATTCTGGGTTTTTTAGGCAAGTTTCTAAGATTTCGGCACCAGAACTGATGAAAAAGTCACAGAGGCACAAAATTACAAAACATATGAATTTAAAAGGGGGGGAAGAAAACACACATTCTAAGGGTGGATATACATTGTACTGGGTCCAGAGAGTCCATTGGAATACAAATTGATGCAGTTCTAATCCGAAGCCGAAGTCACAAAAAATTGACCCTGGGCCCTTAAGTCAAAAATTGTGAAAACTAAAAATGTCTTTCAAAATTAATTTTAAATACATAGAAAGCTTCCTATTGACTAGATGAATAGATTCTGTTTTTTTTAAGGCAATTTCTAAGATTTCGGCACTAAAACTGATGAAAAAGTCATAGAGGCACAACATTACAAACATATGAATTTAAAAGGGGGGGGAAGAAAACACACATTCTAAGGGTGGATATACATTGTACTGGGTCCAGAGAGTCCATTGGAATACAAATTGATGCAGTTCTAATCCGAAGCTGAAGTCACCCAAAATTTCCTCTGGGCCCTTAAGTCAGAAATTATGAAAACCAAAAATGTCTTTCAAAAATAATTTTAAATACATAGAAAGCTTCCTCTTGACTAAATGAATAGATTCTGGGTCTTTTTTAGGCAAGTTTCTAAGATTTCGGCACCAGAACTGATGAAAAAGGCGCAGAGGCACAAAATTATAAAAAATATGAATTTAAAAGGGCAGGGGGGGAATAAAACACACATTCTAAGGGTGGATATACATTGTACTGGGTCCAGAGAGTCCATTGGAATACAAATTGATTCAGTTCTAATCCGAAGCCGAAGTCACCCAAAATTGACCCTGGGCCCTTAAGTCTAAATTTGTGAAAACCAAAAATGTCTTTCAAAATTAATTTTTAATATATAGAAAGCTTCTTCTTGACTAGATGAATAGATTCTGGGTTTCTTTTAGGCAAGTTTCTAAGATTTTGGCACCAGAACTGATGAAAAAGTCACAAAGGCACAAAATAACAAACATATGAATTTAAAAGGGTGGGGAAGAAAACACACATTCTAAGGGTGGATATACATTGTACTGGGTCCAGAGAGTCTTTTGGAATACAAATTGATGCAGTTCTAATCTGAAGCCGAAGTCACCCAAAGTCACCCAAAATTGACCCTGGGCCCTTAAGTCAAAAATTGTGAAAACCAAAAATGTCTTTCAAAATTAATTTTAAATACATAGAAAGCTTCCTCTTGACTAAATGAATAGATTCTGGATTTTTTTAAGGCAAGTTTCTAAGATTTCGGCACCAGAACTGATGAAAAAGGCGCAGAGGCACAAAATTACAAAACATGATTTAAAAGGGGGGGGTGGGGGGGGGAAGAAAACACACTTTCTAAGGGTGGATATACATTGTACTGGGTCCAGAGAGTCTATTGGAATACAAATTGATGCAGTTCTAATCCGAAGCCGAAGTCACCAAAAATTGACCCTGGGCCCTTAAGTCAAAAATTGTGAAAACTAAAAATGTCTTTCAAAATTAATTTTAAATACATAGAAAGCTTCCTACTGACTAGATGAATAGATTCTGGTTTTTTTCAAGGCAAGTTTCTAAGATTTCGGCATCAGAACTGATGAAAAAGTCACAGTGGCACAAAATTACAAACATATGAATTTAAAAGGGGGGGAAGAAAACACACATTCTAAGGGTGGATATACATTGTACTGGGTCCAGAGAGTCTATTGGAATACAAATTGATGCAGTTCTAATCTGAAGCCGAAGTCACCCAAAGTCACCCAAAATTGACCCTGGGCCCTTAAGTCAAAAATTGTGAAAACCAAAGATGTCTTTCAAAATTAATTTTAAATACATAGAAAGCTTCCTCTTGACTGGATGAATAGATTCTGGGTCTTTTTTAGGCAAGTTTCTAAGATTTCGGCACCAGAACTCATGAAAAAGGCGCAGAGGCACAAAATTACAAAACATATGAATTTAAAAGGGGGGCGGAAGAAAACACACATTCTAAGGGTGGATATACATTGTACTGGGTCCAGAGAGTCCATTGGAATACAAATTGATGCAGTTCTAATCCGAAGCCGAAGTCACCCAAAATTGACCCTGGGCCCTTAAGTCAAAAATTGTGAAAACCAAAAATGTCTTTCAAAATTAATTTTAAATACATAAAATGCTTTTACTTGACAAGATGAATAGATTCTGGGTTTTTTTTAGGCAAGTTTCTAAAATTTCGGCACCAGAACTGATGAAAAAGGCAAAGAGGCACAAAATTACAAAACCTATGAATTTAAAAGGGGGGGTAAGAAAACACACATTCTAAGGGTAGATATACATTGTACTGGGTCCAGAGAGTATATTGGAATACAAATTGATGCAGTTCTAATCCGAAACCGAAGTCACCAAAAATTGACCCTGGGCCCTTAAGTCAAAAATTGTGAAAACCAAACATGTCTTTCAAAATTAATTTTAGATACATAGAAAGCTTCCTCTTGACTAGATGAATAGATTCTGGGTCTTTTTTAGGCAAGTTTCTAAGATTTCGGCACCAGAACTGATGAAAAAGTCACAGAGCCACAAAATTACAAAACATATGAATTTAAAAGGGGGGGGGGGAAAAACACACATTCTAAGGATGGATATACATTGTACTGGGTCCAGAGAGTCCATTGGAATACAAATTGATGCAGTTCTAAACCGAAACCGAAGTCACCAAAAATTGACCCTGGGCCCTTATGTCAAAAATTGTGAAAACCAAAGATGTCTTACAAAATTAATTTTATATACAGAGAAAGCTTCTTCTTGACTAGATGAATAGATTCTGGGTTTTTTTAGGCAAGTTTCTAAGATTTCGGCACCAGAACTGATGAAAAAGGCGCAGAGGCACAAAATTACAAACATATGAATTTAAAAGGGGGGGAAGAAAACACACATTCTAAGGGTGGATATACATTGTAATGGGTCCAGAGAGTCTATTGGAATACAAATTGATGCAGTTCTAATCTGAAGCCGAAGTCACCCAAAGTCACCCAAAATTGACCCTGGGCCCTTAAGTCAAAAATTGTGAAAACCAAAAATGTCTTTCAAAATTAATTTTAAATACATAGAAAGCTTTCTCTTGACTAAATGAATAGATTCTGGGTTTTTTTTAGGCAAGTTTCTAATATTTCGGCACTAGAACTGATGAAAAAGGCGCAGAGGCACAAAATTACAAAACATGATTTAAAAGGGGGGGGTGGGGGGGGAAGAAAACACACATTCTAAGGGTGGATATACATTGTACTGGGTCCAGAGAGTCTATTGGAATACAAATTGATGCAGTTCATATCCGAAGCCGAAGTCACCAAAAATTGACCCTGGGCCCTTAAGTCAAAAATTGTGAAAACTAAAAATGTCTTTCAAAATTAATTTTAAATACATAGAAAGCTTCCTACTGTCTAGATGAATAGATTCTGGTTTTTTTCAAGGCAAGTTTCTAAGATTTCGGAACCAGAACTGATGAAAAAGTCACAGTGGCACAAAATTACAAACATATGAATTTAAAAGGGGGGGAAGAAAACACACATTCTAAGGGTGGATATACATTGTACTGGGTCCAGAGAGTCTATTGGAATACAAATTGATGCAGTTCTAATCTGAAGCCGAAGTCACCCAAAATTGACCCTGGGCCCTTCCGTCAAAAATTGTGAAAACCAAAAATGTCTTTCAAAATTAATTTTAAGTACATTGAAAGCTTCCTCTTGACTAGATGAATAGATTCTGGGTCTTTTTTTGGCAAGTTTCTAAGATTTCGGCACCAGAACTGATGAAAAAGGCGCAGAGGCACAAAATTACAAAACATGATTTAAAAGGGGGGGGGGGGGTGGGGGGGAAGAAAACACACATTCTAAGGGTGGATATACATTGTACTGGGTCAAGAGAGTCTATTGGAATACAAATTGATGCAGTTCTAATCCAAAGCCGAAGTCACCCAAAATTTACCCTGGGCCCTTAAGTCAAAAATTGTGAAAACCAAAAATGTCTTTCAAAATTAATTTTAAATACATAAAAAGCTTCCTCTTGACTAGATGAATAGATTCTGGTTTTTTTTAGGCAAGTTTCTAAGATTTCGGCACCAGAACTGATGAAAAAGGCGCAGAGGCACAAAATTACAAAACATATGAATTTAAAAGGGGGGGAAGAAAACACACATTCTAAGGGTGGATATACATTGTACTGGGTCCAGAGAGTCCATTGGAATACAAATTGATGCAGTTCTAATCCGAAGCCGAAGTCACCAAAAATTGACCCTGGGCCCTTAAGTCAAAAATTGTGAAAACCAAAAATGTCTTTCAAAATTAATTTTAAATACATAGAAAGCTTCCTCTTGACTAAATGAATAGATTCTGGGTTTTTTTAGGCAAGTTTCTAAGATTTCGGCACCAGAACTGATAAAAAAGGCGCAGAGGCACAAAATTACAAAACATATGAATTTAAAGGGGCGGGGGGGGAGAAAACACACATTCTAAGGGTGGATATACATTGTACTGGGTCCAGAGAGTCCATTGGAATGCAAATTGATGCAGTTCTAATCCGAAGCAGAAGTCACCCAAAATTGACCTTGGGCCCTTAAGTCAAAAATTGTGAAAACCAAAAATGTCTTTCAAAATTAATTTTAAATACATAAAAAGCTTCCTCTTGACTAGATAAATAGATTCTGGGTTTTTTTAGGCAAGTTTCTAAGATTTCGGCACCAGAACTGATGAAAAAGTCACAGAGGCACAAAATTACAAAACATATGAATTTAAAAGGGGGGGAATAAAACACACATTCTAAGGGTGGATATACATTGTACTGGGTCCAGACAGTCCATTGGAATACAAATTGATGCAGTTCTAATCCGAAGCCGAAGTCACCAAAAATTGACCCTGAGCCCTTAAGTCAAAAATTGTGAAAAACTAAAAATGTCTTTCAAAATTAATTTTAAATACATAAAAAGCTTCCTCTTGACTAGATAAATAGATTCTGGTTTTTTTTAAGGCAATTTCTAAGATTTCGGCACCAAAACAGATGAAAAAGTCATAGAGGCACAACATTACAAACATATGAATTTAAAAGGGGGGGGAAGAAAACACACATTCTAAGGGTGGATATACATTGTACTGGGTCCAGAGAGTCCATTGGAATACAAATTGATGCAGTTCTAATCCGAAGCTGAAGTCACCCAAAATTTCCTCTGGGCCCTTAAGTCAGAAATTATGAAAACCAAAAATGTCTTTCAAAAATAATTTTAAATACATAGAAAGCTTCCTCTTGACTAAATGAATAGATTCTGGGTCTTTTTTAGGCAAGTTTCTAAGATTTCGGCACCAGAACTGATGAAAAAGGCGCAGAGGCACAAAATTATAAAAAATATGAATTTAAAAGGGCAGGGGGGGAATAAAACACACATTCTAAGGGTGGATATACATTGTACTGGGTCCAGAGAGTCCATTGGAATACAAATTGATTCAGTTCTAATCCGAAGCCGAAGTCACCCAAAATTGACCCTGGGCCCTTAAGTCTAAATTTGTGAAAACCAAAAATGTCTTTCAAAATTAATTTTTAATATATAGAAAGCTTCTTCTTGACTAGATGAATAGATTCTGGGTTTCTTTTAGGCAAGTTTCTAAGATTTCGGCACCAGAACTGATGAAAAAGTCACAGAGGCACAAAATAACGAACATATGAATTTAAAAGGGTGGGGAAGAAAACACACATTCTAAGGGTGGATATACATTGTACTGGGTCCAGAGAGTCTTTTGGAATACAAATTGATGCAGTTCTAATCTGAAGCCGAAGTCACCCAAAGTCACCCAAAATTGACCCTGGGCCCTTAAGTCAAAAATTGTGAAAACCAAAAATGTCTTTCAAAATTAATTTTAAATACATAAAAAGCTTCCTCTTGACTAAATGAATAGATTCTGGGTTTTTTTAAGGCAAGTTTCTAAGATTTCGGCACCAGAACTGATGAAAAAGGCGCAGAGGCACAAAATTACAAAACATGATTTAAAAGGGGGGGGGGGGTGGGGGGGGGGAAGAAAACACACTTTCTAAGGGTGGATATACATTGTACTGGGTCCAGAGAGTCTATTGGAATACAAATTGATGCAGTTCTAATCCGAAGCCGAAGTCACCAAAAATTGACCCTGGGCCCTTAAGTCAAAAATTGTGAAAACTAAAAATGTCTTTCAAAATTAATTTTAAATACATAGAAAGCTTCCTACTGACTAGATGAATAGATTCTGGTTTTTTTCAAGGCAAGTTTCTAAGATTTCGGCATCAGAACTGATGAAAAAGTCACAGTGGCACAAAATTACAAACATATGAATTTAAAAGGGGGGGAAGAAAACACACATTCTAAGGGTGGATATACATTGTACTGGGTCCAGAGAGTCTATTGGAATACAAATTGATGCAGTTCTAATCTGAAGACGAAGTCACCCAAAGTCACCCAAAATTGACCCTGGGCCCTTAAGTCAAAAATTGTGAAAACCAAAGATGTCTTTCAAAATTAATTTTAAATACATAGAAAGCTTCCTCTTGACTGGATGAATAGATTCTGGGTCTTTTTTAGGCAAGTTTCTAAGATTTCGGCACCAGAACTCATGAAAAAGGCGCAGAGGCACAAAATTACAAAACATATGAATTTAAAAGGGGGGCGGAAGAAAACACACATTCTAAGGGTGGATATACATTGTACTGGGTCCAGAGAGTCCATTGGAATACAAATTGATGCAGTTCTAATCCGAAGCCGAAGTCACCCAAAATTGACCCTGGGCCCTTAAGTCAAAAATTGTGAAAACCAAAAATGTCTTTCAAAATTAATTTTAAATACATAAAAAGCTTCCTCTTGACTAGATAAATAGATTCTGGGTTTTTTTAGGCAAGTTTCTAAGATTTCGGCACCAGAACTGATGAAAAAGTCACAGAGGCACAAAATTACAAAACATATGAATTTAAAAGGGGGGGAATAAAACACACATTCTAAGGGTGGATATACATTGTACTGGGTCCAGACAGTCCATTGGAATACAAATTGATGCAGTTCTAATCCGAAGCCGAAGTCACCAAAAATTGACCCTGAGCCCTTAAGTCAAAAATTGTGAAAAACTAAAAATGTCTTTCAAAATTAATTTTAAATACATAAAAAGCTTCCTCTTGACTAGATAAATAGATTCTGGTTTTTTTTAAGGCAATTTCTAAGATTTCGGCACCAAAACAGATGAAAAAGTCATAGAGGCACAACATTACAAACATATGAATTTAAAAGGGGGGGGAAGAAAACACACATTCTAAGGGTGGATATACATTGTACTGGGTCCAGAGAGTCCATTGGAATACAAATTGATGCAGTTCTAATCCGAAGCTGAAGTCACCCAAAATTTCCTCTGGGCCCTTAAGTCAGAAATTATGAAAACCAAAAATGTCTTTCAAAAATAATTTTAAATACATAGAAAGCTTCCTCTTGACTAAATGAATAGATTCTGGGTCTTTTTTAGGCAAGTTTCTAAGATTTCGGCACCAGAACTGATGAAAAAGGCGCAGAGGCACAAAATTATAAAAAATATGAATTTAAAAGGGCAGGGGGGGAATAAAACACACATTCTAAGGGTGGATATACATTGTACTGGGTCCAGAGAGTCCATTGGAATACAAATTGATTCAGTTCTAATCCGAAGCCGAAGTCACCCAAAATTGACCCTGGGCCCTTAAGTCTAAATTTGTGAAAACCAAAAATGTCTTTCAAAATTAATTTTTAATATATAGAAAGCTTCTTCTTGACTAGATGAATAGATTCTGGGTTTCTTTTAGGCAAGTTTCTAAGATTTCGGCACCAGAACTGATGAAAAAGTCACAGAGGCACAAAATAACGAACATATGAATTTAAAAGGGTGGGGAAGAAAACACACATTCTAAGGGTGGATATACATTGTACTGGGTCCAGAGAGTCTTTTGGAATACAAATTGATGCAGTTCTAATCTGAAGCCGAAGTCACCCAAAGTCACCCAAAATTGACCCTGGGCCCTTAAGTCAAAAATTGTGAAAACCAAAAATGTCTTTCAAAATTAATTTTAAATACATAAAAAGCTTCCTCTTGACTAAATGAATAGATTCTGGTTTTTTTAAGGCAAGTTTCTAAGATTTCGGCACCAGAACTGATGAAAAAGGCGCAGAGGCACAAAATTACAAAACATGATTTAAAAGGGGGGGGGGGTGGGGGGGGGGAAGAAAACACACTTTCTAAGGGTGGATATACATTGTACTGGGTCCAGAGAGTCTATTGGAATACAAATTGATGCAGTTCTAATCCGAAGCCGAAGTCACCAAAAATTGACCCTGGGCCCTTAAGTCAAAAATTGTGAAAACTAAAAATGTCTTTCAAAATTAATTTTAAATACATAGAAAGCTTCCTACTGACTAGATGAATAGATTCTGGTTTTTTTCAAGGCAAGTTTCTAAGATTTCGGCATCAGAACTGATGAAAAAGTCACAGTGGCACAAAATTACAAACATATGAATTTAAAAGGGGGGGAAGAAAACACACATTCTAAGGGTGGATATACATTGTACTGGGTCCAGAGAGTCTATTGGAATACAAATTGATGCAGTTCTAATCTGAAGACGAAGTCACCCAAAGTCACCCAAAATTGACCCTGGGCCCTTAAGTCAAAAATTGGTGAAAACCAAAGATGTCTTTCAAAATTAATTTTAAATACATAGAAAGCTTCCTCTTGACTGGATGAATAGATTCTGGGTCTTTTTTAGGCAAGTTTCTAAGATTTCGGCACCAGAACTCATGAAAAAGGCGCAGAGGCACAAAATTACAAAACATATGAATTTAAAAGGGGGGCGGAAGAAAACACACATTCTAAGGGTGGATATACATTGTACTGGGTCCAGAGAGTCCATTGGAATACAAATTGATGCAGTTCTAATCCGAAGCCGAAGTCACCCAAAATTGACCCTGGGCCCTTAAGTCAAAAATTGTGAAAACCAAAAATGTCTTTCAAAATTAATTTTAAATACATAAAATGCTTTTACTTGACAAGATGAATAGATTCTGGGTTTTTTTTAGGCAAGTTTCTAAAATTTCGGCACCAGAACTGATGAAAAAGGCAAAGAGGCACAAAATTACAAAACCTATGAATTTAAAAGGGGGGGTAAGAAAACACACATTCTAAGGGTAGATATACATTGTACTGGGTCCAGAGAGTATATTGGAATACAAATTGATGCAGTTCTAATCCGAAACCGAAGTCACCAAAAATTGACCCTGGGCCCTTAAGTCAAAAATTGTGAAAACCAAACATGTCTTTCAAAATTAATTTTAGATACATAGAAAGCTTCCTCTTGACTAGATGAATAGATTCTGGGTCTTTTTTAGGCAAGTTTCTAAGATTTCGGCACCAGAACTGATGAAAAAGTCACAGAGCCACAAAATTACAAAACATATGAATTTAAAAGGGGGGGGGGGGAAAACACACATTCTAAGGATGGATATACATTGTACTGGGTCCAGAGAGTCCATTGGAATACAAATTGATGCAGTTCTAAACCGAAACCGAAGTCACCAAAAATTGACCCTGGGCCCTTATGTCAAAAATTGTGAAAACCAAAGATGTCTTACAAAATTAATTTTATATACAGAGAAAGCTTCTTCTTGACTAGATGAATAGATTCTGGGTTTTTTTAGGCAAGTTTCTAAGATTTCGGCACCAGAACTGATGAAAAAGGCGCAGAGGCACAAAATTACAAACATATGAATTTAAAAGGGGGGGAAGAAAACACACATTCTAAGGGTGGATATACATTGTAATGGGTCCAGAGAGTCTATTGGAATACAAATTGATGCAGTTCTAATCTGAAGCCGAAGTCACCCAAAGTCACCCAAAATTGACCCTGGGCCCTTAAGTCAAAAATTGTGAAAACCAAAAATGTCTTTCAAAATTAATTTTAAATACATAGAAAGCTTTCTCTTGACTAAATGAATAGATTCTGGGTTTTTTTTAGGCAAGTTTCTAATATTTCGGCACTAGAACTGATGAAAAAGGCGCAGAGGCACAAAATTACAAAACATGATTTAAAAGGGGGGGGTGGGGGGGGAAGAAAACACACATTCTAAGGGTGGATATACATTGTACTGGGTCCAGAGAGTCTATTGGAATACAAATTGATGCAGTTCTCCGAAGCCGAAGTCACCAAAAATTGACCCTGGGCCCTTAAGTCAAAAATTGTGAAAACTAAAAATGTCTTTCAAAATTAATTTTAAATACATAGAAAGCTTCCTACTGACTAGATGAATAGATTCTGGTTTTTTTCAAGGCAAGTTTCTAAGATTTCGGAACCAGAACTGATGAAAAAGTCACAGTGGCACAAAATTACAAACATATGAATTTAAAAGGGGGGGAAGAAAACACACATTCTAAGGGTGGATATACATTGTACTGGGTCCAGAGAGTCTATTGGAATACAAATTGATGCAGTTCTAATCTGAAGCCGAAGTCACCCAAAATTGACCCTGGGCCCTTCCGTCAAAAATTGTGAAAACCAAAAATGTCTTTCAAAATTAATTTTAAGTACATTGAAAGCTTCCTCTTGACTAGATGAATAGATTCTGGGTCTTTTTTTGGCAAGTTTCTAAGATTTCGGCACCAGAACTGATGAAAAAGGCGCAGAGGCACAAAATTACAAAACATGATTTAAAAGGGGGGGGGGGTGGGGGGGAAGAAAACACACATTCTAAGGGTGGATATACATTGTACTGGGTCCAGAGAGTCTATTGGAATACAAATTGATGCAGTTCTAATCCAAAGCCGAAGTCACCCAAAATTTACCCTGGGCCCTTAAGTCAAAAATTGTGAAAAACCAAAAATGTCTTTCAAAATTAATTTTAAATACATAAAAAGCTTCCTCTTGACTAGATGAATAGATTCTGGTTTTTTTAGGCAAGTTTCTAAGATTTCGGCACCAGAACTGATGAAAAAGGCGCAGAGGCACAAAATTACAAAACATATGAATTTAGAAAGGGGGGGAAGAAAACACACATTCTAAGGGTGGATATACATTGTACTGGGTCCAGAGAGTCCATTGGAATACAAATTGATGCAGTTCTAATCCGAAGCCGAAGTCACCAAAATTGACCCTGGGCCCTTAAGTCAAAAATTGTGAAAACCAAAAATGTCTTTCAAAATTAATTTTAAATACATAGAAAGCTTCCTCTTGACTAAATGAATAGATTCTGGGTTTTTTTAGGCAAGTTTCTAAGATTTCAGCACCAGAACTGATAAAAAAGGCGCAGAGGCACAAAATTACAAAACATATGAATTTAAAGGGGCGGGGGGGAGAAAACACACATTCTAAGGGTGGATATACATTGTACTGGGTCCAGAGAGTCCATTGGAATGCAAATTGATGCAGTTCTAATCCGAAGCAGAAGTCACCCAAAATTGACCTTGGGCCCTTAAGTCAAAAATTGTGAAAACCAAAAATGTCTTTCAAAATTAATTTTAAATACATAAAAAGCTTCCTCTTGACTAGATAAATAGATTCTGGGTTTTTTTAGGCAAGTTTCTAAGATTTCGGCACCAGAACTGATGAAAAAGTCACAGAGGCACAAAATTACAAAACATATGAATTTAAAAGGGGGGGAATAAAACACACATTCTAAGGGTGGATATACATTGTACTGGGTCCAGACAGTCCATTGGAATACAAATTGATGCAGTTCTAATCCGAAGCCGAAGTCACCAAAAATTGACCCTGAGCCCTTAAGTCAAAAATTGTGAAAACTAAAAATGTCTTTCAAAATTAATTTTAAATACATAGAAAGCTTCCTACTGACTAGATGAATAGATTCTGGTTTTTTTTAAGGCAATTTCTAAGATTTCGGCACCAAAACAGATGAAAAAGTCATAGAGGCACAACATTACAAACATATGAATTTAAAAGGGGGGGGAAGAAAACACACATTCTAAGGGTGGATATACATTGTACTGGGTCCAGAGAGTCCATTGGAATACAAATTGATGCAGTTCTAATCCGAAGCTGAAGTCACCCAAAATTTCCTCTGGGCCCTTAAGTCAGAAATTATGAAAACCAAAAATGTCTTTCAAAAATAATTTTAAATACATAGAAAGCTTCCTCTTGACTAAATGAATAGATTCTGGGTCTTTTTTAGGCAAGTTTCTAAGATTTCGGCACCAGAACTGATGAAAAAGGCGCAGAGGCACAAAATTATAAAAAATATGAATTTAAAAGGGCAGGGGGGGAATAAAACACACATTCTAAGGGTGGATATACATTGTACTGGGTCCAGAGAGTCCATTGGAATACAAATTGATTCAGTTCTAATCCGAAGCCGAAGTCACCCAAAATTGACCCTGGGCCCTTAAGTCTAAATTTGTGAAAACCAAAAATGTCTTTCAAAATTAATTTTTAATATATAGAAAGCTTCTTCTTGACTAGATGAATAGATTCTGGGTTTCTTTTAGGCAAGTTTCTAAGATTTCGGCACCAGAACTGATGAAAAAGTCACAGAGGCACAAAATAACGAACATATGAATTTAAAAGGGTGGGGAAGAAAACACACATTCTAAGGGTGGATATACATTGTACTGGGTCCAGAGAGTCTTTTGGAATACAAATTGATGCAGTTCTAATCTGAAGCCGAAGTCACCCAAAGTCACCCAAAATTGACCCTGGGCCCTTAAGTCAAAAATTGTGAAAACCAAAAATGTCTTTCAAAATTAATTTTAAATACATAAAAAGCTTCCTCTTGACTAAATGAATAGATTCTGGGTTTTTTTAAGGCAAGTTTCTAAGATTTCGGCACCAGAACTGATGAAAAAGGCGCAGAGGCACAAAATTACAAAACATGATTTAAAAGGGGGGGGGGTGGGGGGGGGGGAAGAAAACACACTTTCTAAGGGTGGATATACATTGTACTGGGTCCAGAGAGTCTATTGGAATACAAATTGATGCAGTTCTAATCCGAAGCCGAAGTCACCAAAAATTGACCCTGGGCCCTTAAGTCAAAAATTGTGAAAACTAAAAATGTCTTTCAAAATTAATTTTAAATACATAGAAAGCTTCCTACTGACTAGATGAATAGATTCTGGTTTTTTTCAAGGCAAGTTTCTAAGATTTCGGCATCAGAACTGATGAAAAAGTCACAGTGGCACAAAATTACAAACATATGAATTTAAAAGGGGGGGAAGAAAACACACATTCTAAGGGTGGATATACATTGTACTGGGTCCAGAGAGTCTATTGGAATACAAATTGATGCAGTTCTAATCTGAAGACGAAGTCACCCAAAGTCACCCAAAATTGACCCTGGGCCCTTAAGTCAAAAATTGTGAAAACCAAAGATGTCTTTCAAAATTAATTTTAAATACATAGAAAGCTTCCTCTTGACTGGATGAATAGATTCTGGGTCTTTTTTAGGCAAGTTTCTAAGATTTCGGCACCAGAACTCATGAAAAAGGCGCAGAGGCACAAAATTACAAAACATATGAATTTAAAAGGGGGGCGGAAGAAAACACACATTCTAAGGGTGGATATACATTGTACTGGGTCCAGAGAGTCCATTGGAATACAAATTGATGCAGTTCTAATCCGAAGCCGAAGTCACCCAAAATTGACCCTGGGCCCTTAAGTCAAAAATTGTGAAAACCAAAAATGTCTTTCAAAATTAATTTTAAATACATAAAATGCTTTTACTTGACAAGATGAATAGATTCTGGGTTTTTTTTAGGCAAGTTTCTAAAATTTCGGCACCAGAACTGATGAAAAAGGCAAAGAGGCACAAAATTACAAAACCTATAAATTTAAAAGGGGGGGTAAGAAAACACACATTCTAAGGGTAGATATACATTGTACTGGGTCCAGAGAGTATATTGGAATACAAATTGATGCAGTTCTAATCCGAAACCGAAGTCACCAAAAATTGACCCTGGGCCCTTAAGTCAAAAATTGTGAAAACCAAACATGTCTTTCAAAATTAATTTTAGATACATAGAAAGCTTCCTCTTGACTAGATGAATAGATTCTGGGTCTTTTTTAGGCAAGTTTCTAAGATTTCGGCACCAGAACTGATGAAAAAGTCACAGAGCCACAAAATTACAAAACATATGAATTTAAAAGGGGGGGGGGGGAAAAACACACATTCTAAGGATGGATATACATTGTACTGGGTCCAGAGAGTCCATTGGAATACAAATTGATGCAGTTCTAATCCGAAACCGAAGTCACCAAAAATTGACCCTGGGCCCTTATGTCAAAAATTGTGAAAACCAAAGATGTCTTACAAAATTAATTTTATATACAGAGAAAGCTTCTTCTTGACTAGATGAATAGATTCTGGGTTTTTTTAGGCAAGTTTCTAAGATTTCGGCACCAGAACTGATGAAAAAGGTGCAGAGGCACAAAATTACAAACATATGAATTTAAAAGGGGGGGAAGAAAACACACATTCTAAGGGTGGATATACATTGTAATGGGTCCAGAGAGTCTATTGGAATACAAATTGATGCAGTTCTAATCTGAAGCCGAAGTCACCCAAAGTCACCCAAAATTGACCCTGGGCCCTTAAGTCAAAAATTGTGAAAACCAAAAATGTCTTTCAAAATTAATTTTAAATACATAGAAAGCTTCCTCTTGACTAAATGAATAGATTCTGGTTTTTTTTTAGGCAAGTTTCTAAGATTTCGGCACTAGAACTGATGAAAAAGGCGCAGAGGCACAAAATTACAAAACATGATTTAAAAGGGGGGGGGTGGGGGGGGGGAAGAAAACACACATTCTAAGGGTGGATATACATTGTACTGGGTCCAGAGAGTCTATTGGAATACAAATTGATGCAGTTCTAATCCGAAGCCGAAGTCACCAAAAATTGACCCTGGGCCCTTAAGTCAAAAATTGTGAAAACTAAAAATGTCTTTCAAAATTAATTTTAAATACATAGAAAGCTTCCTACTGACTAGATGAATAGATTCTGGTTTTTTTCAAGGCAAGTTTCTAAGATTTCGGCATCAGAACTGATGAAAAAGTCACAGTGGCACAAAATTACAAACATATGAATTTAAAAGGGGGGAAGAAAACACACATTCTAAGGGTGGATATACATTGTACTGGGTCCAGAGAGTCTATTGGAATACAAATTGATGCAGTTCTAATCTGAAGACGAAGTCACCCAAAGTCACCCAAAATTGACCCTGGGCCCTTAAGTCAAAAATTGTGAAAACCAAAGATGTCTTTCAAAATTAATTTTAAATACATAGAAAGCTTCCTCTTGACTGGATGAATAGATTCTGGGTCTTTTTTAGGCAAGTTTCTAAGATTTCGGCACCAGAACTCATGAAAAAGGCGCAGAGGCACAAAATTACAAAACATATGAATTTAAAAGGGGGGCGGAAGAAAACACACATTCTAAGGGTGGATATACATTGTACTGGGTCCAGAGAGTCCATTGGAATACAAATTGATGCAGTTCTAATCCGAAGCCGAAGTCACCCAAAATTGACCCTGGGCCCTTAAGTCAAAAATTGTGAAAACCAAAAATGTCTTTCAAAATTAATTTTAAATACATAAAAAGCTTCCTCTTGACTAGATAAATAGATTCTGGGTTTTTTTAGGCAAGTTTCTAAGATTTCGGCACCAGAACTGATGAAAAAGTCACAGAGGCACAAAATTACAAAACATATGAATTTAAAAGGGGGGGAATAAAACACACATTCTAAGGGTGGATATACATTGTACTGGGTCCAGACAGTCCATTGGAATACAAATTGATGCAGTTCTAATCCGAAGCCGAAGTCACCAAAAATTGACCCTGAGCCCTTAAGTCAAAAATTGTGAAAAACTAAAAATGTCTTTCAAAATTAATTTTAAATACATAAAAAGCTTCCTCTTGACTAGATAAATAGATTCTGGTTTTTTTTAAGGCAATTTCTAAGATTTCGGCACCAAAACAGATGAAAAAGTCATAGAGGCACAACATTACAAACATATGAATTTAAAAGGGGGGGGAAGAAAACACACATTCTAAGGGTGGATATACATTGTACTGGGTCCAGAGAGTCCATTGGAATACAAATTGATGCAGTTCTAATCCGAAGCTGAAGTCACCCAAAATTTCCTCTGGGCCCTTAAGTCAGAAATTATGAAAACCAAAAATGTCTTTCAAAAATAATTTTAAATACATAGAAAGCTTCCTCTTGACTAAATGAATAGATTCTGGGTCTTTTTTAGGCAAGTTTCTAAGATTTCGGCACCAGAACTGATGAAAAAGGCGCAGAGGCACAAAATTATAAAAAATATGAATTTAAAAGGGCAGGGGGGGAATAAAACACACATTCTAAGGGTGGATATACATTGTACTGGGTCCAGAGAGTCCATTGGAATACAAATTGATTCAGTTCTAATCCGAAGCCGAAGTCACCCAAAATTGACCCTGGGCCCTTAAGTCTAAATTTGTGAAAACCAAAAATGTCTTTCAAAATTAATTTTTAATATATAGAAAGCTTCTTCTTGACTAGATGAATAGATTCTGGGTTTCTTTTAGGCAAGTTTCTAAGATTTCGGCACCAGAACTGATGAAAAAGTCACAGAGGCACAAAATAACGAACATATGAATTTAAAAGGGTGGGGAAGAAAACACACATTCTAAGGGTGGATATACATTGTACTGGGTCCAGAGAGTCTTTTGGAATACAAATTGATGCAGTTCTAATCTGAAGCCGAAGTCACCCAAAGTCACCCAAAATTGACCCTGGGCCCTTAAGTCAAAAATTGTGAAAACCAAAAATGTCTTTCAAAATTAATTTTAAATACATAAAAAGCTTCCTCTTGACTAAATGAATAGATTCTGGGTTTTTTTAAGGCAAGTTTCTAAGATTTCGGCACCAGAACTGATGAAAAAGGCGCAGAGGCACAAAATTACAAAACATGATTTAAAAGGGGGGGGGGGGTGGGGGGGGGGAAGAAAACACACTTTCTAAGGGTGGATATACATTGTACTGGGTCCAGAGAGTCTATTGGAATACAAATTGATGCAGTTCTAATCCGAAGCCGAAGTCACCAAAAATTGACCCTGGGCCCTTAAGTCAAAAATTGTGAAAACTAAAAATGTCTTTCAAAATTAATTTTAAATACATAGAAAGCTTCCTACTGACTAGATGAATAGATTCTGGTTTTTTTCAAGGCAAGTTTCTAAGATTTCGGCATCAGAACTGATGAAAAAGTCACAGTGGCACAAAATTACAAACATATGAATTTAAAAGGGGGGGAAGAAAACACACATTCTAAGGGTGGATATACATTGTACTGGGTCCAGAGAGTCTATTGGAATACAAATTGATGCAGTTCTAATCTGAAGACGAAGTCACCCAAAGTCACCCAAAATTGACCCTGGGCCCTTAAGTCAAAAATTGTGAAAACCAAAGATGTCTTTCAAAATTAATTTTAAATACATAGAAAGCTTCCTCTTGACTGGATGAATAGATTCTGGGTCTTTTTTAGGCAAGTTTCTAAGATTTCGGCACCAGAACTCATGAAAAAGGCGCAGAGGCACAAA
This sequence comes from Alentia gelatinosa, assembly GCA_950022655.1. NCBI lineage: Eukaryota > Metazoa > Annelida > Polychaeta > Phyllodocida > Polynoidae > Alentia > Alentia gelatinosa. Next base: position 17,707,775 of record OX465590.1, read on the forward strand.
ATTACAAAACATATGAATTTAAAAGGGGGGCGGAAGAAAACACACATTCTAAGGGTGGATATACATTGTACTGGGTCCAGAGAGTCCATTGGAATACAAATTGATGCAGTTCTAATCCGAAGCCGAAGTCACCCAAAATTGACCCTGGGCCCTTAAGTCAAAAATTGTGAAAACCAAAAATGTCTTTCAAAATTAATTTTAAATACATAAAATGCTTTTACTTGACAAGATGAATAGATTCTGGGTTTTTTTTAGGCAAGTTTCTAAAATTTCGGCACCAGAACTGATGAAAAAGGCAAAGAGGCACAAAATTACAAAACCTATGAATTTAAAAGGGGGGGTAAGAAAACACACATTCTAAGGGTAGATATACATTGTACTGGGTCCAGAGAGTATATTGGAATACAAATTGATGCAGTTCTAATCCGAAACCGAAGTCACCAAAAATTGACCCTGGGCCCTTAAGTCAAAAATTGTGAAAACCAAACATGTCTTTCAAAATTAATTTTAGATACATAGAAAGCTTCCTCTTGACTAGATGAATAGATTCTGGGTCTTTTTTAGGCAAGTTTCTAAGATTTCGGCACCAGAACTGATGAAAAAGTCACAGAGCCACAAAATTACAAAACATATGAATTTAAAAGGGGGGGGGGAAAAACACACATTCTAAGGATGGATATACATTGTACTGGGTCCAGAGAGTCCATTGGAATACAAATTGATGCAGTTCTAAACCGAAACCGAAGTCACCAAAAATTGACCCTGGGCCCTTATGTCAAAAATTGTGAAAACCAAAGATGTCTTACAAAATTAATTTTATATACAGAGAAAGCTTCTTCTTGACTAGATGAATAGATTCTGGGTTTTTTTAGGCAAGTTTCTAAGATTTCGGCACCAGAACTGATGAAAAAGGCGCAGAGGCACAAAATTACAAACATATGAATTTAAAAGGGGGGGAAGAAAACACACATTCTAAGGGTGGATATACATTGTAATGGGTCCAGAGAGTCTATTGGAATACAAATTGATGCAGTTCTAATCTGAAGCCGAAGTCACCCAAAGTCACCCAAAATTGACCCTGGGCCCTTAAGTCAAAAATTGTGAAAACCAAAAATGTCTTTCAAAATTAATTTTAAATACATAGAAAGCTTTCTCTTGACTAAATGAATAGATTCTGGGTTTTTTTTAGGCAAGTTTCTAATATTTCGGCACTAGAACTGATGAAAAAGGCGCAGAGGCACAAAATTACAAAACATGATTTAAAAGGGGGGGGTGGGGGGGGAAGAAAACACACATTCTAAGGGTGGATATACATTGTACTGGGTCCAGAGAGTCTATTGGAATACAAATTGATGCAGTTCATATCCGAAGCCGAAGTCACCAAAAATTGACCCTGGGCCCTTAAGTCAAAAATTGTGAAAACTAAAAATGTCTTTCAAAATTAATTTTAAATACATAGAAAGCTTCCTACTGACTAGATGAATAGATTCTGGTTTTTTTCAAGGCAAGTTTCTAAGATTTCGGAACCAGAACTGATGAAAAAGTCACAGTGGCACAAAATTACAAACATATGAATTTAAAAGGGGGGGAAGAAAACACACATTCTAAGGGTGGATATACATTGTACTGGGTCCAGAGAGTCTATTGGAATACAAATTGATGCAGTTCTAATCTGAAGCCGAAGTCACCCAAAATTGACCCTGGGCCCTTCCGTCAAAAATTGTGAAAACCAAAAATGTCTTTCAAAATTAATTTTAAGTACATTGAAAGCTTCCTCTTGACTAGATGAATAGATTCTGGGTCTTTTTTTGGCAAGTTTCTAAGATTTCGGCACCAGAACTGATGAAAAAGGCGCAGAGGCACAAAATTACAAAACATGATTTAAAAGGGGGGGGGGGTGGGGGGGAAGAAAACACACATTCTAAGGGTGGATATACATTGTACTGGGTCCAGAGAGTCTATTGGAATACAAATTGATGCAGTTCTAATCCAAAGCCGAAGTCACCCAAAATTTACCCTGGGCCCTTAAGTCAAAAATTGTGAAAACCAAAAATGTCTTTCAAAATTAATTTTAAATACATAAAAAGCTTCCTCTTGACTAGATGAATAGATTCTGGTTTTTTTTAGGCAAGTTTCTAAGATTTCGGCACCAGAACTGATGAAAAAGGCGCAGAGGCACAAATTACAAAACATATGAATTTAAAAGGGGGGGAAGAAAACACACATTCTAAGGGTGGATATACATTGTACTGGGTCCAGAGAGTCCATTGGAATACAAATTGATGCAGTTCTAATCCGAAGCCGAAGTCACCAAAAATTGACCCTGGGCCCTTAAGTCAAAAATTGTGAAAACCAAAAATGTCTTTCAAAATTAATTTTAAATACATAGAAAGCTTCCTCTTGACTAAATGAATAGATTCTGGGTTTTTTTAGGCAAGTTTCTAAGATTTCAGCACCAGAACTGATAAAAAAGGCGCAGAGGCACAAAATTACAAAACATATGAATTTAAAGGGGCGGGGGGGAGAAAACACACATTCTAAGGGTGGATATACATTGTACTGGGTCCAGAGAGTCCATTGGAATGCAAATTGATGCAGTTCTAATCCGAAGCAGAAGTCACCCAAAATTGACCTTGGGCCCTTAAGTCAAAAATTGTGAAAACCAAAAATGTCTTTCAAAATTAATTTTAAATACATAAAAAGCTTCCTCTTGACTAGATAAATAGATTCTGGGTTTTTTTAGGCAAGTTTCTAAGATTTCGGCACCAGAACTGATGAAAAAGTCACAGAGGCACAAAATTACAAAACATATGAATTTAAAAGGGGGGGAATAAAACACACATTCTAAGGGTGGATATACATTGTACTGGGTCCAGACAGTCCATTGGAATACAAATTGATGCAGTTCTAATCCGAAGCCGAAGCCACCAAAAATTGACCCTGAGCCCTTAAGTCAAAAATTGTGAAAACTAAAAATGTCTTTCAAAATTAATTTTAAATACATAGAAAGCTTCTCTTGACTTCATGAATAGATTCTGTTTTTTTTTAGGCAAGTTTCTAAGATTTCGGCACCAGAACTGATGAAAAAGGCGCAGAGGCACAAAATTACAAAACATATGAATTTAAAAGGGGGGGAAGAAAACACACATTCTAAGGGTGGATATACATTGTACTGGGTCCAGAGAGTCTATTGGAATACAAATTGATGCAGTTCTAATCCAAAGCCGAAGTCACCAAAAATTGACCCTGGGCCCTTAAGTCAAAAATTGTGAAAACCAAAAATGTCTTTTAAAATTAATTTTAAATACATAGAAAGCTTCTTCTTGACTAGATGAATAGATTCTGGGTTTTTTTTAGGCAAGTTTCTAAGATTTCGGGACAAGAACTGATGAAAAAGTCACAGAGGCACAAAATTACAAACATATGAATTTAAAATGGGGGGAAGAAAACACACATTCTAAGGGTGGATATAAATTGTACTGGGTCCAGAGAGTCTATTGGAATACAAATTGATGCAGTTCTAATCTGAAGCCGAAGTCACCCAAAGTCACCCAAAATTGACCCTGGGCCCTTAAGTCAAAAATCGTGAAAACCAAAAATGTCTTTAAAAATTAATTTTAAATACATAGAAAGCTTCTCCTTGACTAAATGAATAGATTCTGGATCTTTTTTAGGCAAGTTTCTAAGATTTCGGCACCAGAACTGATGAAAAAGGCGCAGAGGCACAAAATTACAAAACATATGAATTTAAAAGGGGGGGGGAAGAAAACACACATTCTAAGGGTGGATATACATTGTACTGGGTCCAGAGAGTCCATTGGAATACGAATTGATGCAGTTCTAATCCGAAGCCGAAGTCACCCAAAATTGACCCTGGGCCCTTAAGTAAAAAATTGTGAAAACCAAAAATGTCTTTCAAAATTAATTTTGAATACATAGGAAGCTTTTTCTTGACTATATAAATAGATTCTGGGTTTTTTTAGGCAAGTTTCTAAGATTTCGGCACCAGAACTGATGAAAAAGGCGCAGAGGCACAAAATTACAAAACATATGAATTTAAAAGGGGGGGAAGAAAACACACATTCTAAGGGTGGATATACATTGTACTGGGTCCAGAGAGTCCATTGGAATACAAATTGATGCAGTTCTAATCCGAAGGCGAAGTCACCAAAAATTGACCCTGGGCCCTTAAGTCAAAAATTGTGAAAACCAAAAATGTCTTTCAAAATTAATTTTAAATATATAAAAAGCTTCTACTTGACAAGATGAATAGATTCTGGGTTTTTTTTAGGCAAGTTTCTAAAATTTTGGCACCAGAACTGATTAAAAAGGTGCAGAGGCACAAAATTACAAAACATGATTTAAAAGGGGGGGGGAAGAAAACACACATTCTAAGGGTGGATATACATTGTACTGGGTCAAGAGAGTCCATTGGAATACAAATTGATGCAGTTCTAATCCGAAGCCGAAGTCACCCAAAATTGACCTTGGGCCCTTAAGTCAAAAATTGTGTGAAAACCAAAAATGTCTTTCAAAATTAATTTTAAATACATAGAAAGCTTCCTCTTGACTAGATGAATAGATTCTGGGTCTTTTTTAGGCAAGTTTCTAAAATTTCGGCAACAGAACTGATGAAAAAGGCGCAGAGGCACAAAATTACAAAACATGATTTAAAAGGGGGGGGAAGAAAACACGCATTCTAAGGGTGGATATACATTGTACTGGGTCCAGAGAGTCTAATGGAATACAAATTGATGCAGTTCTAATCCGAAGCGGAAGTCACCAAAAATTGACCCTGGGCCCTTAAGTCAAAAATTGTGAAAACCAAAAATGTCTTTCAAAATTAATTTTAAATACATAGAAAGCTTCTTCTTGACTAGATGAATAGATTCTGGGTTTTTTTTAGGCAAGTTTCTAAGATTTCGGGACAAGAACTGATGAAAAAGTCACAGAGGCACAAAATTACAAACATATGAATTTAAAAGGGGGGGAAGAAAACACACATTCTAAGGGTGGATATACATTGTACTGGGTCCAGAGAGTCTATTGGAATACAAATTGATGCAGTTCTAATCTGAAGCCGAAGTCACCCAAAGTCACCCAAAATTGACACTGGGCCCTTATGTCAAAAATCGTGAAAACCAAAAATGTCTTTCAAAATTAATTTTAAATACATAGAAAGCTTCTACTTGACTAAATGAATAGATTCTGGGTCTTTTTTAGGCAAGTTTCTAAGATTTCGGCACCAGAACTGATGAAAAAGGCGCAGAGACACAAAATTACAAAACATATGAATTTAAAAGGGGGGGGGGGAAGAAAACACACATTCTAAGGGTGGATATACATTGTACTGGGTCCAGAGAGTCCATTGGAATACGAATTGATGTAGTTCTAATCCGAAGCCGAAGTCACCCAAAATTGACCCTGGGCCCTTAAGTAAAAAATTGTGAAAACCAAAAATGGCTTTCAAAATTAATTTTGAATACATAGGAAGCTTTTTCTTGACTATATGAATAGATTCTGGGTTTCTTTTAGGCAAGTTTCTAAGATTTCGGCACCAGAACTGATGAAAAAGTCACAGAGGCATAACATTACAAACATATGAATTTAAAAGGGTGGGGGGAAGAAAACACACATTCTAATGGTGGATATACATTGTACTGGGTCCAGAGAGTCCATTGGAATACAAATTGATGCAGTTCTAATCCGAAGCCGAAGTCACCCAAAATTGACCCTGGGCCCTTAAGTCAAAAATTGTGAAAACCAAAAATGTCTTTCAAAATTAATTTTAAATACATAGAAAGCTTCCTACTGACTAGATGAATAGATTCTGGGTCTTTTTTAGGCAAGTTTCTAAGATTTCGGCACCAGAACTGATGAAAAAGGCACAGAGGCACAAAATTACAAAACATATGAATTTAAAAGGGGGGGGGAAATAAAAACAAATTCTAAGGGTGGATATACATTGTACTGGGTCCAGAGAGTCTATTGGAATACAAATTGATGCAGTTCTAATCCGAAGCCGAAGTCACCCAAAATTGACCCTGGGCCCTTAAGTCAAAAATTGTGAAAACCAAAAATGTCTTTCAAAATTAATTTTAAATACATAGAAAGTTTCCTCTTGACTAAATGAATAGATTCTGGGTCTTTTTTAGGCAAGTTTCTAAGATTTCGGCACCAGAACTGATGAAAAAGGCGCAGAGGCACAAAATTTTAAAAAATATGAATTTTAAAGGGGGGGGGAATAAAACACACATTCTAAGGGTGGATATACATTGTACTGGGTCCAGAGAGTCCATTGGAATACAAATTGATGCAGTTCTAATCCGAAGCCAAAGTCATCCAAAATTGACCCTGGGCCCTTAAGTCAAAAAGTGTGAAAACCAAAAATGTCTTTCAAAATTAATTTTAAATACATAGAAAGTTTCCTCTTGACTAAATGAATAGATTCTGGGTCTTTTTTAGGCAAGTTTCTAAGATTTCGGCACCAGAACTGATGAAAAAGGCGCAGAGGCACAAAATTTTTAAAAATATGAATTTAAAAGGGGGGGGGGAATAAAACACACATTCTAAGGGTGGATATACATTGTACTGGGTCCAGAGAGTCCATTGGAATACAAATTGATGCAGTTCTAATCCGAAGCCGAAGTCACCCAAAATTGACCCTGGGCCCTTAAGTCAAAAATTGTGAAAACCAAAAATGTCTTTCAAAATTAATTTTAAATACATAGAAAGTTTCCTCTTGACTAAATGAATAGATTCTGGGTCTTTTTTAGGCAAGTTTCTAAGATTTCGGCACTAGAACTGATGAAAAAGGCACAGAGGCACAAAATTATAAAAAAATATGAATCTAAAAGGGCAGGGGGGGAAGAAAACACACATTCTAAGGGTGGATATACATTGTACTGGGTCCAGAGAGTCCATTGGAATACAAATTGATGCAGTTCTAATCCGAAGCCGAAGTCACCCAAAATTGACCCTGGGCCCTTAAGTCAAAAATTGTGAAAACCAAAAATGTCTTTCAAAATTAATTTTAAATACATAGAAAGCTTCATCTTGACTAGATGAATAGATTCTGGGTCTTTTTTTGGCAAGTTTCTAAGATTTCGGCACCAGAACTGATGAAAAAGGCGCAGAGGCACAAAATTACAAAACATATGAATTTAAAAGGGGGGGAAGAAAACACACATTCTAAGGGTGGATATACATTGTACTGGGTCCAGAGAGTCTATTGGAATACAAATTGATGCAGTTCTAATCCGAAGCCGAAGTCACCAAAAATTGACCCTGGGCCCTTAAGTCAAAAATTGTGAAAACTAAAAATGTCTTTCAAAATTAATTTTAAATACATAGAAAGCTTCCTACTGACTAGATGAATAGATTCTGGTTTTTTTCAAGGCAAGTTTCTAAGATTTCGGAACCAGAACTGATGAAAAAGTCACAGTGGCACAAAATTACAAACATATGAATTTAAAAGGGGGGGAAGAAAACACACATTCTAAGGGTGGATATACATTGTACTGGGTCCAGAGAGTCTATTGGAATACAAATTGATGCAGTTCTAATCTGAAGCCGAAGTCACCCAAAATTGACCCTGGGCCCTTAAGTCAAAAATTGTGAAAACCAAAAATGTCTTTCAAAATTAATTTTAAGTACATTGAAAGCTTCCTCTTGACTAGATGAATAGATTCTGGGTCTTTTTTTGGCAAGTTTCTAAGATTTCGGCACCAGAACTGATGAAAAAGGCGCAGAGGCACAAAATTACAAAACATGATTTAAAAGGGGGGGGTGGGGGGGGAAGAAAACACACATTCTATGGGTGGATATACATTGTACTGGGTCCAGAGAGTCTATTGGAATACAAATTGATGCAGTTCTAATCCAAAGCCGAAGTCACCCAAAATTTACCCTGGGCCCTTAAGTAAAAAATTGTGAAAACCAAAAATGTCTTTCAAAATTAATTTTAAATACATAAAAAGCTTCCTCTTGACTAGATAAATAGATTCTGGTTTTTTTTAGGCAAGTTTCTAAGATTTCGGCACCAGAACTGATGAAAAAGGCGCAGAGGCACAAAATTACAAAACATATGAATTTAAAGGGGCGGGGGGGAGAAAACACACATTCTAAGGGTGGATATACATTGTACTGGGTCCAGAGAGTCCATTGGAATGCAAATTGATGCAGTTCTAATCCGAAGCCGAAGTCACCCAAAATTGACCTTGGGCCCTTAAGTCAAAAATTGTGAAAACCAAAAATGTCTTTCAAAATTAATTTTAAATACATAAAAAGCTTCCTCTTGACTAGATAAATAGATTCTGGGTTTTTTTAGGCAAGTTTCTAAGATTTCGGCACCAGAACTGATGAAAAAGTCACAGAGGCACAAAATTACAAAACATATGAATTTAAAAGGGGGGGAAGAAAACACACATTCTAAGGGTGGATATACATTGTACTGGGTCCAGACAGTCCATTGGAATACAAATTGATGCAGTTCTAATCCGAAGCCGAAGTCACCAAAAATTGACCCTGGGCCCTTAAGTCGAAAATTGTGAAAACTAAAAATGTCTTTCAAAATTAATTTTAAATACATAGAAAGCTTCCTACTGACTAGATGAATAGATTCTGTTTTTTTTTAAGGCAATTTCTAAGATTTCGGCACCAAAACTGATGAAAAAGTCATAGAGGCACAACATTACAAACATATGAATTTAAAAGGGGGGGGGAAGAAAACACACATTCTAAGGGTGGATATACATTGTACTGGGTCCAGAGAGTCCATTGGAATACAAATTGATGCAGTTCTAATCCGAAGCTGAAGTCACCCAAAATTTCCTCTGGGCCCTTAAGTCAGATATTATGAAAACCAAAAATGTCTTTCAAAAATAATTTTAAATACATAGAAAGCTTCCTCTTGACTAAATGAATAGATTCTGGGTCTTTTTTAGGCAAGTTTCTAAGATTTCGGCACCAGAACTGATGAAAAAGGCGCAGAGGCACAAAATTATAAAAAATATGAATTTAAAAGGGCAGGGGGGGAATAAAACACACATTCTAAGGGTGGATATACATTGTACTGGGTCCAGAGAGTCCATTGGAATACAAATTGATTCAGTTCTAATCCGAAGCCGAAGTCACCCAAAATTGACCCTGGGCCCTTAAGTCTAAATTTGTGAAAACCAAAAATGTCTTTCAAAATTAATTTTTAATATATAGAAAGCTTCTTCTTGACTAGATGAATAGATTCTGGGTTTCTTTTAGGCAAGTTTCTAAGATTTCGGCACCAGAACTGATGAAAAAGTCACAGAGGCACAAAATAACAAACATATGAATTTAAAAGGTTGGGGAAGAAAACACACATTCTAAGGGTGGATATACATTGTACTGGGTCCAGAGAGTCTTTTGGAATACAAATTGATGCAGTTCTAATCTGAAGCCGAAGTCACCCAAAGTCACCCAAAATTGACCCTGGGCCCTTAAGTCAAAAATTGTGAAAACCAAAAATGTCTTTCAAAATTAATTTTAAATACATAGAAAGCTTCCTCTTGACTAAATGAATAGATTCTGGGTTTTTTTAAGGCAAGTTTCTAAGATTTCGGCACCAGAACTGATGAAAAAGGCGCAGAGGCACAAAATTACAAAACATGATTTAAAAGGGGGGGGGGGGGTGGGGGGGGGGGGAAGAAAACACACTTTCTAAGGGTGGATATACATTGTACTGGGTCCAGAGAGTCTATTGGAATACAAATTGATGCAGTTCTAATCCGAAGCCGAAGTCACCAAAAATTGACCCTGGGCCCTTAAGTCAAAAATTGTGAAAACTAAAAATGTCTTTCAAAATTAATTTTAAATACATAGAAAGCTTCCTACTGACTAGATGAATAGATTCTGGTTTTTTTCAAGGCAAGTTTCTAAGATTTCGGCATCAGAACTGATGAAAAAGTCACAGTGGCACAAAATTACAAACATATGAATTTAAAAGGGGGGGAAGAAAACACACATTCTAAGGGTGGATATACATTGTACTGGGTCCAGAGAGTCTATTGGAATACAAATTGATGCAGTTCTAATCTGAAGCCGAAGTCACCCAAAGTCACCCAAAATTGACCCTGGGCCCTTAAGTCAAAAATTGTGAAAACCAAAGATGTCTTTCAAAATTAATTTTAAATACATAGAAAGCTTCCTCTTGACTGGATGAATAGATTCTGGGTCTTTTTTAGGCAAGTTTCTAAGATTTCGGCACCAGAACTCATGAAAAAGGCGCAGAGGCACAAAATTACAAAACATATGAATTTAAAAGGGGGGCGGAAGAAAACACACATTCTAAGGGCGGATATACATTGTACTGGGTCCAGAGAGTCCATTGGAATACAAATTGATGCAGTTCTAATCCGAAGCCGAAGTCACCCAAAATTGACCCTGGGCCCTTAAGTCAAAAATTGTGAAAACCAAAAATGTCTTTCAAAATTAATTTTAAATACATAAAATGCTTTTACTTGACAAGATGAATAGATTCTGGGTTTTTTTTAGGCAAGTTTCTAAAATTTCGGCACCAGAACTGATGAAAAAGGCAAAGAGGCACAAAATTACAAAACCTATGAATTTAAAAGGGGGGGTAAGAAAACACACATTCTAAGGGTAGATATACATTGTACTGGGTCCAGAGAGTATATTGGAATACAAATTGATGCAGTTCTAATCCGAAACCGAAGTCACCAAAAATTGACCCTGGGCCCTTAAGTCAAAAATTGTGAAAACCAAACATTTCTTTCAAAATTAATTTTAGATACATAGAAAGCTTCCTCTTGACTAGATGAATAGATTCTGGGTCTTTTTTAGGCAAGTTTCTAAGATTTCGGCACCAGAACTGATGAAAAAGTCACAGAGCCACAAAATTACAAAACATATGAATTTAAAAGGGGGGGGGGAAAAACACACATTCTAAGGATGGATATACATTGTACTGGGTCCAGAGAGTCCATTGGAATACAAATTGATGCAGTTCTAATCCGAAACCGAAGTCACCAAAAATTGACCCTGGGCCCTTATGTCAAAAATTGTGAAAACCAAAGATGTCTTACAAAATTAATTTTATATACAGAGAAAGCTTCTTCTTGACTAGATGAATAGATTCTGGGTTTTTTTAGGCAAGTTTCTAAGATTTCGGCACCAGAACTGATGAAAAAGGCGCAGAGGCACAAAATTACAAACATATGAATTTAAAAGGGGGGGAAGAAAACACACATTCTAAGGGTGGATATACATTGTAATGGGTCCAGAGAGTCTATTGGAATACAAATTGATGCAGTTCTAATCTGAAGCCGAAGTCACCCAAAGTCACCCAAAATTGACCCTGGGCCCTTAAGTCAAAAATTGTGAAAACCAAAAATGTCTTTCAAAATTAATTTTAAATACATAGAAAGCTTCCTCTTGACTAAATGAATAGATTCTGGGTTTTTTTTAGGCAAGTTTCTAAGATTTCGGCACTAGAACTGATGAAAAAGGCGCAGAGGCACAAAATTACAAAACATATGAATTTAAAAGGGGGGCGGAAGAAAACACACATTCTAAGGGTGGATATACATTGTACTGGGTCCAGAGAGTCTATTGGAATACAAATTGATGCAGTTCTAATCCGAAGCCGAAGTCACCCAAAATTGACCCTGGGCCCTTAAGTCAAAAATTGTGAAAACCAAAAATGTCTTTCAAAATTAATTTTAAATACATAGAAAGCTTCCTCTTGACTGGATGAATAGATTCTGGGTCTTTTTTAGGCAAGTTTCTAAGATTTCGGCACCAGAACTCATGAAAAAGGCGCAGAGGCACAAAATTACAAAACATATGAATTTAAAAGGGGGGCGGAAGAAAACACACATTCTAAGGGCGGATATACATTGTACTGGGTCCAGAGAGTCCATTGGAATACAAATTGATGCAGTTCTAATCCGAAGCCGAAGTCACCCAAAATTGACCCTGGGCCCTTAAGTCAAAAATTGTGAAAACCAAAAATGTCTTTCAAAATTAATTTTAAATACATAAAATGCTTTTACTTGACAAGATGAATAGATTCTGGGTTTTTTTTAGGCAAGTTTCTAAAATTTCGGCACCAGAACTGATGAAAAAGGCAAAGAGGCACAAAATTACAAAACCTATGAATTTAAAAGGGGGGGTAAGAAAACACACATTCTAAGGGTAGATATACATTGTACTGGGTCCAGAGAGTATATTGGAATACAAATTGATGCAGTTCTAATCCGAAACCGAAGTCACCAAAAATTGACCCTGGGCCCTTAAGTCAAAAATTGTGAAAACCAAACATTTCTTTCAAAATTAATTTTAGATACATAGAAAGCTTCCTCTTGACTAGATGAATAGATTCTGGGTCTTTTTTAGGCAAGTTTCTAAGATTTCGGCACCAGAACTGATGAAAAAGTCACAGAGCCACAAAATTACAAAACATATGAATTTAAAAGGGGGGGGGGAAAAACACACATTCTAAGGATGGATATACATTGTACTGGGTCCAGAGAGTCCATTGGAATACAAATTGATGCAGTTCTAATCCGAAACCGAAGTCACCAAAAATTGACCCTGGGCCCTTATGTCAAAAATTGTGAAAACCAAAGATGTCTTACAAAATTAATTTTATATACAGAGAAAGCTTCTTCTTGACTAGATGAATAGATTCTGGGTTTTTTTAGGCAAGTTTCTAAGATTTCGGCACCAGAACTGATGAAAAAGGCGCAGAGGCACAAAATTACAAACATATGAATTTAAAAGGGGGGGAAGAAAACACACATTCTAAGGGTGGATATACATTGTAATGGGTCCAGAGAGTCTATTGGAATACAAATTGATGCAGTTCTAATCTGAAGCCGAAGTCACCCAAAGTCACCCAAAATTGACCCTGGGCCCTTAAGTCAAAAATTGTGAAAACCAAAAATGTCTTTCAAAATTAATTTTAAATACATAGAAAGCTTCCTCTTGACTAAATGAATAGATTCTGGGTTTTTTTTAGGCAAGTTTCTAAGATTTCGGCACTAGAACTGATGAAAAAGGCGCAGAGGCACAAAATTACAAAACATATGAATTTAAAAGGGGGGCGGAAGAAAACACACATTCTAAGGGTGGATATACATTGTACTGGGTCCAGAGAGTCTATTGGAATACAAATTGATGCAGTTCTAATCCGAAGCCGAAGTCACCCAAAATTGACCCTGGGCCCTTAAGTCAAAAATTGTGAAAACCAAAAATGTCTTTCAAAATTAATTTTAAATACATAAAATGCTTTTACTTGACAAGATGAATAGATTCTGGGTTTTTTTTAGGCAAGTTTCTAAAATTTCGGCACCAGAACTGATGAAAAAGGCAAAGAGGCACAAAATTACAAAACCTATGAATTTAAAAGGGGGGGTAAGAAAACACACATTCTAAGGGTAGATATACATTGTACTGGGTCCAGAGAGTATATTGGAATACAAATTGATGCAGTTCTAATCCGAAACCGAAGTCACAAAAAAATTGACCCTGGGCCCTTAAGTCAAAAATTGTGAAAACCAAACATGTCTTTCAAAATTAATTTTAGATACATAGAAAGCTTCCTCTTGACTAGATGAATAGATTCTGGGTCTTTTTTAGGCAAGTTTCTAAGATTTCGGCACCAGAACTGATGAAAAAGTCACAGAGCCACAAAATTACAAAACATATGAATTTAAAAGGGGGGGGGGGGAAAAACACACATTCTAAGGATGGATATACATTGTACTGGGTCCAGAGAGTCCATTGGAATACAAATTGATGCAGTTCTAATCCGAAACCGAAGTCACCAAAAATTGACCCTGGGCCCTTATGTCAAAAATTGTGAAAACCAAAGATGTCTTACAAAATTAATTTTATATACAGAGAAAGCTTCTTCTTGACTAGATGAATAGATTCTGGGTTTTTTTAGGCAAGTTTCTAAGATTTCGGCACCAGAACTGATGAAAAAGGCGCAGAGGCACAAAATTACAAACATATGAATTTAAAAGGGGGGGAAGAAAACACACATTCTAAGGGTGGATATACATTGTAATGGGTCCAGAGAGTCTATTGGAATACAAATTGATGCAGTTCTAATCTGAAGCCGAAGTCACCCAAAGTCACCCAAAATTGACCCTGGGCCCTTAAGTCAAAAATTGTGAAAACCAAAAATGTCTTTCAAAATTAATTTTAAATACATAGAAAGCTTCCTCTTGACTAAATGAATAGATTCTGGGTTTTTTTTAGGCAAGTTTCTAAGATTTCGGCACTAGAACTGATGAAAAAGGCGCAGAGGCACAAAATTACAAAACATGATTTAAAAGGGGGGGGTGGGGGGGGGAAGAAAACACACATTCTAAGGGTGGATATACATTGTACTGGGTCCAGAGAGTCTATTGGAATACAAATTGATGCAGTTCTAATCCGAAGCCGAAGTCACCAAAAATTGACCCTGGGCCCCTTAAGTCAAAAATTGTGAAAACTAAAAATGTCTTTCAAATTAATTTTAAATACATTGAAAGCTTCCTCTTGACTAGATGAATAGATTCTGGGTCTTTTTTTGGCAAGTTTTCTAAGATTTCGGCACCAGAACTGATGAAAAAGGCGCACTGGCACAAAATTACAAAACATGATTTAAAAGGGGGGGGGTA